>OY728137.1:514614559-515843742 GCA_963277665.1 Viscum album | reverse complement strand
AACATATATCAGCACAATGTTCACCAATATATCTATGTGTGTGAATCATAATAACCATTAATAATAATTTTAAATTATATGGGCCAATACACATGTCTGTAGATTGGAACATCAAACGAAACATATAAATGTTGATTTCCTACTAGAAGGTCTCATTCTATAAGAACCCAGTTCTCAGTTTTGAGGTAAGGGCTTCTTCTTTTCTCTTTTCCTTAAGTTTTTTTGAGAAAATATGTAAAAAGGGGGAAAAATACCAAGTTTTGGAAAGTACACACCATGTGCTTTGTCCACACGCCGTGTACTTTTGGCCGTGTGGCATGAGTACACAGGGCGTATGGCTGTGTCAGCGATGAAGGGTGTAGGAACTGATTACACGTCGTGTAGTGGTCCTTTACACGCCGTGTAGTCAGTCGGTAGGAGAATAGTAAGGTAGTGGCTAGCTGTGCGACAACACACGCCGTGTGATCGTATAGACATGTCGTGTAGTCATGTCGGGAGGTGAATAGTGCCATGCTGGTGGGAATCCACCAGAGGAACAATTTAAAAAATGTGAAGTACACGTCGTGTACTCGGAAGTACACGCCATGTAATTTGTTTTTTTTTTTGCATAAAATGGGCAGTGGCCTCCCCTTTTCACAGGGAAGGCTTACAATGGGAAGGGGGAGCTCAGGAGAGGAGGAATAAGGATTAAAGATCCACCAAGTGCACGTCTGGGATCCGTTTCTGCCTCGGACGGTCTCGTTGGGGCCACGCGGGTAAGCCCTTCCTCCTCCATAAGCAGTTCATTCCATTTCATCCCCTAACGAGAGTTATTTACATTTGAACGGGTATTCTTCTTTGTTAGATCTACGATGTTCTTGGGCGTTTCTGGAATCTATGTTCACGTATATTGATCATCGGTGTTTCAGGTAGGTGGCTTGGTGTTTATTTTCCAACTGTCGTGTGTTTTGTGTGTATTTGAGCTACGAAACCATATTTGGGGTGTCATGTGGCTGAGGTCGTGGCTATTTAAAACATGTATAATTGTATAGGTAATTTATTGAGATATAAAAATTTTGTTTGGGATCACTACGTGGATCCAAGACCACCCTAGGGGTGCGTTTCTCTATTTATCCATTTGGCCAGGATACCCGAGGGTATGCCTTGTTTATTTTATGCCTTTAATGAAATGATTGAATGATTTCCTTGAAAGGAATTTATTGTTTTACTGCTTGTTTTCATGTTGGGCTTAGCCGGATACCTGTTAGCCTGAGGGTGGTGGTGGGATTAGCCTGTGGGCATTGTACTAACTAGCCTATGGGCAACTTCTTCTGTGCTTGTGGGTAGTTGATTCTATGCCTGTGGGAAACAACTACTTACGCTTGTGGGAAATATCTGTATGCCCGTGGGAAAATTCTTGTGATGGGATTCTCCTAACCCGAGGGTGGGAGTTTACGTGTCTGAGGTCATTGGATGCTTACTTAGAATATTCACTATGGTGGTATTTTAAATAAAATGATTAAATGGATCATAAAATGGAAATATAACTGGTTATGTTAGTTACTTTCAGTACTTCTTACTTTATTGCATTTTATTACTACACACTATTGATGCATGGTTTCACACAGTTGGGCACGAGCCTTTGGTGGGTGCCTACTGAGATATATTTCTCACACCCTATTTGGGTCACGCTTTTCGGCCCCAACAGATTATGTTTCGGCTGGTGTAGATAAGGGAAATGGTCCTTATACAGGTACTAGATTGCTGATGTGGTGTAGGAGAGCATGAGATCGAGCATTGGCTTGCGATGCTGCTGGCTGTTCTATTTTTCTTTTCTATACTTGTACTCAGTTGTATTGTGTTAATTATGCAACATGTTCAGGCTGTTTTCCTAGAATTGAGGCATGTGGCATCATTTTATATACTAGTTGGTTATATCTACTGCAGTTGTTTATTTCAGTTGGGTATGGTTTACTGCTTCCGTTATTGTTGTATGTTTATTTCATATTCCGCTACACGACACTTGGACAAATGAGGGCATAGTTTCCCCAATATCTGACCTGGGCCCTCGCTACTAGTCGGCAGCCATTGGGGGTTGGGGAAATGCGCTTGAGGTCACGTGGCGAAGTAGGTTCGGGACACCCATTGAGTGGCACCAGGAACCGGGATGTTACAAAGTGGTATCAAAGGGAGTTCTTTTATTTGACTTACCATTTGGAGCCTTATTCAGTGATAGGATGAGAACGGTAGTTGGTAATAAGCCGTGCCCGGGCGTAGGTAACCCGTGTACATGGAAAAGCCAATTTACCTCATGCTGCAATTTTATTGATTTTTCAATTTTACTATTGAATATGATATCACCTTTGGGTGATTCACTTGTGATTGTGCTATTATATTTTATCGTTGGGTTTTATTTTGATGCAACCATATGAGATGAGGGTATTCCATCTCATGTATCATTTAGTCACATACAAGAAATCATATTCCGTGCATAGTTTTCATGCCATGCAGGTGCATTAGAAATTGCATGTGGTTGTAATAGTTATTGTTCTACTAAAAGTATGCAGTTGTGATAGCTACATTGATAGATACCTGCTGTTTGATAGGGTATTTTTGTATGAGCTGGTTAAAAGAATGGATGCCAAACTTTGGTTTTTGGGGAGTATGGGCCCCCATTGACCGGAATTTTGTGGAACATTAGCTGTTTATTTTGATATAACACAGATAAGATGTCAAACTTTGACTCGTGGAGAGTATGGGCCCTCATGGGTCGGAATTTGGCACTTAGGTGTTGTTTTTCAGTATTTTCTGGGCTCCGGAGTAGTTTCTGATGCATAGTGTTCGGAAACCCCAATATACACACCGTGAAGTGCTTTACACACACCGTGTGCATTCTTCTATTCGGGAAGAAAAAATAAATTTTTTAAGACACGCCGTGTAGTCTCTTCCCATGTCACAAACCATGTGAGCGGCGAAACAGGTAATGGGAAATGTTAGAGGCGAACACGCCATGTACCGGATGTACATTCCATGTAGTGTTGACCCAGTGTCCGCCCGTGTAACTAAAAAACACGGACGGAGGAGACCTTAAGACATACAAGCCATGTCTACTATGGAACACGCCATGTAGTGTGACCTGGGGACCTGGCCGTGTAACTAACAACACAGGTCAGTGAAATCCCTTCGAGTACATGCTGTGTGTATATAGAACACGCCATGTAGGTTGATCCATGTATCCGGTCGTGTAACTGACAACACGGGTCGACGAAGCTTGTCTAGTACACGACGTGTACCTCTGGGAACACTCCGTGTTGTCTTGTCTGAGGACAGACTGAGTGGACTTATCCATGTGGCTAGGAAATGGGGTTGTTGAAACGCTGTGTGTGGGTGTAACATGCCGTGTAGTGTCAAGCCGAGTAGTCGTCCATGTCACAGATGACACGGGTAGTTGGAAAATTACACCATACACGCCTTGTAGATTATATACATTCCGTGTAGTTTTGTTCAACAGGAGTCGTGTGGCTTAGCCATGTAGAAGGACCCGAGATGGGAAGGGAAGTCAAGTACATGTCGTGTATCCATTATACACGTCGTGTAGTGTTGTTTTTCAAATTTTGAAATGCCTTCCTCCTCTTGTTCCATTTGTGGTTTCTTCGTTTCCAGTCTTGTTAATCTTGAATGTAAGGCATGTTTTTGACCTTGTAGGGTCATGCTGCCTAGACGACCACGTGTTGTTAACCAGGAGAGAGGCAAAGAGTATACTCTAGAGATGATGGGCCATAGGCTACAAGTTGATCCTAGAGCAGAGCCAGAGGCAGCACCAGCTGTTATACCGGACACAAGCGCGAAGGAGCAGTTCAATGAAGGATTTATGCGGTTCTTGCGGACCTTTCAGGGAGCACCGCATGCTACCACATCTATGGCTGAGATGACTCGTATCTTCTAGTAGCAGCAGCCGCCTACGTTTTCAGGGGATTGCGGACCATAGGCAACGGAGTCTTGGCTGGGATCGATGCAGACTATTTTCGAGAATCTTGAGACACCTCCATGGTGGAGGGTCAAGCTTGCAATGTATTTGCTACGTGATTCTTCCAAGAGGTGGTGGGATGATACCACCCAGTCATAGCATCACATGGACATGGCGTGGGAAGATTTACAGGCATTCTTCTATGACTTCTTCTTCCCAAAGACGCTAAGGGTAGATAGAGATTGAGAGTTCATGAATCTGCAGTAGGGTGCTATGTTTGTGATGGATTATTCTGGTTGCTTTACCAAGCTTCAGTGCTTTTCACCCGTGCTTGTGGGTGATGAGACATTGAGAGCCAGTCGTTTTGAGGATATTCTTCGTTATGACATCGGAGCACTGGTGAATGTTTTGAGGTTGCCTATTGTACATGATATTGTGAACCAGACACTGATTATAGAGAGGAACCTGTGGGAATCTAGTGGTGTGGTCCAGGGCGATTCAGCACCAGTTACTGGTACTATTTCTACTGGAAAGAGGAAAGGACAGTTGGAATTCTCTCAGGGTGGCAGTACCAGTCAGAAAAATAATTCAGGTGGATAGGTCATGTGCTACCAGTGTTGTAGAAAGGGGCACAAGAGGCCACATTGTCTACGAGACCAAGTGGAGTGCCGAGCTTGTGGTAGGATGGGTTATCTGCACCACTTTTGCAGGGCGTTTCCACTGATGGAAAGTAAGAGGGGTTATGTGCAGACTTTGCGAGCGGGAGCAGGACCAGCAGCTTCTTACCAGTCGGGGAACTGGAATAATTCAGGGCATGCATGCAGATATGGTGGTCATGGCTGTGGTAGCCAGACACCAGGATCTCAGAGGCAGTAGGGTGGGACAACTCAGGGTTGCCAGGCTGTGTCGTAGGGCCGCAACACTGGACAGGCATATCCAGTGCAACAGAGCCAACAAGAGTAGGATCTCGGACCTTCTACTGTCAGAGGTTCTATTCTAGTAGCTTCTGTTTTATCTGTAGTACTTTTCGATACGGGTGCTACACATAGTTTCATATCATTACCCATTGTGGAGAGCCTTGGGATTTGTGTTTCTACTTCTTCTGATATCATGATGCTAGACACTCTGCTGGGAACTAGAACGGATGGTGTGCGTCCGAGAAAGGATTTCTCCCTAGTGGATAGAGGGTGTCACTTTCTTTGGGACCTCTATGTCTTAGAGATGAAAGCTTATGACATCATTCTCGGTATGGACTGGTTGGTTCCCTTTCGATCCTTTGTAGACTGTTATCGTCACAGGGTGTGTTTCATGTCACTAGAGGGCGAATAGTTTCTATACAAGGACGAATGTGATGTTCAGGCAAGTCGAGTTGGACCAGAGCATCGGGGGCGAGGTGGTGTGGTAGCCTAGATTGTGAGCTTATATCTGGAAGACCATGGGACTTGTCAGAAGGATTTCCCTCCAGTGGTTCATCATTTCAGGGATGTCTTCCCGGATGACTTTTTGGGTCTACTGCTAGAGAGAGAGGTGGATTTCTCTATCGAGCTACTGCCACGAGCAGCACCGTTATCCATTCCTCCTTATAGGATGGACACACCTGAGTTGCAGGAGCTCAAGAGGCAGTTAGTGGAGATACAGGAAAAGGGTTTCATCCGACCCAGTACTTCTCTGTGTGGTTCGTCAGTCCTTTTTGCGAAGAAGGCAGACGGTACCCTCAGACTCTGTGTGGATTATCAGAAGCTGAACTAGTTGACGGTTAAGAACCGATATACGTTTCCAAGGATTGATGATATTTTTGATCAACTTCATGGAGCACGAGTGTTCTCGAAGATTGACTTGATATCGGGATATCATCAGCTGCACGTTAGACCATCTGATATACCTCTCACATATTTCAAAAGAAAGTATGGTCTATACATGTATACGGTTATGCCGTTTGGACTCACGAACGCGCCAGCAGTTTTCATGGCTCTGATGAATCGTGTGTTCCATCCTTCTCTGGACTCTTTGCTGGTAGTATTCGTGGACCTTATCTTGGTGTACTCTCACACTCGACACGACCATGCAACCCATCTTGAGATCGTATTGAGCACACTGAGAGAGAATAAGCTATATGCTACGCTCTAAAAGTGCCACTTTTGGAAGGACCAGATTCACTTCCAAGGTCATATCATCTCAGAGGCAGGAGTCTCGGTAGACCCAGAGAAGGTGAGGGCAGTAGTTTCCTGGGAGCAGCCTAAGAACGTGTATAAGATACGGAGTTTCCTAGGGCTGGCTAGTTACTACAGATGCTTTATACAAAACTTATCCCTTATATCAGTGTTGTTGACGGGTTTGAATAAGAAGGGTGTGAAGTTTGTTTGGACAGAAGCTTGTGAGACAGCCTTTCAATACCTGAAGTGATGGTTGACATCAGCACCGATCCTGATACTCCTAGAGCAGGGGAAGAGCTATACAGTTTACTTTGATGCATTGGGGATTGGGCTGGGAGTAGTGGTGATGTAAGGAAAACGAGTAGTTGCATACGAGTCTCGGTATTTGAGTCCACATGATAGGAATTACCCGACGCATGATCTCGAGTTGGATGCAATTGTGCATGTGTTGCGCTGTTGGAGATATTATTGTTTGGGAGAACGTTTTGTGGTCTTCACCGATCACAAAAGGATCAAGTATATCATTACTCAGCATGACTTGAATCTGAGGCAGCGAAGGTGGGTCATATACCTTCAGTCCTTCGATTTTGAGCCTTCCTGCACACCTTCTAAAGGTAATGGAGTAGCTGATACACTGAATAGGAAGACACAAATACAGGCTATATAGGAAGCCAGTGATTAGTGGAAGCTTATGGCTTTGTTCTCTGAGATGCATTTGGAGGTTCACAACAGTCAAGGGAGAACTTATCTTTCAACTATAGCTATGACTTCTACCCCCCGGGATAGAGTGGGGATGAGACAACTATCTGACTCAGAAGGCCTAGTTCTACGAGAGTTAGTGGCAAGTGAGGACCCTCCTCCTGGTTGGATGATAGGCGATGATGAGGTATTGCGTTTCCATGGACGAGTGTGGGTTCCAGGGTATATACTCGACGAGATGATGCAGGAGTTTCATGCTTCATATTGGGCAGTTCAGCCTGGGGTTACCAAGATGTACCGAGACTTGAGACGTCTGTACTGGTGGCTAGGCATGAAGAGAGATATAGCTGGTTTTGTTACAAGGTGTTCCACCTGTCTGCAGGTGATTGTACAGCATCAGAGGCTAGTCGGACTGTTACATCAGTTACACATTCCGAAGTGCAAATGGGATGATGTTGTGATGGAATTCGTGACTGGGTTGCCGAGGTCACCTAGAAGCAATGATGCCGTGTGGGTTGTTGTGGACAGACTCACAAAGGTATCTCACTTTTTGCTGATGAAGGATACCTTCGGTGTTTACGAGCTCGGAAGGTTGTATATCCGAGAGATCATATGTCTTCATGGGGTCCCTCATTCTATCATTTTATATAGGGACGCCCGTTTTATGTCTCATTTCTGGCAGAGTTTTCAGAGGGAACTGGGTACACAGGTGCTTCTGAGCACAGCTTACCACCATTAGACCGATGGCCAGTTAGAACGTACGATACAGGTTCTTGAGGACATGCTGCGAGCATGCATCCTAGAATTTGGGGGATCTTGGGAGAATCACATACCCCTAGACATGTTTGCCTATAATAACATATTTCAGTCAACAATTGAGATTTCACCATACGCTAATTTATATGGCAGGCCATGCCGATCACCTCTGTGCTGGTTAGAGGCAGTTGAGGTAGCTTTACTGGGACCACGTCTCGTGCAGGAGACTTCGGAGTAGGTCCAGTTGATTCAGAAGCAGATGGCTACCGCACAGTCTCATCAGAAATCTTTTTCTAATCGCTGTAGATGACCTTTGGAGTTCGTGGTCAGGGATCAGGTTTTCTTGCATGTTTCGTCGAGGCTGGGACACAAGCGGATCAGGAGACAGGGTAAAATTTCACCGAGGTATGTGGGGCCATTTGAGATTCTGGAGAGAGTCAGGCCAGTTGCCTATCAGCTGCCGTAACCACAGAGGTACCAGCTCATGCACGACGTCTTCCATGTATCTCATTTGCGCCGCTATCATTCAGACCCGTCACACGTCTTTCAGCCCGAGGAGGTTGATCTTGAGTTAGATGTTTTATTTGAGGAGCATACAATTCGTATCATTGATAGGAGCACGAAGGTTCTCTGAGGCCGGTCAGTTCCTCTCGTATGGGTGTTATGGCAGCATGGCTGAGTGCAGGAAGAAACCTAGGAGTGGGAGACTAATGTATGTGCTCAGTGGGGAGAGTTGTTCATGACTCTATCTTCCCCACCATTGGAAGGGAAATTCATGGACGAATTTCTTTAAGGGGGGAAGTTTTTAATAACCCGGTTCTTAGTTTTGAGGTATTGGATTCTTCTTTTTTCTTTTCCTTAAGTGTTTTTGAGAAAATATGGAAAAAGTAGAAAAAAATACCAAGTTTTGGAAAGTACACGCAGTGTAATTTGTCCACAGGCCATGTACTTTTGGCCGTGTGGAATGAGTACATAGGGCGTGTGGCAGTGTCGGCGATGAAGGGTATAGGAACTGACTACATGTCGTGTAGTGGTTCTTTACACGTCGTGTAGTCAGTCAGCAGGTGAATAGTAAGTCGGTGGCCAGCTATGCGATAGCACACGCCATGTGCTTATGTAGACACGTCGTGTAGTCATGTCAGCAGGTGAACAGTACCGCGATGGCAGGAAGCCTATAGAAGAACAATTTAAAAAAATGGGAAGTACACGCCGTGTACTCGGAAGTACACGCTGTGTACATTGTTTTTTTCACTTAAAATGGGCAGTAGCCTCCCCTATTCACATGGAAGGCTTATAAAAGGAAGAGGGAGCTTGGGAGAGGAGGCCTATGGTTTGAAGATCCACCGGGTGCACGTGTGGGATCCGTTTCCACCTAGGATGGTCTCTTTGAAACCACGCAGGTAAGAACTTCCTCATCCTTAAGCAGTACTTGCCAATTCTTCCTTTAATGGGAGTTATTTACATCTGAATGGGGTTTCTTCTTCATCATATCTATGACATTCTTAGTTGTTTCTGGAATCGATGTTCACATATATTGATCGTTGGCGTTTAAGGTATGTGGCTTGGTGTTTATTTTCCAACTATCACGTGTTTTTTGTGTTTTTGAGCTATGAACCCATATTTGGGGTGTCGTGCGGATAAGGTCGTGGCTATTTAAAACATCTATAATTGAATAGGTAATTTATTGTGATATAAAAATTCTATTTGGGATCATTGCTTGGATCCCGGACCACCCTATGGGTGCGTTCCCCTGTTTAGCCGTTTGGCCAGGATACCCGAGGGTATACCTTGTTTATTTTATTCCTTTAATAAAATTATTGAAGGATTTTCTTTAGAGTAATTTCTTGTTTTACTGCTTTTTTGCATGTTGGTCTTGGCCGGTTACCTGTTAGCCTGAGGGCGGTGTTGTGATTAGCCTATGGGCATTGTACTACATAGCATGTGGGGAACTTCTTCCGTGCCTATGTGAAGCTGATTATGTGCCTGTGGGTGACACTACTTAAGCTTGTGGGTAATATCCATATGCATGTGGGAAAATTCTTGTGATGGGATTCTATTTACCCGAGGGTGAGAGTTTACGTGTCTTAGGACATTGGCTGCTTAATTAGAATATTCACTGTGGTGGTATTTTAAATAAAACGATTAAATGGATAATAAAATGGTAATATAACTGGTTAAGTTAGTTACTTTCAGTACTTCTTACTTTATTTCATTTTAATACTGCACACTGTTGATGCATGCTTTCAAACAGTTGGGTACGGGCCTTGGGTGGGTGCCTACTAAGATATATTTCTCACACCCTGTTTGGGTCACACTTTTCGGCCCAAACAGATTATGTTTCTACAGGTGTGGATAAGGGAAAGGGTCCTTATACAGGTACTTGATTGCTGCTGAGGTTTAAGAGAGCATGGGACCGAGCGTTGGCTCGTGATGCCGCTGGCTATTCTATTCTTCTTCTCTGTACTTGTACTCAGTTTTATTGTATTAATTGTGCAACATGTTCTAGCTGTTTTCATAGAATTAAGGTATGTGGCATCATTTTATATACTGGTTGGTTATATCTACTATAGTTTTTTATTTCAGTTGGGGATGGTTTACTTATTTGGTTGTTGCTGTATGATTATTTCATTTTCCTCTTCCCCACACTTTGACAAATGAGGGCATAGTTTCTCCACTATCAGACCTGGGCCCTCACTACTAGTCAGAAGCCTCTGGCGTTTGGGGAAATGCGCTTGAGGTCACGTGGCGAACTAGGTTCGGGACACCCGTTGAGTGGCACCCGGAACCGGGACGTTACACTTTCTCATAATATCTTCCTAGACATTGCTAAGGGGGTATACCTTGATAAGGTTCCTCAAAGTCCAATGATTCTCCACCCCTGATAGCTGGTATCATTTTTTCCCTGAAAAATGATATCATCCAGCTATATAACATACATTCAAGAATAATGTCATGGAAATTCCAAGTTCTCTTCAAAGTAGGAATCCTCTATAACCTTTTCTTGTGACAACAAATCTTAGGAAATTATCTCATAAAATGTCATGTATAAGAAAAATCATGACGTGATAATAAGTTAATTAATATCCATCCAATGAATACATGTTTATCATAAAGTAAAACTAAGATGGTTCTAGGGAACCAAATCCAACAAAGTATTCTCATAAGATACCCATTATAGACACATCTTACACATTTACTTCATATCCTAAGGAAATTAAACATAATAAATGGTTGAGCTTAGATGCTCATTAATGGTAACCATTAGCGATAACAATGAATGATTATAAGTGATCATAAGATAAGTACATGGGTATAATCAAGATACATAATAAAATCATAATAAAAAAATTTACCATAAAACACATGTATATAATAATGAAATAGAGTCATATAACATAAAATTATCACACATTTACCATGGAATAAGAAGAAAAACATGATACATAAATCACGAGCTATGGAACATAGGAAAGAAAGTGTAATAATCATAAACATAGAATTTATTATCTTAGTAAACTTGGATACCTGCTAACACATTGACATGTAAAATTGTGTGTAGTGATATTCACCATAACACTCACACTTTGAGAACCTAGCTACCTGCTAACAAGTTCACACATAAAATTGTGTGTAGATACACTTTCCATCACACTCACCCTTTTTAAACCTAGTTAATCACAAACCTTTTCACATAAAATTAATATTTCATGAGATATAATCTTTTAACCAATGCATTGGATGGAGATATAGGTCCCGCTTATATAAAAAATTATACATTTTCATGCCTCATGAAAAAAATAATCACATCATAAAATAAGACATATAAATAAAATTTGGTTATATGACATTATCAAATGATATCTCATAAAATGGCTTCAAAAGTAAAATTAAATGATACAAAAACACGTTAACACAAATGTTATACATTATAATAGAATATATAATGTGAATCAAGAAACAAAAATCAATTGGAGGTAAATAATTTAGTAAGAAAAATGAAATTGGAAGTAAACATTTTAAAATGTATTTGTTTTACACCCTTGTAGACTGTTTATATAATGTAGTTTAAAATAATTACAAATTTTTTAAAAACCATTCAAAGAGAATTTTAGAAAATTATTTTTTGAAATAGTTAATATTTAACGAATAATTTTCTTATACAGAAAAATTTCAGTTATAATATAAAATATAACATCATGAAATTAAAATCCTTTTATATAAAAAATAACCCTTTTTAAAAAACCACATCATTTTAAGAGTTGATAAAACTTATTTCTAAAAATTTATAATGACAATTATTAGTGTTCTAAGATATAAAAAATAATAAATTTCAAAATAAGAAATAAAACATTTATGTAAATGTAAAAATATGAACATAGAAGAAAAAACCATTAAAAGAAATGAGAAATATTATTAACAAAAATGCATTTTAATGAAACAATGGAATCCTAAAAAAATAAGTCTCTGTTATAAAACATGATTTTACAAAAAAAATTAATGTGGTAATAAAAAATAACATCTTCATATGTTAGAATATATAGATCTTTAATGGTAATATTCAAAGAATAATGATTATTACCCAATGAGAAGATTTGATTCATGAAAACCCCTTAAAATCTTTGTAAATTTTGTATAAATATACCACAGGAGGTGAAGGTTTAAATAAAGCATTTAATATCTTGAAATAAAAGTAGATCATTATAAGAAATGAAAATAGGTAATTATTTACACCCTTGAAATGGAAATGTGGTTTATGTCTTAAACATGTGTCCAGGGACCCAAATTTGATTCCAAGAAACCCTTACTTTATTTCCCTGCTTAGTCGAATGCACTTTAAGATATTGTATAACAAACATAAATAACATAATATCTCATTTCATAAAATTAATAAAAAATATTCACCATTTATAATTATTATTATAATGTTTTATCATGGGTACATTAATTAGTTATCACATATTATGACCATTGAGTGTTAATAACATTAACTATTTTGCACATGTTTAATAATTTTGATATCATTGCGCATCATTTGATAAAAAATAAATTATTGATATATAGTTTAATAATATTTAATATATAACTTATATTGATTTAAATTTTATTATTTCATTCCATATGTGTTCTGGTTATGTTATGTGAAAACTAAATTGTTAGTAGCTGATTTCGTTATTTTTCTGTTGGAAGATGATTTATAAATAATAAATTATATACCCAATATAACATTTATTAAAACATAAAATATTAATTATTTTATTAGTAAACTATAATAATATCAATTTTTAGATTCTCTTAGTCATCCATGATTATATTTGTAAACCATCATTCTTATAGGTGGTCAAACCGTCCAAAACATGAACACACTTTTTCTCGATGGATGAGTAGGGTAAAATAAGTGTTTCAATTGACATAATATTATTATAATAAAATTATAATTGAATTATTTTTATTTATTTATCATGTTTTTCAAAATTTTAATTTGTTTCTATAATTTATGAAATGCTATATGAAAACAAAAAATGATTCACTATAGAGGCGGTGGTCTACTTGTACACATGATTAATGCCTCTATTTCTCAAAGAATGAGAGCGGTAAAGGTGGATAATATATTATCATTTAATAATAATGAATAAATTTTATTTATCATATTTTTTACTCAATATCACCATTAATACCATCAAGGGTAGGTGGTTATGAAAAATGAAATAGATCGTTTTGTGAAGGCTGCAGTCCATGCATACACATGATTGATGTTCTTTTGTTTTTCTACATGGATGGAAATGAATAAATAAAGGTTATAACATTAATATTTAAACATATAAGTATACTAAATATACATATTTAATCATATTTCAATTGTTAAAAAATATTTTGAAGAGTAATATTAAAGAGAATACTCAAGAAAGGTATAATACTTATGATAGAGACTTGATAATTCTGCGGAAGTCTCCTTGAAATTGAAGAGACTGGGATAAAAATAAGAGGCCAAAGAATTATGTTAGTGGGATAGGATTATATATAGACTAAAATTAAAGAGTATAAAGGTGTAATACAGAGTCTAATTATCTCTTTTATGGGTGGAAGTTGTACATTTGTATTAGTGAAAGTAAGGTTTCATTCGGAAGCACCTTTACATTATTCAATAAGGAAATGTCCTTTTCAATGTACCAAAGATAAAAAAATTCAATAATTTTTGGTAAAAATGTATTTTATAATAAAATATCAACCATTCCATTAAATTCAGGTTTTCTAATAGTTTTAGGACTTTTATACTAGGTTAAACTCAATTTACCCCATTTAATTTTACCATAATAATTAATATTCAACCATAACTAACATTTTTAAGGAGAAGAATTAAAATTTACCTTATTAACTAATTTTAATATAATAATTTTATTTTATAAAACTATTTTATCAAATAAAATTTATATATGAATGAACAATTAACTATAAAATATAAACACTTAAATTCATTCCACATTTTTTTGAAAAATCAATGTTATTAAGATTTTAAATATATATATATGGTAAAATAATCATGGTTATTGATTTTAAAGCCATAAATTGATTTATTAATAATTTAATAACATTTATTTTGATTCCAAGTCAAGAAATAAATTAAACCTGACCTTGAAAATACTTTATTTAAAGAGAAGAGTGAAAATGAATTTTAAATTAAAATAACATTTTACTTTAGTTCAAAAAATGATTGAAATAGGTTTTATTTGGATAGATAATATTTAAAAATTTCTAATGATATTACTAAATTTAATATTTTATTTCTTTAATAGTTTTTAAATCTTCTAGGTTGTTCGTATGTAGTGATAAAATCAAGAAAATTATAATTTTCATAAATCCCAAAATTTTCAATTAAAAATCAGCTTTTTTAGAAAATGATCAAAAATTCATAATAAGAAAATTTTGATTTTTTGAATTAAAAAATTAGGATGATTTCATGTAATTAAAATTTTAAAATTTCACAATTATATTTTAATGGAAAAGTGAAAAATATAAGGAAATATTTTCTTATTGAAAATAACCTTTTTCAACACTAACTTGTATCATCTATTTATCATCCAAAGGTAATGATTTTTAATTTATTAACATATTAGGTTAATTAATAATTGTATTCAAATATATTTTGGATTCTCTACATAGGGAGTTTTATGAATGAATAGTTATCGAACATTTCATTTTTTTTATAAGATCTAAAATCTTGAGTAATTATCTTTTACCCACTTAAATAAATTACTTCTTCAAAATGTTAACTGTTGATTACTAATAATGGTATCTAGGGGTATTATTAGTCGAGATACAGAATTTAATTATATATATATATTATTATTTAAACAAGATTAGGAAACTTATGTTTTTCATCAAAAAAAATTATACAATAATATATCTAGGTATGTATATCTCCTAATCATATATTCACCATAACATACCTTTCCAAAACCCACGTTAATCTCCAAGTCGTTAAACCATATAGAAATCATATATTCCTCCAAAATTAACTCTTATATTCAAAAATGAGTTTATAAATTCAATCAATAGTCAGTTTAATTTCAAAAAATAAGATAACAATTACAAAAAACATCATGAATCATTTATCAATCCCATGGTTTCCAATATTATCTATCTTAATTTTTAAAAATCAAAGCACCCTTTATTATTTCATCATCAAGTGTATATTAAACCTAAAAGTTATCAATAACTATATCATGTTTTATTCAACATTTATCCCCAAAAATATAACCTTATCATAATATTATTTTTCACGGTTATTGATAACATTTAATATATATTTCATAACATTCAAATTAGAACTACTGAAGAAAAATCCTTAGATGTTTCATATATACCTCATAAATATTCCCCAATACCATTGATAAATATCACTCAATAATAAAAATATCTATTACTAAAATTAATTTCTATTAGCTAATAAACCACACTTCCTTAGATAAAAATAAGAAACCCACATTTTCTATTATGACAAGAATATACTAATATTAGCATCAATTTAGGTTTTCTTCCTTAATCAGTTATAATACATAGTGGTTTTTAGATGCGTACCTTTATCATATTCAACTTCATGATCATATTTCAGCAAAATAATAAAATCAAAATCATTATAATAATATCCAAAAAACCAGATTATATGAATATGAAATATCATTCCTTATATCTCTTCTCCAATGACACTATCATTTCATCCTATGTCACTTTCATTTCAACTATGAATTACTTGGTTAATTTTGTAACTCTCTTGGTTATACGTAGGATAATTCAATTTTTTATCATACTTCTTAACCTAATACCTTAAATTAATTAGTAAATTAAGCCTTCATTGTGGTTCATAACAACAATATGATCAACCAAATCTTATCACCTGAGGGTGTCTATCAAAGTGTGCATTTTTCCTACTTGTGGTGCACCAGGACATGGTTGAGTTAATGCCAAAACTAACCTCTTTGGTGTTATTTACCCTTGACAAAACATTACAAAAGCCTGAATCCTGTTTCTAATATCTAAACATAGATGTATTTCCTAGGAAAACCATAGAAGCACTACTTTACTTAAACTTTATGATGTTATCACATGCATAATATTATCCCTTAGACTTGTCTCTATGGTATTGACTAAATTATTCTTATACATTTACAAAAAATATTTTATATTATATCAAATAACCTAAAGGGTTATCTATAACGTTGATATTATAATGAAACTTAATATATCAACCTTTTATTACATTTCTGACTCCCCATTTTTCCTCAACTGATATCATCTAAATCTCCAAATTTATTTAATACCTTCTCTTACACCAACTGTAACAACCCATAACTAATCATCTGATAATTGCATGAATTCAAGAAAAATATTTTAGTAGAACACATTCCCACGACCTTTTAGGATTATATTTTTATTCACTTGGGATAAAACGTTATCAAATAAAACTTATATATTTTTTCATCCAATTGACATTTTTTCATTCCACAACGAGATAAGGTACCCATTCTTTATCATATCCCATAAGTGATTCTCATAAGATACCCATTCTTTAAAAATATTAAGTTTTAATTTTCTTCATATATTAGGGAAATGGAAACATGATAAAGGGATGAGTTTAGATTCTCAATAATGGTAAACATATAAAAAAACAATAAATGACCATAAGTGAAAATAATATGAGATAATGGATATAATCAAGATGCATAAGAAAATTATACCACAATAAAACCTATGTAATAAAAAATATTTTCGTAAGAATAAAATATATATTGATCAAACCTTTACAATGGAATAAGAATATAAAATATGACGTATAAATAATGAGCCATGGAACATAGTGAAAAAGAGACACAATTGTAAACATAATATTTATTATCTTTATGAACCTATAAACCCACTAACATATTCACATATAAAATTTTGAGTACATATAAATTCCACCTCACTCACCTTTTTTGAACCTAGAATATATATATCATGTTCACATATAAAATTGTGAGTAGAGTTTCTCTCAATTACACTCACCCTTTGTGAACCTATATATTTGATAACTTTTTCTTATAACATTTCTATATCAAGAGACATTACTCTATAAGAAATTAATTAGAGGGATATATATGTAATATAATTATTATAATTAAAACATTTTTTGCGCCTTAAAAAAATAATTAAATCATAAAATAACTAATTGTTAGAAAAGGGGGTTTATGAGATTATAAAATGGTATCTCATAAAATAACTTCAAAAGTAAAATCAAATTATAAAAAAACTTATTCACCCAAATGGAGTAAATTATTAGAGATTATAAAAGATTTATCTTGAAACAAAACTCCATAGTATGTATGTCTTTTAAAGACCATGATCAAATTATAAGTAAAAGTTTTTAAAAAAGTATTTATTTGAAAACACTTGAGTTTTTTTAAATAGAGCTTAAAATAATTTCCAAAATAATTTTCATAATGTATAAAAGAAAATTTTAAAATATTAATTTTTGAAATAAAAAATATTAAAATTATAATTTTTTTAGAGTAATATTTGGGTTGGAATATAAAATGTAATAGCATGTAATTAAAATCCTTTTATTTAAAAAAATTATACCTTTTTCAAAACCCATATTATTTTACGAGTTGATAAAAATTATTTTTACAAATTTGTAATGATAAATATTTGGATCAAAAGAGATTAAAACATAATATATTTTCAAATAAGAATGACAATTTTGGAAAAAAGAAAAAAATATGTTCATGTAAGAAAAATCCATTAAAATAAAAAAGAATTATTCTTAAAAAAATTGAATTTTAAAAAAATAATAGAATAATCACGGAAGAATAATTAGGTTTGAAACATTATTTTACCCATAAAGATGTGGATATACAACATAACATCATAATATGGTATAAAATATCATCATTTGATGATAATAGTCAAATATTAGTGATTATGACCTGAGGAAAATATTTGAGTGATGAAAACCCCTTACCATTAATGGAAGTTTTGAATCAAAAACTCATGAATTGTATATGTTTAAATACAAAATTTAATATCATGATATACAAGGTGATCATGATAAAAAATTACAATACAAAATTATTTATAACATTGAGAATTTAACATGGTTTATAGCTGAAACATGCATCAATGGATTCAAATTTGAGGCAAAGAAATCATTACATAGGTTCCCTTCTTAGTAATAAGAAAACTAAGATTCAATGTACATAATATAAATAACACAATATCTTATTTCATTAATTAATAATATTACCCTTTAATAATTATTATTATAATTTATATCATGCACACATTAGTTATAACATATTATTACCATTAGGTGTTATTAACTTTAATTGCTATTGACATGTTTAATAATTTTGATATTATTATAAATCATTTGATACCATGTTAATTTTTGATATATAATTTAATAATATATAATATATATTTTATTTATTTATAATTTTATTATTTTATTTCATATATTTTTTAGTAACATTATGTGAAAACTAAATTGATAAAGACTTATTTTTTGGTAGTTATGCTGCTTGGAGATGATATATTGATAATAAATTATAAAAAATAAATTACTTTTAAAAATGATAAATTTTAATTATTTTCTTATTCAAGTAAAAAATAACAACATTTATTTTCTAATATTCATCCATAATCGTATTTTTAATGCATCATTCATGTACGTGGTTAAACTGTCCCAAATATTAAGACACTTTATCTCGATGGGTGAGTATGGTCAAAGAGGTGTTTCATTTGACATAATATCATTACAAAATAATTATAATGTTATTATTTTTATTCATTTATCCTAATGATACATATTTTAATATGTTTATATAATTTATGAAAATATATATTAAAACGAAAATTGTTTCATCTTGGAGGGAGTAGTCCGCAAGTATGCACGATTAGCATTTCCATTTCTCAAAGAATGAGAAGGGGTGATGGTGGATAATAATAAATATTTTATGATAATTAATAAATTATATATATCATATTGATTATTTAATACCACCATTAATATATTACTTGAGAGGTTGTGATGAAAAACAAAAGACGTTTTTTGGTGGAGGCAATAGTCTGCACATACACACAATTGATGTTCTTTTGGTTTTATACATGGATGGAAATGAATAAATATGGTATGAACCATTAATATGACAACATATAAGTAAAATAATGATCCTGATATAATTATATTATTATGTTAATAAGATATTTTTAATTGTAATATTAATAATAAAACATAATAATAAGATAATACATACAATAGAGACTTGATTTCCTTATATGTCACCTTGAAATTGAAGGTGTTAGGATTACTATGAGTAATCATGGGATTATTATTTTGGGATAGGGTTTTAAGGATATTATATTTTATAGTTTTAGGAGGAATTAATAGGGTTTTGTATCTTTTAATAGGGGATGTTGTATGTTTTTATAAGAGTTAGTAAGGAAACCTTTGGAAACAACTTTATGTTTTTCAATGACGCAGCGTAATTTTCAAGGTCTGAGGGATAAAAAATGTAAAAAATGTAGGTTAAACATGTATGGTATGATACAAATATCAACCATTTAGTTAAATTTATATTTTTTATATTTTTAGTACTTTTACACAAGTTTAAACAATATTTACCCATTTTATTTTCAGCACGATAATTATTTTTTAAATTTAGTAATTAATTTTAATGACAAAACTTTAAATTGGATTTATTATATAATTGGAATATTTTTTTCAATTTTTGAAAATAATTTAATATAAAAATATTATATAGGTATGGAAATATAATTTTATAACAAAAACAGTTAGACATGTAAAAAAATATATTAAAAAATAACATTATTAAGATTTTTTATTTATATATATGATACAATTATTATAGTTAATTATTTTAATTCCATAAGTTGATTTATTATGAACTTAATTAAATCTATGATTCTTCCATGGTATTACAAAACCTAACCTCACCTTGAAAATACATGATTCAAAGAGAAGACTAAAAATAATTTTAATATTAATGTAACATTTTACTTTTGTTCTAAAAATGTTTGTAATATGCTTTCTATGTAAAAATAATATTTAAATATTCCTAAAGTTATACCTTAATTTCATATTTTTTTTACTTTCATGGTATTTGAATATTTTAGGTAATGCTTACATTGTGATAAAATCATGAAAATTATAATTTTTGTAAATCCCGCATTTTGTGACTAGAAATAAATCTTTTTAGAAGATCATAAAAAATTAATAATAAGTAAATTATGAAATGATCAATTCAAAAATGAGGTATTTTTAATAAAATTAAAATTACAAAATTTATCTTTTTTTTGGAAAAATAAAAAACACAATGAAAGAAACTTTTATTGAAAATATCCCATTTCAACATTAAATAATATTAAATATTTATCTTATAAATGTAATTATTTATAATTTATTTCCATATTCATTTAATTAATAATTTTATTATAATATTTTTTGGCATGTTTAGAATCGATTTTGTGTGAATGCCAAGTTATCAAACACTGCACCAGTTTTTACAAGATCAAAAATCTCAAGTTACTATGTATTTTTCCAGGAACATAACTCTTATATTAGTTATATTAATGATACAAAACATGTTATTATTACATTATCCTAATATTTTATAATGTTTCATGGTAGTTCTGGATAACTTACTAGTTACACATTTCTTTTATTAATGGGATAGCGTTTGATTGGAGGGTTCCCTATTCTAGGGTGGATGGGTTAATGAATGTGCCTATGGATTTCTCTGTAATTTGTTTATTTTTTAGGAAGAAATATTTTAATGTGGGTAGGATATAACTTTATATGTTTTTAACCAAGTATTCCTTTTATTTTTATCAGGTTTTGATGCTTCAATTAGTGTCATTAAATATATTAGAAGTCATTTGACTCAAATTATCTGTTTTGATGGCATAGTTTGATCATCATAGATTATTTTTAGTAAAGTATAATTTTTTTATTAAAAGGGATGGAATAGTAAATTAAATTTGAACATAATGTTATATTAAGAAATGTATGGTGATTTTTAGTCTAGAATGTGATATTTACCCCAGGGTAGGTATTTCCTATTTTTCAAATGGATTGGAATTGGTGAAAAACTATGGTAAAATGATTTTAGATAATAATTAAAATAAATTAAAAATAAATTAATTATTTTACCTATCCATAATCTCCCTTAGTAGATATTTTTTAGAATATGGAGAGGGAAATAAAGTATTGGGCATGGATAAAGACACTATGGAGGGGGACCCTTCGCTGAATATCGGGGAAGCTTTTCAGGTATTTCTAGAAGCATTAGAAAAGGTATGGTTCTTTGAAAAGACACCCTGTTTATTTAATAAAACTTTTATCATTTTGATTAATTTCTTCTACTTTCAATTCAAATGTTATATTGTAGTTTATTATTTACATTTTAAGATGAGCCTATTCCCTTGAAAATTTGTAAATCCAATGAAAAAATATGGATAAATTAGATATATAAGTTAAAGGATCTTTTTTATAAATAAGTTTATTGAATATTAATATGATATATTCATAAAACCAGCCATGTTTCATTGGAAAGAACATAATTAAATGAATTCTCCACCATTGGAATCACTCCAATTGGATTTATAGATTCTGAGAAAATATATAGAGACATTTATACCCTTCTTGAATTCTATATATATTTTTAGATGCATAGGATTTTAATAATGGAAAATAGAGGTTGCATATGGAATCAATGGGATAAAAATAATTAGGGTATGAAAATTGGTGTCTATCTAATGTAATTAATTTTGGTCAACAATTATGGATGGTGTGCAACGATAAGGTTGAGTGTTGGCAGCAGTTGGGGCCTTCTGGGAAATTATCATCATCCAATATTGCATCAAATTCTTATAAGATCATCATTTCTACCCTAATGTATAGTGTGATGCAACATTCACATGATGTTGGAATGATTACACATAGTCATTTGATCAAACAGACATCAGCTTCTATGGGGTTTCATATGGCTTACATGGTATTTTTAAATAGAAAATCCCTGACCATCCTTTTGTTTGTTCAGATAAATGCAGTCTTCACATGATAAAAAGATACAGACACATGAAATGGTTTATTATGTCAGGTTTGATCAAACTGATCGATCACACATTGGATTAGGTGATGCGACTCACCCTTGGAATGTCTAATCATAGAGAATCATAGACCAAACAACCGCAAGCTGAGTGGGAGTGTGGGAAGCTAGGGGTGCATGTGTCCAGCACATGGGGGTTCCACATGGAACCCTTTTTAATAAAATATCAATTGGGCACATATAGAAAAATGAGGGGTCCAAATTAGACCACAAAATGTCCACTAGACACCTCTATTTCTTCTATACCCAATGGAATAATTTTGGGGTCATTTAGAGACCATATGATGGATGATTTAATCCTTTTATAATTAAATAATTATAAAAAATATTTTAATTTAATAAATATAATTTGAAAATTGTTTAAATATATATTTTTCATAAATTATTGACTCGGATCATTAAATATAGAATTACGGAGGGGAACGAACTTAGTGGGAAGTCTGTAACTTGACAGAGATGTTGGGATTTCTATAAAACAATTATAAAAATTTTATTATTATTGAATAATAATAATCATTATCGAAATAATATAGAGACTTAGATGAGAATCTTGAATAACTCAGCTGTACGAGATACTCAATCATGAGAGGTGGTGAATGTTTCTTCCTTCCAACTCAGGGGTTAGAGAATTATAAGACCGAAGTGTCATGTTTGTGTGTGATGATCGCATAAAATATTATTATTTCATGAAATAACAATATGAAAAGAAAATATATTCAAAGATAGTAAATGAACTTTAATGTTTACCTGGAAAGTCCCCCAACCATAGGAGGCAGTGAATGTTCCTTATTAGTGGCCCAATGAATGTGATCATAGGTTATGGTAAGGAATGAAACTTATTTAAATTAATAACAATACTCGTGAAATATGATATAAAATATTGTATAAATTCTGAATTCATTATCAGTTAATGAATCCAATACATTGATCAATATTTTTGGTATGGATGAGAATAAAGTAATGGAAATGAAGGGATAATATATAACAATGGATGTGTATTCCCTTATATAGTGTGGTATTACTTCCAAGGAAATGGTAAATAGAATAATTAGTGAATAAAAATTGATAGAAAAATATAATTAATGATGGATTGACCATTATGTTTTAAGGTTTTACAATATTTGGAATAAATATTCGAGTGATCGGGGAGAGTGGAAGGTTAATATTGTCAAGTAATAGTGGTTAAATGAGATGATATGAATGAAACTCCAATCGAAGAAAGTGGAATCAACCAACTTTGGATATTCCAATAGAATAATTAAATAACAACACTCTTCCTTATTGAATTATTATCTATTAATGAATATGAGACGTGAATGTGGAAACCCTCTGAGGTTTTTGTGTCATCGAGTGATGGTGAGGTGGAAAGTATTATCTTATGGGTTGGAATATCGTGTGTTGAATATTTCCATAGAAAAAAATAATATTTAATTGAATTATTATTTACTTTCTATTGGATTAGAAATTTGGATCCATTGGGAACGAAATCTTAGTGGGATTTATACATGGGAATTCTTATGTGACTGATAGGTTGATACATGAATCATGGTTGTCATGATTGATTGTGTGTATTCATCTTCCTTGAGATGTTGTGCATCTTGTGATTGATGGAAATTGATGTAGACGACATACAATGGTGGAAATCCATTTCAATCACCCTGTATATAGGGTTATTATTGTATGACAATGATAATACCCTATCACACCCACTGACATAAGTAGAGACTGATGATAACATGTACTTATTTACCATCACTCACCCACTATTATGGGATAAGATATGTTGGATATATTTACAGGTATTTTGGAGATGGTAAATTCCTCTAACATCCCTTGTATAGGGTAAATAGTGACTAGAAGTTCCTATAGTATCACTAATTTAAAGACCCAATAGATGGGATGGGTAGAGATATGTAGTTCCTCTAACATCCTTGGTATGTGAATGTTATAGCGATAATTAACCATAGTTGAGGCACCCCCTTGTTTTTTATATTTTAGGGATTAAGGTGTTCAATGATGCTCTTGATGTTATCTATACTCCCTACCCACTACACTCTATTTGGGAGTATCAGATATTTAGTTTCATCATTAGATATGTATATTTTCTCTATTATACAAGTATAGAAAATTTCCCTAGAGATGTTTATTACCTATAGTTTTCAAATATGTATATACTGCTATCTTCGAAGATGTATATTTCCACCTGTGAAGATTTTTTTATCCTATACTTATAAGATTGTTGTATATATTTATTTCAACTAGTTTTATCAAGATAAGAGGAGATATATATTCTCTCAATAATATCATGATCAATGCATCTCTGGAGAATTACCAACAACAATTTATATAATGTGTTGTAAGATGTGAGAATTGTTCCTCAATAAGAAAATTTGTTATTTGGTGATCCTGATGAATGTGATATATGGTTTTATTGATAATGATAGTTCATTATTATGATTTATTGTTATGTTAGGTTATGTATGTCTTGTTTACACTTTACTTATTGTTGATGCAAATACACACAAGATGTGTTGGATTCCACTAACCTCTTGGGGTAACCATATTGTGTATTATTATAATCCCTCTTTTATGTGAACTTGTGCTTTGTTTATATTATGTCCTTGAATATCATGGATATATATGATAGAGGATCATAGATCTGAAAGAAGTATGGTGGATATGGTTGTTTGACTATTTTAGGTTGATCATGGTGAATACCACTCTTGTGTCTTTAGTTATTGGGGTAGAATATGTTTGGGATACGATATATGTACCTAGTTATTTTTATTACTATTTCATTATATCCTATATATTAGATTATATTTAAATAATTGTTATATTTTTTAGTTTTATATTTTATCCCTATCATGGTGGATGTGGATGTACGATAGAAGGTAATAGGTATATCAATGGTAATGACTCCCATGAGTGTGAAGAAACATCGATGCTAGTCATTATCCTCTAGCCTAGTGGAGAAAATCTTGAGGAGTTCACATTTTAGTAAGCTCAGACCAGAAAAATCATATCCAAACAAATATTGTAATATTTTTTTCATTATTCCACCCGTTTTATGATATATAATATTCCTAAAAAAATTATCATTGGATACTTGATATAAAAATACCATACCCCCATTTTCATGGGAAGTGATGGGAAAACCCTATTAATATTTTCTCCCAACACATAATAAAATACCATCATATACCATTTATCCTTTATTTTTACTCCTTTTAAATTTACTCATTTATCTTATGAATGTTGAGAATAAAAGAATAAATGAGTAATAAATAGTAAATCAACTTAAACCTGATAGAAATCTAAATTTTATATCCGATTTGAGATCCATGAGATAGAAAATGGAAACTCTTAAATATATATATTCAAGTTTTTAAAAACTCAAAACTATAAAATTTTAAAGATTAAAAAGTTTATTTTACGGTATATAACTATCTCTAAATTTTTGAAAATCAATCTCATCATAGAATATCAGGATCAATAGTTTATGTTTGGGTAAGAGATAAAAGTGTGACCTTATTTTGATGTTAACATACCTCTATGAAATTAGGAAGAGTTTTATCATTGATGATGATATTTTTGGAGAATAGGGTTTGAGAAAAATATCCAGGATTGAAGTGAAGGAGCTTATAACATCATTTATTTCATATCCCAAATTCAAATTTATCAAATATTCTTATCTATATACTCCTCCTCTATGTCACACTGGTGATTCATCTTGATTACCCCTTTCATTGTGGGATTAATATCTAGGGACCCATAGTAATTTTTATATAATTTAAGAGTTTTCTTCATATAAATATCAGTTGTGTGATATATAGAATATTCATACTATGATATTAGTGGATAATTTTTTTTACTAAATGTAATCCTAATAAAAAATGAAAATGTTAAATGTTAGGGTGGTCAAAATTTATTAAATTCAAGGTTATATTTTGTGAGAGTGAAAAATAGCTCTAAACATGTCTTATCTAAGATCAATAACCAAAAAACATTGTTAAATATACCATATATTTAGTTACCTTCTTCGAAGTATGTGAATCAAATTGTGTGAGGAGTTACCAGTCATAAGGTATAATTCCCCATGTAAAAATCCATTCGATAGTTTGTAATGATTATAATAGGGGTCATTTTTATTGAATTAGGAAATATTCATAGATTTTTTTAGATTATGTCATGAACCATTATTGGATACCCATTAACCAAGCTCTAGAGTGGGTCTGTGGAAAGTCCTAAATGGTTTTCTTAATCCCCACAAGCTAGAAACTACTGTTTGGGATTCAATAAAAACAATTTTGGAATTATTTTACCCATTAATTCATCCTGGAGGTCCTAACCAAGAACCCTTCAAAACTTCTTCATAATTTAGTGAGCCATGCACTCGAATAAGTAGAATCAAGATAGAAAATCATCAATATTCTATTATATAAATAAAATATCATGATACAATGACAACCAAATTTGAAAATATAAAACATAAACCATAACATAAGAAAAAAATAATGGTTAAGAACACATATACAAAAGGAACATGATGGGAAGAATAATGAATATAAAAATGTACACAACCGGAACTGAAACCAAAATATTTCCAAACAACCCTATCCATATTCCTGTGATATGAGGTATCACTATCACTGTGACACAACCTATATCCCAAGATCCACTAACCAAAATACCCACCACCGCTTTAATATGTCTTTCCTTTACCTATATCCATTAAAAAATGCATATATACACCCATTGGGTGTGTGTTGGGTATGAGCACAACTTTACTAGTAATATTTCACAAAGTGTATCATGAGTAACCATTGTTAAGAAAATCCATGTATTCTAGTTTGGAAAATAAACCATATAAAAATATATTTTTTACATTTTTAAGATAAGGAAACGTAACAATATTTATAATAGTTTTAATATGTAGTGAATTCCATGTAAACAAATATATAAAAAATAACCATGGGAAAGGTCCTAAGTTAGCTATGGTCAAGGAACCCAAGGATCTTAGTACTATCTTAACAGTTGAACCAATCACAGCCATCTGCATGCATGGTCCTCTAGAAAAAACTATTTCAAGTCCTAGCGATCAATCATATCCATATCATATTTTCATTTAGTTAGTATAGTATAATCCAAAGCTTGGTGGGGAATGTAAATGTCCTCAGGTACTTGTCTTAGTCTTCCCACCTAAGCACCTTGGTTTCCATGTGATATCCCCTTTTAATGAATTATAATTACATCATTTATAACAATTTCCATTAGAAGAGTAATTTCATCATACACACAACATAAAACCCTCAATTTCATATATAAAACACTCTCTTCAAATCACATTAATTCTCAAATCAAATGTGAATAATTTAAAACAACTACACAAAATATAATCAGTGTTTAAGGATCATTTATCATGTTGTGAAAAAATTTAAATGTTCATTGAAAATAAAAATAACATATGGATCATAAAGATAGAGAAACTCATGAAACCACATACATTAATCAATCACTCCATTTGTCAACAAGGTGAATTTATAAGAAATGAAGTCGGAATACCCTTAAAAGTAATGAAATATTCCTAAAAATCATTCCACATTCCATCAAAATAATTTAAGGAAATCCCTAAGCCACCATATACTTAAAGAGGTAAGTAAATAATGAAAGTAATGGGAATATACCAAGTATGAGAGGATGAACCACTTACATTATTATCTCAAAGTGATTTTTAGTGAAAAAATCCAATAAGATTGAGTATAAAATGAGAAGGTTGGAGAGAACATAGATCTAAGAGACATAAAGATTGAATAGGGAATTAATTAATGGTTAGGAGGGTTAAAATGAGTAATTGAAGTTTAGTAAAATCAAAATTTTAATAATCCTAGGTAGCATGCAAGGCTTGGCCAAACCGTTTTTAAAACCATTCACCAACCAAAAAAATTTCAATAGTTAAGTCTACGTGGAGTCCCATGGTTTGGCCTTATGATTTTAAAAACCATGAAAAAACAAAGAAAACACCACTAAAATGTGTTAAATTATCTATATTTCTAGGTCACATGGTTCTATCAACCATGTAAAACAATTTCAACATGAGAAACTTCCCTGTTTTCCACAAAATTCAAAGGAAATCCATGCAATAATGAAGAATAATAAAAATAAACATATAATAAAATTCGTACATGAAAATGACACAATGTGTGTGAAACATATCTCCACAATATCAATTTATGCCCCCTATATAGTAAAATCTTAGAAAGTTAGTTGATAAATATGTGAACCCATGTATCCCTTCTAAAAGATACCCACTCCCAATTCCTACGATAATCAATCCCAAGTTTTATTAAAATATTTAAAAATAGTATAGATTTCTCACAAAACACTTTTTCCATGGATTCAACAACCCAGATCAGTTTTTTAGTCACCAAGAAATTAGAATAAAACTATTTCTCTTCCTAGTTCAATACATGGGAGTGATCAGAAAGATATTTCTTTAACTCTGATACATTGAAAAAACTATGTATTGATGTTAACTGAGGAGATAAAACCAGATTATATTACAACTTCACGATCCAATCAGGGAACTTCAAGGTTCCCACATGACTCATAGTAAGAATTATCTACTTCCTGATCCGTCAATGTCCCAATCGAGGAGACACCTTTCAAAACACTAGGTCACAAACCAAAAACCACAGAGGAAGAAGTTGATGATTTTAGTAAGACTTATGATGAATATTATCCATCACTTATTGATTTCAGACCACCTAAATCATTCATTTTGTCTCCTGGATGAGACATTGTCCCACCATAAAAGTGTCATTTGTTTTAGTCCAAAAAAAGTGACATTGACATGGATAACCATAAAAAGCCTAAAAAATGATATATCCTGATACAAAATTGGAAACTCTAATTATAATAAAAAAAGTTACAAATAGATATACCATAGGGCTTTGAAATATAATATTGAAGAAAAAATTATATACAAAAAAACTAAACAACCCACTCTATTTAGATATATATTTGTGGATGGTATTCCATGCTTAGCTTTACTTGGGAACCCATAACCACTTTAATGCCTTTCCAAATTGGGAGGTGAACTATTTATCCATATCAAAGATGAAAATATATGTAATTATTTGAAACCTTATGATCTCCTATATATAAAACTTCACAAGCCCCTACACCTTAGTTGTATCCTTGATCAGAATAAACTAGGTTTATTTTTCCAATCGATCAATCACAAACCAATTGGAATTATTCTCTTAAGGGGGTGTTGTAATATAATAATTAATTACATGGATATATTATTGATCATACCACGATTCACTGTTTTATTCCACCCTTACACTGATGTTTTAAACTAGTTTTTTAATGAATATTCAAAATATAATAATAAATTTCACTTTATGATAGAATCATTTAATTAATTTTAATAAACATTATAATGGGAAATGTTACTTGTTTTTATTATTTCAATGTAGGTGGAGGTGATTTGGAGGGCCCTTGATGAAGTGGAAGTAAAATGGGCCAAAATTGCACGGATCTGTGGACATCTGTCCTCTATTTATCATAGTGCACGAAATCCGTTCATCCAAATGGGATGATATTTTGTGGGGCTATCCAAAATTTTATATTCTACATTGCATATTAAGGAACCCAATCCCGATTTGGCTTCTATGGGGCCCATCCGAACTGATCTGTCCAAGCCACCGAATTTGGACCAAGTCAAATGCGGTGTTCTGTATTTTATCAATACCATGAGCTGTAGTTGTCCAAATGGTGCCAAACATTCAGTGGAGACAGTAAAGAGGTAGGGATACAATTGTTCTATTCTCTCCAAAGCTAGATAAGGCTGTATGAAGACCGAAACTCCTGGTACAAGTGAATTGATGAAATCTGTGTGCCTAAAACCACCATCCAATTTTCCTATAAAAGGGAACCAAGGGAATATCATTTGAAAGTTCGGCCAAGAGGCAATGTTCTGCAATTTTGGAGTCCCCAAGGAGTCTTCTCAACATCCATAGAAGTTTTGGAGGCTATGGGAGGTTCTACTTCAACATCTTCTTTTTCTTCTCCTCTCATGGGTTTCTAAACACCTTGTGATCACTCGGGGAGGAATGTGATGTAATCCCGAGCTTCAAAGTTGTATTATTTTGAATGATCTTTTTAATTACAGGTTTTATGTTGTTTTTAATCATCCTCTATTTTTATTTAATTGAGTTATATACTGGTATGTTATACTCAACTCAAATGATCATGTTTGGGGGTACCCTTTCATGTGATGTTTCACAAACCGTTCATCCCCTTTTCTTCCCTCATTCAATTGCGGTGTTTGTGTGGTTCATATTGGTCAATTGAACTCACATAAACACTATCAATATCATGAAAATTTATGTCATGGTATCACAAATAAGTAACATACATACCTGAACAGCACATCGAGTTCTTCGTGTGTTGCCTTCGTGAGTTTCGGTTATGATGTCGAACACAAATCACTCAATCATCGGCGGTGTCCGGTGAAACATTTTGTGTTTTTGATTGAACCCTAGGAGGTATCCTAGTATAAAATCAGTAACATTATGGTTCTAGGTGTTACAAACCAGGGATTAAAATATCATAACCCCATCCCTTGAAGCGATGAAGGATGAGCATCATGAGACTTCCCTGGGTTGATCACCTTTAATCAATCATGTTCATTTCTACTTTGTTTTATCGCTTTCATTTTCTATTTTCATCATTAATCATAAAAACCCAATTTTTTACAAAACCACATTCACCATATACTTTCATAATAAAAACCCTTTTTTTAAATTAATGATATAATGCTCCGTCAAGAGACGACCTAGGGTTGCTGCTATAGTGCAGAAATTCTAATTAAAATTAAACAACTAATTTGACGTGCTCGACAACGCGATCAAATTTTGGCGCCGTTTCCAGGGATCCAAGATCATTTTTTTTCTTTATATCCTTTCATTTAGTAATTTGACTTCTTAATTATTACCATTTTAAATACCCCACCCCCATTTGATTGTTTTTGTTTTGGGTTTTGTCTTTATTTTTTGTTGTTTTTTGTGCGTTCTCTGTCTCTCTCTCTCTTCTTATCCATCTCCCTCTCTAATTATATAGTATAACATTCTATTATTATTTCTCCCTTCTTAAGTTTTTTTATACATTTCAAATGAAAAGAAAGAAAAAACAGAAAAAAAATCAATCAATCAAACTGGACATCATTGTTGCATGACAAGATTTGGTAAAGAAACACTACTCGAATTTGACCCTAAAATTGAAAAGTCACTCCACTCACAAATCAGGTCATCTAGAGTAGGAAAATCAAGTAACACTAAGGAACCCCATTTGAAACCTCAAGTGGTCTTAAACCAATCAAAAATTAATCCAAATCAAACCCCAGAGATCATGGCTGCAAATAACCGAACATTAAAAGAACTGACCACCCCTGATGTGGAGTACCAACCTGCGTACATCCAATATCCCGAGGAAGAAGTAAACTTTGAGTTGAGATCTGGTCTCATCCACCTCCTTCCAAAATTCTATGGTCTTCCTGGTGAGGACCCTCACAAACATCTTAAATAATTTCACATAGTGTGCTCCACCATGAAACCCCAAAATGTGTCTGAGGACTTAATCAAGTTTAGGGCCTTCCCTTTCTCCCTTGATGGTGTAGCCAAAGATTGGTTATACTATTTTCCTACCACAATTGGGGGATAGAATGACCTAAAAAGACTTTCTAGAGATGTTCTTCCCTGCCTCCCGAACTGCTTCAATTAGGAAAGAAATATGTGGAATTAGGAAATCACAGGGAGAGACCATTCATGAATACTGGGAGAGATTCAAAAGACTTTGCTCAAGCTTCCCCCACCACCCGATTAGTGAACAACTTTTTAATCAATAATTCTATGAGGGACTCATCCCCATGGATCTTGGAGTGATTTATGCTGTAGCTGGTGGTGCCCTAGTGGATAAAACTCCTTCAGCTGCTTGTGACTAACATGGCTCAAAATGCACAACAATTTGGTACACGCGCTATTGCACCAACCCGAGGAGTTCATGAGGTAAGTCACTCATCCCTAGAATAAAATGTAGATACTAAACTTGATGAGATGCATACCCTTCTAAGGCAATTATCTCAAGAACAAGGTAACTCACACCCTACTTCTATTCCATTACATTGTGGGATTTGTTCTGATAACACTCATTTTTCTGACCAGTGCCCACAACTTCAAGATTCATCTAAGTCTTGTGAAGCTGTGTTCCCAGGGCGTCCATTCCAACAAGAACCTCCCTTAAAGCAAGAACAATTCAGGTGAAATCCAAATCCAGGGTGGAAAGAACAACCCCAATACCGACAAGGAGGAAACTCAAGCTACCCCAAGTAGAATTGGTATCAACAATGCCAAGGTATGCAACCTTATTATCCTTCAACTTCTCAAAAAATCATCCTCCTCCTCCGAAATCTGAACCAAGCCTCAAGGACATGGTGAAAAAAATGGCAACCCAGAACCTCCAGTTCCAATAGACTACTCAATCAGCAATTCATGATTTGCAAACTCAAGTGGGTCAATTGGAAAACACCATCGGTGAGCTTAAGATGCAAGGTTCTGGACAAACTACCATCCCAAACCATTGCCAATCCGAAGGACAAATGTAATTTATGTGAAATTACACTTCGTAGTGGTAAAGAAGCTTCTCCTTCTACTGATTCTACTCAAAAGGTATGCCCCCTCTTGAAAACACTCTTTCTCCACCCATGAAAGATTCCAATGGAGAAAAACAAAATAAAAATGACAATAAAATTGTCATTAAGGATTCCCATGAACAATCAATTTCTCTTCCATTCCCTCAAAGACTCTCTAAATCTATGAAAAACATTTATAATGAGATTGAAAATGAAATAATGGATACTTTTAAAAAAGTTCAAGTTAATATCCCATTATTAGATGCATTCAAGAAAATTCCCCATTATGCCAAATTTCTTAAATAACTTTGCACCCTTAGACGAAGGCTGAAGGGGAATGAGAGAGTCATCTTGGGTAGGAATGTCTCGGCCTTGATTCAACCAGCAATGCCAACCAAATGCAAGGATCCAGGAACATTCATGATACCATGTACCATAGGGGATACCTTCTTTTTTGATGCTATGCTAGATTTAGGTGCTTCCATTAATGTAATGCCTCAATCCATGTATACTTCTCTACAGGTTGGAGAGCTTCAACCAACAGGCATTTTTGTTCAACTTGCCAACCGAAGTACAACACATTCAAAAGGAGTGATTGAGGATGCCCTTGTTAGAGTGAAGAATCTCATCTTCCCCGCTGATTTCTACATTCTTGAGATGGAAGATACTCGAACCCAAGGACACACTCCTCTCATACTTGGGAGGCCATTCCTCAAAATAGCAAAGACAATCATCAGTGTTCAAAATGGTACATTGTCCATGGAATTTGGTGGAGAAAAGGTAAGTTTTAACATCCTTGAGGCTATTAAACACCCCGTTGAAGAGCACTCCACTCTTCCTGTCTATTCAATGAAAGTTCTCTCAAACGATGCACACACACACAATTCTCTCCTCAACCCAGACATTGATTCATTTTTGTTTTCTTCACCCTTGAATGATCTGAGTTTTGATTCATTTTTTGAGTGTTGTGTGGGTTCTGAAAAGTGTAAATTTTGTGCTTTAATTGATGAGTGTGTTCATTCTGAGGTACCCATGACCGTCGATGATTCTGAAAATCTCATTTCTATAGATTCTCTAACTTTATAGAATAAACATGAGTAAATAGACAGTTTAATGGACCTCACTCCCCCTAAATCCCCTCCCTAAATCCATAAACCACCGGTGTTGGAGCTTAAACAACTTCCATCTAATTTAAAATATGCATATCTTGAGGGTATTGACCAATTTCCCATCATTATTGCCAATAACTTCTCTCCACAAGAGGAATCGAAACTGCTCAAACATTTGAGACAGTGTAAAAAAGGCAATAGGATGGACATTGTCTGATATTCTCGGGATTATCCCATCTATTTGTATGCACCATATACTTTTGGATGATGAGGCTAAGCCCGTAAGACAATCTCAACACCGGTTGAATCCCACTCTCCTTGAAGTGGTAAAATTGGAAGTCAGTAAATTACTTGTTGTGGGGATAATTTATCCTATATCTGATAGTAAATGGGTTAGACCAGTGAAAATTGTGCCTAAAAAAACAGGAATAACAGTTGTGTCAAATGAAACGAATGAGTTGGTTCTAACACGTGTGCAAAATAGTTGGAAAGTCTGTATTGACTACCGTCGATTGAATCAAGCCACGTGGAAGGACCACTTTCCATTACCTTTAATTGACCAAATGTTAGAACGTCTGGCTGGTAAGTCCCATTATTGTTTCCTTGATGGCTATTCGGGTTATTTCTAAATCCATATAGCCCCTGAGGATCAAGAAAAGACCACATTCACCTATCCATTTGGCACATTTGCATACAGAAGGATGCCATTCGGTCTTTGTAATGCTCCTGGAACTTTTCAGAGATGTATGTTGAGTATTTTTTCTGAGTACCTTTAGAGTTTTATGGAAGTATTTATGGATGATTTCACCGTATATGGATCTTATTTTGATGATTGTTTGGAACACCTAGGTTCTTTCCTCCGTCGCTGCATTGAAAAAGATATAGTTTTAAATTATGAGAAATGCAATTTTATGGTTGAGCGGGGGATATTTCTTGGGCATGTCATATCAAATAAGGTAATTCATGTTGATAAATCTAAAATTGAATTAATTTCAACCCTTCCATTTCCAAAATGTGTTCGTGAGGAGCGATCTTTCTTGGGTCTTGCTGGGTTTTACCACCGATTCATTAAAGGCTTTAGTAAGATCACACTTCCCTTATATCAGTTATTACAAAAGGATTCTGAATTTGATTTTGAAAAAAAATTCTGGGGATGCTTTCAATTCACTAAAAATGAGTCTCACATCACCTCCCATAATCCAACCACCATGGTGGGATCTGCCCTTCGAACTTTTGTGTGATGCCTCTAACTTTGCAGTTGGGGTAGTTTTATCACAAAGGGTTGAGAAGTCCCCTCATGTCATTGTGTATGCCTCACGTAACATTGACCCTGCCCAGGTAAACTACGCAACCACTGAAAAAGAACTCCTTTCTATTGTGTTTGCCTTGGAAAAATTTCATTCATATCTTCTCGGGTCAAAAATCATCGTCTTCTCTGATCATTCTACCCTTCATTTCCTCCTAACGAAACTTGAAGCCAACCCCCACCTCATTCGATGGATGCTCCTCCTCCAGGAGTTTTACCTTGAGATTAGAGATAAGACAGGGGTGGAGAATGTGGTAGCTGATACATTAGTAGGATTTACCCACCATTAGACCATCATGTTGACTCACCCCTACCCATTGGAGAATTCTTCCCTCATGAGAACCTTTGTGATGTTGTGGACCTTACCCCATGGTATGCAGACATTTTGAATTTTCTAGCAACATCTAGGGTCCCCACTAATTTTGGCACTTCACAATCCCAGAGACTTAAACATGATTCTCAATGGAATATTTGGGATGACCCATATTTATGGAGGATCTGTAGTGACCAGGTTGTTCGTAGGTGTGTCCCTGACCATGAGTCCACCTTTGTTTTGACCTTCTGCAACAGCTTGGCATGTGGGGGCCACTTTGGCTCTCAACGTACAGCTTGAAAGGTCCTTGACTCAGGGATTTATTGTCCAACATTGTATAAATATGCCCATAGATTTTTCAAGTCTTGTAGTCATTTTCAATTCACAGGGAATATCTCCAAGAGGAATGAAATTCCCCAAAAACCCATGTTATTTTGTGAGATATTCGATGCATGGGGCATTGAATTCATGGGACCTTTTCAAAATTCATTTGGCTTTGTGTAAATCTTATTGGCTGTTGACTATGTATCTAAATGTGTGGAAGAAAAGGCCACCGGGACTGATGACTCTCGAGTGGTTGTTGATTTTGTGAGGTCCCAAATTTTTAGTAGGTTTGGTCTACCAAGATTCATCATTAGTGATCAGGGTTCACATTTTTGCAATCATAACATGAAAAAAATGCTTCGTAAGTATGAGGATGTTCATAAAGTCTCCACTGCATATCATCCCCAAACTAACGGACAAACAGAAATTTCAAATCGAGAAGTTAAGCGAATCTTGGAGGAAACGGTATAACCTAATAGGAAAGATTGGAGTTTGCGCTTGGATGATGCGCTTTGGGTGTACCGTAATACTTTTAAAACACCGATCGGAATGTCACCATATAGTATTGTGTTTGGAAAATCTTCTCACCTCCTGGTGGAGGTAGAACACCGTACATATTGGGCTGTTAAACAATGTAATATGATCCTTTCAGATGCAGGTGAGGAAAGAAAGCTGCAGATTCATGAGTTGGAAGAAATTCGACGTGATGCATATGAAAACTATCTAATCTATAAAGAGAAGACAAAGGCTATTCATGATAGCATGATTCACCAGCGAAAGTTCCATATTGGTGAGAAGGTCCTCATGTACAATTCCAGGCTTAAGCTCCACCCAGGTAAGCTTCGTTCTCGATGGCATGGTCCTTATACTGTTACTAATGTTTACCCTTTTGGTGCAATACAGGTTTTTCATGAGCGGAGTGGATGAAGTCTTACCGTTAATGGGAAGCGACTTAAACACTTCTATGAGGACTTTCCGAATAATCCGGTGGAGGAAATCCACCTTCTCGACGCATCATACCCATAAAACACTCCAGGTTTTATCCTTCCTTCTCACATTCTCAATTATTTCAGTGAGGTAACTGCACACTCTAGGTGTGGGGGGTGGATACATTCCTGGGTTAGATATGAATTTTCATCATTTTCTCCTTTTGTTTTCTCTTTTTTCCCTTATTTATGCTATTTTCATTTTTTCCCCATCAGCAATTTCGAAGATCCATGATTTGGCGACCATAAAGGGGGGAAAGTAAAAATACCATAACAAAGGCTGAAAAAAAATTTATATGAATTTTACATCAGGGGGTGATTTTTAGTGAATTGGTTTTCTGTCAATGATATAAATGGTCGTATCTATGTGAAACCTTTGAGATGATTGATGCACATTGTGAGAGTAGTTTTTGGGAAAACTATGTCACTAATATCTCTACAAATTTTTTGCACCAAACCACAAAGTGTGATTATTTCTTACTTAATATAAGTTAAATATATGTTGGTTTGATATTTTTTTAGCTTTAACGTTATTTTCATACGTTCGTTCCTTATCTGATATGTTTCATTACTGTACCAGATTGATCTATTTGTGTGTAACTAATGTCTGACTATTGTACGCCCTAAAAAAATAATTGGTTGTGTCTTGGGTAGGTCAAAAACCACTCCTCCTCAACCTTTTATCTTGTTATAACTATTGCAATTAGTGTCATGGGGAGATCAAACAGGGGTTGAGAGATGAGTGAGATTTGTTCCAATTGAAACTTCAAAAAAATATAATAAATGAGGGGAGTGATGAAATGTGAAACATATGGGGATATCTAGGTCGGGAGCTTTTGGGTTGACTTCAGGGAATGCTTAAGTGAGTGGGTCTTGAAATATGATTGCAATGGATGTAGGAAAGGTTTGGTGAAAAATCATTTAAAGCTGAATAATGTTAAAATAGCCTATATTTATTAGATAAAAAGTGGAATGAATAGCATGGAATGGATTTCACACACACACGTGGAGAGTTAGTGTAATGGTTGAATTTTGAATTCCTTTCTAAATTTGGTATCATGAATCTTTTTGAATTTTTCTATGATATGATTTATGAGACATCTTTTCCTATTTTCATTAAGAAGAACTCCATGGTGTGGTCTGTGCATTGATTACTTTACATTAAATAATATTTCTTAAAATGATAAATCTTCATGATGTTGGAAATTATTATATATGAAATATTATATTTGGATATTTGACTTTGCCCAGGAGTGAAAATGTTTAGGTGTGGGGGTGTGATCGTACCACAATTCACTGCTTTATTCCACCATTACACCACTGTTTTAAACTTTTTTTGTAATGAATATTACAAATATAATAATAAATTTCACTTTATGTTTGAATCATTTAATTAATGTTAATCAACATTATAATGGGCAATGTTACTTGTTTTTATTATTTCAATGTAGGTGGAGGTGATTTGGAGGGCCCTTGATGAAGTGGACGAAAAATGGGCCAACATTGTATGGATCCATGGACATCTGTACACTGTTTTGCATATTACACAAAATCTGTTCATCCAAATGTGCTGATATTATGTGGGCCTGTCCAAAATTGTACGTGCTACATTGCATATTAAGGAACCCAATACTGATTCGGCTTCGATGGGGCCCATCTGAATGGATCTGTCCAAGCCACCGAATTTGGACCAAGTCAAATGCGGTGTTCTGTATTTTATCAATATCGTGAGCTGTAGGTGTCCAAATGGTGCCAACATTTCAGTGGAGACAGTAAAGGGGTAGGGATACAACTTTTCAATTTCTCCAAAGCGAGATAAGTATGTCTAAAGACCGAAACGCGTGGTACAAGTGGATTGATGAAATCTGTGTGCCTAAAACCACCTTCCAATTTTCATATAAAAGTGCACCAAGGGAACCTCATTTGAACGTTCGGCCAAGAGGAAAGGTGCTGCCATTTTGGAGTCTCCATGGAGTCTTCTCAACATACCTATATGTTCTGGAGGCTATAGGAGATGCTTCTTCAACATCTTCTTCTTCTTCCCCTCTCATGGGTTTCTAAACCCCTTGTGATCACCCGGGGTGGAATGCGATGTAATCCTGAGCTTCAAAGTTGTATTATTTTGAATGATCTTTTTAATTCCAGGTTGTATTTTGTTTTTCCCCGTCCTATATTTTTATTTAATTGAGTTATATACTTATAAGGCCCCAGCCTTAAACCTTATATAATCTTGAGTTATCACAAGATTACACGTTGAGGATCTTTTCAGGTTTAGAGTTTTAGAGAATTAGATCTTAAAACATGCATTACATTCCACATATAAAAAAAGTTGTTACATAAAGATAGTATTATTTATTCCCATAAATGGAAACATATTTAAAATAAACATGGATTTTTTCTTGACATTTACTTGACACTATCATCATGTCATGTACCTTTCCCTTGACCTGTGAAAAACATTTCAAAAAAACTTGGGATGAGCATAAAAAGCTCAGTAAGGGTTATAAAAATATGGAAAGGAAACTTGGGTACATATATACATAATAATGAGATCATACTTTACCCATAAAACATAAGCACATTAACATACCTCATCAAATCATGAATAAATCATAGAAATCATAAGACATAAAGGTAACTTGAGGCATTCATAACATTCTTACGTAGGGAGTAACCCTCTTAGTTACGTTTGGAATACCCATCACAGTATATTCCATAAATCTCTTTGGAGAAACCTTAACGTTTCACTCCTTCGTGTTACCCAATGCATTGGAGAGCTATATCGGGCTCACCCGCCCTTAGTTTATCACGGAACCACCAGTTTTCATAATAATGCCCAAGAACCTCAACATAATCATATCACATAAAACATGCATAAAGAAAACATAACATTTTCACCTTTCAATCCCAAGATATCAATAAAACACATTGATATCATAACAAAATTATGAAAACCATTTTCAATACCAAAATAAAAGAAAAGTAAAACATGGTACTTATTTTTCTTTAAAAAAAGGGTATGGCTTGGAGAGGAAGCCAAAACATAAATAATGGTCACGGTGGCGGAGAAGTTGTTGCCGCCGCATACGTACGACAAAAACATCCCCTTTTGTCGTTTTGTAAAATGCTTCGTATAAAAAAGATTCCTTTTGGATAAACGTAAATGTCAAAGGGTTTTATACACCGTATAAAAGAAGGTTGTGTATAAAACAAGATATGCCACAATGAAAGGAGATTGAGACGAAGTCCCATACCTCGTATCCGACTTGACCCGACCGTTCTTTAATCTCCTGAATAATAAACTTGAGTTAATCTATACTTTCTTAAGAACATTTTTCAAGTTCATTATTCCTTTTATACCATGTTATGAACATCATGTAATCATTTAAGTTAATAATGTTCATTTTGTCGGTATTTGGTTCTTAAGTCAAAAATAGACTTCTTACACTTACATGTGGTTAATTTGGTCAATGGTTCGTTATATCCAGAATGATATTAATGATTTGGATAACATATATATCATATATATTCAGCATATACATGTATTTATAATATTACATCACATTTAGAGGAAAGAAATGAAATGCACCGTTCATGTAGACGGTAAGCCGTACGTACGCATGAACGCTTCATCCATTTATATTTCGTATTTTCTGGAATGGAATCATAATGATATAAGAGTATATTATAATTCCAGTATAATAACATATATAATATCATTAACTTTATCCTTTACACATCCCACATATGGTATTAACGAATCAAATCACTTTCAGGGGGTGGTAGTACGCACTTCTTAAAATGAAGATATCGTGTTTACCCATAATGGAAACAATAATGGTATGCCATAAATGAAAAATACAGAAGAATAAGGAAAGCATAAACATATTATATATCATATATAAAAATAGTGACATCATAATGGCCACCTTTGAAGGTTTTAAATGAGTATTGAACAATCATCGTTTTGGGAGGCAGAATTTCACCATCCACGGAAACCGTATGTTCTTTAACCATTTGATGTAGTTGTGTGAGAGTGTATCTCGAATAAATCTTATAACAACATCCTAGTATATTGAAGATACTGGTGTTGTTACAAAAGAAGTAAATAAAAAGAGTTTAGGGGGTTGGAGAAGCAAAATAAAACAAATGAACATGAGAGAATGAATCACCATTAAAAGTGTAACTCCTTTTGATTTGAGCCTAAAGGCTTCCGTTGAAAGTATTCTGCCCAAAGGTAATCCTCTAGTATGAGGAGAGGGATGTGGAGAGAGTAAATGGGCAGGGTATGGCCGATTCAAAGGCTTGAGGAGTGTGTGAAATGAGGTAGAGGTGGGGGCCTTTTATAAGAGGAGAGGAGGGGCACTTTTGGAAATCATGAAACAATTATTTTATTTTCAAAAGTGTTTCGAATTTATAAGGTCCCACATTGATATATTTCTAAGATAAGATGACAAGGCTTCGAAATATTCCCATACAATAGTTTTTGGACATGTGTAGGTCTTAGATATTACATTATATTTCCATTTTATTTAAATCGTTAAATAATGAGGTTATCGCTCCATCATCATGATGTCATAAATAATTTTATTTATTTGAAGTCTAAAAATTATAAATAAAATACTATGATGTATGAAATCTTTTTATAATTCCAAAGAGTATTTATAGACAAAAATATGATTAGTATAACCCATTCTAAAAATTGTTTTAGTAAACCATTTTATGTTAGTGTCATTTTCACCTTTATTTAAAAAAAGGCATTAAAGTCATTATCTCACCCAAGAGGCTCCATAGGGTCCCCTAAATCTTCCCATGGGTTGTCTTGGTCGGCCATGACTCATCCAATAGGGGTAGGACAAGTGTCATGGTGTTTTCATATTTTTATAATATCATTTTTACCTTAAATTACACTAATTACCTCTAATCGCGATTAATGAAAATAAGTTACTATTCACCACAAAATTATTTTCATCCCATTGAACCAAATTTTACATACAAATGACAACCATGTATGTCGGATTTTCAAAATTCAATACACATTAGTGGTAAAATTTCATTTAACTGAAAAATCAGTTTGCTTGATTACCACTTAGTGGTTTCACTATTCATCAAAAATTGGAGTTTTTTCAGAAAATTTCCAAAAATTCATTCTAAGCTATATTCAATATTCCTAATTCAAAAATGATGTTTATATTACCTAATTCAAATAATATAAGTATAATTAATTAATTTAATAATTAACTCCCGATGTCAAAACAAATAGCGTGTTTTTAAGAAACAATATATATTAAAAGATTGATATTTGTTTATGTCGAATTTCAAAGTGAAATTAATTCCAAAGTCCACCATTGAATCAAATGGTAAAAATATTTTATGGTTTCACTTTAAAAACAATTCAAAATATAATCTAATCATATAAATAAATTAGATCAATAGAGGTTTTGAATTAAAATACAACATTTTTCACTTATTCATAAAAAAATGAACTTTATCGGAAAAATACCAAAAAATTACACAAAGTAATATTTTATGTCCCGATTATAAAGAAGGATTTTATTTGGTACAAAAGAATGTATAAGAGTGACCAAAACTAAATTTAAAGAGGGTTCTCCATCAAAAGGCGATAAGTGAACCTTTAGTGAAAACTATGGAATATACGACTAAAATTGAATTCTTTCCATATTTTTTGCCTTTATATTTTATTGGATAAATGTAAAAACATTTAAAAACATATATAATCATATTTTAGTTATTTATATCCATTCCCATCAATAAAACAACTACATGTTAACTACCATTTAAAATTATATTATTAGCGTGTAACATAATATTTCAAAGAAACTCATTGTTGCGTATCGGGCACACTATCGTACATAGCAACCCCTTCAAAATAAAATTAATATTTTAAAAAAAATATTAATAAATATGAATATGTCTTATTCTTTATTTACCTGGGATGTTACAATACTGGTATGATATACTCAACTCAAATGATCATGTTTGGGGGTACCCTTTCATGTGATGTTTCACAAACCGTTCATCCCCTTTTCTTCACTCATTCAATTACGGTGTTTGTGTGGTTCATATTGGTCAATTGAACTCACAGAAACACTATCAAGATCATGAAAATTTATTTCATGGTATCGCAAAGAAGTAACATACAAACCTGAATAGCACATCAAGTTCTTCATGTGTTGCCTTGGTGAGTTTCGGTTATGATGTCGAACACAAATCACTCAATCATCAGCGGTGTCTGGTGAAACATTGTGTGCTTTCGATTGAACACTAGGAGGTATCCTAGTATAAACTCAGTAACATTCTGGTTCTAGGTGTTACAAACCAGGGATTAAAAGCTCATAACCCCATCCCTTGAAGCGATGAAGGATGAGCATCACGAGACTTCCCCGGGTTGATCACATTTAATCAATCATGTTCATTTCTACTTTGTTTTATCGCTTTCATTTTCTATTTTCATCATTAATCATAATAACCCCATGTTTTACAAAACCTCATTCATCATCTACTTTCATAATCAAAACCATATTTTTAAAATAATGATCTAAGGCTCCGCTGAGAGACGACCTAGGGTTGCTGCTTTACTGCAGAAATTCTAGTTAAAATTAAACAACTAATTTGACACGCTCGACAACACGATCAATTATCCCATTTATAGGTGGGAGAGAAAGATGATTAAAAAAATTGGAAGGGTTTTGGTGATTTAATATAAACCTCTCATAGGTATAGAATCATTGAACAAAATACACTAATCCATATCTCATACTCACCCATAAATATCAGTGCCACATGTCCTAGTACATGTTGACAGATCTAGGGTGAAAATAAAACTACGAGTGATGTAAATAATTCATCACTACTCTCCTAATAGATAATGGAATAACATAGAAGATCCTTAAGTAAAGAATACCTTCATATCATAGAGACCTCTTGCTGGTGGTCTCCCAACCATTTAAAATCTACCAGATGCACTGACACTTATCATCTCTTGGATGAACTTTCTGAATAAGATTAAGAAGATAATGAGTCAATTGAATAATGGAAAGGAACATTTCCTCTTTCTCTTCCTTTGATTCTACAAGAATCTAGAATGGATTTAGAAACCCAAAATATAGTAACCCAGAGCTAATTTCTACTTTATAATATTGGTATAAGATACGAATGATCTCATCCTAAAGGGATGATCAGTTTAGTAGTCTTAAATAACAAAATACATGAATCATTCCCATATTACATTCAAAATATAAAATAAGTAGCACAAAAATATTCTTAAAACCATTATATTATTTATAATATCCTTATTCATATCTTAGTGAAAAGAAAAAAAATAAAGGGTGAGAAAAGATACATAGTAAGAGTTACACAATTCAGAAGAGATCATGAATAAATAAGGTATAATCAATATACCAAGATAAATAATTGACAACACATTCCATTTAATCATTTATTTGAGCACAAAATGCACCCATGGGTAATATCAATGTAGTTATCTCATGGATAATAACAGATAAATATTCAATGATGAAAATACTTAAAATTAAATGTCATGATCACACACATCATGAAATATATATATACCATCAATTCCTTGTGACAGGAGAGTTTAATAAATGGGTAGGTATACACTAGAAACCCATTTAATTTGGCCAAAGGATTTGTCTCATGAGACCTATTGACTCATTAAGAGGATATCTATAACTGATCCCCACCTGTAACTACATTTACAATGTATTAATCATATAATTAATGATTAATTAAATTCATAAACAATATTCCTTATCAATAAGTTTTTGTACTGAGTAAATGATGTAGATTTATCATGGTTTCCCCACTTAAATCAAATAATTTTCATAGTAAAACACCATATTTAGAAATTAGTTATGGTTTAATAAATAATATTATCTATGATGGTTATTTAATAGAAACTTAATGTCCAATAAAAAATGTTTTCATAAAATTAAATGTTTTAAGAGAAATTTAATGAACACAAAATTTATAAGAGATATAATTTGACCATCAATTCATCAGAAAAACAGGTTTTAAAATTAATTCATATCTTCTTGGAGAATAAAATAAAATGAATGCGAAACATTAAAATAATATTTTGTAAAACTGTTCCATTTTTAAAATATTTTTAATATTATATAAGAAGCTAAATAAAATAAAATGATTATGGCTGTAGGAAAATCAATTAACTCCATAAACGTTAAAAAACATACAAGTTGACTTTTTATAAATATATACAAAAAGAAACCATTCATAAAAAATTATAATTATTCTATTTAAACATTTTAAATATTCAATTATAACATATAATGATCATAATATATCATTTGAGTAAACAAAAATGAATCTTGTAAAACATGTTTGAAAAATCTGTACATGGAAGAAAAATATACCTGATCAAAAGAGAAATAAGGTCAAAGTATATTATAAAAATTATTTTTCTTGATTCAAGTTATAAAGAGAAGAAAATTTTATAGAAAATATGAGAACTACATAAAAGTTTATAGGAATCGAAATTATATGGAGTTTTTAAAGGATTGATTATAAGATTCCTTCAATGAAAATAAGAGGAATCCAAAAAATATGAGATTTTAAAATATATCCTTACCTATTAGGTAACATTACTATTGAAACACTAATAATCATGAATAAATAAATATTTATATGCACCACATAAAATTAAATAGGTGCATAATTTCTATTATGTCTAGAATAAGTTGAAGTTGTGACAAAATTCATTACCAATATCATATCACTAAAATGAGAATTTATCACTAAAATGACTATGCATAACAAATATAAATCCAAAAAATTCAAGATTAAAAATACATAGATAAATTAAATTCAACTTCTCACATTATCTTCACATAACATGATCAATGATGAACTGATGTATCCCAATTAAGGGAAACTGAGTTTAGAAATCCCTTACCTCGTGTTTAACTTACTAAATAGGTGTTCATAAATCCAATATAATATATTATAATTAATTAAACATACATTATAAGACTATATCCATTTCAATAATGTCAGATATGATCTCTTTATATTATTTTACTATCCATTTGTTAACAATAATTTAATAGTATCACTATTTCGAGTATTAACTACTTTTTTTCATGTATGTTTTGATTAAATTGTCTTATTAATTGAATCTTTCTCAGGGTTTAATAATCTAAATATTGTTATTAAAAATATAAAAATCCTATATATTCAATATATATATATTTATAATCATTTATAATATATAGACATATAAAAATTAATTACATCATTCATGGAGATGGTAGGTCGTACGTACGCATGAACATTGTTTCTAGTTTTCAAAAGATTAAAATAAATAAAGGTAAATAATAATTCACCTTTCCATGATAATTTTTATATCATATATATTTTATTTATTTATGAAATCTATCATTATTACCATACATGTTAATCAAAAATAAAAAAATGGATCACATCACTTTGTGAAGGGTGTAGTTCACTTGTACGCACGAGCGATGATATAATTTTCAAATGGATTGGAATGTAAGAAGGTAGATATGATATTAAAATTTTATAATCATAATTATTAACAAATATCAGATACATTCATTAGTTTTGTATTTATAACCATCCATGTAAAGTGGTGTTGAAAAACAAATTACATCGCTACGTGGGGATGACTAGTCATACATATGTGTGAGTGATGTTTTAATTTTTCATAGGATTAAAAAGAGATGGAAAATGTTTATTGCATGATCAAAATAATATATTATTATATTTTTGATTTTTAATTTATTATTTTTGGATGGGTAAAACACACTAAGAGACTGTGAAGATAATTACCTATTCTTCTGTAGGATTTCTTTATAAATACTCATATGAAACATAGGGTTAGTAGTTTTTTGAAGACAAAAACCTCTATTACTTTTATAATTATTTTTATGATAGAATTGTGCAGGGTTCAGCTGATCTAGGTTGCTCAATGTGGTGTAAAGAAAAGAGAGACTGGTGTCCTTTTATAAGTGAGGGGCGGGGAATTCATGGGATTTCTTAACATATTAAATTATTATAAATTATTTTTCATATCAAAATGGATCCAAATTGACATAATTATTTTTAACCCTTGTCAATCCTTTTGAAAATTACCACAATATTAAATTTTTCTTCCATACATGGGTAATAAATTTTACCTAAAAAAGAAAAAATATCCATAAATGGCCCATGGTTGATGTTTTAGAACATACTCCATTCATTTTTAATATATAATATATTTATTAATTATAAATCATTTAATAATGTATTATTTTCATAAATTATAATTAATTTCAATTTTGAAACTATTCCTTTAATTTGAATTTGAATTCTTTAAGAACAAAAAATAATTGAAATATACTAATTTAAAACATCCCTAATATGCCTTATGTATATATAAAATTAGTGTAACACAATAATTGGGAAAATTTATATTACATTGATTATTTTTAATATTATTTATTTTTTAATTAATTGAATAAATATTGTCCTGGTGTTGTGTAATAATTTAGGAAAATTATTCAATCACTAAAAACTGTAAATAAATTACAATGAAAAAAGAACATTATTTAATGAACATTTAAAATATATCATTATTTATTTTTTTCTTTATGGTAAAATATTAGAGATATTAAAATCAAGTGTGTGACATTTTGTTTTAATTCCATTCTTAAATTAATATAAAGGGAAATAACAATGAAAAATGGCACCATGTAGACATATTTTTGAGACTTGGATGGAAATTTCGTAAATAAAAACATTGAATAAGAAAATTTAAATTTTTTAATAAATTTTAAAACCATACCAAATTTTTTTAACCTTAATTACCCAATTTACCCTTATCGATGTGATAAATTTTATCTATGTTACTAATAATAATGAGAGAAAATAAAACGTTAATATTTACCAAATTTGACTATAATGATTCAAAATATAGAATCCATTTTATCAAATTCAATTCATATAAGTGGTAAATATTAATTTCAAAATAATCCTGCAAAATTGATGAAAAATGGTTTTTTGAAAAACTCATTTTTAATTCAAAAAATTAACTTACATTAAAACTATCTATAATAATGATAGAAATGGATTTAATTAAATTATTTCTAATATAATTAGGATTATTTTGATTTAGGATTTAATTCAAATTATTATGGGTGTTTTTCAATTAAAATAAATGATATTTTAAAAAATCATTATTTTCACTATTTACTAAAAAATCAATTTTTTCAGAAAAATAACAAAATATAATCCAATGATAATATTTAATTGATGAATTAAAAATGATATAAATTTAAAATAATAATATTTTTAATAGGTTTTCAAATTTCACTTAATCTCAATGTTTCATGCAAAGGATGTTATTAAAGAAATTTATTTTAAGAGAAATTTATATTAAAATATCGTGTTGTTACATTCAAACCCCTTATAAGAATTAATCCCTTCAAATTCCATCATTTTGATACAAACAAATGAGGATATTTATTCCTCATTATATACATTGGTTCCCATATAGATTTCTCAATTTTATGTTTTCACAACAAAAATTTGACCAGATGAGTGGTCTTCGTTCATAGAACTTTCTCTATATGATCCTGAATTTCCACTAGTTGTTCCTCATAAAATAGATCTAGATCTAGTGGTATGACCAATGAGTTTAGTACATTTGAAGGATCATATATGTACTTCCTCAATAGAGATTAATATAACACATTATTAACTTCAGAGAGATTTGGCGGAAGCACGAATCAAAAAGTTATTGTCTCATTTCGATCAAAAATTTTGAAGGCATCAATATATATAAGCCTCATCTTTACTTTATTTCCAAATATCATAAACTTTTTATTAGGATATATTCATCATAATACCTTTTCACTCACACATAATTCATTTTTGTTCTATTAGAGAAGAAAAAAAAGTTCCCCAAACTACGGGGGTTGGAAGTGATGGAGCCTAAGGGCATTGTATTTTACAATGACACAACATTCATAAGGTAGAGACCCGATATGGAAATTAACATAAGTAACTTAACTGGTATTTCATTTACAAGGCATTATGTTTGATGTATAAATCTTTTCTATAAAGGTATGCATGACCATGATACGATGGTTAACGAGAGACATGCACTTGCGAATCTGGTAAATAAACTCCCAAGGACATTTTCCTAGCTATGAACTAGCTCGACCCTAACACAAGAGTCGAAATAGACTTTTAAAATGATGATATTATAATTAATTAATATATATAGTCTAGTTTCCATGACCCAAACCTCTTCCTCGAGTGAATAACCCACTCCACATAAGGAGCTAAACCCTAGGATGACCGAGACGATGTTGTCTCTAATAATTCTACCACATATAATATCCCCAACAATGAAAGAACCATCAACATTCATTTCTAGTTCCTTGTGAGGAGCCTACCATTTGTCCCATTTACCTATAAAACAGCTACCTCCTTACCCCAAATCCATGAAGGTTTTGGGTAAAATCTTGCGAAGAGACCATAAGTCCCCGCACCATTAATAAGCCTCCTGATCTCCGCAACTGAAGACATGGCTCAGAATATAACACCAGAAAGAGAAAGACACTTTCTTTCCCTTTCACCATTACACTCCTCCCAGGTAACCCAAAATGCAATAGTGAATGTCATGATATGAACATTTCACCCTATCCAATACTTCATTGCACCATAGAACCATCCCGATAAAAAATCCACATAGAATTTGAACCACCTGAGAATACTCACTCCAAACCTATGAAACCCCATAATCTGATCACCCACTCACAGCCAAATAATATATTACAATCTGATTCCAAACATGGTTTTACACAACATCTGTACCTTGACAAGATGGAGACCCCCTCCTTTTCACATTAACACCAGTAGGTAAAGCATGGTGTCTCATTATCCACACAAAAAATATCATTTTTAGCAGCACCTTTATTCACCACGTTTTTTCCGCCCAAGCATCAATCCATTGAGTACCATGCATGGAGCCCAAATAATCCATCTCATTGAAGTTCCAATAAATGGATCTATAATAAATAAATCTGATTGGTTCTTCATTTAGGAAAATTTTGTCCCTCTAATGTGGTGTTGGTTCCAAAGATTATATATAGGATAAACTGAAATACCTCTTAAGAATTATACCTTTGAAATGGTCTTATACTGCCTCTCTAAAATGCACCTTAGTGATCTTCCAAGAATAAAAATAGAATGACCTAGGGACAGTGTTGATCCCAACCACATTTTAAATCTATAGAGAAAGATCTCAACATGTCTTATAGAGTTCGAATGATCTTCTTTGACATACTATCTATCTGAGGATGATATGAATTACTAAAACTCAACTCTATGGATCCCACTAAAGTATTTTTTAAAACATCAAGGTGAACATTATATCCCAATAAGATACAATTTAGATTGGTACACCATGGGATCTCAAAAATTTCTTCCTATATAAACGAGTAAGAATTTAGAGAGATAAAACTTCTATAATATTAATAAAATGCACTGATTTCATACGTAGATGGAATATAACCACAATATCCTTGTTTATTTTAGATGTTTTAAGGATTCCAATGATGAAATCCATGGTAAAAGTTTCCTATTTCCATTCTAGTATGGGTACTAGATGTAACATTCCCTTCGACTTATGTCTCTCAACCTTAACTTGATGACACACTAGGCAACAAGATAAATACACATGAATATTTGTTTTCAGGTTATCCAACCAAAAATATTATTTCAAATATATATACAGATTTGAACTTATAGGATGAAATAGGAATGGTTCACTATGAACCTCATCTAATAGAATCGTAAACTCTGATATTGATGGGACACATAGTCTGTTCTTGAGCATTATCATTACAACATGATCATAGTTGAACTCAAGAACATTTTGTTCCTTCAACTGTAATTGCACAACTTCCTTCTCCAGATTCTTAATCCTATCATGGATGGATATTTAAACATTCATTTGTGAAATATAATATTTTACCCCATTCATCAATAATTCAATATCTAATTTGTGAGAATTCATAAATATTACATCTCTTTCAATCCTCATCATGGATAAACTAGCATTCTCTTTCTAACTCAGAGCATCGACCACCTTGTCCATCTTCCCAGGGTTGTAAAGTATTGAGAATTCAAAATCTATGACCAAATCCAACCATTATCTCTTGTGATTATTCAACCCGTTATATGTAAATATATACTTCAAGATTTCATGATCAACATATATATCACAACTTTCACCATACAGATAATGCCTCTAAATTCTTAATGAAAATATTACCATTGTCATCTCCAAATCACAAGTTTGGTGATTATGATCGTGAAATTTGAATTGATGGGAGGCATAAGCTATCACCAAATCATTTTTCATGAGGATGCATCTGAATAACTTATTTGATTCATCAAATTAGATCAAAAAGCCTTCTTCACTACAAGGTAGTGTAGGCATAGGAGAACTAAAAAATATTCTCTTTAGTTATTGGAAATTATCCCCACATTCAAGAGTCTATAAGAATATAACCCCATTTTGAGTAAACATGGTTAGTGGATTTGATAGTCATGATAAATCTCTCACAAAAAATTGGAAGTATCCAACCAACATGAGAAAAATATGGATCTCAAATATTGAGGTCGGTCAAGAAAATTGCTCAATAATTTATGTAATTAAATGATATACTGATTTACCCACGATTGAGATTATATGAATTAAGAATCAACTTTTTATAGACAAAACTAACACATGTTATATTTTTTATAAATATTTTACTTTCCCAAGGTATTTAGTACAATTCTCAAATGTTCTTAATTAACTTCCTTACAAACTGAATTTATAAGAATATTATCACACTAAAACCTCAGTTTTCATTTTATTTCATATATATGTTGGTTAATTTTAATTTCCATGGTGTTTGGGTTGAGTAACAAAAAATTTTCTCTAAAACTTAGTGTTTTCTAAAAACAAAAAAGAGTGGTGCACAGTTGGCGCATGGTTAGGGGAAACCATGCACCAGCCTAGGGAAAACCGCGAATCATGAATAAAATAACCCAATACCTCGATATGGTTTGGTGAAAGGGAATGCACCCTTTCCTAGAAGAATGTGAGATCACTTCACATTGATACAGAGGAAACCATATGGTTGGTGCACAGTTTGGAAGATTGTGCTGGCAAACTATGCGGTCTGCCTAGGTAAAAAAATCAATGAAAAAAAGAAAAAATAGTTTTATCATTATTATTATTATTATAAATATTTTTATTACTATTGTTTTATTTATTATTTATTTCCTTTTTGTTATTATTAAAACCCTTAAATGGGTTCCCCTATCCCCCCATGTCACACCAACCCCTCCCTCTTGCTTAACCAACGTGTTGTACTGGCTTCCCTAAGTACACCACCGCCTCCTCCACTCTCCCGATGACATAACATTTCCAATCCATTTTCTTATGTTGTCTATCAAGGTAGGGTTGTATTCTTATTCTCTTCCATCTTTTTTTCATATTTCTTGGTTTCTCTTTTCCCTCTTGCATCATGCACACCCTAATAAAACCCTACCCTATTTCTGGATGTTTTCATTGTTGATTCATAGTTCATAGGGTCCATGGGGTTTGATTAACAATCACCCATTCCATATACATTTAAGGAAGTGAGTTTCCCATTGGTTTCAGGTGATCTCTCTCTCAGTTTTTCTTTTATTTTTATTTAACTATGTTTTTTTGTAATTTTTAGGTTCTTAATATTTATATAGTATAACTTAGACCTCTTGGGGTGGCTTTGGACTAATTTTGTTGAAGTTGACTTGCACCACTTTACACATGTAAGCATATATATATATATATATCCTCCTTATAAATATTCCCTCATATATAGGGGAATATGTAACTTGGGTCAAACAGTATATATATGTATATGTGAAGGTGTATGTGTGTGTAAGTGAGAAGTGGTTTTATGTTGTCCTTGTCAAATGAAGCAGGTTTTGAGGTAGGATCTTTATGTTTGAGCCTTTAATTTTAATTCCTTAATTGATTGATCATTTTAAAAGTATTCATTTAATATTAAATAGTATGAATATGATATGAAAAATGGTTGTGGATCATAAAAATGTCATTTTCATTTGTTTTACATAATTTATCGAAGCTTCCATCATGGGTCTTCCTCGTCAAGCCTGTTTTCCAACTCTAGGTGTAAGGTAAGTTATTTTAGATTCTCCATTGGGTTTATAAAGGGGTTTGAATGTGTAATGGGTGGTTTTAAAGATATATTGGTTCATGTGAATTGGATTTACCCTATGTCTTTATTGAAATTTATTTCTATCACATGTGAGAGTTAGATTTTAAGGATTGTGAAATTGCGTGTGGTTTAAAAAGGGGGAAAGACCCTTGTTTTGAAAAGATAGAGCCCTTGGTAATCCTTGTAATCTAGGTGGGTAGAATAGGTCTATTACACTAGGATATTTATAAGAGATGTGGCTTGGTCCCCCTAGTATGATTATAACACAACAATACCAAAAATTTTATGATGGGTATTAGTTGATTGAACAAGAGGCAGACTGCTGTTTCCACAATTTGATCACAAGGGTATGAGGATCCAAGGACCCCACTAACCCTAGTTACGTAGGAATTTACCATGGTTCTTGCTTAACTTCACTCTTATTTTCCATGGTAATGGTTTTAAAATGTACATTGTTGTTATATTTCCAAACCATGGCATCTGCATTTACACTAATTATTGTTTATGATGTTTTTTTGAAATATCATCCATGTTTTGAATACTATTTTTAAAAAATATGATTAAATTTAGTTTTTATAAAAATAGAAGATTCTTACTTGTTTTATATATAGTAGAAAACCGAAATTTTAAATATTTTATCTTGAAACTTGTATAAATTGGATTTCTTTTTAAAGGTAAGGCATGGGTAATAGTTTATTCAGGCATTCATACTATTTATTAATACTCATACCTATAAATCTATTTTTTAGCTTCCATTTTGGCTTCCATCTTAGAATCATTCACCATGGAACAATTTTGGTTCAGTGGTTTAGGGTGGCCTGAAATGTCCCATTACGGTATGTCCTATTTTATTTTTTTCATTACAAGTATTTAGTTTTATTATTAAATTTATATTTATTTTAATTTTCTATTGTTTATGTGATAAACCATTACCAATTGAGTATATTTGATTATCAACACCAGTTTCTATCCTGAGAAGATTGGAAATTCCTTCCAGGCCATTTCGTGGGCCAGATATAGTGATAGGGTTGAGGTTGACCCCGGGTTGGTTTGTGAGAAAATAGTACTACAGACCATTAGACCTTATTATTTGGGGATGTTCAGTAGTTCAAGGATAGGATTTTTGTGATTCAAGAGTTAATTCATGGGTATGTTCTAGATCATCACATATTTGGATGGATGCTTGAATTTTTAGGGTAGTCCCTGATGGTCATGCCTCAAAATATGAGCTAGTCTAGCAGATGATTTTTAGGGATTTGTTTTTGATAGAGTGTTATGTTTGTATTTTACAATTAGTGGATTATTTTGAGAAACCTCTAGGATTTGAGAGGTCATTTTGTATTAATTAAAAGGGGTTAATGGTTGTTGTGAATGGTATAAAAAATAATGCATAGATTATGTAATTACATATGATGACCTCTAATGTGCTCACCCAATTGGGGCACGGTAGACCAAACCATGTATCCAATATGTACATATTTTTGGTTATTTTGAGGGTTTGGAACTTTGATTCTTTGATTATTGGGTTTCTTTTTTATTCTAGGTTTTATTTTGACATGGTTTTAGAAGTTTTATCTAGGATTTTGAAATGATGTTTATTATTCCAAATTTAATTTTAAAAATGAAAACCTTGGATTGAATTGAAATTGAAATGGGGTTTTTTCTGAAAATGTAAATTGTTTTGGAAACCATTTTTGGATTTTGTATGGTTTTGTGAAAAGTGAATAAAAAATTGTTTGGAAAATGTTATTGAGGTTTTTGAAATGTTATTTGAAATGTGAAATAGAATATTATTGACTACTAGGAAAATGAAAATTGAACTATTTTAGGAGGGGGTGGATCTATATTGGTTTGGAAATAGAAAATTGGATTTAATTTTTTGTTTTGGGAATGAAAAATAATTTTTTTAACCATTATTATTCTTATGAATTCGTAAAATTTATGGATGTGTGGGTGGAAGTGTATGGTTAGTGGTCTGTGTGTATGAGTGCCTATGATAGCACGAGAATGTATATGTACGAGGCTTCATGGAATACCATTTTTATGTGATGAACATATCAAGATTGTTTTTATTTCTAAAAGTTTTTCAAAAATGGGAAATTATAATGTTTTGATAAGTGGGTGTTGTGTGATTGTTTATTTTTTGATTTGGGGATTTCTATTCTTGAGATTTATGGTTTTGCGTATTCTCAAAATATTATTTATTTAGTGTTTTGACTTTGGGGTCTTGATTTATGATTGATTAGTGGAATTTTTATTTATGATGTGTTTTGATTTGGTCTCATGCTTTATGTTTTCAGAGTATTCCCCCACAGAGTTCTAATGGATTTTGAAAATCATATGTGGTTAGTTATTCCATCACATGTCTTTTAGTTGATCAATTAATATGTTGGACATTTGGATACTCCATTTCTTTTTTGGATCATAGTGGTACATAGTATTAGGAGTTCTTACAGGGGTTCTGAGAGTCAAACCCTCCTCATTTATTTAGGTAGCCAAAAGCAGGGAGAGATGAGTAATGACTATGAAATATTCAGTAGACCTTTGTTTGTCTTGAGTCTCTTGAACCTCCAAAGCATTAGATTTACCCGTGATGCTGGAAGGCCAAATACAGGGGTAGAGGAAGTTCATTCTTTAGGTACAACCATAGAATAATTACTTGTGGGAATGATTGAAATAATTGTTCATTCAGCCAATACTTCTCTGATGATGTTAGGATACAGAAGGGTTTGACATTGTATTGCCTTGAGTCGGATGATTCGATGGTATTAGAGTATGTTAAGAGCTTCATAGATAATGTTTTTTATCTCCCAAACTCTACTAGAGATAAATTATGGAAGTCTTGATTCAATTAAATGGGAAAATGATCACATTTTCACATCAGGTGACTTCATTCATTAAAAATTATAAACAGGTAGTGAAGAAGAATGTTCAAGGTGAAGCGGGTTTAGATAGGTTTATATAGTTGAGAAGTGGTATGAAACTTATGTTGTGTTATGTCTCACCATATTCATCCGAGAGTAAGATCTAGATGTGTTATAAGTGTGGGAGGCATGGGATCATGTAGTTTTCATACCACAAATCACTAAAGATCTGTCATACCTGTGCTACATAGGTAATTTGAAAAGGTGCTGCCAAAGCGATTCCATTATGTGAAATGGTTCTATATTCGCACCCTTTGAGATCCTTATATCCTATTTAGATGAATTTAGCAATGACACAAGCTCAATAAAAATATTATTTTTCCGGTAAATTCATTTTTGTTTACTTTTTCTGTATATCATGGTGTTGTATGTTTTTTTGGTATGAAAATGATGTTGTAGGTATTTTGGGAACTCTATTATAATTGATATGACTTTTTAATGATAGAAATATTATTGATGTGTAATTGTGGTGTTCTGTTTTCCATGTTTCATTTCATTAGGTTTTTGGTTTTCCTTAAGAATTTGTGGGCATGTTCTAGTTTTAGGAACCAATGTCTAACTTTGCTTCCAAAATGTTGGGGGAGTCCAACCTAGATGATATAGAGGTGATCCTAGTTAATTAGTACTTATTCCTTTATTCTTAGGAACTTTTAGTTTTTTTCAACTATGTTTCTTTGATTATGTATTGTCTGATCCCAAAAATAGTAGTTTGGATGTCTTGGATAATTGTTCGTGTGATGAATTCTCATGGATATACAAAAAAACCTTGATGAGTTCTTTTTTGAATTCTATGATAGGGATTGTGGTGTTTTTTGTTTTGAGGATATGTTTGGAAATTTGAGTTCCTCGCAATTGGTTCTTTCTTATGGTGTTTTATATATTTGGATATCATTGATTTTCCTTTGAATGATGAGATGGTTAATTGATGATTGCCTTAATAGTTTCTTAGGGTCTTGAATTTTTTTGTTTTGTAATGAAAGTGGGTTTTTGGTTCTCAATCTTTTGGTGAATGTGGTTTCTATTTAGGTTTTAGCTTGTTTGTGTCTCAGCCAGTCAAGACTTTTAGGATCTTTTGGGGATAGTATGTGATAATAGTGGTAAGAATTATCATAAAACTATCTCAATTTTATTTTTATTTTATTTTTTTCATAGTCCTTTTATTCCATTTTGTTTGGGTTGACATCTAGGAGTGTTTCTCTAGAACTCGGTGTTTTTGGAAAGGAATAAAGGGGTGGTGCACAGTTGGAACATAGTTAGGGGAAGCCATACATAAAACTAGAGAAAAAGTGGATTGGATAGAAGCACCCAATTCTCTAAAATTTTTGGTGCATGGGTGTGTTCCCCTCTCTAGAATATCTTGAGGAAAAACCATGTGTTATGTTGAGGGAAAAAATAAATAAGTAATAAAGTTGGAAAAATGTTTTTTATTATTACTATAAATGTTGTTGTTGTTGTTGTTTTTATTATTATTATTAGGTTTTATTAAAATACTCACATGGGTTTCCACTTTACCACTTTGTGTGCCCCAGCCCCTCCCTCTTGGTTGACCTATGACCATAATGGACTTCACGCACACACCACTACCTCCTCCCTTCTCCCTCCGATGTTTGATTTCCAAGAGGTTTCCTTCTACAGTATATCCATATAGGATATTTTTTCTTCTCCACATCCCTCTTTTATTTCTATTTCTTGGTTTATCTTTTCACTCTTGCATTTTGCATTCCCTAATTGAACCCTAACCCGATTTTGGGTATTTTCTTGGTTGATTCATGGTTCTTTGGGTTCATGGGGTTCGATTAAGGATTACCCTTTCCACATCCATTGAAGGAAACATGTTTCCCTTTGTTTTCATGTGATTTCTCTCATAATTTTAATTTTTATCCCAATTTTAATTCGTGTTTTTTTAATTTCTGGGTTCTTAATATTTCTATAGAATACCATGAACCTCCTTGGGATAGATTTGTACCACTATTGTTCAACGAAACTTTCATGGGTATACAAGAGTAAGAATATATATGTATATATATATTCTGTGAACGTATTCCCTCTTGGAGAGGGGAATATTATATTGGTTTAAAGGATATATATGTGTATATATATATATATGGGTGTGGGTGTGTGTGTTTGTGTGTGTGAAGGTGTATGTGGGTGTAAGTGTGATGCATTTTCAAGCCGTGTGCATCAAAAGGAAGACGTTTTGAGGTTGGTTCCCTATTCCCAAGCCTTTAATTTGAAATCCTTAATTAATTTAATATTTTAAAATTATTATTTTTAATATTAATTAGTATGTATATGCTATTCAAAATGGTTTTCATTCATTGAAATGGGTTTTTTCTGTTTTACACAATCTACCTAAGATTCGATCTTGGGACTTCTTTTTCAAGAATGTTTTCTTAGAAATGGGTTTTTATCTGAATGTTAGTGCTTTGAGCTATTAGAGTAAGGTTTTAATGACAGTGAATTTGAGTGTGTTTTAAAAGGGGAAATGTCTAATGTTTTGGAAAGTTAGTGAATTTGGAAATCCTGGGTATCTATTTAGGTATACTTGGTATAATATTCTAGGAAAATTGGTATAGTCGATGCCTAGTCTCCATAACAGGATTATGTCACAACACTAACTAAAATCATGTGATGGGGATTAGTTAGCTCAACTAGGAGATGGACCTTTGTGCCCAAGATTTGATCATTGAGAGTACAAGGATCCTAGGACCCCAGTATACCTATTTACTCTGGGATTTACCATGGATATTTCTTACTTTAACTCCTATTTTCAATGGTAATGATTTTAAAATGTACATTGTAGTTATATTTCTGTACTGTGGCATCTATTTTAGTGTAAATTTTCTATCATAAATATTTTTTTTGAAATGTTTTCCATGATTTGAAAAATGTTTTGATAAATATTAATAAAAGTAGTTTTATAAATATCAAATATTTTAATTTTTTTATAAAATACTAGAAAAAACAACTTTTATATATTTTATCTTCAATCTAACATGACATGGATTTCTTTTTAATGGAAAGGGATGGGTAATAGTTTATTTAGACATGCCTATAATAAGATGAAATTTTATAAACATTTTGCAATCATTCAATTAAATAATATTCGTGTTTTAATTGATAATGCACCAAATATTTGTTGATTATTACAGAGAATAAGTTTTCAAAATGCTTAAGGAAAAGTTGAGGAAGACAGGGCAAAAAGATCATTACACATTGTCAAATGCACTTACAGGACATATAGACATCATTCACAACGTATCAAAATTCGTGATGGAATTAAAACCCATAAAATTACTACACAATGTGGATCCCCAATGCACATTGTGTAAATTTTAAAATTAAATTTCCTATTTAAAGATTCTTCTAAAGGAAGAAAAATGTTGTGAATACCCATTACAGGTCATGAGAAGAGTCAAAATTAGAAATATTGATCATTTAGGGAGAGATTCACGTGAGAATATTATCATCTTCAAAATCCATTGATAAAATCTCATATAAAAATTATATGTAGTGACATGTTTACATGTCATGTAAAACCTAGAGTATTTACTTCTCAGCCATGCACAGTAGCCACAGAACACATAGAGGACTTGATTTTTCTCATTTCTCTCTCGTTCATTATTATTATTATTATTATTATGTTCCCCCTTATCTATAAACTCAAATTTCTTAAATTAATTTTATTTTTTTACATCTATTAATGTACCTTGGTTCAACATGCAAGTGTTCTTCATTCTTTTACATCACCAATACCAATTTTTGTGTTTTTCCCAATTCAAATGCTATAGGACAATGAAACCTTGATGCATTATTTCATATTCCTCATTTCATGTAACTTTTTGATTGATGTTTTGATTGATTATATTTATAAACTACATTTTCTTGAAATAATAACCCTTAAATTCATGATTTTAATTGTTATTGGTAAGATAAACATGCTTTCAATTCATTATCCACTTATGATCGACTCTACCATGATTGGAAAAAATTATTAGGTTAGGGGTTGAGAGTAGGGGAGTCTGAACATAATGAATATTTAATATTGAAATTCGTAACCCTAATATTAGTAACAAAGTTATACAACAATTATTTATCCAATTATTTCAAGAAACAGTTCCCATGGGGAGTTATAATGAATGGCCCTTACCAGATAAGACTATAATAAGTTATTACTAATAGATTATGATACTTTTTTCTTTAGAATATAGGATTAATGAATCTATCTTGTTGTTATCTCTAGACCAAGGAATAGTTGCGTCTTGGATAAATCTAGTTGGTTTGACAATTGTCAACTAATGATATTTTCTTTCTTTGGAGCATAAACCATAAGACCATACAATGTTAGGATTAATATTAACATTTTACCTAAACCCTATAATTGATCGTGATTTCTTTTATATCATTGATGTTAATCTAAAATCCCTTAACATTAGTTTACTCCCAAAATCAACCAATTTGTGAGTAATTCTAGACACAAGGTTCAATGTTTTAGTTCCTATCATCTAGTTCAATCACCATGGGACTGACACCGCACAATCAATATACTACACCTTGGTAGAAATTTTAGTTTAGGATCAACAATCTAATATGACCCCAAACCACATGAATTAAATAACCAATGGAGGCAATTCAAATTTTGGCGCCATTTCCGGGAGATAAAGTTGTTCTGTGGCATATAAACCCCTGACAAGAACCTAGGATTTCCTCACTCATGCCCCCTTTCTCTTTTCAATATTTGTTCTTTCTTTTAGGATGTCATTGTATCCTTCTCCTTGTAACCTAGTGCATGCATCAGGGCCCTATGATTTGTCCAAGGAGCCTTTATTCAAAATAACTACTTATATTCAAACCAAAAATAGATAGGTATACTTTGGTATTCCCCCATTAAAAAATAGAAGAACATAGTAATCCTGCAAGTCCTAAAAAATCTTCATGAAAAATATGCATCCTACACTACATGGAGAGAATTTTATGCAATAAAAACACAACATTATTTATTAGGACATTCCATCAATCAATGGTTCTACACCCATCAATGTATGCCCTCTTGTTCATGCGTTAAAATTCATGATTAAGCTGAACTAATTCATATGATCCAGAAAATGGGTCCATTTAGTGGACTTCAAAGTAAAGATACCTTTGAGAATTTCTCCAACATCTTGGATGTCTATAATACCTTTCGCAACTAGTGAGTATCTTCTTATGTTATAAGACTAAGAGTATTTCCCTTATCCTTATGATATCGTGCCAAGGATTGGCTCAAAATTCAAGCTCATGAGTCCATCATGAGTTGGGATGATTTAGCCAAGAAATTATTAGACATGTACTTACCTACTATCCAGACATGGAAACTCACAAATGACCTCTATAATATTTCCTAAAATGATGGAGAGACGTCATGGAAAGTTTGATATTGCTTCAAGGAACTCACCCATTAATAACCACATCACGAGATTGATATGTGGATACAACTACAAACACCATATAAAGGACTCCAACCAACTACTCACATTATCGTTGATGCCATCGGTGATGGAGGGTTTATGTTCAAAACACCAGAGGTTTGTCGAGAAATTTTGGATGAATTATCTCATAACATTGGTCATTGGTAGTGAGTTCATGGATTTTAGTGGCATGGTATGCCCAAATTTGAAGAAAATAATCAACTAGCTTCACAAGTAGAGGCCTTATACAAGAATATGAAACCCTTTAATCTACCAGTTGCACCACCTCCTCCTCTTCCTCTTATAATGGAGATCTAATATGGAAAAATTTGTGGTTTTCCAAACCAATATCAAAACTATATGAAAGGTTTTGAGGAAAAAAACCAATATTGTAATTACATTAATTACAATCATCTAAATCAACAATTTTAGTAACTGTAATAGTATTATCAGCAGAGGCCTATAAAATAGATACAATAACATGATAAAGGGTACTACCAAAAAATAAGTGGTTAGGCACCATTCAAGAACATAAGACCACAAGAATATATTCTAATTAATCCTATTCCTAGACCACTACAATAAGTAACAAAACAACACATCCCTCCTAGAGAACAACCACAATTTCAACTATCTCCACTAGGAGCTCCAAAAATGGTCATTGCACTTCAAACAAATTTGGATAATATAATCTTAGCTTTCGTTCAAAAGGTAGATTAGAGGATGACTACCCAAGACATAGAAATGAAGAATAAAATGGTTTCTCTCCATAACCTTGAGCATCAAATGGGTTAGATCACAAATACCTTTCCTGAGTGATTACCTGGTATTCTACCTGGTAATTTAAGGACATACCTAAGGGAAGAGGCTAAGCCAGTAGTCATGAGGAGTGGGAATTTTCAATACTTTTAGTAACCATGTGGAGGAGAAGAAAAACAAGTATATGATCCCAAAATCATAAAATAATCATAGAATAAGAAGATTATGAAAAAAAATTAAACTGCTCACAAGATACCTCAATAGGTACCATCTTCTACCAAATATATTATAAAAGAGAAACCCAATAATGACATATACATTGTGTCCCCAAATTACAAACAACCTCTTAATTTTTTATAAAGAATGATAAAGGGAAGGATTCAAGGTAAATGCATGATGTTTTTGAATTTGTTCAAACAATTTCATATCAACAATCCATTTGCTGAGGCAATTGACCAGATGCCTACCAATTAAAAATTTCTCTTGTAACTGTTATCCAAAAAAATAAAAATAGAAGAAAACGGATTCATTTCACTAAATGAAGAATGATATGTGGTTGATCATTATAAAATTCCAAAAAATAGTGATATTGGATGTTTAACAATCCCATTCACAATAGGAGAATGTAACTTCATATGATCCTTGTGCGATTAAGGATCCAACATCAACCTCATTCCGATGAGTGTATTCTGCAAATGGGACTTGAGGAACTCAAACCAACTAAATTGGAACTCCAATTAGCTTATCAATCAGAAAAGTACCCTTGATGAATTCTTGAGGATGTCTTAGTCAATGTTGGTAAGTTTATTTTTCATGTGGACTTCCTTGCTTTAGACAAAGGAAGTGGAAGGAGATGTTCCAATCATCCAAGACTGACCATTTAATTCCATTGTAAAGGCACTAATTGATGTGAACCACGGGAGACTCATATTCCAAGTAAGTGAAAATAATTTTCTGTTCAACCTGTTGAATGTCGGAAAACAAATAGATTATTCTTTGGAGGGCCAAACTATTTTTCTCACAGAAAAAAGAGATGACTACTTAAAAATCGATGATGAGAGTGATGAAATTACCCAAGTTTAAGAGGAGGGATATTAATTTGAATAATTAAACCATAGAGAACCTATTACAAGGGAAAACATCCCACCATTCATAACCTCAGTCATTCGGACACAGAAACAGAAACAGAAACAGAAACCCCTTCCCAGTACACTCATGTATTATTTTCTAGAGATTGTTTTTACACTACCAGTCATTATTAACATAGAACATATATAGTCAAAAGAGTAAAAATTAATCATAGCCCTATAAATACATAAGTAGTCAATTACTTGGGGGTGTTTGAAATAAAATTAATCAACCCGTCTTTATTATTCTATAAGGTCTTACTATAATAATGTGAAAAACCTAAATGCTAACCCCAGAGGTGAGTCACCCCACCAATGAAAGAGGTAGTTAATAAGGAAGTATTGAATCTTCTAGAAAAAAAATAGTTTTTTCAATCTGTGATAGTGGGTGGGTGAGACTGCTATAGGTCTTTCTAATGTAAGGCACCCTCACATTTGACAAAATGATGAATATGAAATGATATCGACATGACCATCACTGAATAGAGAGAATGAATGGATAATTGAAACCTAAATGTGGAAACCTGGAATGATAATTTCCCCTTACCCATCATGGATATAATTATTGAGAGACTCATAAGATATGGATTCTAAATTTTCCTTGATGGATATTCAAGAAACAGTCAGATTATAGCAATCCCAGATGATTACTCTAAAATAACATTTACATGTCCATTAGTTACCTTCGCCTATAGATTCTTGTCATTTACTATGTGTAATGAATTAAAGAACTTTATAAGGTGCATAAAACATACATTAAAGAATATAGTGGAGGAATTATTAAAAATTTCATGAATGGATTTTTATTTTAGGATGATCTTTCAAGGACTGCTTAAGTAATCTCTTGTTAGCCCTATAATGCTATAAAGAGAAGTGCTTGGTTTTAAATTTTGACCCAATCCACATTAAGGTTCAAGGAGGCCTAGTCCTTGGACACAAAGTTTCCATGGATATAGTGGTAATGTATCCCACAAAAAAGTGATCAAATAATATCTTGAGCACTCAATAGTTAAAGGCATAAAGTTCTTTCTTGGCCATTTTAGATTCTATCGGCAATTCATGCATTATTTTGAGAAAATTTCTCACCCTCTAACACACCTTTTATCATAATAAACTCTATTTTAATTCACTAAATAATTATTGGGGTCAGTCAATACATTAAATATGATCCTGATATCCACTCATATTATCATTTCACTATTTTTGAAAAAATAGTTTGAGTTGATGTATGACACTAGGGACTTCACTATTGGCACTATTCTATATTATAGAACTGGTCACATATTTACCCCATCTACTATGACATTCACACACTTAATGAATCTCATATTAACTATACATATATTGAGAATGACCTCTTAACCATTTTCTTTAATTTTGAGAAATTTCACTCCTATCAGGTGTTGTCAAAAGTAATTGTGTACAGTGGCCATCCTTCCCTATGATATTTGATAAATAAAATGGATGAAAAACTGACACTCGTGTAGTGTATCCTATTAATACAAGATTTCAACATCATCATCAAGGATAAAAAATGAATAAAAATGTTGTCGTTGACATCCATCACAACTTCCACTCCCCCTTATAATGAATGAGGACTATATAGACTTTTATGTTGACTTCCAAGATGAAACTCTCATAAAAATAAATACAAAGGCATGAAAATGGTATTAAAACATTGAAAATTATATCTCTATGGGATCCCTCTTACCAGACCTAACTTATAGATAATGGAGGATATTTTTAGTCGAAGGTTCATGCTACTACTAGGATAAACAAATAATTTTTTAAGCATTGTTTGGATAGTTTATTATAGTGCAGCATCCCATAGGATGATATCAAAAGTGTTTTAGACATGTTTCACACATAAGAAACATGAGGTAATCATGGACCAGAATTCATAATAGAAAAATGTTTTCATAGTGGACATTTTTTGCCCACATTCTATAAGGCCCCAACCATAAACAATACAAAAATCATGAGTTATGTTAAAAATTTGACTTTATTTGAAAATGACGTACTTTTCAAGTTTAGATATATAGAGAAGTAGGCCATAAAGCATACACAACAACTCAAATATTAAATTTTAGAAACTTCTACTAACTGTTAATATTTCACAAAACAATAACTATTAAAATGAAATATGGTTTCTTTTAATGATCAGACATCAGAACATTTCCCTTGAGCCCATATTTGTTTCAATTCTCCATTAAATCTTACGGAAGACATTATAAAATATGGGAGAGCATAAAAAGCTCATTAAGGGATACACTAAGTAGGAAAACTCTTGCCCTGGTGAAAACATGTAAACTATGAATACTTAATCATAAAGTAAAACTTTTCACTTTTGATAAGTTATAAATGTGCATCATTGAGCATAATATCATTCCTTGCCATTTTTTTAATAAAAAAATTACCAAAAAACTCATATAAATCACATATAACAAATAAAGGTAACTTGGGACACAATCATTCTAAATTGGAATAACCATACGGTCAAATTCCACACATACAACTCTTAAAAAGGGAAGTACCATACGACCGACTTCCATACCAAATGTATTAGAGGTTATAACGTAACCACCAATCATTGGTTTATCACATAACCATACGTATTTGGTTTATCACATAACCACATGTACTTAGATTATCATGTAACAACCTATGAAATTTCCTTGTACCATTATATAACCATAACACAAAAAATATTGAAATTATCAACATTTCCCTTATAAAATTTCACTAGCAATCACAAGAAATCATTTCAAGATATTAAATAGTCAATAATATTTAAAAAAATCAATGAAAAAACATCCAAAAAGGTAAGAAGTTATTTATTTTCCTTTTAAATTTATTAAGGCTTGTAGAAGAATCCAAATATCAAATAACGGTTACGGCGACAAGGAAGTCATTATCGACGTATACGTTAAAACATTTATTTTGTCATTTTTTAAATAAAGTAAAACGCTTCATATAAATATATTACTTTTTAAAACCAATGAATTAATTTAAATTAAATGCGGTTTATTATAAACCATATATAATAAAGTGGTGTATAATATCAGATTACGCCTCAATGAAAATAGATTGAGATAAAGTCGCTTACCCTGAATCGATTTGTCATGTACAATCATTTTATTCGTGAATAATAAACATAGGTTAATTTTTAATTTCATGAGAAAAAAATTCAAGTTTATTATTCCTTTTATATCAATTATTTCCATGTTATAAAAATCACATAATTATTTATGTTCATATCAGATGTTTTGACAATATTCAATACTTGAGTAAAAAATAAACCTATTAGGATGTAAATTTTCTATGTTGTCATAAGTACATAATATTTGGGATAGTATTCATGACATAATAACCAATTTTATAAATTAAAAAAACTTTTAAATCAAACCATTAATTGTGGTTATGAATAAAGAACAACCTTATATTCATGGATACAGTTGGTTGTACGTACGCATGAGTAACGTTTTACATTTTTCATTGATCATTATAGAAATAACATAATTATTATGTTATCATTATAGAATTATTATATGATTATTAACATAGTAATAGTCATTTAAATATACTTATATATATATCATATAAGTTATGTGATGAATAAAAAAGATTTACAACGCTTTATGGAGGTTATAGTTCAAACGTACGCACATACGACGTTATCATTTATATGTGTTTGGAAAGTAAGAAAATAATGGAAATATTAATCTTTAAAAATGATAAATATTTCATTAATTGCATATATAAATATTTATTCCATCATTATAACCAATCATGATAGACATTAATGAAAAACGAACTATATCAGTTCGTGTGGCGGTCGTCTTTCGTACACACGAACGAAATGTTCCTTTTATATTTGATGAAATTGGATATATATTTATGTAATAATATTAAAATTATAAAATCTTAGTGTATTTCAGATACCGGATTTATTATTTAATCATGTATGGAGGAGATTTAAAGTAATTAGAGGAAGAAATAAATTAGAAACTCTTATAAAATGATACCTCTTCTTCAGTTGATCACCTTTGAAAAACACTTCAGCACCTCTAAGAAGGAAGTTTTGTCTAAACTAAATCCAAAATAATGTGTAAAGGGATTCTATGAAGAGTTTTAGGTAGGTCATTTTTAAATAAAATGGTTTTTTATGTATGTTTATTAAGGGATAATGGGTACCTTTTTATAAGAGATGGGAGAAATACCCTTGGAAACTCTTTAAATATTAAATTAATATAAATTAATGTTTTAATAAAAATGATTCCAATTTGAGATATTTCTAGTATAAGATAATTATATTTTAAAATCCTTTAATTTAATTTTTTTTTACTTTATTGATTTTATTTTAAACCTTATCTTTTCTGTTTACCCTTAATTATTCTCTTTTAATTATAATTGTGGTAAAAATATTTTAAATATTTAAAGGCTATAAATTTTACTTCTATGTGGTAAATTTCCAATAAATGTACACTTAATGATTTCTCGGACCTTATCATACTCACTTTGTAATTTTTAAATATTTTTATTATTTTTATATAATTTAATAAAATATTATTTTTATAAAATATCAATTATGCCAATTTTGACACTATTCATTTCATTGAATTTAAATAAAATCCAAATAGATAGATAACTTCAAATATATCATTTAATAGTCTTATAAAATGTAGTAACTGCCTAGAAATTTTTTGATTGCATAAATTATGTCAAATAATTCTTATTTTAATATTTAGAATAAAATTTATTTGATTCTTTCAATAATAAAAAAATAACTACATCATTATTGTGTCATAATTAAATTTAATTAATTAATGTCTAAAAATTGTAAATAAAATACCATGATGTAGGTAATAATATTAGATCACTAATTACTATTTATAGTTGAAGATATCACTTATATAGCCTTAAATTACAAAAATTAGTAATAAGAGATATAATGATTATTTTATTATTTTTTCTTTAAATAAAATCTTATTAATGTCATAATCAAATGCGAGCAACTTCTAGAATCCAAATGTTCATCCAAATGATTGTATGGGTTGGCCATAACTCATCTAATAGTATTATAAAATGTGTTAGGGCTTTTTTATGTTATTATAATAATAGTTTTACCCTTATTTACCTAATTTACTATCTAACCAAGGTAAATAAAATACTAAAGTTACTATTCTCCCAAAATAAATTTGATCCTATTAAATAACATTTTTATACTGATTACAACCATGTATGTTAGTTTTTGAAAATTAAAATCATAAATGTGGTAAAATTAAATTTAAAATTAATCATATCATCAATATGAGAAAAGAAGTTTTTTAAGTAAAAACTTAATATGAAATTTCAATATGAAATTTCTTCCAAATCACAAAAGCTAACATTGTTTTTCTATTCAATTTCAATATGAAATTTCTTAAAACGAACTACATTGGATTAAATAATAAATACTTAATATAATTACACTTTAAAATTAATTAAAATTTCAATCTAACTATATAAACAAATTATATGACAAAATGGGTTTCAATTAAAATGGAGTATTTTCCACTATTCATTAAAATATAATTTTATAAAAAAATACCAAAATTCAACAAAAGTAAATTTTGATTTCTAGATTCCAAATAATAATTTTATATTATCAAAGAACATAAAAAAGTTTCAAAAACTAGATTTTAAATGGGTTTTCCATCAAAAGGCAGTAAAACTGTATTTTTTGAAAAATACCCATTTTTCCGTAAAATTGAATGTTTTCTTATATCATGTATATAATATAAATAGGATGAATTTTAAACATTATATTGAATTTATATTTCATTAAAAAATCTAACAAGGGTTATTTGATTATTTTATTAACATAATTATTTACATTTAAAAATGTTTTCAAAAACAAATACATCCTTTATATTCAATTGATTTTTAGATTCATTTCAAGTAAAATACATCATTATATAAACAAGTGTAAACCATATTTTTATTATTCAGTTAACACTATTTCTTCCTTCTATTCTAATTACTAGTTGATAACTACCATATAATAATATTTTTTTGTTCATTTATGTTTGATATGACATTTCATTTATGCCATCGAACAAGGTAATTATTTTTAAAACTCAGGATGTTAAATTATTCCCCATTTCAGAAATTGCCTCCTCATAATTTGAAATTAGGTTCAGAAATTAAGGTCTAACATTTCAAAATACATTTATTGCATTCCCACATCATTAAAATGATTAACAAGACTTCCACTCAAAAAGAATGAAAGGAAAGTACGAAGATCACCTGAGACAACACATACTAGTTTTCCATGTAGGAAAACATGGACATGGATGAAAAAATAACTCTCATAGAATAACAGTGAGTGATAAGGAACTTGATCATGGGATTTTATCCATCACAATACTATAAATATTTAATAGGTAAAAGTCTGTTGATAAAAGTAAGCATATAACGTTTTTTCATGATATTTTAACCATAGTTGAAGAATTCTGTTATCACCTAGACTAAGATCATAACTAAATAAACTCACATGAAAATAATTATTTCATCCTTTAATCAATTTCCACGACAAAATCATCTTTTCTCCAAAAGATGAGTATTCAAGATGACTTGTCACACCTGATGCACTAGAATCAACATCTAGAGTATCACATAATCCCCAAAAGGTGAATTATATAATTTTTTATCTTTTGAAATTAACCAATACCAAAATGGTTAGTACAAGATAAGTAAATTCAAAAAAATAATAAACCATTTTACGAAGAAAAACTGATTTTAATCTCCAAAATTAAATAGTAAAATCAAATTTCTACATAGACTATTCAACATATAAATATCCTTAAAATTCCTCAAAATAATCCAAAATAAGATTGAAACCAAAAGCTGAGATGGATTTCATAACATGTTCTTCCAAGATGATTTTTAACATTTATCTAAATATAAAATTAACCGCACTTAATGTAATACCAAAAAGTAATTAACCTAATCAAAAAATTTCTATGATAGGTAAATAATTTCCTAAAATAACCTTAATAACCATAACTTCATAATTAAAATCATATATTCTTCCAAAATATAATTAAACCATTACCACTCAATTAAAATACCATAGAATTTAACTTAATCATATAAAGATCCCAAAAATAGTGAACATCTTTGAAAATAACATTTATTACTTAATCAATAAATCATTTCCTAATCCCAAATTTTTCTTTTCAAAATCAATTTAATCTTAATACAAGAATTTTTTTAACTACAATTAATAAATTCATACTAACCAGTTACTTCATATAGGCCAATAGTAGGTGATAAAGCCATCTCTCACATCGGTTGTTGGATCAATTCCCATAGCCCTATCCAACAGGATAGGTTATCACATAGTCTTCTTGTTGTCCATTTTTCTAAAACTATTAAATTCTTATAAAATTACAAAAATGAGATAAAATATTAAAAAATTAAACATTACATACATTAATCACATAGTTTATCTCATTCCATTCATTTTTCATCCCAAAATGTAATATCCCATAATTACCTCAAAATAAATGAACATATAAACCCTAATGGTTACCTTTATAATTATATCCTCATAAGAAAATATAATTCATCCTTGAAAAAAAAATTCACATAACAAACTTTAGGGTTACACATACTAGAAAAAACACTTCCAATGTAATCCCATCATCAGAAGTTCATTATTACTTTTAAACATTTCATCATCCATAGATTTAACATGACTCTAGAATTACCTAAATATAGATATCCTAATCATACAACATTCTTCATGACCCTTTAACCAAGAATTATATTCCTTAATAAAACCTTCCTAAAAACAAAAACATTAATAATGTCCTAATAATCAATAATGTCAAAACACGAGTCAAGAAATTATCTATACCTCTCATATGACATTTTTAGTTTCCTCATATTCAATTGGAATGGAAATAAGTACTGCTTAAAATATATTTTTTGGTCATAATGATCCCATTCATGAACCATATTTATAGTAAATATATTTTCACAATGAAAATACTCCCCACATTTAAAACATTCAATTGATAACTCAAAATAACTTTTTTTCCCTTTCCTAGATTCAACTGAAGGCTTCCTTTTTTCCTTGGTAGGTTAATGCTATATGACCTTCATTACCACTTCTATAACATATTCACATTTCTTTAAAACATTTTCTTAGTTTTTTATTTTCATATCCTCAACACATATGTCTGCATATATAATTATTTTTATGATAATTACCTGAACTTCCACAGGGATTCGTTTCTCTCATAAATGATGCATTAGAAAACTCACTAAGGTTCAAGTGTTTAATAATGATTACTGATATTTGTTTCAGAATAACCATAAAAGTTCCCATTACAAATCCCACTTCATTTGGTTGCTTAATCAGAGAAAAAACACATTTTACTTCACATCCATTGTTTCTTTTTTTCCTTCTAGATCCAGCCATTAACTAAAACCCAAAAAGCTAGCCTGAGTATATCAATAAAATCATCATATATCAATTTTTGAGGATGATAAACACTAATATATCTTTATTCATGTTATATAAACCTCATTCCATTTATCAAAAATAAATATTACTCTTCCTTTTATGTTATCCATCATGGTTATATTCCACTTGTAATGTATGATTAAATAACACATTAACCTCTAATGTTATCTAAAAATACGTTATTTACCTACAATATGACCCCAACTTTAAACAGTACATAAATCTTCAGTGAAGTAAAAAATTTTACTTTATTTAAAATTTAGGATCTCTTAAAGTTTATATATTTAGAGAATTAGTCCATAATTAATACATAAAAATTCAATTATTATAATTAATAAACATATACTCACTATCCATTTTATTCACTAAACAAAAATTATAAAAAGTATACATGGTTTCCTTTCATGATCAAACATCACTTCACATACCAAGATCCCATCCTTGTTTCTATTCTCCGTTAAATCCTTTGAAGAATATTTTAAAACATGGAATGAGACTAAAAATTATAGTAAGGGATACACAAATCATGAAAACTATTAGCCATGATAAAACATGTAAACCATGAATACTTTAGTATAAAGTAAAACATTTCACTTTTGAGAAGTAGTAAACACACATCGTTGAATATAATATTGTTGCTTACCCTTCTTTACAATAACAAGATTACCATAAAACTCATATGAATTTCATTTAAAAAATAAAGGTAACAATGCACATAATCATACTTAATTGAAATAACCATACGGTCTGATTCCACACATACAACTCTTATGAAGGGAATATTGATAGAACTGACTTCTATATCCAATGCATTGGAGTTCTTAATGTAACCACCCATTCATGGTTTTTTATAAAACCACCCTTTTTTATTTTATAATGTAACCATCTATCTTTGGTTTATCATGTAACAAACCATAAAATTTCCAAGTACCATTATATAACCATAACACATAAAAATTGCAATTATCAACATTTCCCTCATAAAATTTCATTTGAAATCAAAAGAAATCATTTCAAGATATAGAATATTAAATCCTATTTCAAAACCTTTTTCAATTAAAAATCATCCAAAAAGGTTATAAGGTATTTATTTTCCTTTTAAAAACATTAAGGCTTATAGAGGAATCCAAATATCAAATAATGGTTATAGTGGAAAAGAAGTCATTGTTGTCGCATATGTTAAAAAAAATAATTTTGTCATATTGTAAATAAAGAAAAATGATTCATACAAAAATATTCCTTTTCAAAACCATTTAGAAAATTAAAATTCTAATAATTTTATTATACATCATATAAAATCAATTGGTGTATTGTATCAAAATATTCATCAATGAAAGGTGATTGTGACAAAGTCCCTTACCTAGAATTTGACATGTCACGTATAATCATTAAAGTCGTGAATAGTAAAATTATGTTAATTTATAACTTCATTAGAATATTTTTCAAGTTTATTAATCCTTTTATATATATTATTACCATGTTATAAAAATTATATAATTATTGAAGTTCATATCTTGCATTCTGTCAATATTCAGTACTTGAGTCGAAAATGAAGCTGTTATGATGTAAATTGTCAATGTGTTCATAACTCCATAATCTCTAAAATATAATTTATGAAATAATAATAAATTTTATACATTAATCATACTTATTGAATCTAACCACTAAGGATGGTTATGAAAAATCAACGACGTTAAAATCATGGAGATGACATCTCGTACATACACATAAGTAACATTTTCCATTTTTCATTGATCATTATGAAAATAAGGTAATTATTATTTGATGTTAACATAATGATAATATTATAAATAAAATAATAATAAAAATTTAAATATACTTATATATATATTACAAGTTACGTGGTGAATGACAACGATTCACATCTCTTTGTGGAGGTGATAGTACACACGTACGCATGAACGATGTTATCATTTTTATATGTATGGAAAGTAAAAACATAATTGAAATATTAATATTTTAAACTAATAAATATTTAATTAATATAATAGATAAAAATTTATTCCATAATTATAACCCATCTTGACAGATGGTAATGGAAAACAAACTATATCGGTTAACGAGGTTGTAGTCTTTCGTACAGACAAATGAAATGTTCATTTCCCATTTGATAAAATTGGATATGTATATAGATGATGATATTAACATAAAAACATCTCATTATATTTATTATATTTTATTTATTAGTTCATCATGGATGAAGTATATTTAAAATAAATTGAAGAAGAAATAAATTAGAAATAATTAAAAATAGCGATACATCTTCTTCAGTTGATCGCCTGTGAAGATCACTTTTACACCTCTAACAAGGTTGTTATGCATACAATAATGCCTCAAGAATGTATATATGGATAATAGGAATATTTTTGGGTAGATCTTATATGAAAAAAGTGTTTCGGAAGTGTTTTAATTATATAAGAGTGGGTACATTTTTATAAGAGAGGGGAGGGGCGTCCTTGGAACTCTTAAAATATTAAATTAATATAAATTAATTTTTTAATCCAAATAATTCCAAAATAGGATATGTCTAATATAATATGATTATTGTTAGAAATAATCTCATACAATAAAACATAGATATTTATTGATGTTATTTTAATCCTTATATTTTCGGTTTACCCTTAATTATTCTCATTTAAATTAAATTCTCTTAAAGACATTTTAAATATGAAGTGGCTATAATTTTTTTACCTCTTGTAAATTTCTAATGAGAGGAATCTTCATGGAATATTAGAACTTATCCTTCTCATTTTTTTAATTTTAAAAGATTTTGATGATTTTTAAATAGTTTAATAAAATATTTTTTTTATAAAATATCAATTTTTAAAATTTTGACACTATTGTTTTCATTGAATTTAAATAAACTCCAAAGAGAGAGATAATGTAACAACCCAATAATTCATAGTATGTTATCTCATTAAAGTAATTCAATAGCTTTTTCTAAATGCAATACCGAGTTCAAGCGCATCACGACCTATTGAACTAGCCGTCTAAAAGTGAGTATCAATTGTAATAACCACATTTTGAATTTTATATATATCTTGTATAATTTTAAAATTCATCTTTTTTGTTTCTTAGACATAAAATTAGAACAAATTAAAATTTTCAGATAAAAGAAGAATTATTCAAAAAATGTTTTTTCCTCTTTTTAAGGGAGAACCAATTTTAAATTAAATATTTGACACTTGTTTATATTAAATTTAATGAAATTATATTAATTTCTAGAAGAGGGCTATACAAATTTAGTTTGGATAAATATTTGGTACTTTTCTGATAACTTTCATATTTTGGTAAAAGTGAAAAGTACTAAATTTTAATTAAAAACATATTTTTTAATCAAAATAATTTATATTGTTAAATTATAAATTTGAGTGGTTTAAAATTATAATTAGTTTATATTTTTTAAAGTTAATATAATTTTGTTCATTTCATTTAATTTCACATTTATATTTTACATAAACACGTGTCAATTATTTGATAGTTTTTACTTCTTTAAAACTTGATTTATGGTGTTGACAATGGGAAATAATATTAATTTAATTTATGAAACTTCTATGTTTTTAATTTTTTAAAATTAACATCATTTTTAAAATTGGAATATCAAAATTATCTTTGGGTGAATTTTTGGTATTTTTCTAAAAACGTTGAATTTTTATTACTACTGAAAAACAATATGTTGTAGATAAAATCTGACATTTTCTTTTAAACAATTATTTTTAATTAAAAATTCATTTTAAAGTGAAAATATATACATAATAAATAAATTAGTCCAATGTAATTTATTTTAGCAATTTTATAATATGATTAGAAATGTAAAATATTATTGAATCGCTTTAACATCCTTTACACGTCTTCTAGACAAATTTGCAAATTTCCATGAAACACAATTTTACCGCTATTGTGAATTGAATTTCAAAACTCGGACAGTCATGGTTGTCATCTTTAAGTAAAATGTTATTCGAAAGTATGACAATAATTTTTGGTAAATAGTAACTTTCGAATTTTAGTTAGTGTAGTCAAACGTATATAGGGTAATTAAAGGTACATATAATACTATAATAATATTAAATTACCCCAACATCTGTCTATGTTTTATTGGAGAAGTTTTTTTTTACCAAAATCAACCTTAAAAAATAAATAAATTTCTTTTTTGATCCATTTGAGATAGATTGGAATATTTATTATATTATATTTAAAGATGTGTTAAAAGCGTTAAATTCATATTTTATTTACTACAAAATTTTTTATCTTTATATATACATAAGATAAATTCAACTTTAAATATTAAGTATAAATATAACTATTTATTACATAGGGTTATTTTTTTTATAATTTTTATATTTCTAATAATTAAATTTATTTATGACACAATGATGATGCAATAATTACCTTATTAAGAAAAGATTAATATAATTGATATTATAAATGTTAAAATAAATGTAAATTGAACCTTTTGATTCCATACAAGAATTTTCTAGAATAATATTACACGATAGGGTTAATTCAATGTATTTTATTTTAAGAAATTATAATGTTATGATTTTCGTGAAAACCAAATACTAAACAGTGTTACAATTGACATTAATGAGTTTTAAAAAAAATACAATTTTATTAAATTATATAACAGTTTTAAAAATACAAGGTTAATCAGAATGACTTAAATAATGCTATATATGTAATTAATGAACCAATTAAAGTTATATTGAAATTTTATTATATGTTTATTAACTATATAGTGTAAGAATACAAGAAGACATAGTAAGAGTAAAACAATTTAACTAAGGGTTAAATATAAAATATAAGATTATTATGGTTACATAAACTTGCATAAATCTTATTGGTTAATATTATTTTGACCCATACCCTACTTATCCTCGAAATAAATCCATTTTGATCCATTATAAATTAAAATTTATTTTGTAATAAAATAAAATTTCAAGTTTTTCCTAAAGTGCCCCTCGCCACTCTTATAAAATAATAATTCCCTTATCGTAAATTTACACCTCCAAAGCCATTTGGCTCAGCCAAAACATGCTAAAATCTCCTCCCAACTACTCTCACATTATCCTTAACTCTATAATTTTATCAGAAATCCATCCTAAGGATCCATTTAGTTCAAATCCATAGAAAGAACCTGAAAAAGAGGTAATTATTTTATCACCTATTTCAAAGATCTTTTTTCATTCACTTCCTATTTCTTTGTTGTTTCCATTAAAAAATAACAACTCTAGTACCTTCTAAATACATTGATGTTATTATAATTATGGTAAAACTTTATTATTTATTCTATCCATCCTATGAATGAAAAAGTCACCCTACGTCCATTGGTATGACTTACCGTCTCCACGTTGTGGTGTAGTTTGTTATTCAACATTAAATTATTTGGATGAGTATAATAATGATTATAAAAAATTTAAATAATGAATATAGCATGGAAATTATTCTGTATATATAATATAACATCCAATTAAACACCTCTATACCATTTATAGATTGATATTTTTACTCATCCGTACGTACGGCTTACCATCTCCACGATGCGATGAGATTCATCTTCAACGATCACCATTCAAGAATTTTATTGAAAATATATATATTTATTAAATATGAAATATCAGAAAAAATATTTCTACAAGATTAATATATATTTATGTAGATAAATATTTTTTGTTTACTTACTTTCATACTACGATAAGAAAAAATAAACAACATTCTTGCGTATGTAAGGACTACCGTCTCCATAAACAGTGCTTCCATTTCATATATCTATCTATAATAAATATTTATATGATGAATATATAAGATATATAGACTATGTTTTATATTCTGGAAGTATTTAAATCATGATCTATATTATATGATAAAGAATAACAAGTTAAAAGATTTAAAATAAAGAAATCGATTATTACCTGTAATGTTACTTTTACATGGAAATTATTACTAAATGGGTAGTATAAAGTCGTAAATGAATCATATATGATATCATAAATATTAATATGGTTCTATTATTGTTTAATAACATACTATGGTCTTTATACAAGAGGTAAAAACATACCCTCTACAAAAGGAAAGTACAAGGTAATGGTTAACTTCTCAATCTCATTATTATCCGAGATTGTTTATGTGTAAGTATTTAGAGGGACATATTTAACATCCATTTCCATGTTTCATAAAAAAAATTTCAAAAGGAATACATTAAGGTTTTGTGGGTGGGTATCATTAGAAATTTCATAATTTTAAATTATATAATTATTTATTTTTGTAAATATTTTTATTTAATATCCATGTTTTCAAAATGATTTTAAGTATTTATTTACATAGACATGATTGTTTTAAAATTTTAATCTCTATAAAAAGTTTCAAAGTGTTATGGGACAATTTGATTAAAAATTCTCATTTAAATCCCTTCTTAAATAATTTTTTACTTTTAAATGTTTTCACAAAAAGGTATATTTCTCTCAAAGAGTTTTACTAATAATTTTTAACTATGTCAACATCCTTTACTGGATATTTTTCTTGATTGAGGTTGATTTATTATAATAAAATATTATATATTGTATACAATGGGTTATGATATGTTTGGCTGTGGATGTGCTATTTTTATTCCATTCATGTTCTATAGATAATTTATTTATATTTGGAATGCTAATTTTATGATGAATGTTTATGTTATGTTTCAATTTTTTTTATGAGGACTACATTGGACATAGTAAGTGATGGGTGGAGCTCACTATAGCTCTTCAATGCATCGGTAGGTCTCCTAAGGAAAAATAGTGTCTTGGCACAAGTCCCTGACAATTTTTTTTGTATTCTTGGCATGAGGCCTTGACTATGTTGTTATGATGTCCGAACATTATGCATTCCTTCATTATGAAATTAGTTATTAACTGTGATTATTTGACTAATAGAATATCCATGTTCATGTTTATATGGTAATGTTTGATTTATTTTTTACATATTATGTTCATGTTCATGTTTAAAAGGCTGTTTTTTTGTTAAAAATCATTCCTTAAATGTATATAGATTATGCTAAATTATTTACCCTTACCAAGCATATGGGCTCACCCCTTTATTTATCTTTTGTTTTTCTAGGATTCAAAGAAGTGTATTATGATTGATATATGGGATTAAGTTAAGGTAATAATGGAATTCTCAAAGGATTATTTATGTTGTGCATTATGTTTGAATCGATAATGTAATGTTATTTTATGTAATAAATTTTCCAAGACTGCTAAACTGATCGGTCCTTCGACACATGATTTCCTTGTAATCATTCCAATGTATTAACATAATACACCAGCTCTAGGATTTTGGGGTTTGGGCATTACTATTAGTATTAGAGGAAGTTTAGGAATAACCTTGGGAATTAGATTTAGAAAAACTATGATTAGGAAACATTACCCTAAGATAGAATTTGTGGAAATGTATAGTAGAACATCCCAAAAATTTGGTAATGTAAATATTATGTTATTTTTCCAAGAAATACATCCATGTATGGATATTAAAAGTTGATATGGTTCTGGAACTAATATACCTATGAGTGAAAACTCTGAAATAGAGTTTTGAGATTGACTTGGCGTATCCTGGAACACAACAACGGGCCTTACTACACACCAAGTTTGATACTACTAGGGGATATACTTATGATAATTCACATTTTCATTACAAACCATTATAAAGGATTTATGAGTAAATATGTCAGCAAGGAAACCATTTTTATGAGACTAGATATTTTAAAATATTCAATTAATGTTGGCAATTTTTCTATTTTACGAATTATACGTTATTATATTATCTAACCTAGTGTATGTCGTCATTTTGAAATGGCGCCTATTAGAAAGAATGTGATCTCCAGCAATATGCATGGTCCAAAGAGTAAGAAGGATCATATCTTTCATGGTCTTAAGCCAATATTTAGAAGAAATATATTCTCCCACATATCTGTATCATATGAAGAAAAATTATCATGTGTTAATAAGATAACTAAAGAATTCATTGAGTCATATGGCTTTAAAGGGAAGAATGAAAATAAGATGATGGAAAAAAGATGGATAAAGGGAAGAAGGGAAATGAAAATTTTCCCACATGTGATAGATATGGAAAGAATCACCTTGGTAAATTCTTGAAGGGAATCAGAGTGTGTTATAGGTGTGGAGAAAAAGGACAAATTTTTCGTGATTGCAAGGATAAGAGAAACGTTTCAAATGTACAATGCTTCAACTGCAAGAAGTTGGGAAACTATGCGAATCAATGTCCAAATCATTAGATTATACCCCAAATGATGTTATTAGATAATAATCAAGTTATGATACTACTGCTGATGAAGAGGAATTATTAGTGTTATAATTTTTTTATTCACGAATTATTTCATTTGAGTGTTGTATCAATAGTGTACTGGTTATATGAATTATGAAAATAAATGAGGATTGTACTAAAGTACAATTTTGTTGAAAATTTGAGACTATATGGTTTTATGAAATGTGACTAAATAGAATATTACACATTTTTGGAATTGCATGTTTGAAGGAAAGATAAATATTAATATTGTTCTGATACTGAGGTAGTGATTTTGGAATAAGATATGATTGATTTGGAAAAAGTATATTGGATATTCGTGACTACCTTGAAACTGATTAATGATTTGTATATTTCATCATTGATAGAGTTTACAACATTTATGGATTTCAGGATTATATCCACTATTGTGTGTTTTACCGAAGGAATAAAGAATTACATACATATTAAAATATGGTTTTCTAGTAATTTGGTTTATTACCATGTTTTTATAAAATACACGATGAAGGTATTCAAATGTAAATTATTTGAAATTCCTTATAAATTTTGGGCTGTGAACTTGGACAGAAGTATTGCGGATAAGTCTAATGGTTGAAATGGATTTAGTTTGAAATTATATTTAATTGTTTAATGTTATATAATTTATTAAGAATAATTTAGGATTTTTATAAAAAGGACAACCTGGAGGTCGAGCGACAACATGTCGTGTCTGGCTAGGTCATGAGACTTGAACCCGCAATTGAAGGGTGACAAAGGTACATCACCTACCATTGGCCTACGGATTTTATTGGTCTGTATAATGTAGTTTTTCTATATGGTATGATAGATGAATTATAATTTCATTTTTTAAAACCCTATATGATTAGTTTTAATAGAATATTTTTGAGTTCTATTATCTTTTGGTGAGAAAGATGAGTTTGTGGTAGAAATTATTTAATGGATGGAACTCTACTTGTTAAGTATTCTTTTTTTATGCTATGAAAAAAATTAATTTTTAAACATTATAGAAAGGGTCTCAAAACCAAAAATGTGTTATCCTAATACCTTATGTTTTTTGAGTAGATGATATTTTAAATAATTATAGATTAATGGATTTAAGGCCCTCAATTATCCATTTATTATTCACTTGTTTGTGATTGATGACCTAAATTTCTCGCTATTTTTAACGAAAAAATTTATCTTAAAGTCAAAATAGATACATACTAAATATATTAGACAAATTTAATTATTTTTATTTATTTTATAATATGATTAGAAATTTAAAATTTTATTGATCATTTTTAACATCTTTTACATACCTTTTAGACACATTTTCAAATTTGTATAAAACGTAATATTACCGCATCTATGAATTAAATTTAAAAATTCTAATAGTCACAGTGGTCATCCATAATTAAAATGGGATTCAATAGGATGAAAATAATTTTTGGTGAATATTTACTTTTGAATTTCAGTTGCTGGAGTTAAAAGTAAATAGGGTAATTAAATGTAGAAATAATACTATAAAAATATAAAATTTCCCCAAAAACTTGTCCAAATTATATTGGATAAGTTTTTTTCAACCAAAATAAACCTTACGGAAAAATAATATCCATATTGATATATCTGTGTTAGATTAGGAAATTTATTATATTTTATTTAAGGAAGTGTTAAAAGTGTTAAGTTCATATTTTATTAACTAAACCATTTTTAATATAGAGTTATACATAAGATAAATTCGAATATAAATTTTAAATAGAATGCTAAATATATTTTATATGTCATGGTATTTTATTTATAATTTTTAGACATTTAATACTAAAATTTACATATTACATAATGATGGTGCAATAATTACCTTATTAATGAATGGTTAAAATAAATGATATTATAAATTTTAAAATAAATTTAAATCGAGCCTTTTAATTCAATTCACAAATTTCAAGGTGAATACGACATGTTAGGGTTTATTCAATGTATTTTTTTATAGAAAAAATATTTTTATGACTTTAAAAAAAAATCCTAAATAGTGTCAAAATTGACATAAATATGTTTTTAAAACAAACACTAATTTATTAAAATAAATAACAATAATAATAATATTAGGTTCACCCAAAAGACTTAAATAATGTTAGATATATCATTAATGAACCCCTTTAGGTTCTATGGGAATTTTATAGTATGTTTACTAACCGTATAGTGTAGGAATTACAAGAAGACATGGTAAGATTTAAACTATTTAACTAAGAGTTAAATATAAAAAGATAAGAATAATATGGTTAGATAAAGTTGTATGAAACATATTTTTTGAGATAATTTATACCGATACCCACATTATTCTAGAAATAAATCCATTTTCATTCATTAGAAAAATAAAATTATTTTATAATAAAAAAACATTTTAATATTTTTCTAAAGTGCCACTCACTTCTCTTATAAAAGGGTACTTCCCCTTCACTTAAATTCACTCCCCCAAATCCATTTGTCTCAGCCAAAACCTAATAAAATCCCCCCCCAACTATCATAAATATTTCTTAGAGGTATTACTTTAATCATGAATTCAATTTATAGAGCCCTTTTGTTCAAATCAATATGGAGAACCTGAAGAAGAGATAATTATTTCATCACCTCTTCCAAAGTTCATTTCTTCTTTCACTTCAAATTTCTTTGTTGTTTCCATTCCAAAATAACAACTCCCCTAAATTATAAATACAGTGATATTATTATAAATATGTTACAACCATATTAATTATTCTATCCATCATATGAATGAAAGTCAACATACGTCTGTACATACAACTTACCGTCTCTAGGTGGTGCTGTAGTTTGTTATTCAACATGAAATTATTTGGATGGATTAGTAATGAGTATAATTAATTTAAATAATTAATATAACATAGTAATTATCCTTAATATATAATATACCATCTAATTAAACATTGTTTTACCATATATAGAATGATATTGTCGTTCGTGTGTACGCACGACGTACCGTTTCCACGACGCGGTGAGATTCATCTTCAACGATCAACATTCATGAATTTTTATAAAAATATAGATATTTATTAAGTATGATATATCTAAGAAATAATATTTCTATAGGAATAATATATATTTATATAGAAAAATATATTTCTTTTACTTACTTCCATACTACGATAAGAAAAGAGAAACAATGTTGATGGGTACGAACGGACTACCGTCTCCATGATCAATGTTTACATTTCATATATCTATCTATTATAAATATTTATATTATGAATATATATGATATATAAATCATGTTATTTATTCTGGAAGTATGTAAATCAGGATCTAAGTAATAAGATCTATAATAACAAGTTAAAACATGTAAAATAAAGAAAGTGATTATTACCTGAAATGTTACTTTAACATAGAAATTATTATTAAATGGGTAGTATAAAGTCATAAATTAATCATATATGATATCATAAATATTAATATAGTTTTGTTATAATTTTATAACATACTATGGTCATTATATATGAGGCTAAATGTACCCTTGACTAAAGGAAAGTATAATGTAAGGGATAATTCCTCAATCTCATTATTATATGAGATTATTTATGTGTAAGAATTTACATGGAAAAATTTATCATCCATGTACATGTTTCATAAAAATGTTTTCAAAAGGTATACGTTAATGTTTTGGGGAAGGTACTCTTTATCAATATCATCATTTTAAATGTTTTAATGATTTATTTTTCTAAATATTTTTAATTAATGTCCTTGTTTTTTAAATGATTTTAAGGACTTATTTATATGGACATGATTGTTTCAAAATGTTAATTCCATTAAAAGATTGAAAAGTGGTATAGGAAACATTGATTAAAAAATCTCTTTTAAATGACTTCCTTTATAAATGTGTGACTTTTAAATGATTTCACAAAATGGTATATTTCCCTCAAAGAGTTTTACGGATCATTTTTAACTATGTCAACATCCTTTACTGGATATTATTATTGATTGAAGTTGACCTATTATAATACAGTCTCCTATATTTTATTGAATGGGTTATGATATTATTGATTGTTGAAGTGCTATTTTTATACTATTTACGATCTGTTGATAACTTATTGGAATTTTTTATGCTAGTTTTAATATGAATGTTTATGTTATGATTCAACAGTTTCATATGAAGAATGCATAGGACATAGTAAGTGACGGTTGGAGCCCGCAATAGCTCCTCAATGGATTGGTAGGTATCAAGACACAAATTAGTGTCTTGGCGCAAAGCCTTGAGAAAATTTTTATTTGTATTCTTGGAACGAGGCCTTAAATATATGGTTATGATGTCTGACATTACGCATTTCCTCGTTATGAAATTAGTTATAACACGTGATTATTCGAATGGTAGAATATCCATGTGAATGTTTATATGGTAATGTGTGATTTATTTTTGACATATAATGTTCATGTTTATGTTTAAAAGGTTTTTGTTCTTATTAAACATCTTTCCATAAAAGTTTATTGCTTCCTCTAAATTATTTAACCTTACAGAGAATCTGAGATCACCCCTTTCTTATGTTTTGATTTCCCAGGATTCTAAAAATTGTATTATGATTGATATGCAGGGTTAATCTAAGTGAATAATGGAATTCTAAAAATATTATTTATGTTGTGTTTTATGATTTAATGTGTAATGGAACGTTCTTGTATTTAATATATTTTCGAAGACTACAAAACAGATCGGTCCTTCGGGACTTGATTTCCTTGTAATCATGAAAATGTATTAAAATATTGCACCAGCTCCAGGCTTCTGGGCTTGGGGCGTTACAGATAACATCGAAATAAATCATTTAATAGACTTATAACATGTCAAAGTCAGATAAACAAAATAATGATGAAATAAATTTTATCAAATAATATTTTTTTAATATTTATAATACCATTTATTTAGTGAATGGATTTTTATTAAATAAAAAATATATCAATACAATGAAAAATACAAACAAGAAACACCAAAAAACCATAATCTATGGTTATGGTGAAAGAGAACAAAAACAAAAGCAACAAGAAACACCCAATAAAATAAAGAGGGTACTGGATGTCAAGCAGAAAATTCTGCAAAAGGAAGCCCGCAACAGAAGGTTTTAGGTATAGCTTGAGCACTGCGTATAGTTCCAAAAGCATCAATCACTAAGACTTCCACCAGTGAAGCCAACTTCATGGAAAATTCCACTTCAATAAGAGATGATCCAATAGAAAACCCTTCAGCTTCAGATCATGCACTGGTCACATGAGATAATCAATCTTCAAAAAATCAGCAACAATGCATTCTACTCCAGGCTGACACTCCATGAATGATTCCCCTAGAAAATCTACATCTTGAAAACCAGTGTAGGAAAATAGTGAACTGAAATATTTCCACTTCATTCCTATAGAAAAAATAGAAACCAACCCCTCCAAAGAAGAAAAAAAGGATTATACTAAGTAAACAGAGCCCAATGAAATAAAACAGAACAGAAGGATGAAAAATACCATTAAAAATAGCCTCAAACAGAGATAAAACACATCATAAACAAGTCTAAAAATGGGATACTTGTCAGAATCCTTTTTATGAAATGGAATGAGATCATCAGGAACTTGATCATACCAAACAAAATCAACTCCATTAACACCTTTATATGCCAGTCCATAATCAAAAGAATATGATTCCATATAAATGTGGGTGATAATATGATTTAAGGGAAATAGAGTCTCCAAAAAATTAATAAAACAATTAGATAGCTTCTAGAACATGTGACAAAGACCCATCCTTATGGAAGAAACCACAATAGTAGAATCACTCTCAATCTATAAATTATCCCAACCATGCTTCACAGCATGGTCCAAATTGACGATAATGCCAAGTATTTTGGCCTTAAGTGAAGTGGAAAAACCACAAGAACCATGAAAACAAACAAGGACATTCCCTTTATGATTTATGAAAACAACACCATATACAGAAAGCCCCGGATTACCTCTAGGAGCACCATCTGAATTAAAATTTGGCCAACCAAAAAAAGTTTCCTTCAAAAGTACTACAAAAGTACCATGCGGAGGCTTGATGTTTCCCTTAACACATATCTAGTTCATAACGGACAAATCATGAATCGAGTTGAAGCAGAAAAGCATCCTAGGAATATCAACATTACGCATAACAACAAGAATAGTTGACAAAACCCCACTTATCGAGAAGGAAAATCTATCATGGATCACCTAATTCTGAGAAATCCAAATAAAATAAAGGAGTTCAATAGCAGCGACCCTAAAAAGATCCATCAATTGAGGAGAAATATAAATAGAATGCCATCCATGAAAGAAATAATGAATTAAAGACATACCAGGCATAAGGATTTCAAAAATATCATCAACAACCTTCCACATTGAAGAGGCATTGACACAACGAAGAAACAATTGATCAAAATATATTCCCTATGTTGATGAAAAAACACACATGAAGAACACAGATAATTGCCACATTTTTAAAGGAAACAATCAGTAGGAAGAATCCCATGAGCTAGTCTCTTGGAAAATGTTGTCTGAGAAGGCCTAATAAAGTTCATATGAAGATCCCTCATCCACTTAAAACCTATATTTCAAGAAAGATAATGACTATAAAATTTTTTAGAAGTCAGCAAGCCATTTATAGCAGGTTCCCAAGACAAAAAATCCTCTCTATTAGAGAAGCAGAAAATATTGATAATAGTAACAATATGATTAGGGAGACCCCCCATATTATCAAGATGATCATTAATCATAGAATCCAGATCAACATTAAAATCATCATTCATCAAGGAATCAACTAGGGGATAGCCAGTCTAGTTGGCATTCCAAAATGGTAAAGATGAGTTCCTTGAAACAAGCCATCTGGCATGAGAGTCAATAGAAGAAAAAATGGATTTAAAGTTAGGCCAAACAGAAGAATCCAAATGATTAAAACCCCATTCCTGAGCCTATACCTGAATTTATTATGGAGGAATTCCAAAGACTCAGAATTATTATTAACAAGCCTCAGAATGAATGAAACCTGTAAAGAATCATTAAACACCTTAAGATTTTTAACACCAAGACCCCCAACATCATTGGGTTTAAAACAATTATTCCAAGATACCAAAGCTAATTTCCTATCCAAAATATTACCACTCCCAATGAAATTTTTAATAGAAACATTAATTCTCTTGAAGAGAGACACAACCACTTATAGACCATTAAAGAATAAACAAACATAGAAATGATGACAGCCCTAACCAAGAAAACACGACCCACCAGGGAGAGGGACTTACCCTTCCAGGTAGCAAGATGCCTTTTGATTTTACAAATAATATCACAAAAATAACATGCTTTAGGCCTCCCCCAAAACATAGGAACACCCAAATAGGCAGAGGGAAGAACTCCTTCATGAATACCCAAATTCCTAATAATGCCCATCTTCCTAGAAAGAGGAAAATTCCTACCAAAATAAACAAAGCACTTATTCCAACTAATCTCTATCCCAGAGACTTTTTCATAATGCAAAAGGGCACACTTAATATTTTGAATATGTATATTATCCCGTTTAGTGAAAAGAATAATATCATCAGTATAAAACAAGAGAGTGGGAGCAATAAAACCTCTACCAGCATTAATAGATTTCAGTTTCCTATTACCAGCCATAATAGAATATAATCTACTAAGATTTTCCTCTACAATGGAAAAAATAAAGGCCGAAAAAGGGTCACCTTGTCTGACACCTCTAGAAAAAGGAAAGTATCCCTCCTGGGAACCACTAACAAGGAATGAAATAAGAGCTGACTCAAAAATGATTTTAACCCAATTAAAGAAAACATCATCAAAATGAAAAAAATGCAGAACCTTATAAATGAAATTCCAATTTATAATATCAAAAGAATTCCTGAAATCCATGTTGAGAGCAATATTACCATCCCTTGTGGATTTCATTAGAAGGTTAACACATTCTGAGGTAGGAATAAGACAATATTTAATAGACCTACCCTTAGTAAATTCATACTTATTAGGAGAAACAATATTACTGGAAATAAAGGACAACCTCATGCCCCTGATTTTGCAAATAATTTTAAAAATTGCATAGATCATGGAAACAGGTCTGAAAAAATGAATCACATTATCATTATTCATCTTTGGAATGAGGGAAAGGAAATGAAAATTTAAACCCTAAGTTAGAGAATCACCTATAAAAATGAGAAAAAAAAACTGAAAAAATCTTCTTGAACGATGTCACAATAAATCTTAATGAAAATATTCCCAAAACCATCTGGAATAGGGGAGCTCTCAGACATTAGTCTAAAGACAGCTTCCATGATTTCAAAGTCCAAATGGATAGATGTAAGGTTGTAATTATCCTCTTGATTAACAAGAGTGGGAGTAATACTCTCAACTGGATTAGCAAGAGGGACATGACCAGTAAATAGATCCTTAAAATAAGATAAAACATGCTCAGAAAGATCCTTTCTATTGTCGAAGACATTATTCCCATTTCTAACCAAATATAGAGACCTTGATACATTCCCAATTATCTGCAAAGAATTGAAAAATTTACAATTTCTATCCCCATATCTAAACCAATTAGCGTTAAAACTGTCTCTTCGCAAATCATCTTTGAGATTCAACAAATTATTAATCTTGGAAACCAGCTGAGTCTCACCCAAAAATATTATTGGAGAAGTCATTTGAATAATTATGCTCCTACATTTATTAAAGAGATTCTTCAAGAGAGGAGATTTCAGAATCAATTGAACTGAAACGAAATTTCCTCCATAATTTCAAATTTCTTTTAAGGATTTTGAGCTTGATGACAAAAGAAAAATAATTTACCTTACCATTCCAAGATCTCCATGTTTTTTTAACAATAGTTCTACATTTAGGATGATTAACCCAAGATTTATTAAATCTAAAAGGGAAAGGAGGTTTGCTATCCTTACTCACACGGTCAACCAAAATATGATGATGATTAGAGTTGAGTCGATAAAGAGTCATACAAGAAATTGAACCCCAGAAATCAAGATAGGACTCATTAAAAAAATCCCTATCAATTCTACTAGTATCAAATCTATCCAAAATAATCATGTACCAAGTGTACTTAGCCCCAACAATATTAACTTCAATCAACCCATTATCATCAATACAGAATTTTAAATATCTTGATGAAATGACATTATTCATAGCTCCAATATTCTCATTAGAATTCATGATGGCATTAAAATCACCAAGGTTAGACCACAGACCAGAGATCGAAGAGTTGAGGGATCAAATATACATCCATAAATTCTTATGACCCTGATAATAGTTATGGGAATAAATAAAAGATTAGAAATGTTTGATCCCTTGAAAATTGACGGAGAAAGTGACATGCTGATCAATATTAACTATTAGGGAAATATTAGATAAAGAACAATGATCCAAGACCCATAACCATTTAATATTCGATAAGGATCTGTTAGATTCCACAAAATGAAAACCAAGATATTCAAAATTGGAAATATTAGGAGAAAAAACTCTTTTGGGTTCGGACAAACCAATGAGAAGGGGCCTATGTTTTAGAATAATGATCCTAAGGGACCTCATGGTATCATGATTGGCCAGTCCCTAAAATTCCAGAATAGAATCTTCATTTAAATCTATGACCGGGATGATTTCCCACCTTTTTGACCCCCACAGTTACCTGTTTTCTAAACTGATGAGGCCTTCCAAACATTCACTTAGGGCTAGATGCCCCTTGAAAAATATCAGTTATATCCGAATTACTGGTGGTTCCTTTTATATTTTTAACACCAATAGTGAGGATTTCAACTGCACCTCTGGATGAATCAATAACACCCATATCCTACAATGTCACATCACCACTGGATGAAACAAGAGCCCCAATTTCCTCAACCATTGTAGCAGTACCACCAAAAGAAAAAGGGACCCCAATCACCTCTTCTAGAGAAGCAAAATCTGGCTTGAAAGAAGCTGGTTACACTCCCTTTATAGAAGAATCTACATTTAGAGAAGCAGGAGCACCAGCCACCTGCACTAGGGAACTGACAGGAGAAATGGAGGGCATAACAGGATTTATAAGGACCTGGAAAATCCCAGAATTCTCACTATCATGAAAAGAGACCACAAGTGAAAAAATAATATCCTCTAAGTCCTACCTGAATTAACAATCATAAATCTCGTTTTATGAAAAAAAAACTAGGTCATAAATCTCAGAAGAGATATTTTGATCCAGAATTTGATCCTCTATGCACATGTGTCCACCATATCTATCCATTTCCTGACCAATCTTAGCAAGAGGAATAGGCAGATCAGGAATCCTACCTTGTTTAACATCTTCAAAGATATCTTCCCAGGATTTATTTTAAGTAACTATAACTCTAGAAGGACCAGTTGTATCCTTTGAGGGACCCTTCATTTCCATAAAGACCTTCTTATTTTTTTTCTGATTAACCTCCTTCCCATCATTCTTTTTGGGAACCTCATTAACTTTCTTTTGAAGCATTCTAAAATTCACCACATAATGAACAAAAATCATGCAAACCTCACAAAAATAAGGAAGACATTCATATTCATCTTTAATATCAATCTTATTACCATTATCAATCTAAGTGACATTATCCGGTATTTTATTTTCCAAATTAACATCATCTATAATTCTAGAAAAATATCCCAAATCCCCCTCCAAAGTTTTCTGATTCATTCTAATAGGAGTGCCAACACATGAGGCAAGGTCATTAAGGGTCTTAGGATGCCAATACATCCAATTCAACCCATGTAGACTGATCCAAATCTGGGAATTGGATTGCTTAAGGTTAAAGGGATTAAAATTAACATCCCATTAGGATAAACTCAAAGTACCAGGTTTGAGATATAGGTTTCTAAAATCCCATACTCTATTAAAATCATCCTCTGATTGGAAAATGATATGAAAAAACCCCCTCCCAATAGGAATCAATTTCCAGTTACTAAACCCCCAAAAACGAGATATTCTATTTTTAAGATAAAGTTAAAACCAAGGGTTCTCACCCTTGGAATAAATAACATGGCCAAGAATTGAAAAGTTACAAAGATCAATACATTGTTACATAGCCTCCGGATCTGCGAGCACGGAAAAACCACCAATCTCAAGTCTTGTAATGTTAGAGGAATGAGACGTACCTTTTTTTATCATATCAGAATAACTGGAATGTACCTCGGCGAAAGAAATGCCTTTATTTCTCATCATATAGAAATCTATGGGATCCAATGAAGAGACAATACCCTTATTTGAGGGTCGATCATCATTGAATGCAAACTCCCAATCTGGATTGAACGATCCCATGATGGGAATCAAGAAAGACTCTAGAAGCGAGCGAATACATCATTTCTAGGTTGAAGGGAATGTTCCACCACTCTCACCTCTCTCACCGCTCTCCACATCCTATATAATGTCTTGAAAGCCTGATTTCTCATCACGACTTCATATCATTTCATTGATTCATTCAATAATAAATAAATCACTACATCATTATTGTTTCATAATTAAATTTAATTATTTAGTGTATAAAAATTATAAAGACAATACCATGATATAGTTAATCTTTTATATTTATAATTAATATTTTAGTTGAAGATATCACTTATATAGTCCATTATTAAAAAACTTTTAGTAATAAAATATATGTTTTTGATATTTTTATTTTCAATTTAAATAAAATTTTATTAATGTTATTATCACACCCATTTGGCATCCAAAGGCCAAATGATTGAGCCAAGGACTGTCTCGGTCAGACATTACTTATAATATAATATTGAAACAAGTTTTAGGGTAGTTTTATATAATTATAATAATTTTTTATCCTTATTTACCAAATTCACCCTTTAATCGAGATAAATAAAATACTAAATTTACTATTCACCAAAAAATATTTTGATCATATTAAACCACATTTTACATACTAATTAAACAATGAATGTAATTTTTTGAAAATTCAAGTCACGAAAGTTGTAAAATTAAATTAAAAATTAATCTCATTGAAGGAATGAGAAAATAGGGTTTTTAAGTAAAAAATTCAAAAGTTCACATAGTTTTTTTATTCCATTTCAAAATGAAATAGGTTCCAATGAAATCCATTGGATTAAATAATAAAAACATAATATAATTTCAATTTAAAATAAAATAAAATTTCAATATAACTATATAAATAAATTAGATGAAAAAGTAGTTTTGAATTAAAATTTACTTTTTTTACTATTCATTACAAATGAATTTTATCGGTAAAATACAAAACTTCAACAGAAGTAAATTCTTATTTTCTACATCCAAATAATAATTTTTTTAAATAGAAATTTTAATAGTTTCAAAAACTAGATTTAAAAATGGTTCTCCATCAAAAGGTGGTAAAACTAGATTTTTAGATAAAAACTCCATTTATCTATAAAATGGGATTTTTTCTTGTATCTGGTCTAGAGAATACATAGTTTGAATTTAAAGCATTATATTGAATTTATATTTCATCACTAAATTCCAACAAGTGTGATTTGATTTGTTTATAAATAGAATTATTCACACTAAAAAGGGTTTTCATAAAAATAGATCCATTATTTTCAATTGGTTTTTAATTATATTTCATGTTAAAATTAATCATTATACAAAAATGTGTAAAGTATATTTTTATAATATAGTTAACACTTTTAATTACCTCCATTATAATGAAATACACAATAGGTATGCTTTTGGTTGGATCTTTCATCACCCATTTAGCCCACCATCTTGTTGTTTTGGACGCCGCCCTTCCAATCACCTCCTTCGATCCCATATAGTACATAAAATTCCTTTTTCTACACAAGATGTAGTAGGTAACCATGTAATGTGAAATATACCCATGGGCACCAGGAACCATTTTTGTTTTTGATGAGGTGCTGCAATATCATGCATCCAGCCCTACATCAGCTCTATCCACCACCATCCTCTGCCGACACTTCATCATCTGCCACAACATCTCAATGTCCACTATCCATTGACATCCCTTAATCATCCACCACTCATCCCCAACCACTACCACGAATGACATTCCATTCAAGTTAATAAACATTATTCCAAGAATATATTTTTGGAAAATCAGGCCTGGAGGGGTAAGGGACCAAAAAATACCCCATCCACTGAGGTTCCCTGTACTGATCCAACTTCCAAATCCACTACGAAACTTTGGATTAGTACCTCCCTGCAACATGACATTGAGACAGCTTCCCAAACCATGGGAACACCTTCAGCTGTTGATCCTCCAGTCCAATCATTCATTTCTGATATCGACCAGGTGGGCCAGCTCTAGCCACCCTCCATTTAGGAGTGAACTAGAGATGAGTTACTTGATGTTTTTTATTTCTCTTAGTATACCCCCATCCAAACCCCCATTTTTGTATGATCCTTTGGTTCTCACTTTTTATACTGTCTATATTCTATTTCATGGTTTTATAATTACATATTATATATATATATGGTATACTATTTTTATTTATTTTAACTATATTATTTTGTAATTAATTATATAGACATAATACCCATGTATAACTCTTCTACCACTTTTATGGTCATTGATTCACCTATGTCATCAACACATGCCCTAGTTCTATAGATGAATATGAATTTTCCTAATGTTATGTTCTAGCTTCCAGAGCTATCACTAGGAATCCATGATCAACAGGAAGCACCACCACAATGAAAACAAATTCCTTTCCTTCTACACCATATTCATGATTGGTATTCTCCTGAGGTGATCTATCATACCAAAATAACATGAGATCCAGAAGATACTACCACAAGTATCTATATAAGACAACGCAGATCTATGATAATGGACTATACTAACTAATAGACTTGTCTAATTTTTTTCTGATGATTTCTTTGTTAGAAGTTAATAGAAGGCAAACCTTTTTTCATTTGGTTTCTTGATTATATGTCATGTTATTTCTTTTAATTTTGTTTTTTGTTTCCTATTTTTCTCAGTAAAATAGAAATTTATTGTACAAAACATGACATCATTTATATCATGTTTCTTTCTTTTTTATTCATTTCTGGAAAATGCCCATAATACTAATTACAAAATGTTTTAACCGCATGGAATAATGTTTTATCTAATTCATGATTTATTTTTATAACCAATTATACTTGTAGAAAAATTCCAAAATCAAGATTTCTCATGTTCTCTCATGGTATGCCATTCATTATAGGGAGCTCTCAATGCCTTATCATTTCTTTCCAAAATTTCCATTTCATTTCTCTACACTTTATCTTTTATATCTCTCCCTTAGGATTTTCACATAGAGTGAAAACACTGTCTCATTTAAAGTGTGGGGGATTATTTATTGAATTTCAGTATCGATGCACCAAGATTATTTATTATTCTAATTTATCTAGGAGACCCTTTTCATTAGAAGAATGATTTAAACCTGAAACACATTGCACCCATTTAAATAAAAGAAAAAGTTATGTTGGAAATTGTTGGAAATCCATTTTTTATCTTTTTTAGATTTTTATAATGATTGATGAGTTTAGTAATTTAATTCAAATTAATCATTTTTAAATTTTCTCTTGATTGAATTATTAATTTATATTTTTATACCCAGATTAATTTCTATATTTTCTTATTTACTATTATTCTAGTAAGGATTATGATCCTATGAGTGCATATTATTTTTTGAGCATATTTCATGAGTGACACCAGGGACATGTAAACCTATAAGAACATACCTTAAGATATTATTAAGGATATGAATTTAAAAAAATACAATTTTAATATTATTGAGGCAATTACTACTGATCCACATTTTATTGACACCCACCTTACATGTTTTCCTTCATTAAGACAATACTTTCCATGAATTACCTTAGTAGGATACTGCCATTCCAAGGGGATTATCCCTTCATACCCTAGTCTTTGTATTATACATGAATTTACATTGAATAAGTGTAGTGGAAGTTTTTCAGCCAGTGGAAACATGATGTTTCGACTATGGAAATGTATTGTGGTGCTTACCAAACAGATTGCTTATGATCCATGTGTAATTTTTTTCATTTTACACATATCCTATTTTTTTGAAAAATAGAAAAAAATAAAAAGAGAAAGATGATTGGTTAATGTAATAGAAAGGTAAAAATCACCATTTCTAGACCGATGAATCTCTTAGTGGGTCATATGTAGCTAGGGGATGAATGTGAGATCTGACCTAGAGTTGATTTTTAAAAAATTAATAAAATGTAAAAAAATCAATGGAACAAGGTACCTTCTAGACTCACATGATATATTTATAGACCCACCTTGAGCTATTGGGCGAAAGGATTTAATTTTTTATAGGACGAGTTACATAATTACACTATTTATGAAATTTATGCAGTATACATTAGAGAGAAACCACCCTTTTTAACTTTTTTCTCACTTTCTACCCACCATCCCAGAATCTCAGAGTCATCTGAACCTTTTTCAAAATAGCTCATGGTTAATTTTTTATTCTTATTTATGAAGTGGATATGATAGAACCAATTCAATCCTATGGTTAGGAACATGTATTCAGGTTATAAGAATAACTCCCATTTCATTTTACCCTATGTGAGGAGAGAATATTCATTGTGAAGAAAATTATAAAATGGGATTAGAATATAAGGAACCTTTAAAAAATTGTAACAAAAAGATTAATAATTTTTTAATGAACTATACTATGAGTAATGAATGATTTTATATGCAGGGTTGATTCTAGAGACTAAATTTTTATACTTAAATTTATTTTTATCTTCATATTTATAATTAAAGATTCATATTTTAAAATTTTATTTCCTTTGGACATCATGTTGAGATGGTTTTTTCTTTAGGATAGGAAATAATTAAAGTGTTGGAGAATATGATAAGATAAATTTTATTAAACATTTCACAGTCATTTAATTAATGAATATTCATTTTTTACTCAATAATTCACCAGGTATGTGTTGATTATTATAGGGAATAGTTTTTCAATATTCTTAAGGAAAAGCAGAGAAAAACTGGCCAACACAACAATTACATGTCATGAAATGAACTTACATGATGTGTATTCATCATTTACAACGTATCACAAGTTTCAAAGAATGTTGTGAAGGAATTACTAACCATGAAACATTTACACTATGTGAATCTCTAATACACATAATGTAACATTAAAAATTCAATTCCCACTTTAATGATCTATCCAAAACAAATAAACACATCGTGAATACCCATTACACGTTGTGTGAAGAGTCAAACTTCCAAATCACAAATATTCAAGACAAGAATAGCATGAGATTCATTCCAGAATCAAAATTCAAAGAGATAACCTAGGATCAGTGTTAAAATATGGGACTTTTTTACACATCATGTAAAACCCCAATTATTTACTTCTTATCCTCACACAGTAGTAGTAGAACACACAAGAGACTTGATTTTTCTCATTTTCTCTCTCATTCATTCTTATTCTTATTCTTATTCTTCTTATTCTTCTTCTGTTCTCCCTTCTCTCTCAACTAAACTTGAATAAATTCATTTTATTTTTTTACATATATTAAAGAAATGTTGATCAATTTTCAATCATTCTCTATTTTTTCACATCTCCAATGCCGATTTTTATGTGTTTCCCATTTCAACCATTGTTTGATGGTGAACCCTTATTGCGTTCTTTCATATTCCTTATTTTATGTAGGTTTTTGGTTGATTTTTTGGTTTATTTGATTTATAAAGTAATTATTCTTGAATTGATTATCATTAAATACATAATTTAAATTTTTGTTGTAAAGATAAAAATGTTTTCAATTCTTTATCCGCTTATGATTGATTCTACCAAGAGTGGATAAATATCTTAGGGTAGTGGTTGCGAGTAGGGGTGTCTGAAATTACTAAATATTTAATTATCAACTTGGTTACCCTAATATTAGTAGTATGGTTATAGAATAATTTTTTATCTAATTATTTTAACAATCCAAACCCTAGGGTGTTTTTATGAATTACCCTTACCTAATTGGAGTTGAATAGGTTTTGACCAATAGCTTATGATACTTTCTTCCTTAGAATCTATGCTTAATGCACCTAGGTAGTAGATATATCTTGATCGAGGAATAGTTTCTTCTTGGATAGATCTATTTGGTTTGAACATTTTAAATTAGTGACCTTTTCCTGATTCACAACCTACACCATAGAACCATACCAAGTTAAGAATAAGATTACCCTTTTAACTAAAGCTCAATATTGATCTGAGTCCCTTTTCTCTCTCTAGTATTAATCTCAAATCCCTTAGCATCAGTTTAATCCCAAACTCAACCAATTTGTGAAGACTCCTACACCTAGGTTTCAAAGTCTTATTTTCTATCATCCAGTTCAATCCCTATGGGACTAACCCCACAATATTACTATATTATGCATTAGTAGAAACTGTAGTTTTAGTACAATAATCTAATTTGAGCACAACCCATAAGAATTAAATGACACATGAAAGCGTGTCAACCTATGATGTTTTAATACACATGCCTACAACTCTTTATCTGTTTTTATCTTCTGGTGTAGCTTCAAGAATAAACATAGATTCCATGGAGTGACATCGGTTCAGTGGTTGATGGTGACCTGTGAGGTCACATAAGGGTATTTAATGTTTTATTTCATTCCATTTCTAGTACTTATTTTTATTATTTTGTTTGTATTTACTTAAATTGTCCATTTTTATGGTCTAAACAAATCCCTATTGAGTATATATGTTTCCTAATACTAGTTTCTAACCCGAGAGGATCAGGAACGCCTCTTAAGGCTTGATATGGGCCAACTCAGGTGGCCGGGTTGGGACTAACCTGAGATGGTTTGTGAAAAATGTCATCTATAAAGACTAACATAGACTAATCAAGTAAATATCTAATGACACTATTCATTAACTTCATAATGATAATAGGATAATTGGTAGGTCCAAAAAAATTACTATAAATTCATATTGACCGAACCTTGTATGGAAGAATATATTGGGTATGCCCTCCTTCTTGAATCTTACCTAATAAAATCCAAATCAAAGATAAATCTAGTAAAAATAATAATCTCCAAGTAACTGATCAAACAAATCGCTAATATGGGTTAGAGGATACTTTTTCTTTATAATAATTTTTTATGTTGTCGATAATCAATTAAAATATGAATTGACTAATCTTTATTCTTATCAAAAATAATAGTTTCACCCTATATAGATACACTAGGCTGAATAAATCTTTTAACAAGATTCAGATGTTTTTTTATTCATTTCCTATGAATCTATTGAGGGTATTATATATATATTCTTTTAAATAGGTGTATCACTAGGTATGATTTATATTTCAAACTCAACTTCGTGATTCAGGGTAATACTAGTCTTAACATCTAGAAATACATCAACGAACTACAGTATAATAGGCACATCTTAAATGTTTATTTTACACAACCATTTTAGATAAGTATCCCTCATGAATCAGTATTCAAACGTATATGATGGAAGAAATTTTCATTGGGATTTCTGGTTCATCCTCAACCCAAAACAGTATAGTTAGTCGAATCTAATATATCTTTCTAAATAAAAGAATATATTTTCAAGGAATTTAATCCATTTCTTATCAAACAATGGATTATTAGTTCTATTAAAATATGGTTAATTATATCATATGATGAAATCCAACATAGGTGAATCACATTATGTAATTACATGTTTCTCTATAATGGAAAGGTTATTCATCATAACCTAAGTCAACTGCCCTAATATGTCCACTATATACTCAGTTCCAACACTAGTTGTATTTTCTTACTCAGTAGGGAAATCCATACATTGACTATGTGTGTTGATTCCATTTCATCTATTAGGTGTTATCCCTAAATAATAGTACATTCTAAGTTTTATCATAATCATCATGAATACTGAGCCATAAAATAAAAATAAAAAAGGTAGATGTTTTAAAAAATTATAAGGGATTATCATAATTCTCATGTTAGCTATGTTCATTTTAAATCTTTTTCTAAAGGTTTATACTAAACATCATCTAATTTAAAATATAGAAAACCAAAATATAATAACCTATAACTGGTGTTTACATTATAACATTAGTATAAAATATGATGGATTTCATCCCAAAGGCCTATTCAATTTAGTAGTCTTGAAGAACCAGATACATAAATGATTCCCATATTACATTGAAAATATAAAATACATAGCATAAAAACTTTCCTTAGTCCTTAATATTATTCATAATATCCATATCAATATCTAAAGTAAATGTAAAAAAATAATGGGTGGGATTATATTCTCAGTAATAATTATGTACAATAGAAGCTACAATGAGTAAATAAGGCATAATAAATATGGAAAGGTAAATAACTAGTATCACATGAAATTTAATCTAAAACATGAGCAAAAAATTATCCCATTGATAATGGAAATGTCGTAATCTCATGGATAACAATATATGAATTATCAATAAATGAAATGATTAATATTAGATGTCATGGCCTCATACATAATGACATCTATACCATCAAAGACTTGTGCGAAGATAGTTTAATTGATTGGTTTATATACACCAGAAACCCATTTAATCTGGCCAAATTATTTGTCTCATGAGACTATTTGTGCATCGTGGGACTATATATAACCAAGACCCACCTGTCATAGTGTTTCCAATGAATTCCTCACATTTAATGATCAATTTAATCCATAAAAAATATACCATATCAAAAAATATTTGTATTCACTAAAGGATACAAATTTATAAATGTTTTCTCTATTCAGTAAAATAAATTTCATAGTAAAAATGTTTATATAAAAATGATATATGGTTTAATAAATAAGTATATACATGATGGATATTAAATATAAATGTAATTTCCATTGAAAAATTATCATACAGAAGTAAATGTTTTAAGAAAAATCTAATTATAGAAAAATATAAAAGAGATAAAATTTGAACATTAATTCATTTGAAATAATGTTTTTGAAATAAAATCACATATATTTGGAGAATAAAATAAAATGGATGAGAAATATTAAAATAATATTTCTTAATTTTTTATAAAACCTTTAAAACCTATTTAATAAGTAAAATAACATAAAACAATTATGGTGGTAGTAAAATCCATTAATGCAATATATGTAAACAAACATGCCTTTTTATCTCTTTATAAAGAAATTAAAAAATGAGCCTTTTAAAAAACATATAATTATTCCATTAAAACCATGAAAAAATAAATGGATAAATTAAATTAACAATAATTTTTCATTTGAGTAAATAAAAATTTCTTTTATAATAATTTTGAAAAATATGGGCATGGAAGAAAAATATACTCGATCCAAAGAGAAATGATATCTAATTTTATTTTAAACATTTATTTTCTACATTCATGTTAAAAAGGCTAAAACATGTAATAAAATATGGAAACTCCTTAAAATATACATATTATTAGAAACTATATGCAAATTTTGAAGGATAAATTATAATATTCCATCAATGAAAACATGAGAAATCCCAAAAACATGAAATTGTAAAATAAATCCTTACATCTTTGGTCACATTCAAATTACAACACATGAAAGATTAGACATGCATTCAACTTTAATCATAATTAATGAATATATATTCATCTTAACTACATAAAAGTGGTTTTATATACACCACATATAACTAAATATGTACATAATACAAAATATTTCCCAATGGAATGGAAATTGAGCTGATGTACCTTACCATGATCATATCAATGAAGTGAAAATTAATCAATAAACTGATTCTGTGTAAAAAATTTAAATACAGAAAATTAATATGTAAATAAAATATAGATCATTTAAATGTTATTTCTCAAATAATCTTCGCATATAATAATCAATGAATAAGTGATATAACCCAATGAATAGAAATTTAATTATGAAATCCCTTACCTCAAGTTTGAGTTGATTTGTAGTTCATCTTACCTTATATATTATAAATTAGAATTTATGTTAATTAAATACAGGAATCATATTCATATATATTATATAATATATGATCCATGTATAACATTTTATCACTTTTTTGTTAATAATATCTTATTAATATCATTGTTTATGGTTTTAACTTCATTTCATGTATGTTTTGATTTAGTAGTCTCATACCATGCATATTTATCTTGGTTTCAACATATTCAAAATTTTATTAAAGACATAAATATCATATATATTTAGAATCATCTATAAGAAAAATTCATCAAAAATGAATTACATTGTTCATGGAGACGGTAGGTCATATGTACGCTTAAACACTCTTATCAGTTTTCGATGTATGGAACGAAATAAAGGAAAATAAAAATTCAATATTAATTGTTAAATTATATATCATATATATAATACATTTATTAAATATATCCATATTATCATTCATGTAAATTGAAAATTAAAAGCAAATCACATCTCTTCGTGGAGGTGGTAGTTCACACGTATACACGAGTGGCGTTACTGTTTTACAAAATATTGTAAGGTAAATTGGTAGATATGATATTAAAATATTAAAATAATAATTATATAATAAATATTTCATATATTCATTATTTTTATATTTATAACCATCCAAGTAAATTGGCAATGAAAAACAAATTACACAGCTACCTGGAGTCGACAATCAGTATGTACGCACGACAGATATTTTTATTTTAAATAAGATGGAAAAGAGACAGAAATATGTATAACATAATAAAAATATCATATTATTATATCTATAATAGTATTTTTATTATTTTCGGATGAGTGATATATATTAATAGGATGTATAATATGAAATAAACTAGAAAAATTCAGTAAAGGCCATGACCTCTTCTTCAGTAGACTTCCGTTAGATCTCCTCTAATGGGTATTTGGGTTTATATTTTGAGATGTAAAGTACCTCTATAACTAATATAAGGATGATTATAAGTAAATTATATAGTGTTTTGTCGATTTAGGTTTCTCAATTTGGTGTAAAGAAATGATATAAGGGGTGTTATTTTATAATTGAGGGGAGGGGTATTCTAATAATTCATAAAGTATTAAATTAATATAAATTAAATTTTTATTCCCATAATTTTATATAAATTGATATAATTTTAATAAAATATGATTACGAGTTTAAATAAACAAATAGAACAAAATTTTTACAATTTTTGGTTAATTTCTCACTCTTATAGTTTTACCCCAATTAATATATATAACAATTATCACAATATTAAAGTTCTATACCCTTTAAGGGTTAATAATGTTACACAAATAAATAAAAAAATGTCACAAAAGTGAACTACGGTTGAATTATTTAAACACATAAAATTACGTTTTGAAGAAATAATATTTTTATGAATTTTATATAATTTAATAAAATATTATTTTCATAAAACATCATTTATGGCATTTTTGATAATATTCATTTAATTTGACTGTAAATACATGAAGAAAAATATTTAACTAAAATATAATCATTTTATGCATCTATAATTTGTTATGTTTATATATAAAATTAATGGAACATAATAACTAATCTAAATTATATTGCTTTTTATATTTTTAATATCAATTATTTTATTTTTTACATTAATTGAATAAATACTATGTTGGTGTTACGTAAGAATTTAAGTTCATTATTCAATAAATAATAATTCAAAATAAATTATAAAGGTAACAAATTAATTTTAATTTCAAGTTAACATTTAAAACACCAAATAAAATCTTTTTCCATTAAGGAAAATTATTAGAGATATTAGAGTCAAGAGTCTCATATTTTGTTTTTATTTCTTTCTTAAAGTAATATAATGGTCAATATCAATCAAAAATGGCACAAAGTGGATATATTTTAGAGATTTGGATGGAAATGGACAATCTAAATTCATAAAATATGATAAAGCCAATAGCTACAGAAATGTAAAATCCATATCACATTAGATTTTAACCATAATTACTCGATTTACCCATTTTCGAGGTTAATAATTTTACAATTGTTACTTATCACAATGAAAAAACATAAATAGTATATAACTTCAAAAAATTACCCTAATGATTCCAAATATGAAATCCATTTTATAAAATTCATTTTCAATGAATTAATAGAAATTAATTTAAAATAATCCTACAAAATTAGATGAAAAACAGTTTTCTGAAAAATGTCGTTCTATGTCCAAAATTTAACTTACACAAAAACCAATTATATCATAGATTACCATGTAATTTATTATATCATTTATAAATAGAAGATTATTACATTAATTTATTAATTATTTTAAATAATAATGAATCCTTTTCAATTAAAGGAAATGACAGTTTTAGAAAAAAAGTATTTTTCAATATTCACTGAAAAATCAATCTTCTTATAAAAATACCAAAATGTTAACCTATGATAATGTTGAAATGATAAATAAAAAATTATATAATTATCCTATAATAAAATTTTAAGAAATTTTATCCATTTTTATAACACAATCATGGATCCAGATTTTTTGAAAATTATGCATCTCTCCATCGGATATTCTACAACTCGAGAAAATCTGGAATTACAGGCTGCCTACTAAAAATATGTTATAGAAAACTGGGATTTAGATTACTCATGTGGCCTTAATATTTTTGAAATCTTAATAATTAATCAATTACACAATAATTGTTACATTTTTTATGCAGATTCTATGATCACATTCAATAAGTGTTTGGAATTAAGAAAATAATGGAAATATTTTATTATATGATGACATTTATCATTAAATCTGGACAGAGTGGTAAAGATAAAGGAATGAATCTCATTACAGTGGCTTCTATCATTGCATATATTTTTGGGGAAAAAAATTGCCTTTATTTTGATAATAAGAGGCCCTCCATTCAAGTAGGAATGAATTCATTATTCCGAGAGGTCATGGTTACTTCCAAATTACCAAAAAGATGAATGAAAAAAAGCTTCTTTGATATTGTTATTTTAATTTTTTTGGTATCACTTCCATGTTCAAGAATATAATGATGCTAAATTTTTTTATATAGATTCCACCAATTTCATTGTGTTTTAATATAAATATGGATGTGGTGGCTTCAGGTACATCACGACCCTCGAGATGTGGTGGTGAATTTCACACACATTTGGGATTCATTAAAGGTTGTTTCGTTAATTATCTTGGTAATGGGTTTTTCCATTGAATTAGAATTTTAGGAAATGATTCAATCAATTAAGTATGTTTTCCATTATGGATGTAGGAACATATGGTTGGAAACTGACTCTAATATTTTGGTTCATACTTTAATGACTCTATCCAGGAATGATCCATGGAGAATACTTCCATAATGGACTGAATGACTTTATCTTTGTGAGAAAATTTAGTTATATGTCACTCATGCTTATAGGAAGGCCAACCAAGTTATAGATTCTCTATACAAAAGAGAAATTATGGAGGCTATTTTGAGTTGGTCTATTGTTACTTTTCATTTTTGTTCATAGCTTCTAAATTCATATGCGTATGGTATTTTTTATTCGGATCTTAGTAATACCCCTTTACTACCAGTTTATCTATTTTAAAATAAAAAATTTAAGAATAGGAATTCCAAATACCTAAACCCATTTGATTTATGTTTTTGGTTTAAAAAAAATGGTGTTATGTGCAATGAAAGATATTAAATAAATTTATTTAAAGATAAATATATAATAAAATTTTAGACTATTAAAAATGAGACCCATCAGGTTCCATTCATTTCTAGACTATTTAAAATGTTGAAAATGTAACTTCTTACTAAGAGCACTGATTATAAAATTTTCTATTCCTAGAATTTAGGGGAAGCCAAAATTAAATTTATGAATGTTTTCCAGTCATTTCCTCTCCCTAAAATTCAAATAATTCTAGGGAAATATGTAGCTCAAACAATCAGGATTGGAATAAATCATTAATATCATTGCGAAGAGAAAATTCCACCAACAGTTATGATAATTCACAACCATCACCTGTTTGAGGTCATGGGTCGAGTAATTCTTCTCATGTGGTCAAAGTAGGAATGGAACATAAACCCCAACATGATTTCCCTATATGAGCATACAAATGATACACATACCTAATGTTTATGAGAAAACAATATATCCTTGATTTTATTTTGGTAGAATCAAGATATGAGATGAGGTCAACTACATATTAAATTCATAAAAATATAATTAAATCTTATGTACCCATATAAATGTTACCTATTTCCATGTGATAATAGTAAAAGGAGATGAAATACTGGAGAAATCATTCATGAATCTATCGTAACAACCTACTTGTCCCAATATGCTTTGTATCTCAAAGAAACTTCTTGGTTCTTCCTAATAAAGAATATATCTCACCTTTTCATGATCAACTAAAATTCCATGTTCAAAAAAAATGTCCTAATAAAATTACTTCTTGAATTTAGATGTTACACTTTAATGATTTATTATAATTTTTATGATCATATAGATTTCAGAAAAATTATTTTCAAATGGTACTCATTCTCCTCTTCCATTCTAGAAAAAACCAAAATGTCATCTACAAATACCATGACTAAAGTTTCAAGGTACTTATTAAATATTCATTTCATAAGCTCCATGAAAACCATTACATCATTGGTTAGACCAAAAGATATCAATAAATATTCAAAACGACTACACCTGCTCCAAAATATAGTCTTAAGAATATCAAACTCCATTTTTGCTAAGTTGATGATACCCTGAATGGAGGTAAATCATAGAGAACCACCTTGCTCCTCTCAAATAATAAAATATTTCATCATTGTGGGTAAATGGATATTTATTCTTAATGGTTACCCCATTAATCTTACTATAATCAATAAATAAGTAGAGAGTCTTATCTTCTATCATAGAAAAGTGTACCATAGAGGCCTTTGCAAATACACTAGCAAGAATAATTCCCTTGAAATTCAAGTCACTGTGTTTAATTTTCAATTATTTCAATTCCATTGGTGATATAAGATAATAATGCAATTATATTTACTATGTATTAGGTACCAAATCAAACAAAAACTCAATTTCACATTCTGAAAGTAACTTAGAGATGTCATTCAGAAACACTTTAGAAAACTATTTTACCACCATAATATGAGCTCCCCAAAAGTAAAATTCATAAAAATAAATGATAATAGGTGATAAATAACATATTATTCTACCGACCTCACATTTAAGAAGTCAGTATATACAAGACCTGTGGTCTCATTCTCCTTGAAACACATAAGATCTTTGATCGAGATGATAAAAGTCACCCTTTTATGATAAAATCAGTTAGGGTCATGAAGGAAGTTATCCAATCCATCTTGATAATAACATTAAATAGATCCATTCAAAGGACCATAAATACACATGATTTCTCCACTTTTTATATGAAGATAATACAAGAATGGAATTAAAATAATCATTCCTTTTTCTTCATAATAGGGGTTAATATATCCATAATACAAGGAATAAGCTCAGATGAGAGATTCAAAAAATAAAAAATACAATAAGACAAGTAAAAATGAGATAACATTTTATTAAATAAATAGGTCTCCATATATAGTACAATAAAAATGGTATATCACACAATCATTGCTCTTGCCGTAGATTCTACAGGCACATAATCTATAATATGAAACTACCTTGTATCTAATTGATGCCTACCACTAGCTTTGGTCTTGGTCATGAAAAAAATATTACCATTAGATAAAATACTATAACCTTTACTCCTATGATATTAGGTTCTTTATACTTGGGATATATTATACATCACATTGGACTCTCTAAAATCTAATGATACCTCCCCACTTTGAGGAGAGTGGACAACTCCATAAAGTTTCTACAAATGGACTAACCATCCACAAGAGTGGAAATAATTATGGGATAAGTGAAAAAAATATTTATATATCCATTATTTCCACATTTATAGTACATAATTGGTCTACAATAAATAGTTTTCTGTGATAATGACTTGGATAGGTTCCTGAATCCACTACCACTCCCTATTCTAGGTTCATCACACTTTCAATTCATTAATGAGAAGCCAGTTTCACTTCCATAAGGCTTAGAAAGAGCCTCAATCAACCCCAAAATTCAATTGTGGTATACCCCTATCATGAAGGTTTAGTCCACTACCTCCATATAAGTGTGGAGTTTTAATATGAATACCTGGGATTAGTTGTCAGGTCAAATTTTAATTTTAATACGGTGATATTTTAATCCTTTATTCTAGAAAATCCTAAGAGAAAAATAGATGATCTTGTAAAATATTTATCATATTCTATAATATTCTAGTCACATTTATAAAGGAATAAAAAATATCGATACTTCACCGAGGACATCATATGGGGCTTGAATTTTAAATATACCATGACCTTGAATACTTTCCACTCTAATTTACCATACTAATTAGCTTGAACCATGGACTCGTGCTCTTTTCGGCTAGGCCCCACGAGCATGAAAATGGGAAACATCACATTGATAGACCCTAGAGTTTAAAAAAATTAAAATATTATTTCAACCATCTTTATCCAGTCCTCTATAATTTTAGGAACATTGGTTCATCTAAAAGATAGAGTATTATATAGAATAATATCATGAGCTTGTTATTTATCCCAAATTGATCTAGTCCTACTTACTAATCCTAAGATAGGATTGGTATTTCTCTTTAATATATATCTCTCATAGTCCATACCATAAGTTTGATAGTATTATGGTTTATAAAATTATTAGACAATGGAAAATTGTCCAGAAATTTCACAAAGGGGTTCACCATGGGTCTTATAAGAGGCATGATGCTACAATGAATCATATAATGGAGAATATAACCATTAAAATATGTATGAAAATCAAATAACAATAAAAATATCATTTAAAAATCTTTAATAATCCTAATATATCATTTAAAATAGGGAAATACATAAATCTTCAAAATTTACACTTCATATGGTTTGGACACATAGTTTGGTAAACCGAGAACTAACCATGTGGGTCACAATGGATGGGTTGGGAAAGAAACATGTTTTGGACACATTGTTTCCTAAACCATGTTCCAAGTGTGCGAGTTACGCTGAATCTATTATAATCATATACTATAGTTTTTTCATACAGTATGTTGCCCATGTTCCCTATAAAATTCCTCCAACCCTCCATTTTTGGACCAAAAAACTATCTAAATCCAAAAACCTACTTAAAATATTTTCTAAAATACTCATTTTTTTAATATCTGATAGAGTATCATGGGCTGTTACGATGAGTATTAGATAGAAACTCACTCATAACCTTCACCCCATGTCCCATCGTTCATATCTCATTCAACAGATGATTTCCCAAACATCATAAAACAATAACCTAGATATGATACCATTTTTTCATGGACCAACATCGGCTACAAATAACCCAAGAATTCAATCTAGTCTGTGGAAATCCCTGAAGAGTGTTATCGATCATCATGGGATGAAAACTAGTGCTTGAGCTTCAAGAAACACACTTTCTAAATGATTTTCTCAGTAAATTCATCAAGTGGTTCCTAATTGAGAACTAGACGTGACCTCACCCGAATTTGTAGAGTCATGCATTTAAATAGGTATAACCAAGAAACAAACTCATCAAAATTACATAATATAAATAATATATAATTAAGAAACAATAACCACATGTGATAGTCTAAAAACATCATCAATTACATAACCAAAAATAGGGGTTAAACATACATATACAAAACGAATGGGATGTGAATACGATGTGGAAACACAAATGTATACAAGAATAACCCAAACCAAATATATAAAAACACTTCTACCAACCACTATGTGACTTGAGAGATCACTCTCACTATGTCACCTCCTTTATCTCAAGATCCTCTAACAAGAGTACTTACCACCTCTAATCAACACCTTTCCTTTTCCTATATCCCTAAAAAAGTCTACATACACCTTTTAAGTGTATCTAGGGTGTGAGAACAACTATCCCAATTGGATCCCAACAACCACCTCATGAGAATACATTACTAGATAAACCATGAACTCTAGTTTTTTTAATAAACCATATAGAAATTATTCCTTTTATATATTAATTAAAAATAATAAAACAAGCTTTATAACAGTTTCAATATGATGTAAACTCAATGTAAAAATTTATTTTAAAAAATAACCATGGGAAAATAACTAAGGATGATAAGGTCAAGTACCTCAGGTATTTGTACTATCTTAGTGATCAAAACAATCATATACATCCCCATGCATAGGCCTCTAGGGATAACTACATCAAATCCTAATAGTGAATCCTATCAATAACATAGTTTTTTCATTTAGTTTGGCATAATCTAATGCTAGGTAGGTCGTTCTAATTCTTAATAATACTTATATTAGTTTTATCACCTAAACACCCAAGTTCCAAAGTGACATATACTTTCTAACGAATTAAAATTTCACCATTTAAACTAATTTCCATTTAAAGGGTCATTTCATCAAACACATAATATGAAACCTTAATTTCCATATATAAAACACTCTTTTCAAATCAATTCAATTGCCTAAATAAAAAGATAAAAATAAAAAACTATATCACAAATATTCAATCCTTAAGTATTATATATCATGATTTAATGTAATTTAAAATGTGCTTTTCAATTAATCAATCACACACTTTTCATCAAGTAAAGTAAAATCATGAAACGATCAACATTAATCGATGAAATCACATAGGAATGGTGTCAATACACAAGTGATAATTTAGGAAGAACCCTATAAGTAAATAGATATCCCTAAGAACAAAAACTCTTACTATCAAAATTGGATAATGAAAACACTATGCCTCTATGGATTAGGGATGAATGTAACCCCTGAAAGGAATGAGACGTGAGCCAAAGATGTGTGGAGGAACCACTTACTTGAAATACACATGTGATTCTTGGTAAAACCCAACTAAAATTTAGTGTAAATAGAGAGTAATGGAGATAACATGTGTTTAAGAGATGCAGGGATTAAATGAAGAAAAATAAGGGTAAAGAGGGTTAAAATGGGAAGGGGAAATTTCATAAATACAAGTTTTGGACTTGTGGTCTTCCAAACCATTTTTAAAACATGCAGATGGGACTAGAAAATCCTAAGTAGATTTTGTAAAGACCCAAAATTTCCATCAATTTATTTTTTAATTAAATGGGTACTCTACGATTCCACAAAAATTGACGGCGCATGATTCTGAGGCCCGGTGTGCCCAGAATCAATTTATGAAGTTTTGTTTGGGAACGTTCAATGAATGTTCTAGAGGGTTTTTATAAATTTTTAACCGGTGCTCAAAATTGAAATCTGAGGGTACAGTTGAACTCATAGAGCCGATATTCTCTTAAGAAGACATTCACCTCGACAAGAGTTGGTCGAGGGTGAATGTTAGTTTTTGGGTTTTCATGAAAATAATAAAATAAAATAAACACATGTTTTATTTTATTTTATCTATTATAACCACTAATGTGGAAGTTTTAGGTGGGGATCACCACAACTTAACCTACCATGAGAGCTTATGGTGGTTGGGACCACTAGAGGCCTAAACATCATCTTTATGATTAATTGTGGTGGGGACCACCCGATTTCTCAAAACCCCCCAATTTGAATTTGGGAGCAGGGACCTCCTGACCCCTATTAATGGGGGAAGAGGAAAACCTCTCAACTCCCTCCTAAATGGGGAGGAGCCTCTTGAGCTTCCTCCACCATAATTCTACCAATGCACCAATTGATTATGATAACACTCCCATAATCAATTCAACCATTTTGAATATTATGCAAACAATTCAATCTATTATTTGGAGGATATTATTTCATTTTTTTGGAATATGGGAGAGGAGAAATATTGGGAGAAGGCTCTCAATAAAGTCTGCTCCACCGATGAAGAACACCAACGAGGAATGCCTTTGACTACGAAGAATGACCTCGACTTTGACTTCCTTTCTCGGAACTTCATTTGATGTAGGACGTGTTTGTCTACAACGAATCGATGTCCACCTTTTTGCACCAACATCGATGAACAAAAAACAAGGTAGGGATTTTATTTTTTGAATATGATATTATTCAATTGATTCTATCCTTTTAAAACAAATAACGGGGATCAACTTCTAACTAGTTGATGTGCATATGTTTTCCTTTTGCGGAGTTTGGGATTAATCATTCCGGGAGGGCTTGTTGTGATTCGTTCTTGTGAGCCATATACTACCACCTTAAATGTAGAGGTTACGGGCTAAACCAAATGGCCCTACCCCTCCATTGTTCCTATTTGATTTGCAGTGTTCTTCGGAATGGAGGAAGGCGAAAAATATGATGAAGGCAACGACGCCACCACCTACTGACCCTGCGACCTGTGTTGCCCCAGTGACCCGTGATGCCCCCATGAGCCGTACCACCCCTGTGTCTTGTTCCGCTCCGGTACCCCAGCTAAACTGGCTTCGCCGCCTTGGGCCGAACCGCGCAGCCCGCCACCTAGTGCCACCGCCGGCCGAACCAACCCGAGCCATGATGCACCCCAATTCTGCACCCTCCGGCCTCCCGAGCCACCCTGGTAGTGCCCACCAACTGGCCCCGCTCCGTAACCTACCGAACTGGCACCATCCTTGCCGCACCCCAGCCCGTTGGCCTTCCAAGCCACCGGCTGAACCGGCCCCGGTTGCGCCACCCGCTAGCCGAACCAGCCCCAGCCACGCCACCTCGGCCCCTGGGCAGAACCGACCTCACGTAAACCTGGGGCTCGTCCATGCCCTCGTGACCAGTCCGCACCCTCGTGACTTGTCTGCACCCTCATGACTAGTCCGCACCCTCGCAACCGTTCAGCGCCCTCGCGGCCCTCCAGGACCCCTCGTGGCCTGCTGGGCTGGGCCGAACCAAATTGGATGGTCCGCCCAATTTTGCGGGTTAGGCCGAGTTGACCCAAACCAGGTCGGGTCAGACTGGGTTGGGTAGGGTCGGTCCGACCAGGTCGGACCGGACCCAGGCCCACTACGACCCCTTACATTCATTTGTCCATATCATTGGCACCGGATGCCCTTTTGACGAACCGTCAGTGTCCCTAATAATCTTGAAGCATGACGGTCCGTTGTGTATACCCCACTAGAGTTTGGGGTATAGTTGACATACTGTCAGGTTGGATAGTGCATGAATCCAACCAGGCCATTGGGACTAAAAAGATAATAACTCACAAAACAGGCATCTGATTGATGCGTCGTCTGTTGTTTTGAAACACCTATGACGTGGCGGATCTTTGAGATACTTCTTCGTAGGACTTCATGATAGTTGGAGTATCGACTAGTAGCTCAAGGAGTGGATCCTTCTAGTGATGAGCGAGCAGAGTGCAGAGACCTAATAGCTGGCAGAGACCTGTTTACTACTGACTATTTGACTCAGAGAGACTCTACTAGCCCAGTGGGTAGCACCTGGTTGTGGCGGCATACCCACGGTGGAGGAGCATGCTGGGTGACGGGGCAAACCCACAGTACTCGACAGGAGAAGTACCTCAGCAGCATACGAGGTGGAGTGTTTGGGTGTGGCAGTAGACCCGTGGTGGGGAGCACCTCTGTGTGACATAGCAGGACCACATTACTCGACAGGATGAGTAACTCAGTAGTCTAAGTTTAGTGGGAAGCACCTATGTGTGACACGGCAGGCCCGCTGTACTCGATAAAGGAGGAGTTCACTAGCAGCCTAGGTCTTGATAATGTGTTGGGGATGTTACTTGATACTACCCCTATAATAAAATCCTGGTTGAGCTGAGTTAGTACTTTTGTGATTTCCACATTATTGAGACAGATTACATAACAAATTAGGTATATGTATGGGCATATATCTAAGTAGGGTTATCTGTTGATTCCCTACACTGTGGTTTATCCTGGGTGGATTTGTGAGACCTTGAGGGTCTCAGGGTCCTTATTGGGTATCGTTATACTCACCCCTGCACGGGCTATGCCCACACATTGTTGTTTTTGATGTAGACGATGGACAACACTGACTGAGGCTGAGTGTACCAGGACTGGACGGTACCTAGAGGTGGAACTTTCGACGAGTCGGTACATGGAGGGGACTAACCAATGTGGGGTGTTGAAGAGGCTATCTGTACCTACCCATCAGGTAGGAACCTCGGAGGATGACCCAAAAACTGTTTTTTTTTTCTTTCATCAGTTGTAATTATACTTCCAGTTCCTTATAGGTTTTAGTTGGGCTTTATTTCCGACCCCTTTTACTTTTGTTATATAGTTTACCTAGTGTTTTGTAACCAGTTGTACACTCTGTTGTGTGTGTTTACAGGTTATAAAGGCAATTCCATTGACTATGAAGAACAACATCGACTTCGACTTCCTTTCTCCGAACATCCTTCGACGTAGGAGGTGTTCATCTACAACGAATAGATTTCTGCCTTCTTGCGCCAATGTCAACCAAATAAGAACAAGGTAGGGATTTTATTTTTTTATGTATGATTTTTATTCCATTCATTCATTTATTCTAAAACAAATAATCATCAGGGATGTTTTCCTTGCGGGTTGGGAAATGAAATTAACGAGGGATTATGAGAATTGAAAATTTCTTCCATGATCATTCTTTTTTATGTTCTTGGTGAAACTGTTGCCACCGCTCTAATGCAGAGAGTGCGGGCCAAACTAAAATGGCCCGTCCTCTCTGTAAACCATGTGTTGATTTTTGGTGTTCTTAAAAATGAAGGAAGGTGACGAAGGCCACAGTCGTGCTACCCGTAGCCTCCTCAAACCGCATAGCCATCGCGACGCTCCGACACCCCAGCCGAACTAACTTCGCCATCCATGGTTAAACCGCGCTGCCCGTTGACTTTCGAGCTGCCCATCGCCTGCACCACCCATTGGACATGATGCCCACCGTCCGAACCGGCCCGAGCCACACTGTTTTGTGCCACGCCACACCCCGACCACGTTGCATCGCGGCCGTGCCACCCCTCGGCCCCTCAGGCCTCCCGATCGGACCGACCCCTTCCGAGTCAGTTGCTGGCCGAACTAGCCCCGGAAACCCCGTCTCCTGGCCACCCGTGCCTTCACTGCCAGACCGGCCTTGTAGCACCCTCCCAAGCCCCCGACCGAACCTACGCCCTCGCTTCGCCCCGGCCGAACCGGCCCATGCCCTCGTGATGCCCCGGACCAACCAGGTCCTCGTGGCGCCCTTCGGGCCGAGCCACCCATGTGGCGCCCTCCGAGTCGAGCCACCCTCGTGCTGACCGGTGGCCGATCAGCGCCCTCACAACTGGTCCGCACCCTCACGGAACTTTGTGGCCCTTCACGGGCATCTGGGCCGGGCCGAACCTAATGGGATGGCCCGCCCAACGGGCTGGGCCAGACCTAACGGGTCAGGCTGGGTCAACCAGAATCGTATCTGTTGGACTTTGTCAGGGCGGGTCTGACTGGACCCAGGCCCACTAGGACACTTTACATTCTTTGGCCATATCGTTGGTACCAGACATCTGTTTGATGAACCGTAAATAGCCCTGGTAATCTGGGAGCATGACGGTCCCCTTGAGTATACCCCACTAGATTTTGGGATATAGTTGAGATACAGTCCAGTTGGATCGTGAATGAATCAAACTGGGCCCCTTGGACTAAAAGGATAATAACTCACATTCCTGGTGTCCGATTGACACGTGGTCTATTGAGTTGAGACCCCTATGACGTGGCAGACCTTTGAGATACTTTTTCGTAGGAATTCGTGACAGTTGGAGTATCGACTAGTAGCTCTTGGAGCGGATCCTTCTAGTGACGAGAAAACAGAGTGCAAAGACCTAGTAGCTATATGAGACCTGACTATTGCTAACAGTTTGACTCGAAGAGACTCTAATATCCCAATAGGGAGCACCACGTTGCGGCGGAAGACCCACGGTGGAGGAGCGCGCTTGGCGACGTGGCAGACCCACAGTACTTGATAGGAAGAGTACCTCAGCAGGCTACAAGGGGGAGCGCCTGGGTGTGGTGGGAGACCAGTAGTGGGGAGTGCCTCTGTGTGACAAAAAAGAACCACGATACTCAATAGGAGTACCTCAGCAGTCCAAGGTCAGTGGGAAGCACCTCTGTGTGATGCGGCAGGCCCACTATACTTGATAGAGGATGAGTTCTCATGTAGTCGAGGATTCAATAATGTGTTCTTGATGTTACTTGATACTACCCCTAGAATAAAATCCTGGTTGAGCTGAGTCCTCTTTATTGTGTTTTTATCATGATTGAGATGGATTACTTAATAACTTAGGAATATGCATGATCATATACCTATGTAGGGTTATCTATTGATTCCTCAATTTATGGTTTATACGTGGTGGTTTCGTGAGAACTTGAGGTTCTCAAGGTCCCTACTACGCATCCTTATACTCACCCTTGTATGGGCTCAGCCCGCCCCTTGTTTTGATGGATGCAGACAACAAACAGCGCTGACTGAGGCTGAGAGTACCATGACTGGACAATACCCAGAGGTGGACCTTATGACGAGTCGGTACACGAAGGAGACTGACCGACGTGGAGTGCTAAGTAGGATATATGTACCTACCTTTCATGTAGGAATCCTAGAGGACGACCCAACAACTATTTTTATTTTCTTTAGTTGTACTTGTACTTCCACTTCCTTGTACATTACAGTTGGTCTTGTACTTCCAGCCACTTTTACGTTTCATCACTCTTTTGTAATAAAGTTTACATCATGATTTTTATCCAGATGTGTGCTCTATTGCGTGTGTTTATAGGTTATAAAGTCATTACCTTCCCAGTTTTATGGAATAACACCTTTGGTGCTAGTCGCTAGCCCCTGGACTAGGGAAGGTGGGCTTGGGGTAGTCACGGCATGGGCCCCGTGGGACGGATCATGAATAATTGGTATCAGAGAGATTCAGTTCTATTATAGAACTTAGGACTCTGATATTTATTTTATATGAAGCAATAGTGTTAAGTGTAGTGATTGTGTTTTTAAGTTCAAGGATTCCAATGTTGGTGTAGCAGCCGACGAATCCGTACACTTGGACCATGACCTCTGATTTCAGACTCAGTGCATGAAAAAACTGATTGTGTGTGTGTTTTCTAAAGTTTTATTTATGTCAGCTCACCAGGTCAGCTCACCAGGTATAACTTTTTAACTGCGGTGCACCTCTTTCTTTTTAGGATGCCTCCACGCAGATAACCGGCTAGAGTTCCGAGAGTCATACGCACATATGTTCCACTGAGTGACGAGGCCTCGGTGCAGGGCCCTCTTCCAGTAGAGTCACCAGCGGAGGAACCAATGGTACCATTACCCGTTGGGCCACCGATTTCACCGTCCCCTATAGCAGGCAGTGCATGCCACTTGAGCGCATTCCACGAGTTCCAGCGCCAGAGGCTACCCATGATCATGGGAGAGACAGACCCACAGATGGCTGAGGATTGGCTAGAGACTATGGTGTGAGTCTTCTGACTGGTAGGGACACCAACCAACCTCATGTTGGTACATGCTTCTATCCTTCCATAGGAAGGAACGGGCAGATGGTGGATCTTGATGCTTCAAGTTAATGACAAGGTGATGCTTCTTTGGGTAGACTTCAAGGTCCTATTTCGGGAAGAGTTTGTTCTATCGACTCTTCGTGCAGTGCGTATATATGAGCTACTTCATCTGCAGTAGGGCAACATGACTATAGATCAATACTCATCAATGTTCATAGACCTCTCACAGTACTCCATCGATATGGTTCGGGACCCATTCTTTAGGGCTCGAACCTTCAAGCAGGGACTCAGTCAGGGGATCAGGGCTTTAGAGAACTCACTTAGCATCCTGATGCATGCGGGGTTGTTAGAGAGAGCCCTCATAGTAGAGAGTATCCTTGCTGAGCAGTCTCCAGCAGTGAGATCCACCACCAGTCGACACATAGCGGATTCTTCTGCAGCTGATAGTAGAAAGATGTCACAGAGGTCCAAGAGGACCAGACCTACCGGTGGAAGACCGCATCACACAGGATCGGTTGTGTGGGGCTCCCAAAATTGAGACAAACATGCCTGTTGCGGGAAGTGTTACACATGCGGTGGGTAGGGTCACCAGGCATGTGACTATATGAATCGTCGTATAGATGATAAGAAGAAATTTGAAGGACCGCCCAGGCAGAGACAATGATTTGATCAAGGAAATCCGCAGGGTGTAGGCAGATTTGGCAGAGGAGCTTCCCATGCAGATGGTGGTGGATGACTATTCGAGGTACTACCGCCACAACCACTAGGAGGTCCACCCCGAATGTAGGGAGCAGGTGGAAAAGGGAGATCTCAGCTCCAGGCAGATGAGGCATACAATCATGGCGCTCTAGAGATGATTCGAGGTATGATCTGTGTCTACCCCGAAATAGCTGCAGTACTTATATACATAGGTTCCAGTCACTCTTTAATTTCCACTACCCTCATTCGAAGCTTGAAGATTTTGACAGATCCATTGGCTTGATCCTTATAGATAGAGACTCCTATGGTAGAAGATTCAATGATTACGAACTAGTTATGGATGTGTGAGCTTACTCTAATAGGTGAGTGCTTTGGATGGGATCTCCAAGTAGCGTTGTCGAGGCCTTACGATGTCATCTTGTGTATGGACTGGTTATCTATAGTGCATTCTCAGATTGACTGTATCAGGTGAAAAGTGTGGTGTGTCAGTACGGATGGGACTAGGTTTACCTTCACCGGCTAGAAGGGAGCCTTTGCAGTACATGATGGACTTGCTCGGAGGAGAGTGTAGCTGATCACTCATCAATTGGCTAGCCTTACCCTCAGAGTTGTTGATGTGGAGAGTCTGATTTATCCTATAGTGGTGGACCAGTACGTAGATGATTTCCTTGATGATGTATCTGGTCTACCTTCTCTCAAAGATGAGGGCTTTAACATTTCCTTGTACCCTGGGACGACACCGATATCTACACGAACGTATCGGATGGCTCCTGAAGAGCTTCGCGAGCTGTTGGTACAGCTAAAGGACTTACAGGGGAAGGGATTAATTTGGCCCAGTGTTTTTTCCCTGGGCAGCCCTGATTCTATTCGCCAAGAAGGCGGATGGGAGATTAAGGCTTTGTGTTGACTATCTTCACCTGAACCAGGAGACCATGAAGAATAAGTACCCACTTCTGAGGATTAACGACCTCTTTGATTAGTTGAAAGGATCCTAGTGGTCCTCGAAGATATACCTTAGATCAGGCTATCACCAGCTCAGATTACGAGACGAGGATGTGTAGAAGATGACCTACATATGTCAATATGGACAATATGATTTATTGGTTATGCCATTTGGAGTAACCAATGCTCTAGAAGTTTTTATTGGACTCATGAACAGGATCATTCGGCCATTCTTTGATCGCTTTTTCATAGTCTTTATCGAGGACATTCTGTTCTACTCGTCTAATAAGGAGGATCATACATATCATTTGCAAGTAGAATTGGACACACTATGAGAGCACCAGCTTTATGGTAATCTCTTGATGTTCCAGTTCTGGATCTGAGAGGTTCACATTCTGGGACATGTCATATCAAATGCTAGAGTTGCAGTGGATCTAGTGAAGATTGTGGTGGTACTTGCATGGGAGCCACCAAGGAGTCTGACAGAGGTTCGGAGTTTCCGGGGATTAGCTGGAACTACTGGATGTTTTTGCCTGATTTCTCTAGTGTTGTAGCACCACTATCATCCTTGACAAAGATGGGGAAACCCTTTGTTTGGATGGGTAGATTCCATCAGAGATTTTTGGAGCTGAGGTATCGGCTGACTAGTGCCCCCATCTTGAGGCTTCGAGAGGAAGGGAGAGGATATATAGTCTACTAAGATGCATCAGGGACCGGTCTCAGATTTTTTCTTGATGCAGAAGCAAGCAGTGATCGCATGTGGTTCACAACAGGTGAGACAACATGAGAAAAACTATGCTACCCTTGATCTGGAGTTAGAAGTAGTAGTCTTCTCCATGAAGATGTGGAGACACTGTATGATGGGTGAGCATTTTACCGTGTACTCGGATCACAAGAGTCTCAGGTATATCTTCTCTCAGAAGAACCTAAACCTAATACATTGACGTGGGAATGAGTTCATCCAGGACTATGACTTTGAGATTGTCTATACTCCTAGTAAGGGGAACATTGTTGCAGATGAACTCAATACGAGGTCTGGTATACAATTGTTATGCAAGGTGACAGACTAGCTAGCTGCTTTACAGATATCTTTTGTGGATAGTGATGGAGGATCCTTCCTTCCCTCTCTTACAGTCACTGCCCCACTTCTTCAGTGAGTCAGGGAGGCACAACATGGGGATGTTGACTGCTAGACATGACGTTCTCAGATATTTATAGGGCATGCACCTGATGAATTTTATGAAGTTAGGAGCATGTCATCCTCTTTAGAGGACGTACTATGGTACCAGTTTCATTTCAGGAGTAAGTGTTGAGGGATTTCCAAACATCTCCTCTAGCGGTACATCTAGGAGTGGCGATGATGAACCAGGATCTCCGACGATAGCACTGGTGGCCGGGAATGAAGAAGTTAGTTGTAGAGTTTTTCACTCGGTGCCTTACTTGCCAGCAAGTGAAGGCAGAGCACCAGGTACCAGTAGGGTTGGATCAGCCATTAGAGGTCCCAGAGTGGAAAGGGGATGGGATATCAATGGATTTTGTGAAAGGACTTCCATGTATATCTAGGGGACATGACTCGATTTGGTTGATCATCGAATGACTCACCAAGTCTTCCCACTTCCTTCTGATCATAGTGCAGGGTTCAGAAGAGAGATTGAGATTCCTCTATGTACAGGAGATTGTGAGGCTACATAAAGTACCCTCGATGATTGTCTCTGATCATGATACATGTTTCACTTCCTAGCTATGAAAGGGGTTACAGGAGGCTTTTGGAATGTAGCATCGTTTGAGCACCGCCATCCATCCTCAGATGGAAGGTCAGATTTAGCAGACTATTAAGTCCCTCAAGGAATTGTTGCATGATTCTATCCTCGACTTTGGTCACAGCTGGGAAGATCACTAACCTTTGGTGGAGTCTTCATACAACAACAGTTATAACTCCACCATTGGGATGGAATCTTTTGAGGCGTCATACGGGCGACCATGTAGATCACCATTGTGCTGGACAGACCCATGGGAGTCAGAACTAGTGGGACCAGAGATGGTACATGCAACCATAGAGGAGGTGCAGATCATCTAGGAGTGGATGAAGACTACATAGAGTAGGCAGAAGTGATATGGAAACTAGATATGGAGACCATTGAAGTTCGAGGATGGAGACCACATCTTTCTATGGGTCTCACCCCAACGAGGTCTATGATGATTTGACCGAGGCGATAAGTTATCTCAAAGATTAATCGGAACATTTCAGGTCCTATGCAGAGTTGGCATGGTGGCATATAGCTTATCTCTTCCACCTCATTTTCACTGGGTGCATATCATCTTCCACATATCACAACTGAGGAGATACGTGCATGACCCTTCTCACATCATCGACCATGGTGAGCTGGATGTCGATGATGGTGCGACATTTATGGAGGTTCTTGTAGAGATTGAGGATCGATAGGAGCGGGTCATTTGTGGATGGTTGATACCTATGGAGCATGTTCTCCAGTAGCATAGGAACCTCCAGGAGAGCACATGGAAGTGGGAGGCTCAGATGCGTGCTCAGAACCCCCAATTATTCCCTTAGTATGAGTTGTGGCTTTCGGGGAGGTAGAGGCCGGAGGCAGGGATTATGTAAAGACCTAGAATTTCTATGTAATTTTTTTAATTAAATGGAAATATTATGAGTCTGCGAAAATTGATGGCATGTGATTCCGAGGCCCGGTGTGCCCGAAATCAATTTTTGAAGTGTTGTTCTAGTACTTTCAGTGAAAGTTTGAGAAGGATTTTATAACTTTTGAACTAGTACTCGGAATTGAAATCTGAGGGCACCGTTGAACTTGTAGTGTCGGTAATCACCTAAGAAGTCTTTCACCTTGACATCAGTGGTTCAAGGGTGAATGTTAGTTTTTGTTTTTTTTGTGGAAATAATAAAATCAAATAAACACACATTTTATTTTATTTTATCTATTATAACCACCCATGTGGAAGTTGCAGGTGGTGACCACCACACCATAACCTCCCATGAGAGGTTATTGTGGTGGGGACCACCCGAGGCCTAAACATCCTCTTCATGATTAATTATGGTGGGGACTACCCGAGTTCTCAAAACCTCTCAATTTGAATTTGGGAGCAGGGACCACCTAACCCCCTATTAATGGGGGGATATGAAAACCTCTCAACTCCCTCATTAATGAGGAGATCCTCTTGAGATTCCTCCTCCTTAATTATGACAACACACCAATTGGTTGCGCTAACTCTCCCTTAATCAATTCAATCATTTTGAATATTATTCCAACAACTTAATCTATTATTTGGAGGATATTTTTTAATTTTCGTGGAACTTGGGATAGGATTAATATTGGGAGAAATATTGGGAGAAGGCACCCAAAAAAGAACACTCTTCCAGCGAAGAACACTGATGAGGAACTCGTTTGACTATGAAGATTTACCTCGACTTCAAATTCCTTTATCAGAACTTCATTCAACGTAGGACATGTTCAACCACAATGAATCGATGTTTTCCTTTTCGCACCAACATCGACGAACAACGAACTAGGTAGGGATTTTATTTTTTGAATATGATATTATTCCCATGATTCCTTCCCTTTAAAACAAAGGACACAGATCAACTTCTAACTAGTTGATTCGCATATGTTTTCCTTTTGCGGGTTTTGGGATTAATCATTGCTGGAGGGTTTGTTGTGCTTCGTTCTTGTGAGCCAAATGCTACCACCCTAAACGCAGTTGGTGTGGGCCAAACCAACCTGGCCCAACACCTCTCGCCATTATCCTTTGATTAGGGGTGTTCTTTGGAATGGGGGAATGCAATGAAGATGACGAAGAAAATGGTGCCGCCACCCGTGCCCCCGCGACCTGTGCCACCCCCACACTGCTCCAATGCCCTGGCCGAACCGACTCCCCCCCCCCCCTCGGGCTGAACCGTACTGCCCGCCGGCCCCGCTTCGCTGCTGGTCGAATAGGAACGAGCCACGCCATGCCCCGGCATCGCCGCACCCCGGCCCGCCGGCCTCCCTAGCCACCCCGGTCGTGCCGGCCCCGCACAGCCACTGGTTGCCCTGGCCCCGGCCTGCCGGCCTTCCGAGCCTCCGGCCAAACTGACCTCGGTCACGCCCCCCGCTGGCTGAACCTTCCCTAGCTGCACCACCCCGCCCCCGGGCCGAACTTCCCTCACACTGACCTGTGGCCGGTCCGCACCCTCGAGACTGGTCCGCGCCCTCGCGGCCCTCCGCGACCCCTTATGACCTGTTGGGCTGGGCCCAGCAGGCCGAGATGAACCTAACGTGCTGGCCCGCACAACGGGCATGGCCAGACCTAATGGGTTAGGTCGGGTCGACCTGAACCGGGTCGGCCCAGACCGGGTCGTCCCGGACCCTAGCCAACTATGACCCTTTACTTTCTTTTGGCCATATCATTAGAATAGGAGGTGCATTTGATAAATCGTCAGTAGTCCTGGTAATCGTGGAGACTGAAGGTCACTTTGAGTATACCCCAATGGGGTTTGGGGTATAGTTGACATATGTTCAAGTTGGATTGTACAAGAATCCAACCGGCCCCCCCAGACTAAAGGGCTAATAACTCATAGACCGGGAATCCAATTGAGGTGTCGTCTGTTGCATTGAGACCTCAATGACGTGGTAGACCTTTCCGATACTTCATCATGGGACTTATTTATTGTTTGAGTATCGACTAATAGCTTGTGGAGTGAATCCTTATAGTGACGAGCGAGAAGAGTGTAGAGACCTAGTAGATGGATGAGACCTGATGACTACTGACCGTTTGACTTAGAGAGACTCTACGTGCCCTGTAATAGCCCGAGATTTTATAAAAAAAATATTCTTTTTAATTTCATTAATGTCTTGTGTTGTACGCTACACCAAAAAGAGCTTTCACAACACACATCCTTGACTTGCCTTTCATTACACGCAATCGTGGCCTTCCTCAATAACTTGTGTCGTACACAATACCGAGTTTCACTAAACAACGATATGCTATTAAAATATTAATAAAACTAGCCGTTATGAATAGTAATAACCACCTTTTAAAATTTTAGAAATTTTATCTCTCAAAATGGACTTCATTTTTGGATTCGTAGTATCGAATTTAGCCTAAGGTGAAATTTTGGTACTTTTCGGATAACTTTCATATTCTGATGAATAGTGAAAATTACTAAATTTTAATTAAAAATAACTTTTTTAATCGAAACAATTAATAGTTATAAATTATTAATTTGAGTGGTTTTAAAGTATATTTAGAATATATTTTTACAATTTAATACAATGTTGGTCATTGGATGTAATTTCACATTTAAACCAGTTATAAACAAGTGTCAATCTTTTGATAGTTATTATCTGTTAAAAACACGCCATTTGTTTTAACGGCGGGAATTAATTTTTAAATTAGTTAATGTAACTGATATGTTTTGAATTTGGTAAAATAGACATCATTTTTGAGTTCATAATATCAAATATAGCTTAGGCCTAATTTTTTGTATTTTTCTGGAAACTATCATTTTTTGATGAATAGTGAAACCACTAAGTGGTAGTAAAAAAAATGAATTTTTCATAAAACTTAATTTTACCGCTTCTGTGAGTGGAATTTCAAAAATCCGAGAGACACGGTTGATTTCAATAAGATGTGGTTCAATGAGATGAAAATAATTTTTGGTGAATAATAACTTTTTACTTTTTTTTACCACGGTTAAAAGTAAATAGGGTAATTAAGGGTAAAAATGATATTATTATTACCCTAACACATGTCCTAATTCTATTGGATAAGTTTAATTAGACTAAAAACAACCTTGAGAATAAAATATGACCATTTAGGTCCACTTGGATTAGATTAGGACATTTATTATTATTTAATTCAAAGAAGAGTTAAAAGAGTTAAAATCAAAGTTTATTTACTAAAACATTTATAATATAGGGATATACATAAGATATATTCGATTGTAAATATTCATTAGAAAGATAATAATATTTCCTACATAATTATATTTTATTTATTATTTTTAGACATTAAATTAATTAATTTATTTATGACACAATTATGATGCAGTAATTACCATAATAGTGAAAAATTAGAATAATTGATATTATAAATACCCAAATAAATATAATTTGAGACTATTTATGAATTAAACTAATTTTATAGGTTAATATGTCATGTTATTATATATTTAATTAACTTCGTTCGAACTAATCATTCTGTTATGAGTTCTACAAAAATCAATTACTAAATAGTGTCAAAATTGACATTAAATAGTTTTTAAAACAAATATTAAATTATTAATTGTTATTTTATTCCTAAAAATCTAAGTATCGGCCAAATGACTTATATAAGGTTATATATATTAATTATAAACAACTTGGGGTTCATTTGGCTTGATATAGTATGTTTATTAACCTTATAGTGTAAGAAAAAAAGAAGACACGGTAAAAGTAAAATTATCTAACTTAATGTTAAATATAAATGATAAGGTTAACATAGGAACCTAAACTTGTCTAAATTCTTTTGGATGAGAGGATTTCTACCCATACCCACCTTAGCTTCTAAATAAATCAATTTGGAGCTATTTAAAACCGAATTTGACTTTATAATAAAACAATAGTTTTTGTTATTCCAAAGGTACCCCTCTCCTCCCTTATAAAAGGGAACCTCCTCCCCCTCTTCCACACACCACATTGAGCCTTCAAGCTCGGCCCAACCCTGCCAAATTCTCTTATCCACTTCCATAGCAACATCCTAGAGGTTCTGGTCTTCCTCAAAGACCAATTTTAGTGCCCTAAAAGGAGATCTCAAAGAGGTGCTTCAAAGAAGAGGTAATGTCCGTTACCGATTCTTTCAACTTTATTTCTTCTTCCACTTCTTCTTATTAGGTTGTTTCATTATGAAGTAATAACATCAGTATCACTCATACACTGATATGTGATTATAAATATGAAACAACCCTATTTCACCATCTATCCATCCTACGGAAAACGAAATCACCACGCGTGCGTACGTACGAAATACCATCTCCACGCCGTGGTGTAATCTATTTTCCTCCACCACCTTAATTGGATGGGTATAATGGTGTAATGAGTAAATATATATGATTATTATAGAGTGATATTGATACTGAAATAGTATACATACACTTCAACACAATTCCACGACCATGGTAACGATATCATCGCTCGTGCGTACGTACGGACTACCGTCTCCACGACACGATGAGATTCATTATCCATGTTAATCATTCCAGAATGATTATAAAGTATATATAATGAATAATAATGAAATATATGACATGGTAAATCTACTTTATTTTTGTATATATATATATCATATACATACTTCCATTCAAGACAATAAGGAAAGGAAAACAGCGTTCATGCGTACGTACGGACTACTGTCTCCATGAACGGTGTGTTTCATTTCATTTATCTATCTATTATATATATATATATACTGAATATATATGATATATAAATCATATTTTATATTCTGGAAGTAATTAAATCATGATATAAGTAATAATAATGTCAAGAACAACAAGTCCAAACACCTAAGATAATAATAATGTCAGGAACAACAAGTCCAAACACCTACGATAAATGAAACGATTTTACCCAAAATGCTTCTTTAACATGGAATTTACAAAAGAACGGGTAATATAAAGTCATAATTGAACCATATATGATATCATAACAATGAATATGATTCTCTAATAAGTTAATGACATTATTTGAATCATTATACAGGCGGTTCGGACATGTACAAAGCATATCGGACCTAAGGTAAGGGAAATATCACAATCTCATTTTTATCCGAGATTGTTTATACATTAGTATTTACTGGGGTGTATTTTATCATCCACATCCATGTTTCCTCAATATGTAATATTATTTCCATTCACCTACAATTTTTTAAATCCTATTTTACCCTTCGGTGAGTTTTTAGTAAAAGATATGAAAGGAATCTTTTGTCATTTTTTCGTACGAGGTACTTTTTGACTTTTCCGACAAAAGTACGAGAAGAATGTTTTTTTAACTTATACGACATGAATGAATTTAAAAAAAATTATTTCCAAGAAGCTTCCTTTACATGTTTTCAAGTTTATTTTTAATCAACTTCTTTTAGTTTATAATTGTACGGCATGTTAAGAAAGGAAAAGTGTTTTTGAAGTAGAAAGGATATTTTCCTCAAGAATGGAGTTCAAGTGTTTTATCAAAATTATTTTCCATCTATGATAATAAAGGGTTATGTTTCTATCCCTATTATTACATTGATTTGATTATGTTGTGATGGAAATATTTTTATTAATTCCTTTATCTTATATGAATTGTTTTATGATGTCCCGATGTTTAAGATTCCCATTTTTATTACATGGGTTATGCTATGATGTATGGTTTATGATTTTGTGGCACACATAAGAATGGTATCATTAAGAGATGGGTGGGACCTATATCTCCCTCCAATGCATTGGGTAAAGATTTTATATCTCATGAGATAGACATGGCTGGAACGGTAGGTTATACCGGTTCAGTGAAACAGGACTGAAACGAGGGTGAATCGGTTCAGAAATGGACTTTGTCTACTAAGATAGTGTTGGAAATGAGTCTGGACTAATAAGATATGATTCTCTATGATTATGTGTATATGCCACAAAGTTTCATGTTTTACGTTATGATTATTGGGATTTCATTTTACTACTATGATTTATCCCATGTTATGATATTATGATCTCTTTTGCAGGTTAAGATTTCCAAAATTGTTATGTTCTTATGAATATGATCTGATTGATTTTTCTTTTGTTTACCCTTACTAAGCATTTGAGATCACCTTTTTATGTTTTCTTTTCCCCATGATATAAATAAAGGTTTTAGGTAAGAAAAAAATGGAAGATCTTTATGGGAGATGTTGAAGATCTTTCACCATTATTAGAAGATTACGTTCCGAGTTTCCAAAGACACTAAACTATTACGGTCCTTGTGTGTGTGTTTTTCTTATGTAATAAGTATTCCGCAAAAGTAATGTAATGTCCTTGTACGTCAAGCTTTGGGTCTCTAAAGTTGGTATCAGAGGAAAGGTTTAGTCAACCTTTGGAAACTAGGATGCGAAAACGTTAGTGAGATCCCTAGAGATATTTCTAAGGTATGTCTAGGGATGCCCCTAAGGATAAGTATATGTATAGGATATAGTCCTAGAACTATGGTAACGATATTAGCTTAAACCAAAGATGTTAGATATTGAAGTCACTCCCCCTTTATTATGGTTTTTTCCTCTCACACTATTCTTTTTGGGTTTTAAAAAATGGCTGGAAACAAGATGATTCACGATAATGGAGGATATAATGGACAATGGAATGATATTGTTCATGAGCAACCAAATGAAATGGGATTTGGAAGTCCCAACATCATTATTATGCCGAATCAGCAATCTCATAATATGATCAATAAAGTAAAATTTGTTATGTTTCCTGACTCGGCTAATAAGAGAAAGATGGAGTTTCATGATGACCATAGAGGAAAGAAAGTTCAATATCCCCTATGTAATTCATGTGGGAAGAGGCATCAAGGAGAATGTTTTAATGGAACTGGAAGATGCATTGGGTGTCGAAAAGAAGGACAAAAAGCTGAAAAGTGTAAAGGAAAAGATTCAGTTAACACCATGGACAAGGATAATTGTATTGCTACGACATCAACAATGATTAGATGTTTTAAATGTGGAATGTACGGGCATTATGCAAACCAATGCCCTAATGGAAAATCTCATGAAGAGAATCAGCATGGTCATATGGGTAGTATTTATGTGGATGATGATGAGGAGACTACAAATAATATATGAGCTGAAAGAAGTGTTGAAGCTCAGTCAGTTGTTTTAGAAGGTAGTGGAATGATTATATGTTTATCAAGAGTTATGTTTTATAGTTAATGGTACTATGGAATAAAGAATCATCTAAGGATTGTTACACTATTGTTTTTCCTAAAAGTATTTGAAAGTATATGTTGAATGGTACCAGTAACCATGGAATGTTATTCAGATATTTTTTTAAATTAGATGATATGCGCATAATGAAGGAATAAGAAGATAATGAGAAGTTTGACTGTATTCATGATCTCATGATTGATATAAGGACTAAGTGATATCATGGTTTGAGTATATAGAATTTTTAGGATTTTGGTATGTGGAAAGTGTTAACTTTTAACCGCATTCATGTTTTCACTAATGTTAAATGGGTATTCATTTTTCAAGAGAATACATGATTAAAGCCTTCGAACGTTTGTAATGTGACCAACAAGACATATCTTATGATATATGGGGATCAACGATGGTATTAACATGCTTCTTATATGAAATATCTGGTAATCGTTTTCACTATAATGTGACAATGGACTGAAATATTATGGATAAGCCTAAATATTAGAATGGATTATGTTGGACATAAGTTAGTATTGTTTAAGGATATAACCTTTTTTCGATATTATTGATGGGATGATACAATAATGTAGTTTTAGAAAAAAGAAAACCTACAGGACGGGCAACAACCCATCTCGTCGGACAAGGCTGTGGGAATCGAACCCACAACCGAAGTGCGACTGGCCTTTATTGCCTACCACTAGCCTACAGGAAGTCCCTGGTTAGTATAAACTAGTTTTATTTTATTAAGCAGTATGATATATGAAGTATAAGTTCATTTTTGGAACCATATACGATTAATCTAACCATAAGATGGACTTATAACTTTTGCTAACCTTTTGTTTGAAAGAGATGGAATGACCCATTATTCTATCACATGATCTGCTAACACATCACGAATAAAAAATTCAACTTAATTTCTTTAAGGGATGAAGTGGAAATTGTTCAATTCACGAACAACTGTGTGATTGTACCAAAATCATACAAGTATTTCTTTTAATTCATCAACTTTAGGGAAATGATCTTGAAAACCAAAAATGTTGTCCTAGTTCCCTTATATCCAATGAATCAGATGGTACCTTAGATCATCACAAATCAATATCTTTGTGATTGTTGGCTTTTTAATAGTCATGTTCTCTACCACTCTCCATCAGAACTTGATGGTTAGATTTTTCTCCCATATACATACTTTCACCTATGTTCTCCTACGTGGAAACCCCGTGATGAGTTAATTTGGTTAACCGTTACATTTCATACTTTTGTTTTTAAAAGCCATGTTTTGGTATTCCTTTTTACGATGTGGGTTTCTATTAAACAAACTTTCGAGTAGTAAACCATTTATAACCCCGACGAATTTCGAGGGCGAAATTCATTTTAAGGGGGGTAGAATGTAACAGCCCGAGATTTTATAAAAAAATATTCTTTTTAATTTCATTAATGTCTTGTGTTGTATGCTACACCAAAAGGAGATTTCACAACACACATCCTTGACTTTCCTTTCATTACACGCAATCACGGCCTTCCTCAATAACTTGCATCGTACGCAATACCAAGTTTCACTAAACAACGATATGCTATTAAAATATTATTAAAACTAGCCGTTATGAATAGTAATAACCAACTTTTAAAAATTTAGAAATTTTATCTCTCAAAATGGACTTCATTTTTGGATTCGGAGTATCGAATTTAGCCTAAGGTGAAATTTTGGTACATTTCGGATAACTTTCATATTCTGATGAATAGTGAAAATTACTAAATTTTAATTAAAAACAACTTTTTTAATAGAAATAATTAATAGTGATAAATTATTAATTTAAGTGTTTTTAAAGTATATTTAGAATATATTTTTACAATTTAATACAATGTTGGTCATTGGATGTAATTTCACATTTAAACCAGTTATAAACAAGTGTCAATCTTTTGATAGTTATTATCTCTTAAAAACAAGCCATTTGTTTTGACGACGGGAAGTAATTTTTAAATTAGGTAATGTAACTGATATGTTTTGAATTTGGTAAAATAGACATCATTTTTGAGTTCATAATATCAAATATAGCTTAGGCCTAATTTTTGGTATTTTTCTGGAAACTTTCATTTTTTGATGAATAATGAAACCAATAAGTGGTAGTAAAAAAATGATTTTTCCATAAAACATAATTTTACCGCTTCTGTGAGTGGAATTTTAAAAATCCGAGAGACACGGTTGATTTCAGTAAGATGTGGTTCAATGAGATGAAAATAATTTTTGGTGAATAGTAACTTTTTACTTTTTTTTACCACGGTTAAAAGTAAATAGGGTAATTAAGGGTAAAAATGATATTATTATTACCATAAAACATGTCCTAATTCTATTTGATTAGTTTAATTAGACCATAAACAACATTAGTAATAACATATGACCATTTAGGCCCACTTAGATTAGATTAGGTCATTTATGATTATTTAATTCAAAGAAGAGTTAAAAGAGTTAAAATCAAAGTTTATTTACTAAAACATTTATAATATAGGGTTATACATAAGCTAAATTCTATTGTAAATATTCATTAGAAATCTAATAAGATTTCATACATAATTATATTTTATTTATAAATTTTAGAAATTAAATAAATTAATTTATTTATGACACAGTTATGATGCCGTAATTACCATAATAGTGAAAAATTAGAATAATTGATATTATAAATACCCAAATAAATATAATTTGAGACTTTTTATGAATTAAAATAATTTTATAGGTTAATATGGAATTATAGTATAGATTTAATTTACTTTTTTCGAACTAATCATTTTGTTATGATTTTTACAAAAATCAATTACTAAATAGTGTCAAAATTGACATAAAATAGTTTTTAAAACAAATATTATATTATTAATTGTTATTTTATTATTAAAAATCTAAGGTTCATCCAAATGACTTAGATAAGGTTATATAAATTAATAATAAACAACTTGGGGTTCATTTGGCTTTATATAGTAAGTTTATTAACCTTATAGTGTAAGAAAACAAGAAGACACGGTAAAAGTAAAATTATCTAACTTAAAGTTAAATATAAATGATAAGTTTAAAATAGGAACCTAAACTTGTCTAAATTCTATTGGATGATAGTATTGCGACCCATCCCCACCTTATCTTCGAAATAAATCAATTTTGGAGCTATTTAAAACCCAATTTGACTTTATAATAAAATAATAGTTTTAGTTATTCTAAAGGTACCTCTCTCCTCCCTTATAAAAGGGCACCTCCTCCCCCTCTTCCACACACCACTTTGAGCCTTCAAGCTCGGAAAACCCCTGACAAATTCTCTTCTCCACTTCCATAGAAACATCCTAGAGGTTCTTGTCTTCCTCAAAGACCAATTTTAGTGCCCTAAAAGGAGATCTCAAAGAGGTGCTTCAAAGAAGAGTTAATGTCTGTTACCGATTATTTTAACTTTATTTCTTCTTCCACTTCTTCTTCTTAGGTTGTTTCATTATGAAGTAATAACATCAGTATCACTTATATACTGATATGTTATTATAAGTATGAAACAACCCTATTTCACCATCTATCCATCCTACGGAAAATGAAATCACCGCGCGTGCGTACGTACGGAATACCGTCTCCACGCCGTGGTGTAATCTATTTTCCGCCACCACCTTAATTGGATTGGTATAATGGTGCAGTGAGTAACTATATATGATTATTATAGATTGATATTGATACTGAAATAGTATACATACACTTCAACACAATTCCACGACCATGGGAACGATATCATCGCTCGTGCGTACGTACGGACTACCGTCTCCACGGCGCGATGAGATTCATTATCCATGTTAACCATTAAAGAATGATTATAAAGTATATATAATGAATAATAATGAAATATATGACATGGTAAATCTACTGGATTTATATATATATATATATATGTCATCTACTTACTTCCATTCAAGACAATAAGGATAGGAAAACAGCGTTCATGCGTACATACGGACTACCGTCTCCATGAACGGTGTGTTTCATTTCATTTATCTATCTATTATATATATATATATACTGAATATATATGATATATAAATCATATTTTATATTCTGTAAGTAATTAAATCACGATATAAGTAATAATAATGTCAAGAACAACAAGTCCAAACACCTACGATAAATGAAACGATTTTACCCAAAATGCTTCTTTAACATGAAATTTACAAAAGAACGGGTAATATAAAGTCATAAATGAACCATATATGATATCATAACAATGAATATGATTCTTTAATAAGTTAATGACATTATTTAAATAATTACACAGGCGGTTAGGACACGTAAAAAGCATATTAGACCTAAGGTAAGGGAAATATCACAGTCTCATTTTTATCCGAGATTGTTTATACTTTAGTATTTACTGGGGTGTATTTTATCATCCACATCCATGTTTCCTCAATATGTAATATTATTTCCATTCACCTACAATTTTTTAAATATTATTTTACCCTTCGGTGAGTTTTTAGAAAAAGATATGAAAGGAATCTGTTGTCATTTTTTCATACGAGGTACTTTTTGACTTTTCCGACAAAAGTACGAGAAGAATGTTTTTTTAACTTATATGACATGAATGGATTTTTAAAACATTATTTCCAAAAAGCTAACTTTACATGTTTTCAAGTTTATTTTTAATCAAATTATTTTAGTTTATAATTTTACGACATGTTAAGAAAGGAAAAGGGGTTTTGAAGTAGAAAGGATATTTTCCTCAAGAATGGAGTTCAAGTGTTTTATCAAAATTATTTACCATCTAAGATAATAAAGGGTTCTGTTTCTATCCCTATTATTACATTTATTTGATGATGTTGTGATGGAAATATTTTTATGAATTCCTTTAGCTTATATGAATTGTTTTATGATGTCCCGATGTTTAAAATTCCCATTTTTATTACATGGGTTATGCTATGATGTATGGTTTATGATTTTGTGGCACACATAAGAATGGTATAATTAAGAGATGGGTGGGACATATATCTCCCTCCAATGCATTGGTTAAAGATTTTATATCTCATGAGATAGACATGGCTAGAACGGTAGGTTATACCGGTTCAGTGAAACAGGATTGAAACGAGGGTGACTCGGTTCAGAAATGGACTTTGTCTACTAAGATAGTCTTGGCAATGAGTCTGAACTAATAAGATATGATTCTCTATGATTATGTGTGTATGCCACAAAGTTTCATGTTTTAAGTTATGATTATTGGGATTTTATTTTACTACTATGATTTATCCCATGTTATGATATTATGATCTCTTTTGTAGGTTAAGATTTCCAAAATGTTATGTTCTTATGAATATGATGTGATTGATTTTTCTTTTGTTTACCCTTACTGAGCATTTGAGCTCACCCTTTTATGTTTTCTTTTCCCCTGGATATAAATAATGGTTTTAGGTAAGAAAAAAAAGGGAAGATCTTTATGGGAGATGTTGAAGATCTTTCACCATGATTAGAAGATTATGTTCTGAGTTTCCAAAGACACTAAACTATTACGTTCCTTGTGTGCGTGTTTTTCTTATGTAATAAGTATTCCGAAAAACTAATGTAATGTCCATGTACGTCAAGCTTCGGGTCTCTACATGCCCAGTAGGGAGCACCTAGTTGTAGCGGCTGACCCACGGTGGAGGAACACATTTAGTGACATAGAAGACCCATGGTAGTCGACAGGAGGAGTACCTCAGCAGGCTATGAGGGGGAGCACATTGGTGTGGTGGCATTCCCGTGGTGGGGAGCGCATCTGTGTGACGCATCATACCCACGGTACTCAACAGGAAGAGTACCTTAGTAGTCAAAGGTTAGTGGGAAGCGCCTATGTGTGACACAACAGGCCCACTGTACTAAATAGTGGAGGAGTTCTCTAGTATCCGAAGTATCGATAATGTGTTGGAGTTGTTATTTGATACTACCCCTAGAATAAAATCCTGGTTGAGCTGAGTCCGTACTTTTGAGTTTTCCTCATGATTAAGACAGATTACATAATAACTTAGGTATATGTATGGGCATATACCTAAGTAGGGTTATCTGTTGATTCCTTACTTTTTGTTTTATCCATGGTGATGTTTTGGTACATTTACGGTCTCAAGGTCCCTACTGAGTATCGTTATACTCACCCCTACATGGGAAATGCCCACACCTTGTTGTGTTGGATGCAGAAGACAGACAGTGCTGACTAAGGCTGAGAGTACCAGGACTGGATGGTACCCGGAGGTGGACCTTGTGATGAGTCGATACACAGAGGAGACTGACAGATGTGGAGTGCTGAGGAGGCTATCTGTACCTACCCTTCAGGTAGGAATCCCTGAGGAAGACCCAACAACTATTTTTTTCCTTTTTTTAGTTGTACTGGTACATTAGTTCCTTGTACTTTACAATTGGTCTTGTATTTCCGACCCCTTTTACTTTTGTTATACAATTTAATTCGTGTTTTAAATCTAGCTGTGTGCTCTTTTGTATGTGTTTACAGGTTATAAAGTCAATTCCTTCATAGTTTTAGGGAATTACGCCTTTAGTGCTATTCTCCATCCCCTGGCCTATAGTAGGCGGGCTTGGGGTAGTCACAACATGGGCCCCAAGGTGACGGGTCGTCACATATTACATGGTGTGGCTACAATGATTAGAAAATCATGTGACAACTACATGAACACCACTAGAATATGTTGTAGTTTCTGTATGGATTGATCTCACATTATGAACTAACAATGTAAAAACCACAAGATTTACACAACTTCCCTAATTTACCAAAAATTAAAATGAAAATACCTAAAAACAAAGGAGAATATTGAAAATCAATAAATAAGTACATATTTATCTACAAATGATACTGTGGTTGTGAAATTTCATTCCGAAAATATCACTTTCTACCCCCAGAAAGTCATCTCAAATATGGATAATAACTAAAGAGGTGAGGCCGCATCCCACCCATAAAATATTATCGATCTTAATTATCATTAGAATCACACCCATTTTACCAAAACACTGATAATAATGGTATAGATTTATCATGTAGCACTTTATCCTAAGAATCAATAATCTGGATCAGTTTCTCAATCACCAAGTCAACCAACTCCATCTGTATATCTTTCTAGTGAAATACATGGGAAGGGGTAGAATGATACTTCTGTTACTGTGAACATGGAATTCATTGCCAATCAATATCAACGTAGGATGATACACCAATTGATATGAAAACCTCTTGATCCTCTCAGTGATATTAAAGGGTCCCACGCACCTCAAGGTAATCATAACCTAATTTCTCTGTCGTTTGTAACCTAATCATGGAGATACCTTTAAGAACACTTAGTCACCAACCATAAACTGAAAAGGATGACACCAATGACCCATGTAGGATTCCCATGGAAACTATTCCACCCCCAATCACTACTAGATCCCCAAAATATTACTTCTTATCTATTTTTAAATACTCAAACTAACCATAGAATTCATTTCCACCTCATTCCAATAGAGGGTAGTCTGACATGGATGACTATAAAAATCCTTAAAAGGTTCCATCCTAAAATAATCCCTACATATATTATTTTAAGAGAATGAAAATAGTTCCAAATGGCTATCCTAAGATCCTATAAAATATATGACTTAATAATGGAGCATATCCTCCAAAATAAAGATCTCCCACTCAGTTAAGTTATTTGTTTGTGGATGATAGGTTGTACTTAGGTTTACTTGGGAACCCATTTCTTCGTGAAAGCCATTAATCAATAGAAATATGAACAAGGGGTCCCTATTATATATGATAATATATTTTAACCAGTGAATCCTAATGATCTATAGTACATAAATCTTACAAAAATCATTCACCTTACGGGTATCCATTATTAGAATAAAATGGGTTGATTTGTTCTATCAATCAATGATAACCCAAAAAAGTTATTCCCCAAGGGGTAAAAGGAAATATAATAATGATTTCTACAGGTATATAATCTCATTTCTACGTTGTTAAAGGATGATGAAGAAGAAAACAATAATTTTCTTTTTCTCAAATTTAACCAGATAACATGTATAACTCCATAACACAAAAACAACAATGATACATATCATACAAAAAAAATATCAAAAACTCATTTTGTAGTTCATCTTGGTGGTTCTAGGGTGAACATCTCAGTATAATTGAGGGAAATCATTCATCACTACTCTCTCCCTAGATAATAGATTCACATAGTGTATCCTAAAGTAAATAATACCTTCAGAAGACCAAGACCACTCACTAGAGATCTTTCCACAATTTAAAATATGCTTGATACGCTATCAGTTCACATATCATGATTGTTCTATTGAATAATATCATAAATAGATGGAATTAACCAAATAATAACAATTAATATATCATCTTTCTATTACTTCCTTTCAAAATGAATATGGGAAAGGAGACCCATCAAGTTCATTTCACCACTAGACTATTTTAATGGTTGAGAAGGTAAGTTCCTACTGAGAGTGTTCGGGTCCAAATTACTTTTTATTATCGTATAAGTTTTCAAAATTCAATGCCTAAAGATAATCCAACTATATCCTATGTCTAAGAAGAAAATAATTTTAATAAAATATATAGCTTAAACTCTTATGATTTTAATAAGCCATGAATGTATATTTAAAGAGATAGTTATTCCAACACTTAAGAGATTTCATAACTAGTGTGAACTCAGATTCATGGTAAGGGTAATTTTTATCATGTGGAAAAAGTTGGAAGGAACTATACATCACAACATGATTACCTTATACGAGTACACAACTGAAACCTAAATATGATACATTATTATAAATGACATATCCTTGACTAGCTTCGAGTATAATAAAGAAAAAATATGAGTTCAAATATAACTTATTTTAATCAAAATATACTCAACACATTAGTATCCATATGAATTTCACATCTATCAAGGTGAGATCTCTTAGAGGAGTTGAAATCTAGAAAAAGTCCTTCACAAATTTTCTATAATAACTCACTTGGACCAAAAATATTCATATCTTTAAGACATTCCTTGGTTTTTACAAAAACATAACAAATCTCACTATTTTAATTATCAACTAAAATACCTTATTTTGATACCAGATATCCCAATAACATGAGCGATTAAATATATAATTTACACTTTGATGATTTACTATAAAGTAGATTATCATAGGGAGATATTAAAATATTTCTAAAATAGTTCTTGTTCTCATATTTGGCTCATGAACAAACCAAAATTTCATCCATGAATATAATAATGAATGTTCCTAGGCACCAATGAAATATTTTATTCTTAAATTCCATGAAAAATATCAATTAATTTGTTAGACCTAAGAAAACATGAGCCCCATACATCTAAATTTGATGCTAAAAAAATTTTATTTACATATTGGATTTGATACTAATAGAAACAATCCAATTTCTACAATACATAATTACAATATAAATGGCCAATATTGAGTCGCCTACATAACCAAGACATTTTACATATAGAGTTTTAGAGAATTATAAAAACTCATATATGTAACAAAAGTCATGTCTTTCTCCTTGAATGGTAATTTTTCCCATTATACCTGGATTTTCATGTTCCACAAGAAGACTTAAAAATTTTCCATAAATTTCTCTACACCATATACCCTTCGTGAAAAAAATTATAAAATATCATTCATCATAACATAGATATGTGGATATATAAGAAATGGTGATATTAGATTATTAGTAAGGGTAAAAATGAGAGATATCAATTAATTTTCACAAGTGAGAATAAGATAAACATAAGGGTATGATAAAATGATCAAACCTTATGATAGTTTTACCTAATTAATCAAATATCATTAATAATTTGTCATGTAATAATTCATTGACATAAAAAAATACATAATTAATAATATTGAAGAATCACCAATAGTTTATCATGAGCCATGAGAACATATCATAATTATTAGACATGAATTTGTGGCATATACATAAGAATATAAAATAATTTTCTTAATAAAGTATCACTGTTGAGACTATAATAATGGGAAGTGTTCTATAGTCAATTGGGTTCACTCACTATTACCATTATTTCCTTAGTCTTGTATTACTACCAAGACTATCATAGTGTACGTAGTCCCTTACTAAACTAGTTTAAATCCACATTGTAGTTTCTATTATCCCATGGGATTTTGATCTTTACTAAATTAATTAGAGGGATATATAAAACGGTACCCACACATCAGATAATGAAAACCATACATAATTGTTCAATTGTACAATTTTAATATTTATCATAGCATAACTTGTCGAAAACAAATAGGTCTCATAATGATTTTATTATAACATAATTAACCAATGGAAAAGTAATGGGTGTCATAGAATCTTACTTAAAACATCATTATCATAAAACACGATAAGAAATAATGTTGATGGTATCATAATATCACATCCTTAGTTAAGCATAAAAATACATAAAGTATGTTTATATGGATGAAAAAAATATCTTTTATAAAAACATTTAAATATTCTTTGAAAATCAAGATAAAAACATCCATTTACTTTTGTTAACTCTTAAAACCAAAATTCCCCAAATAAATGAGAATAATATTTACATTGGATAACCCATGAAACATGTAATGGAATATTAATGATGAATAAAGGAAATTATGGTTGGAAAATCTATTCATACCATATACATAAATAAAGAACTCTATTTTCTGACTTTTATAAAAATACAAATGTGATTCGTATAATTTTTATTGAAAAGATTCATTTAAAGAAATTTTAATGAAATTTAAATATGATAAAAATTACATATCTCAAATATTTAAGTTTACAATATTCTATAAATATTTTTAAAAACATGTGCATAGAGTTATAAGATTCTCGAAACAAAAATAAGAAATACTGTCATCAATTCTTAAAAATATTTTATTGATCATTTTAAGTACCAAAGAGAGAAAAATATATGGGAAAAATGAAAACTATAACAAAATTGGATATCAAATTATATTTTATTAATGGATAAGGATAATATAATTTCCCTCAATGTAAATTTAACATGGAAAATCTCAATAATAAATGAGATTATAACATAAAACCTCACCACATTGGTAACATTTAATCGCAAAACCCTTAAAATAAATAACTTCAAATAGAATTTTAAATACCAAGAATATGGATATATTAATGATATAATGTATAAACAGTTATTTATACACACCATATAAACACAAATAGATTTATAACTTGAAACATGTCTCGATGAAAAAATATTGAGATGAAGAACCCTTACAACTTTAGTAATGTGTAAATCAAGACCACATAAAAGAGATAAAATTATATGTATTTTTAAAAAACCAGAATTTATATAAAAATAATCATAAAATTCAATCATTTTTTTTGTTGACACAAAAAAAAATAAGTGGTGAATATGACAAATATCTCATAGAAGAAAAAGTTAGATGATAAACTGATACCTCAGGTCCTCACATTCTCCACACACACTCTTAACCTCCTGTATAATAAATATAAATTTATTATAAATTTATAATATAATTCTGTTAATAATTATATTACAATATATGATTCAGTAATAATTTTTAATTACCCTTTTATTAATAGTTAATCATTAAAATTATCATTTTGGGTGCTCACTTTTCCATTTTCCATATATGTTTTTGTGTGGTAGTTTCGGTCCATGAACCTTGGTCATGGATTAATCATATAAAAAATAATTATTATTTCAGAAGTATTATATTTCTATAGTATATATAATTTTATAACCATTCATATAATGTGTTTAGGAAAAATTAATTACATCACTTTGGGGAGGAGATAGTCCGTACATAGACATGAGTGACGATTTCACATTTTGATTGAAGAAACGAAAGAATGATACACAATAATTCAGCTCTAAAAATCATAATTATTTCATAAATATTATATATATACATTAAATAAATTCTTATTATCATTAATGTAAAGAGAAAATGAAAAAAGATTCACAACACTTCGTGGAGGTGCTAGTCCACACATATGCATGGGCATCATTATCATTTTCCAACGGAGGGTTAGATGATTGAATATAACTGTAAAATTAACATAAAAACAAATTATTATAGTAAATATAAAAGACACATCTTTTTATTATTGTTATAGAACATTTTTAGGAGGTTTCTTATGAAATAAACATAAAAAATATCACTAAGAACATAAACATCTTATTCGGGTATTATCCATTGAAAAACACCTTAAGGCTTCTTGGATGGGTCTTTTGGGAAGAGTAAAATCTTGAGGTCATAAATAAAGATGTTGGGAGATTATTTGGGTTTATATTTGTCTATAATATGGTCTTAATTGGTGTATATAATAGATGATAATATGTTCCCTTTTATAATTGAGGGGAGTGATAATTGTAATTATTAAGAATATTAAAATATAATAAAGGCACTCTCAAGGGAAAGTGGCTTAAAATTGAATAATTTTTAAATATTAGATGATATAGTATCTAAATAAAACCATACAATATTTTTTTTCTAATTTTTATGTCATTTTAACTCTTATTTCTTTTGTTTAACCCCTTTTTAACCCTTTTAACTTTTACAGTGTTAACAAGATTTACCATGGTTACTATTCATTATAAACAAAAATTAGGTTGAACTAATAAAATAATATTAATTTTATGATTAAAAATATGAAATAAATTTTACTATATTCAATTCCCTTTAATTAGTATTAATTAATTCAAATATCCACACCAAAATTCCATAAAACCCATTCTTAGATAAATGAATTTTTAAGAAAAAAACTGAATATAATCAAATTCCTTACCTAATAAAAAGAATTAGATGAATGTTAAAATATTTTATAGATTATATTATATAAAAATTTAATTAAAATTTTTCATCAATAGTGATTAAATTAATTTATTAAGATAAAAATACAATTTCTTCATAAAAATAGGAGTAAAAATCACTTATTTACCTTCAAATAATTTTATTTTCATTTCTAACAAATTGATAGAGAATAAATTCATTTTTTAATGTGTCAAAAATAATTTTTCATAATTTAAAGACTCAAAATTAATTTTTAAATAAAATATATATTACAAGAACAATTATACAAAAAAAATATTTCTAAATAGTTCTTTAGAATCAATAATATTTCCAAAGTGAATTCGATTTTTTTTAATTATATCTCTTTTAAATACCATATAATGTGATTAATTTTGTAATGTATAATAATTAATCACACATTTTTATGTTTTTAAGATTTACATTATAACACCCTGAGATTTTATGAGAATTATTATTTTTAATTTATTTGATATCTTTTATTGTACGCTTCACCAAGATTATCTTGTGTTGTATGCAACACCGTATTAGCTTGTAGTATACACAACAATATTCTTGGCTTTTGATGCACTTAATTTCAAGTTCTTTCAAATAAAATTCATTTTACATAAAAAAATGTATAGATTTTGATCAATGTATAATTGAAATATATTTTCAGTATGTTATATGCAACACCAAATAAATATTTCCCTACACGCAACCCTGACTTTCCTTGCATTACATGCAAGAGCGATCTTCCTCAATAGCATGTGTTGTACGTAATACTGAGTTTCACTAAACAAAGATATATTGTTATAATATTATTGTGAACTATCTGTTATGAATATTATTAACTGAATTTTGAATTTTATAACATTATAGTTCATCTTACCCATTTTCTGGAATGTGGTATGAGAACAAAATCAATTTTCTTAATAAAAGAAGTATTTTTCAAAAAATGCAGTTTCACCGCCTTTTGATGGCGCACCCATTTTAAATATAATTTTTGAAAATTTTGTAAGTCCCATTTTACAAAATAAAAATCTTGTTTTGAATCAAGATACAAAAATTCACAATGTATAAAGTTTTGATATTTTTGTGACAACGTTCTTATTTTGATGAATAGTAAAAACACGCTAAATTTTACTTAAAAACAACTTTATTCGTCGAGATAATATATATGGTTAAATTATAATAGTAAATTGTTTTAAATTATAAATAGAATCTATTATTATCATTTAATATAATTTATGTCATTATCATTAATTTAAATTGAATTTATGAGTTAAAAAATTTCAATCTTTGACAAGGTTTTAACTTTTAAAACTCATTTTCTTAACAACGGGATTAATTTTAAATTAATTACTACAACTTATTTGTTTTGAATTTTGAAAAATGGATTCCATATATGGATAAGGTGGGTCTAATTTAGGTTAATACATTAATTTTATTTTTTTGATGTTATCAATTGTAACTACGGTAATTTTTATTTACTACAGTTAAAGGTAAAGTGAGTAATTAAGGGTAAAAATAAGATTATAAAATTACCCTAAGACCTGAAAAAATTATATTGGATGAATAAAATTCATCCCATATCATTTAAGGGTGGGAATATATTAATTTCATGGGCTTTTGACCATTAAAATAATATAATTAGTATTAAAACCAAAGACAGTGACAACATGTCACTCTCTTATATCTTATAAGTGTAATAATTTTAATTTAGTTATAATCCTCATAAAACTTCGAATATAAATAGTCTCCAGAAAGATAATAAAATTTTATACATCATGAAAATTTATTTAGAATTTTTAGGAATTAAATATTTATCATTAATGATGACGCAATAGTGATGTATAAATTAGTTTATTGATTGACATATCAAATAATTGGTTTTAAAAATATTAAAATAAATATTATATAAACTCATTAATGTTCTCCACAAATTTTATCGATGAATATGACATGTTATAAGTCTATTAAATATTTTGGTTCGAATATATCCTCGGTGTGGATTTTATTTAAATTCAAATAAATGAATAGTGTCAAAATTGACACTATTGTTATTTTATAAAAATAACATACTATAAAATTGTTTAAAATCACAAAAATATTTAAAAATTATAAATTGAAATTTATATGGTCTAAAATTTCATAAAGTAACCAATTATAGACAATTCATATCACATAAGTTATTATTTATTACAATTTAAAATTTAGAATATTATTTCCACAAATAAAATTAAATAGATTAAATAAGGATAAATCAAGTTGATAAGGATTTAAATAAATTACCAATATGTCTAAATATTATTTTTTGATGATATTACAACCCTATCACATCTAAGACTCGGATTTGAGTCATTTTTTGAAGGTTTTAAGTGGGTTTGAGTTTATTATAAATTAAATTTTTAGAGGTTTCCAAAAGTTCCCCTCTCCTCTCTTATAAAAGGGAACCTCCTCCCTCTCCTCCTAACACAACATTGAGCCTTCATGCTCTACCAAAAAATTCCCATTTATCTTCAACACTTTTCTAGATACATACAAGTGGTCCTGGTCTTCTTTAAAGACCAACTTTAATGCCCTAAGAGGAGGTTTAGAAGAGGTGCGTCGAAGAAGAGGTAATATCCTTTACCGATTCTTTCAAGTTCATTTATTATTCTACATACTCTTATTTTGTTGTTTCATAATAAAGTAATAACATAAGTATCACTCATATACTGATATGTAATTATAATTATGAACCAACCTCATTTCTCCTTCTATCCATCCTACAGAAAATAAAATCACCGCGCGTGCGTACGTATGAAATACCGTCTACACGTCGTGGTGTAGTATGTTTTTCCACCACCACCATACTTGGGTGGGTATAATGGTGTAAAGAATAATTATATATGGTTATTATAACATGATACTAATTCTGATATATTATATCATCCACTCTAATTCCATTCAATAATAATGGGAACGATATCATCACTCGTGCGTATATACGGATTACCGTCTCCCCGACGCGATGAGATTCATTATCCAGGATAACCATTCAAGAATGATTATAAATTATGTATGTTAAATAATCATGAAATATATGAAATATTAATGATACTGTATTTATGTATATGTTATTTAGTTACTTCCATTCAATTTTATAAGCAAATGAAAACAATGTTCATGCATACGTACGACCTACGGTCTCCATGAATGGTGCATTTCTTTCCATTTTTCAATATATTATATATATGTATCATGTTTTACATTCTAGAAGTAATTAATCATGATATATGTAATAATATGAATAATTACAAGTCAAAACACGAATGATAAATGAAACTGCTTTACCCAAAACGTTGCTTTAACATGGAATTGACAAATGAACATGTCATATAAATTCTGAAGTGAATCATATATGATATCATAAATATAATTATGGTTCTATTACAAGTTAATAATATGATTAATCACAATATACAGGAGTCTCAGACACATATGGAAGAAATTGGACATAAGGTAAGGGATAATTTTGTAAATCTCATTTTTATCTGAGATTACTTATACGTAAGTATTTACTGGGGTTATATTTTTCATCCCTGTCCATAAACATGTTTTTCTTAAACTGTTTAATATTCTTCCATGTATGTTTAAAGTAACTTTTTCCCCTCTTTGAATTTTATATTGTTTTATGGAAGGAATCTTTCTTTTGTTTACCATACGGGTAACTTTTTGACTTTTCCGGGAAAAGTATGAGGAGAATGTTTTTTAACTTATACGAAATGAACGAATTTTTACGGTTTCATAACGCCTAATTTTCATGAAGCTTACTCTACAATATTTAATGATTATTTTCAAAAATATCATTTTCTTTTAAAATTAAATGGAATTTTGTGAAAAGGAAATGATTTTGAAGAAGAAAGGATATTTTCCTCAAAAATTGATTTCAAGTGTTTTGTCCATCCAACAACCCGAAGGTCTTCAGTTTTTTTTATTATAAGATAAAGCCCCATTTTAAGGGATGAAGGGGGTGAAACCCAAGAAGACTTCATGAACATAGGATAAATAAAACTCAAAGGGTAGAAATATTAAAACCATAATGACACCACAGGATAGCTCCTCCCCAACATTTGATCGTGATGAAGCTCTCCATCATTGCAAGGATATTTGGCATGCAAGTTTCCTATGTCAAAGCACGGGCTCAATATGATGGCTGATGACATACCCTCTCAAACAACCAAATCCAAAAAAAACTCTTCAAAGATAAATCTCTAGCTCTGGATCCTCCTCTTAAGCAAGTACTATGATGTCATGACTAGTTCCACATACTTCCCACCTTCAAAATCAAACCATCCAAGCAAACAACTTCCACCATTAAATCATAACCAACATGCATAAAACATTCACAGAACATTCTCCATGAATCTTTCACTAGCAGCAACGTCTCTAGTGAAGAACGAGCCCTATGGTGTCCATTGCCGCCACAACCACAGCCAGCAACCAGCGATGCGACACAAACACATCCAAAAAACACCAAATTCATCACCAACACAACCAACCATATATCAAACCTTCAGGAATATTCATACACAAAATAATCCAAGATATCCTCCCCCTCCATACCACTCAATATCTGACGGTGAGAAACTCCCGAAAACCACGCCAGAGTCATTGCTGAATCGTGTCGTCAAGCCGGAGAAACCTGATCCACAACAGAACCATGTCAAGGCCGATGATCCCTGACGAATCCTCCGAGCCACTCCAGATCCACACCCTCGAGGCACGCTAGAACCTAATCCACTCCACCACATTGAGGTTGACGATCTGCATTGAAGTCTCCAAGATACATCAGATCCACACTGTCGAGGCCCACCGGAGATCCGAGCCACACCGCCTCCAGAACGAGATCTAGGAGATGTCGATGTTGAGTCTCATGAGATAAACGTGGATGGAACAGAAAATGAATCAGGTTCAATAATACAGGGCTGGAACGACATGTAAACCTGGTTCAGTAATGGACTTTGTCCACTATGATGGTCTTGGAAACAATTCCTTGGATACTATGGAAATCATAACATGTGCTTAATGGTTTTACACAATTTCATGTTTTATTCCCATTCCATTTTATCATGATTAATGTTCCTTTATGATCTATGCATTATGAACTTTCATGATTTATGACATTTCACAAGATTTTGATGTTTTATGTTCATGTTTTTATGGTCAAATATTTATGGATTGTTTTTATGTTATCAATGTTTACCCTTACTGAGCATTTGAGCTCAACCTTTTTATGTTTTCTTTTCCCCAGGATATAAATAAATGTTTTAGTTAATAAAAAAAGTTGAAGATATTTATGGGAGATGTTGAAGATCTTTCACCATTATTAGAAGATTATGTTCCGAGTTTCCTATGTCACTAAACTAATACGGTCTTTGGGCGTCTATTTTTGTAATGTATTAAGTATTCCGCAAAAGTAATGTAATGTCTTTGTTCATCATGTTTGGGTCTCTATAGTTTTTATCAGAGTGAAGGTTTAGTTAACCTTTGGAATCTAGGATGCGAAAACTTTAGTGAAATCCCTAGATATATTTCTAAGGTATGTCTAGGTATGTCTCTATGGTTAAGTAAAAGTATAGGTTATAGTCCTAGAATTATTGTAACAATCTTAAAATAAAACCTAAGATGTTATATATTGAAGGTAATCCCCCTTTATTCTGTTGTTTTCCTAGAATGATTTTTCCCTCTCGCACTATTATTTTTGGGTTTTAGATGATAGCTGGAACCCGAAGGAACAGTGTTGATCAATGTAATGGAAAATGCAATGATTTTCCTCCTCAACAAACCAATGGTATGGGAGATGGAGTAAAAATCTTATCGCTATACTTACACAAGCTATGAATCATTCTTGAAATCCAAATGATCATAGAAAGAAACAATATTCTATTGAGTCCTTCATGAGGCAACATCAACCTTCTTTCAGTGGGTCTTCTGATCCAATTGTTGCTAAACAATGGATCAGCACCATTCAAAAAATATTATCCATACATTTCTATTTGGAATGTGAAAAAATCATTCTGGTTGTTTACCACTTAGAAGGTGAAGCAGACCAGTGGTGGACTCTAATTATGAATATGAGGCCCCAAGATGAAATTGAATCCATAGAATGGGATGAGTGAAAGAACATATTTTTCAATAAGTACTTCTCTCGTATTCTTCAAACAATGATGGAAAAAGAGTTCATTGAGATTAAGAAAAAGGATGATGAATCTGTTAGTATATATGTGGTGAATTTTACAAGGCTTGAAAGGTATGCATCTGGATTTATCATCAAAACTAAAAGTAAAATTTATTGATTCTTCAGTGGCTTAAAACCAAGTCTTCGAAGGGAATTAGCTATAAGAGACATCAATAGCTATGATGAAATTGTGTATTGTGATATCAAGGTAGAACTGGAAGTTTGTGTTTCATATCCATCACATGGTTTTGAAAAAAAATGAAAGATGGAGTTCAAGGAAAAATCTCAGAACAATGGTCTAAAATGAGGTGATGGTTTATTTATGCTCAAAGTGTGGAAAGAAGAATTGTGGAGATTGACTAAAAGGTACTAGAAAATGTTTCAAGTGTAGAAAATAAGGTCATCAAGTAGATGAGTGCCGAAGTAATGGGAAAAAAGTATCCAATGACGTGAATAGAGAAAATACTACAGAGAAAGCTCCACCAACACTTCAATGCTTCAAGTGCAAGGAAATGGGGCATTATGCTAATCAATGCACTAATCCAAGGGTTAATGATGATCGACGTTTGAAACCTCTTAAGGAAAAGGAAAATGGGAAGTCACATGTGATCACTATCTATGATGTTGAGTATGAAAATGATGTGGTGGAAATATTAAGTGTTTATGTAATGGGATTTCAAAATAGTATCATGGAATCTCATTTATAGTATCATGGAATTTTGGAATATCTATGTATTGGTTTTCAATAATTATACGGTACCGGTAACCATGAAAAGTGATTGAAATATTTTTGGAATGCAGATGATATGCACATAATGAAGGGATAAGGAGAAAATAATATGTTTGATATTATTAATGGGCTCATGAATGATATAAGGACAAAGTGACATCAAAGCTTGAGTATAAAGAATTTTTGGGATTTTGGTATGTGGATAGAGTTAACTTTTGATAGAATTTATGTTTTCAATAAGGTTCTATGGTAATTCATGTTGTAAGAGAAAAAAAGATTAAGGTATTCACATGTTTGGAATGTGATCAATAAGATATATCTTATGATATATGGGGGATAAATGATGGTATTCACATCCTTGGTTGATAACATTTCTAGTAATCATTTTCATTATACTATGAGCTCAGATAGAAGTATTTTGGATAATCCTACAGATTTGAAATGGATTATGTTGGACATAAGATAATATTGTTTAATGATAGAACCTTTTTTCGATATTATTTCTGGAATGTCATAATAGTGTAGTTTTAGAAAAAAGACAAACCATAGGACGAGCGACAACCTGTCGCGTCAGACAAGGTTGTGGGAATCGAACCGACAACCGATGTTCGACAGGCCTTTATCACCAACCACTTTCCTACAAGATGTCCAATGTTAGTAGAAACTAGTTTTAATTTAGTAAGAGGTATGATAGATGAAGTATAAGTCCATTTTTTGAACCATATATGATTAATCTCACCATAAGATGGACTTATGTATATCACTTTTTCAAACCTTATGTTTGAGACAGATGGAATGACCTATCATTCTATCGCATGATCTTCTCACCCTTCACGTAAGGCAAATTCAACATCATTTCTTTAAGAGATAAAGTGGAAATTGTTCAAGGCACAAACAACAGTGAGATTGTACCAAAATCAAGTATGTATTTCTTTTAATTCATAAATTCATCAACATTAGAGAAATGATATTGAAAACAAAAAATGTTAACCTAGTGCCCTCATATATGATGAATCGGATGGTACCTTAGATCATGACAAATTTATGGCATTGTGATTGTTGAATTTTTCATAGCGATGTTCTCTACCACTCTTCATCCAAACATGATGGTTAGATTTTTCTTCCATATCCATATTTTCACCTATATTCTCTTATGTCAAAACCTAATGAAGAGTCACATTGGGTATCCGTTATGTTTCTAACATTCCTTTTTAAAATTATTATTTAGTATTCCTTTTTACGATGTGGGTTTTTATGAAATAATTTTTCAAGTAGAAAACCATTTATAACCCTGAAAAATTTCGAGGGTGAAAATCTTTTTAAGGGGGGTAGAATGTAACACCTAGAGATTTCATGAGAATTATTATTTTTAATTTCTTTGAGGTATTTTTTTTACACTTCAACAAAATTATCTTGTCTTATATGTAACATCGTATTAGCTTGTAGTATACACAACACTATTCTTGGCTTGTGATGCACAAAATTTCAAGTTCTTTCAAATAAAAATTATTTTACACAACACCAAGTATAGATTTTGATCAATGTATAATTGAACTATATTTTGAGAATGTTATAATCAACACAAAACGATGCTTTCCCTACACGCAACCGTAACTTGGCTTTCATTACATGCAAGAGTGACGTTCCTCAATAGCGTGTGTTGTACGCAATACTGAGTTTCACTAAACAACGATATATTGTTATAATATTATTATGAACTTGCTATTATGAATAGTATTAACTGAATTTTGAATTTTATAACATTATAGTTCATCTTACACATTTTCTGGAATGAGGTATGATAACAAAATCAATTTTTCAAATAAAAGAAGTATTTCTAAAAAAATGCAGTTTTTCAACCTTTTGATGGTGCACCCATTTTAAATATAATTTTTGAGAAGTTTATTAGTTAAATTTTACAAAATAAACTTCTTATTTTGAATCATGATATAAAAATTTACATTGGATAATGTTTTGATATTTTTCTGACAATGTTCTTATTTTGATGTATAGTAAAAACACTGTAAATTTTAATTAAAAACAACTTTTTTCATTGAGATAATTTATATGGTTAAATTATAATTGTATATTTTTTTAAAGTATAAATAGAATATATTTTTACCATTTAATATAATTTATGTCATTAGCATTAATTTTACATTGAATTCAAGGGTAAAAACATTTCAATCTTTGACAATGTTTTAACTTTTAAAACTTGTTTTCGTAACAATGGGATTCATTTTAAATTAATATTTGAAAATTATGTGTTTTGAATTTTGAAAAATGGATTCCATATTTGGATTCATTGGGTCCAAATTATGTTAATAGGTTACTTTTATTTTTTATATGTTATGAATAGTAACTACGGTAATTTTTTTTAACCACAGTTAATGGTAAATCAGGTAATTAAGGGTAAAAATAAGATTATAAAATTACCCTAAGACCTGAAAAAATTCTATCGAAAGAATAAAAGTAGACCAATATCATTTTAGTGTCATAATAGATTCATTTCATGGACTTTTGACCATGAAAATGATATAATTATTATTAAAACCAAAGAAAGGGACAACATGTCACTATCTTATTTCTTATAAGTGTAGTAATTTTAATTTAGTGATAAAACACATAAAACATCAAATATAAATAGTCTCCTGAAATATAATAAAATTATATACATCATGAGAATTTATTTAGAATTTTTATGGATTAAATATTTATTATTAATGATGACACAATAGTGATGTATAAATTATTTTATTGATTGAAATATCAAATAAATGGTTTTAAAAATATTAAAATAAATATTATATAAACTAATTAATGTTCTCCACAAATTTTCTAAGTGAATATGACATTTTAATAGTCTATTAAATATTTTTGTTTGAATATTTTTTCTATGTGTATTTTATTTAAATTCAAATAAACGAACAGTGTCAAAATTGACACTATTGTTATTTTATAAAAATAAAATATTATATAATAGTTTGAAAATCAAAAAAATATTTAAAAATTATAAATTGAAATTTATGTTGTCTATAATTTCATAAGGCATTCAAATATAGAAAATCCATAGCACATAATTAATTATTTATAATAATTTAAAATTTATATTATTATTACCACAAATAAAATTAAATAGATTAAATAAGGATAAATCAAGTTGATAAGGTTTAAAATATATTACCAACATGTCTAAATCTTATTGGTTGATGACATTACAACCCTATATCATCCAATATTTGGATTTTAGTCATTTTTGGAGGTTTTTATGTGGGGCTGTGTTTATTATAAATTAATATCTTAGAGGTTTCCAAAAGTGCCCCTCTCATCTCTATTAAAAGAAAACATCCTCCCTCTCCTCCTCACACCACATTGATCCTTCATGCTCGGCCTAACACTGCCTATTTCTTTTATCCACTTTATTAGAAAGATACTAGAGGTTTTGGTATTCTTCAGAGACCAACTTTAATGCCCTAAGAGGAGGTTTAGAATAGGCGTGTCGAAGAAGAGGTAATATCCTTAACCGATTCTTTAAATTTTATTTCTTATTCTACTTCCTCTTATATTGTTGTTTCATAATAAATTAATAACATAATTATCTCTCATATACTGATATTTTATTATAAATATGAACCAACCTGATTTCACCTTCTATCCATCCTACAGAAAACGAAATCATCGTGCGTGGTTTGTACGGAATACCATCTCCACATCGTGGTGTAATCTGTTTTTCCACCACCACCATACATGGATGGGTATAATGATGTAAAGAATAACTATATATAGTTATTATAACATGATACTAATTCTGAGATATTATATCATTCACTCTAATTTCATTTAATATTTATGGGACCGATATCGTCGCTCGTGCGAATGTAAGGATTACCGTCTCCATGATGCGATGAGATTCATTATCCATGTTAACCATTGAAGAACGATTATAAAGTATATATATTGAATAATCATGAAATATATGAAATATTAATGATACAGGGCTTATTTATATGTTATATACTTACTTCCATTCAATTTAATAAAGAAACAAAAACAACGTTCTTCCGTACGTATGACCTACCTTCTCCATGAACGGTGTATTTATTTCCCTTTATAGATCTATTTTATATATTTATAATGTTTTAAATTCTGGAAGTAAGTAATCATGATCTAAGTAATCATATTATTAATTACAATTCAAAACTCGGATGATAAATGAAACTATTTTACCCAAAACACTGCTTTAACATGGAATTGATAATTGAATGGGTAATATAAAGTCTTAAGTAAATCATATATGATATCATAAATATTATTATGGTTCTGTTAAAAGTTAATAATATGTTCAAACCCGCTATATAGAAGTAACAGACACATACAAGAAGAAACTGGTCATAAGGTAAGGGATAATTTTTCAAATTTCATTTTAATCCAAGATTTCTTATACGTAAGTATTTATTGGGGTTATATTTTTCATCCATGTAAATAAAAATGATTTTCATTAAGTGTTTTATATTCTTGCACATATTTTTAAAGTCATGTTTACCCATATTTGACTTTTACATTGTGTTATGGAAGGAATATTTCTTTTTTTTACCATACGAGGAACTTTTTTTACTTTTCTGGAAAAAGTACGAGGAGAATGTTTTTAACTTATACGACATTAACAGATTTTTACAGTTTCAAAACGCCTAATTTTCATGAATCTGACTCTACAATATTTCATGATTATTTTCAACAAAATACTTTTCCTTTAAAATTGAATGGAATTTTGGGAAAAGAAAATGATTTTGAAGAAAAAAGGTTATTTTCCTCAAGAATTCATTTCATGTGTTTTGTCCAAACTATTTTCCATCTAAGATGACATTATTTAGTATGATTAAGATTCAAGTATAATTTCACTATTATTTACATTGTTTTATTCTTCTTATGATGAAATGATATCCATTTGTTTAATATGGATTACATTATGATGGGATGATGTTTATGAAACCCATTTTATTCTTTGGGTTATGATGAATGATTTATGTATATTTTGTGGCACAAGTAAGAATGATTTCATTATGAGATGGGTGGGACCTATATCTCCCTCTAATGCATTGGGTAATGATTTATATCTTATGAGATAGACATGGATGGAATTAAAAGTGAATCTGGTTCAGTAATACAGAGCTAGAATGGAAAGTAAACCTAGTTCAGTAATGAACTTTGTCCACTATGATGGTCTTGGAAAAAATGCCTTGGCTACTATGGAAATCATATCTTGTGCTTAATGGTTTTCTGCAATTACATGTTTTATTCCCATGCTATTTTATCATGATTAATGTTCCATTATGATCTATACCTTATGTACTGCCAAGATTTATGTCATTGCTCAAGATTTTGATGTTTTGTGTTCTTGTTTTTACATTAAAATGCTTATGGAATGTTTTTTGGTTCTCCATGTTTACCCTTACTGAGAATTTGAGCTCACCCATTTTATGTTTTCTTTTACCCAGGATATAAATAAATTTTTTAGTTAAGAAAAAGAAAGTGGAAGATATTAATGGGATATGTTGAAGATCTTTCACCATGATTAAAATATTATGTTCCGAGTTTCCCAAGTCACTAAACTAATACTGTAGTTGGCTGTCTATTTTTGTAATGTATTATGTATTCCGAAAAAGTAATGTAATGTCTATGTACATCAAGTTTGGGCCTCTACTTACATGCTATTATACACATAAAATTAAAAAAAATATTCAAAAGTCTCAGGGTATTTCATTTTACCCCCTTATAAGAATTTTTCCATCAAAACTTTGTCACTTCGATACAAAAAAACCAAGGATGCCTCTACTAAATAGGATCCTTGGGTTTCCACATAGATTAATCAAATATATGATTCATCTAGGGAACTTTTACAAGGTGATTAGTCTTTTTTGTGCCACTATATCTCTATGATCGATGATTTCTATTTTCTATTCCACATAAGAAAGAGCATGATCCTATGGTACAACCTCTTGGTTTGGTACATATGAATAATAAGGTATATAATTCATCAAAATAGATATATAAGACACATAATGAACTTGAGATATTCATAGAGGAAGTTCCAAGAGATAGTCTACCATTTAAATATAACAAAGAATATTTAAGGGATCGATATATCTAAGGATTATATTTACCTTCTCTTCCAATATCATGAACTTCTCCTAAGGAGATATTTATAGGAATACCTAGTCATGAAATATGAACTCTAGATCTCATAAATTATTATCATCATGACTTTTTTATTATCTCTATGCTTCCATGGTGTACAACCAAATAACACTTACCTTATCTTATATTTCCTTAGATAGTGTCGGTCCTAACAGCTTATATTCTCCAACTTCATCATAGAACATTGGAGTTTTGCACATCTTTCCACTGATGGATTTATAAAGAGACATGTCAATGTATGAGTGATATTTATTTTTATAAGAAAAATTTATTAAAGATTGGTGTTAATCCCAACCACCTTTTATATACATAGAGAAAGATCACAACATATCATCTAGGGTTAAATAGTTCTCTTAGATTGACACTATGGATGATATAAAATGATAATGTTCAAATCCATATTCAAATATTCCCAAATAATTATATATAAATTTAAGGTAAACCATGGATCTTGATCAGATATTATATAATGTTTCACCCCATACAATCTCACCACTTAATGTAAATCCTGACATGCTTATTAAGAGAAAAATATTCATTGATAGAAATGAGAAGGATTGTGATGGATTGGTAAGGTGAATGACTACAACTGAAAAATAATTATGGAATTTATATTTTTTGGGTAGTTTGATTATGAAATTCATGGTGAAGTTTTCCTATTTTCAATCTGGTATAGGTAATGGTAGTAAAATCTCCTTAGAATTATGTCTCTCAACCTTAACTTTCCGACATGATAAGTAAGGACGTACATACTCCAAAATATCACTTTTCAAATTTTACCACCACAAATACTCTTTTATATCTTTATAAATCTTTATAAATATGGTATGATTAGTGGATGAAGAACAATGACATTCATCCAACAACTCTTTCTTCAAATCTAGTATTGACAGGACACATACTCGGTTCATGAACCTTATCATTCCATCACAATTTTGTATGAACTCTTGAATATTACCAACCTTCATATATCATTTCATATTTTATTTTTTCCAACATTTTTCATCATATAGATGGATAGTTGAACAGTAGTCTAAGAAAGATATGATCAGTTTTCTTTAATCATGATTTCATGATCTATCTTTTATAAATCCATTAGTATTAGATCACTTTCAATACTAATCATGGAAAATGTATCATGGTCCTTTCAACTCAGAGCATTAACAACCTTATTCACCTTTCCAGGGTTGTAATCTATTTAACTATCATAATATATCATTATCTTCAACCATATCTGTTGGTGAATATTTAACTCTTTATATTTGAATATACTTCAAGTTTTTTTGATCAGTATATGCATCAAATATTTCACCATAAAGATAATTACTCCATATTTTCAATGAAACAATTAATAATGACAACCCCAAATCAGGAGTTGGTTAATCTTTATTATGAATTTTCAATTAACACGAAGCACAATCGATCAACATATATTTCTACAAAAAAAATGCATCTCAATAACTTATTTGATTCATCTCTATAAACCAAAAAATCTACTCCACTACAATGTTGTATGAGTACAGGTATATTTTCCAAACTTCTTTTCAGATCCTTGAAATTTTCTTCACATTTATCTATACAATGAAACATGGATTCTTTATGACTTAACATGGTTATTGGATTTGATATCTATGAAAAAATTCTCACAAAGGGTAAATAGTATTCATTCAACCCAAAAAACTATGAATCTTTTTAACCATGGTTGTTCTAGGATATTAACAATAAATTTTGACTTTGAGGGATCATTTTATATAACCTCTCTCATGATTATATGTCATAATAATGAAACATTTTATAGTCATAATTCACACTTGATGAATTTAGCATAAAATTTATCCTTCATCGAGGCCTTCAAAACAATCTTGAAATGACCTTCATTTTTTTACTTGATCTAGTAATATATATGAATATGATCAATGAATACTACAAAAACATTACTATGGTAATCATTAAAGACTCTATTAAATAAATTCCTTAAGATAACAGGTGAACTGGTACATCCAAATGGAATCACTAAAAATTTGTAATGACCACACCTCTTATAAAAGGATATCTTGGGTACATCCTTCTTCTTGATCCTCAATGGATGATATCCAGAATGAAGGTTAATATATGAAAAATATTGATCTCCTCATAACTGATAAAATATATTATCAATATGTGGTAAAATATAATTTTTATTAATAATGATCTTGTTAAGTTCATGATAATCAATGAAAAAAAATAATTGATCCATCTTTCCTTTTAAAAAAAGAACTGATGCACCCCATGGTGACACATTAAGTCATATAAATCATTTATCACGATTCTATTGGAGTTTATTATTCAATTACTACAACTCAAAAGATGTTATTTTATAGGTATTCACTGAAATAGATATAGCGCCAGGTATGAGTTCTACTGAAAACATAACATCATGATTTGGGGGGGAGACTAGAAATGTTTTAAAGAAAAACATTATAATATTCTCAAAAATAGGTATATAACAAATTCTGAGTTTTTACCTATCCATATGAGATAAATACCCCTAATTAATAGTTATTAAGATCCATACAATGGATGTAATTTACAGAAGATGTTCATATTCATCCCCACACTGAATGGTAATCATATGTTATTTTAGAACATCAAATATGACTTCCCTCCGTTAGTAATTGATATGGGATCTATATTAAGAGATCTAATCAATGCTCAAAGTCACATCAAGTTCCACTAAAGTAAAAATAATAATATTTTCTTGAAAGAAATTTTTATAAACATCAACAAGATATCCCCAACTCTAGAGTGAAAGATAAATGTGCGTCTACAAGGGTGAGTGACATAGCATAGGTTATTTTATCTTCTATGGGTCTAAGAGTTATCTGTTGGATTAGAGAATTAACTATAACCCTAACCACATTCCCCACATTTAATACATTAAACGTTTATTGCTTCCATGGGATGAAATTAATTTTTCTCCATACGAATATTTATTTTTTCTATCTAATTAGTTGTTATATGGAATTCTTTTCTGCATATAAAACACCTTAACATTCCTTTGATACATTCCCATAGATGATTCTTCTAATAATTTCAGCACATATGAATTTGAATCTTATTTCCTCCATGGAATTCCTTAATTTAACTCCCATGAAACTCTAATTTTATTTTATTAGATATTCTAAGAAACTCACTCATGTTCAATTGTTAAAAATAAATCAAGATATATGGTTAGGTGTAACCAGAATATTATTTACAATCGTGTCTATCATTACTGGTTAATCAGTAATAAAACCACCACATTATCCTTCACTCGCATTATTAACTTGGTTTCTCCTAGTTTTTTCTATTAACTAAAACTCGAAATCTTTATGTGAGTATCAAGAGTCAATAATAAGAGTAAAGAGTCATATAATAATGAAAATCATTTTTATGATATATTAAATTATGACACATTCATTCAATCCATGACACATTAATTTAATCTCTTGTTAATATGTCTTATCATATGTTTTCATAGAATATATCATCTTATTTATCATAATGTTTTTTAAAGATAATGTGATTTAACCAAATAATATCCCCTAGGAGTGTAAAACTAGGTTTTCACTTAGGATTCTTCTTTATTTTCATGGTAAATACATAGTTGATTCCAAACTAATTTATTTTGGGTTACTAATCCTTGTTGCATATATTATAGAGCCCATATACACTTTTTTCATCCAAATAGTGATGTCATTTCCCGGAAACCACACAATTTCTACTTAACCAAAACTTCAAGATGTTGTTATATACTTAAAAATATCTTTAAATATTTCACCAATTTTTTCTAATAATAATATCCCAAAATAAATAAAACCTTCTACAATCCCAATTGATACATCTTGAGACCCATACAACTAGATCCATTGAAAAAAATAATCCTTACGTACTTTCTTTGATACCAACTGAAACGACCAAATTTTCACTAACCATAATTATAATATCAATAAATTACATTGAGTCACTACTATACTATAAAACCTAAAGATATTAATATAATAAAATTATATTTGATATATTGTTTTACATGAAACACTGATCTTAAAAACCCCATGAAATACATTTTTTTAAAGTTAACCTCTTTGGTACCGCGTGGAACACGCAAACCCAAGCCTAAGTGAGTTGTATTATAATATATATTTTAATCTATAAATTACATTGGAGGGTATGAATAAATATAATTAAATCATAAAAAATACATTTATATGTTGATTAAAAAATAAGAATCATTTAAAATAAATGAAAATGTTTTGTTTGAAAATTTGAATTTTTTGAAAAAAATTGTTTCATCGTGCTTTACGTACATAATTTAAAATTATATTTTTACCAATTATAGAAATTTTATTTGATAAAATGAAATAATGTTTCGAAATTGTCATATCAAAATTATCTTAGGGTGATTTAATTTGTATTTTTCTGAAAAGTTTCCTATTTTTATGAATACTGAAAATATTAATTTTTATTGAATGTTTCATTTTTTGTTTAAACAATATAAATAGTTAAATTGTTTTTTAAATTATTTTTAAAATAAAATTAGTTCAATTATATTAAAATTTATCTAATTTAGTTGATTTGAATCAATTACATATTTAATTTATAAATTAAAACTTTCTATATTTATGATAAGTTTTTCTTTGGAAAACCACTTTTTCTTCACTTATTCAGGTATAATTTTAAATTAAATCCTATCACTTCTAGGAATTGAATTTGGAGAAATTGATTCCATATTTGAAATAATATTAAATTATATTATATTAGATGTTTATATTAATTTTTTACCATTATGAATAGTAAGTATTAAAAATTAATTACAACGGTTAAGGTAAAAACTGATTGATTGGGGGATTAAACTAAAATTATAAGGCTCAAAATGACCCAAAAACAAGTCCAAAATAGATTATATATCCATATTTAAACATTATCACTTCTAAGATTTTTAAATGAACCACGTTTGAGGATTTTTTTTCTGAAAGAAATATGGGTGTAATTGAATCTTTTAAAATATTCCATGTTTGTCATCTTCCCCAAATTTTAAAGACCAACTAATATCCTCCCATATTCACACTTCCAATGATATTTTTTTATAAACTACTTGAAATAATAATAATTAATCCCATAAAAATATTATATGTCCCTTGTTTTTTTAAAAATCAGATCTATTAATGATATTGGTGCAAACCTAAAGAAGTTGTCGGAAGAAGTGGAAACATTCTTAAACAAGAATTTTTATTTTAATTATTATTCCACCCCATTAAAATATTAATAAAAAATACTCATATAATAACCATAGTATCTTATATATACTTATATTTTATTATGTCAAGGTCATGAACTACATCTATCTCATCTTCAATAAAGTGGAAAATGAAACTTTCGATCGTGTGTATAGCGGAAAACCACCTCACTAACCAAGGCAACTCATTTTACATTACCAACATTCAAATATGGATATAATTATACCTTCTTACATTCCATTTCATTTAAAATATGATAACGTAAATCATGTGTATGATGGGATACCACATCATGAAGCAATGTGATTCATTTTTCACTTAATCTTTACATGGAAGGTAATGAGGATATCTTTAGTGAATATATGTGATATATATAAAGTTATATTTATTCTTGAAAAATTTTATATCACACACTTCCTTACCTTTTCGCCCATTTAAAAAATTATAATCTCACATGTGTGCACATACAACCTACCGTCTCCATGAAGCGATGTGATCCATTCTCCATGTTTATATTTCCATAATTATTATAAAATTTACTATAATGAAAATAATGTTATTAATAAAATTAATATCATTATATATGTGATTTAACTATATAATATGTGAAAGAACAATAACATTCATGATAAAACATGCATGATAAAACAAGGCAATTAACACTTGAAATAATAAAAATAATGAAGTATTATTAACGGGTGGTAATATTTTATAATAGGATAATATGGGATATTATAAATATGAATATGGTTCTATTATAAATTAATAATATGCTTAAAACAATTATACTTAAGGTTAAATAACATTCAAACAAAAGAAAGTGTGAGGTAATGGATGGCACCTAAATTTCCCTTCATTGAGACATATTGTAATGTTATGGATCTAATTTATTTTATATGGTGTATATATTACCACTTTAACATGTAATATCATGATTCATTAATAATTCATTGTATTCTAGGTTTCAATGTGAATTATTTAATCCTAGGGTATTTGACTTGAAAATTACCAAGTGGTAAAGAATTTCATAATTCAATTTACTTTCATTAGGGTTATAATACTTATTAATTATCTTTAATATACTAAGATTATGTATGTAATGATTTTTTTTATTATTTTTTGTTTTATTTTAAATTATTTCATGTGTATTACTATTTGATACAAAAAATATATTCATACATTAATTATAACTTAAACTTTATGATCATTTCAAGGATGTATTACACAATCTCATTTCAATCAGGATTTTTTATGCTTGAATATACATTAATGGAATTTATTTTATAATTTTATAATAACCCTTTTAGTTTTTTTTCACTTATTATTCATGTGTTTTCAAGTAATAGTTCCATTTTTACCCTCTTTGGAACTAAAAAATAAGGATAAATTGTTTTAATAAATTCCAACTTCATTTCTCCCTTCGGTAGAAAAAAATTATTCACCTAAATACAAGTTTTCTAAAAATATTTGCAATTTTTTTGACTTTTATAAAATTATTTATGAAATAAAATATAACCCATTTTTAATTATTCAAAATGTTTTGAAAGGAATATTCATGTCATTTTAAGAAAGGTATGTTTGGATTTAATCAAAAAAGTGAAAGGAATATTTATTTTATCGTGTATGGATTGAAAAAATATTCTAAAACTCATGACCAATAAATGTTTTGAAGATTGTTTTATAATATTTATAGGTTATTTTAAATGAATATTATTTCGAATTTTTTTTGTGTGAAACTTTTGTTTTAAATTGTTTTTTTCAAGATGACAAAAATATTTTCTTCAGATTTTTTTTAAATATCTTATAATTTTATTAATATTCATCAATGACAACAAAAATTAATTTTACTTATACTCCACTAGAATTGTGTTGAATTAATACCATAATTATTATTTGTAAGGATCATTTATGATCATCTTTATTAAGGAAATTGTTTAAAATCTCTTCCTTAATTCATTTTTGTAGTCATTAAATATCACATGAAACATTCACTTTCCTATAATAATTTGGCATTACAATTTTTGTAAATATCCATATTATTTATCATGGATAATTTAATTTCATAATACATATATAATTTATACAAATACTATTCTGTATTGAATGTTTTTTATCTATGGAAATATTGATAAATCTATATTCTTTAATCAATATGAATATTTGATGATAAGGAAAATTGTTCATTAATTAAATCAATTACTTGATTTACGAGGAAGGATTTGGATATGCAGTTCTGGGTTTGGAAAATAATTATATATCCCCTTGATGAATTAGTTGTCCCATGAGGTGAATTAGTAATCTAGAATTAAATGGGTCTCTATCTAATGTTTTAATCCATCTTATGATGGGTCTTGAAAGTAATGGTATCATGATACATGAGATCATGATGTCCAATAATTAAGAATTTCCACCCTTAAGATTTAAAATATTATTATCCATAAATTGTTTGTAATTATATTATATATTGATGCATTTCATTATCATTTTATTGTTAAAATTCCATGTTTCTTCAGCTATTTACATTTCCATATTTATGAAGTATCATCTATTAATGATATTCATGATATTTAAACTAAATGTGTGTTCAATTATTTAATTTTCTATATTATTCATTCCTTCTCTAATCAGGATTATCAAGTTATTGATTAAATTGAATGTATATTTAGATATTTACCTTTCCATAATGGTTAATCAATATTTATTCAAGATATTAAATTAGTTTAAATGGAATGTGTATTTATTTATTTACCATTACATATTTATTATTCATATTGATTCATGAAATATTATACTTTACACAACTCTTACATATAATTTGAGATCACCATTGTTTTGTTCCTTTACTAAGAATCAAGGAATTGTAAAATTAGTGATATGCAAGGATATTCTATAAGGAATAAAGAAATTCATGAAAAAAATATTATGTAAATATAGCATTCAAATGTAATGTAAGACTCAAGTGTGTATTTAGTTTTCCCATACTACTAAACTATATTTTTATTTAGGATTCAATTCCTTGACTCATATTCCAATGTAGTAAAGGAAACACTAGATCTAGGTTACTAGAATTCGGTTCATTACATATACCTAATATATTTTAGTTTTAGTGTTTTATTGAATTAGGGAAAACCATTTATGTAAAAAAAACCCTTTTCTTTCTCCTCAAATAAATATTTTCCCATTATACCAAAAATTTTCTTGTTCTATAAGAATACTTCAATATCTCCCACAAAATTCTCCACACATGATACCCTTCTTGATGAATATTTTATAATATTATTCTTAATAACCAAGGGAAATGAGATCATAATAAAGGGTGAGATTAGATTCTCAATAAAGGTAAACATTGGAGATAACATTCGATAATAATAAGTGAGAATAAGATAATAATAATGGTAACATAACATGATCATAACTTAAAAAAGTCATAACTAATCATTTAAATATCATTAATCATGTATCATGGATTAAGTATTTTAATATTAAAATTTGTAACTCCTTAGAGTTAATAATCTATAATAATAAATCATGATCCATAATAACACATCACAACCATATGAAATAAATTTGTGTAATACATATAAGAATATAAAATCATTTAATTAGTAAAGTACTACATTATAGACTATAATAGTAGACTGGTTTCACTCATCATTCCATTTATTTCCTTAGTCATGGTTCACAAGAAAGACTATCATAGTGGATAGAGTCCTTTATAAAACTATATTCACTCCCAATTACATTTCATATTATCTCATGAGATATCAATATTTACCCAAATAATTGGTCGAATATATAATTTTGGTCCCATACATCCCATAATAAAAACTATACATAATTGTAATACAATATTATTAAAATAGCATAATTCAATATCTCATTGAAGTGAAATAACTTTCATAGTGATTTCTTCATAAATTAGTTATGTTACAGGAAATTAATGTGTTTCATAGAATCATCATTAAAACATCATCAAAATAATATATATAGATAAATAAAGAGTATGGTACAATAATATGTGATCCCCTTGTATCTTAACAATCCTTAAAGGATAATAACATAGATAAAAAATCCCTTTAATAAAAGTTTTTAAAATACACTTTGAAACTCAAAATAAAACACCAATTTTATTTTGGTAACTTTTAAATCCAAAATTACTAGAAAAAGAAGAATATTTTTTCATTTTAAAGCTTTTGAAAATTTTAAATGATGACTAATAATTAAGGATGAAAATGATGGTGGTAAAATCTATTCATGTTGTATACATTAAATGAGAACACAATTTTCACACTTTTATAAAAACATAAAATTGAGTAGTATGAAAACATTTAAACAGATTTATTTTAATCATTTTTAAATAAATTTAAAGAAGGTAAAAATAAGATTTAAAAAAATTATTTATAAGAAATTACATAAAACATTTTGAAAAACATAAACATGATCTTAAATGATTATAGAGATAAAAAATAAGGTCAGCTTTTATTAAATATATATTCTTTATAATTTTTAGTACCAGAGATATAAAAGTGTAAGTAAGTAAATTAAAACTCTATAAATAACCAATTTATAAAAAAAATCGGTTTTAAAGGATAAGTATAATATAATTTCATTGAATGTAAATTTAGAAAATAAAATACTGAAAATATATGATATTGTAACATAAACTATTACTAATTATTTAATTTTTGAATTAAAAAGCCTTGAAATAAATAACTTAAAACCTAAAATTAAATACCATTAATATGAAGAAATTAATGATATAATATATTGAATTGTTAGTGTAAAGAACATATAAAAACATATATATTAATAACATTAAGTATGTTTTAATGAGACAATTTTCAGATAAAGAAACCTTACAAATTCTGTAATCTTTAAATAAAACATAATAAAAGAGATTACCTTAGGTATATTTGTATATCCAAATATTTTTCATGAAATTAATCATAAAATACATTTATGGGTATTATATAAAGAATATAAAATAAAAAAGTGTAGAATATGGAATATGTGTCACAAAAATAAAATTGAGATGAGAAACCCTTACCTCATATACTGACATTAGTCATAAAAACTATTAATCTCTTATATAATAAAATTTTAATTATTATAAAATTATGAAAAAAAAATTAATAATAATCTTACCATATTTTATTCAATTATAATATCTAATTACTACTTTATTAATAATTCCACATTCAAATCTTCATTCTGGTTACTCACTGTTTCGTTTTTCATACTTGTTTCTCTTTGGTATGTAAAGACCCAAAAATTTCAGGAATTTTTTTTCTTAATTTCATTGGAATTTTACGAGTCTGTGGCTTCTAATGGTTCTTGACTCCAAGGCCCGGTGTGCTCGGAATCAATATCTGAATTTTAGCCCAGGTACATTCAGTAAAAGAACGACCGGGTTTTTCTATCTTTTGAACTGGGGCTCAGAATTGAAAATCTGAGGGCACCGATTAACTTGCAACACCGGTATTTACATAAGGGGACATTTATCATGGTTTCATTTGCACAGGAGGAGAAGTTTAAATTTTTGGTTTAAATTAAAAGTGAATAAAATTGTGGAACAATATTATTTTTATATCTAAGGTGGTTTTATCCTACATGGGGTAGTTGGGTGGGACCCACAAGTACGTAACTACCCATGTGAAGATATTTTTGAGGTGGGACCCACACGAGCCCCAAACTTTCACATTCCCTTAACTCAATTATAACTCTCATAAACTCCCCCCATTTTCTCCCCTTGTATTAATTTGTAACTCTTCTCCATTTATGTAACCTTTCCACTTCCTCCCCTATCACTACTTTGGATTTTCCAACCTATCAAAAATAATGAAACAAACTATTTAATTAATAGAATATAGAGTTTGAATTATTTTGAATACTTGGCATGCATGTTAATGTTGAGGAAGTCTCATCTTAATATGGGTTGGGAAAATCTTATCGTAGAACCTCTTGACGAGAAGAGAGATTTATACATCATTGAAACACATCTTCCCCCCGCGAAGAACGACGCCTCTTCATTGAGGAATACCGAGGTTTCATCTTCTCTGGAGAGACACCGACGAACGAGCAGGGATTGGTAGCGTGGTGCGGGCGCAACGAACTATGTTGAATCTGATGTCTTCCTCGTTTCCGATCTGACGAACGATGAACGACACGTGTTAGGGGTTGTTATGTTCAGGTTTTAATACTGTTCTTCATGGTCCTCCGATTCATTGGTTTCTTTTGGCCATTTGATATCATCTTGATGAGGAAGGGCTTGGGCCGCACGAACACAGTTCGACCCTTCCCCTCTCATTCGTTGTTTGTGGACGATGGAGGTGTTTGCGAAGAACCGTCCAGTGACGGGCCGACCATGAACGGTTCATCAGCGCATGATTGTCGGGTCGTCACAAATGCGTGGCACCATCGTGCCATGCATAGTAGATCCGGAGTGTGTCATAGCCGAGCCGCGGCGGAGGGGTGCGGCGTTGGCGCACCGCGCCGGAGCTACAGGAGCCGCATTCGGGGTGGGCCGCAATGGAGGGGCGCGGCGACAGCGTACTTTGTCGGTGGAAGGAAGCAGCGGCCTATGGCCGCGACAGATCTGGAAGGGCGGCCGGCCGTGCCGGCAGCTGGCACCATCAAGAGGCGGGACCCAAGGGGGGTCCCCATGTAATTCAATGAGCTAGCCATTAAGGCCGGCCGATTGTAGAAACTGGGGGGTGTAACACCACAGTAATTTGCGGCTAGGTCGGGCCCCACTGGGCGCCTCCACCCCTCTAGTTCGACCAGCCGCACGACTAACCGTGTGGGCCATGCGGGCCGGACCGTGCTGGCCGGACCGAGCCGCCGGCGCCGGGCCGGGCCGCCAGCCCCAGGCCGGGCCGCGACTGCCGAGACGGGCCACGCCCAATTGCGCCAGACTTGGACCCGAGTCAGGTCGACCCGGTTCGGGCCGACCCAGGGGGTATTGGGCAGGGTCGGACCGTGCCCAAACCCCCTATTTTGGGACCCTCTTCAGTTAAATGCTCATATCATGGGCTACAGACCTCTGATCGACCCAACATCAGTTGCGTAGGAATTCTTGGATCGAGCCGGTCGTTACAGTATATTACACTCAAGCTTTCGGCAATGTTTGTGTATGGACGGGTTGGTTTGAACACGAAACCAACAGGGCCCTCGGAGTTGAAACACTCATAACATAAGGATCGGACGTCCGACTAACGTGTCGTCGAATATGTTGGATTCATTTTGATGATAAAGAACTTTTGGCTTACTTCACATGAGGTTTGGACGCAGTTGGACTACGGTCGGGTTGGTTTTAGCTTAGAAACAAACTGGGCCCCTGGAACGGGAAAGCCGATAACATTCAGACCGGACGTCCGTTTGACGAACCATCATCAGAATTGGTAATCTCATTGAGAAACAGTCCCTTTGAGTATACCCTATGAGAGTTCGGGGTATAGTTTAGATACGGTCATGTTGGTTCGTACACGAAACCAACCGGGCCCCAGGGACAAAAAGGCTAATAACTCACAGACCGGGCGTCCGATTGATGTGTCGTCTTTTGAGTTGAGACCCCTGTGATAAGGCCTTACTTTGTGATACTTCTTTGTGGTAATTTGTGATCCTTGCAGTATTTCCCAGTAGCTCATGGAGGGAATTCTCCCAGAGACGAGCTTACGGAGTGCAGAGACCTAGTAGCTGTGGACTTGATGACTGCTTGACCGATTCGACATGGAGTGAGTCGACTAGCCCAGTGGACGGAGCGCCCGGTATTTGGCGGCAAACCCATGGCTAACAGAGCGCCTGGTAGTTAGAAGCAGACCCGCAGTACTCGACAGAAAGAGTACCTCTGTAAGATATTAGGAGAACCGCTTCTGTGTTTGCGCGGTAGACCCCTGGCGGGGAGAACTACTGTGTTTGTGTGCGGACCCACGGTACTTGACAGGAAGAGTACCTCATCAGACTAAGGTTAGTGAGTAGCGCCTCAGAGTCATGATAGGGCCCTAGTACTCGACATAGGAGAAGTTCTCCAGCAGTTGTGGTTTCGATAATGAAAATCCTAGTTTGAGCCGAGTCAATGACCTTTGTGTTTTCCTCATGATTGACATGGATTACTTGATAACATAGATATATGTATGGGCATATACCTAAGAAGTGGTTATCCGTTGATTTCATAACCTTTGTGTTTCCTCATGATTGAGATGGGTTACTTGATAACTTAAGTTTTACTATGGGCTTATACCTAAGTAAGGTTTATCTGTTGAGATCCTTATTGTGGTTATCCTTGTTGGATTTATTAAGACCCTGAGGGTCTTAGGGTCACTACTGAGTATCGTTATACTCACCCCTACACGGGCTATGCCCGCACCATATTGTGTTGGATGCAGACGACAGACAACGCTGACAGAGACCGAGTGTATGAGGACTGGACGGTACCCGGAGGTGGACCTCACGACGAGTCAGTACCCAGAGGTGGACCTCACGACGAGTTAGTACCCAGAGGTGGACATCACGACGATACGGTACTCGGAGGAGGTTTGCGGGCGAGAGTGTTGAGGAGGCTATATGTACCTACCCTTCATGTAGGATTCGAGGTGGAATTCACGACAAGACGGTACTCAGAAGAGGTTGGCGGTGATAGCACTGAGGAGGCTATCTATACCTACCCTTCCGGGAGGATCCCAGGTGGACGACCTAGGAGCTGCTTCTATCTTCCATATGTTTGTCTTTTCTGTTGTACTTTCATTCAGTTTTAGCTGTATCTTCTCAGTTGGGTTTGTATTCTGGCCCATTTAATTTTCATCACTATCTTTTGTACTTAGTGTTTTACATCCTCTTGTACTCTGGTTGGATGTGTTTATGTTTTATAAAGGCAATGCCTTCCTAGTTATAGGGATTTACGCCTTTAGTGCTAGTCACCAGCCCCTGGCCTATGGAAGGAGGGCTTGGGGTAGTCACGAAATGGGCCCTGGGGATGGGTCGTGACAAATTGGTATCAGAGGAATCAGTTCTACCGCAGAACTTAAGACTCTGATATTTCCTTTCTCTGAAGCAATAATGTTAAGGGTAACGAGTGTGGCTTTCAGTTCAGGGATCCCAGTGCGGTGGCCGACGTATCCATACACTAGGACCATGACTACTGATTTCCGACTCAGTGCACGAAGACACTGATTGCGTGTGTGTTTCCAAAATTTTTCTTTATGTCAGATCAAACCAGGTCAGCTCACCAGGTTTTAATCGTTTTACCGTGTCGCATCTGTTCAGGATGTCTCCAAGCAGACAGTCAGTTTGAGTTCCAAGAGAGTACTCGATGACGTCCCATCGAGCAATGATACTCTAGTGCAAGGCCCTCTTTTTATGTTTTCACATTCGGGTGGTGTACCAGCATCACCCCCACCCATTAAGCAGCAGATACCACTCGCCGTTCAAGTGGAAAGTGCACGCTGATAGAGAACGTTGCACGGGTTCCAGCAGCAAAGGCCTCTAATGTTATGAGGTGAGGCAGATTCCCACGCAGCAGTGGACTGGATGGAGGAAATTTCTTGAGTTCTACACCTAGTTTAGACACTAGTAGAGTAGATTATGATCTTGGATACCGGTGTATTCCCAGTGTGTGACCATGAGGTTGGTCCGTATAGTAATGAGGCTTTGGTTAGTGAACTGATGCCTAAGATAGTTCCTTTAGGTAGTGTGCCAGCTATATCACAACTTGTTGGTCAGCAATTACAACTGGAGATACCAGTAGATGACACATGTAGGATTACTGCCTTACATGTGTACCAGCATCAGATACCCCTTAGGTTCCGAGGCAAGCCTGATACACATGCGGATAAGGACTGGATAGAGAAGGTGGGTGAGTGTTTTCTAGAGCTTATACAGCTTAGGACGGATGACATGTCTGTTGCCGAGTATTCATCGGGGCGTACCGACCATTCCTGGTACTTGATGACAATGATACGATCAGTGCTTCAGGGCTCAGACATCCGAGCGAGGTGTGTTTAAGGACATCCGTGACAACACTTATTTCTATAATCATTCCTACTTATGCTAGCGTGCTAGAGAGAATCATTGTGGTTGAGAATTCTTTGGCTGAGTGGATGCAGCCAGTGAAGGTTAGTAGTGGGAAAGTCGAAAACTGGCGCCAGTCTCGGAGACATGGGTTTGTAAAATGTTTCAAGAAGAGGAAGCGTTAAGGACAGATGAATCTACAAAGCAGTAGACGTGGAAGAAGAGCTGGGAGAGGAGCATGTGGTGGTGTAGATTTCAACATGTTACAACCACCCTCCTTTGTAGTCCCCTTCAGGATCAGGGAGCAGGAGGGTTGGGGAAGACAGTGGCTGCATACGGTCAAGGAGTGTGATCCAAGGGCTATAGGAATGATTCAAAGTACAGACTGTGTCTACTACTAGCTGCCGTAACAATAGACATTGATACGAATCATCCCTTCCTTCAACGAATATGGTCCCAGACCTAGAGTTTTTTGTTAATCCATTGACTTAACCCTCACATCTAGAGATACCTTTGGGAGGAGACTCAATAATCATGCTTACACCAATGGTGTGATCTGACCCTTGAGGCGAGAGTTTTGGTTGGAACCTCTTGGTGGCAGTGTCGAGGCCTTACGACGTTAGTTTGGTTATGGATAGGGAAACCACAGTTCATACATAGATTGATTGTACTAGGAAAAAAGATTTTGGTTTACCTACAACGTTGGGATAGGTTTTTCCATGGTTGGAGAAAAGGAAACCCCAGGCAGCATAGGATGGAATCATGCAAAAGTGGGTGCAGTCAATCACTAATGAGTCGGCCAAACATAGATTTGAGCCAGACTTTTTCTAGAGTTGTTGCACCGCTTTTAGCTTTGACGAAGAAGGGTAAAAACCTTCGTGTGGTCTGGGATATGCCAGTTGAGCTTTTCAGGAGATGAGGTAGAGGCTGACCAGTGCACTCATTTTGAAGCTATCGAAGATGGTGTAAATTTTCCAAGAGTGGATGAAGAATGAACAGAGTAGGCAGAAATCTTATGTTGATAGGAGACAGAGACCACTTGAGTTCGATAATGGCGACCATGTTTTCTTATGGTTCTCACCTCGACGAGGTCTACAGAGATGTGGATGAGGTGGAAAGTTATCTCCGAGGTTAAACGGACCATTCTATGTCCTCAGCAGTGTAGGCGAGGTGGTTTACCGCTTGACCATTCCACCTTAGTTACACTGGGTGCACGATGCCATCCACGTATCGTAGCTGAGGAGATATGTGCACGACCCTTCACACATCATCAACCACAGGGAGCTGGACATCGATGACGGGGCGACATTTACGGAGGTTTTAGTAGAGGTTGAGGATCGACAGGAGCAAGTCCTACGAGGATGGTCAATTCCTCTTGTGTGCTTTCGTTGGCCACACGGGAACGTCTAGGAGATCACCTAGAGCAGGAGGCTCAGTTTCCTACTCGGTACCTCCATTATTTTCCATAGTTTTTTTTGTAGCTTTATCGGGACATAAGTCCCTGAGGTGGGAGTAATTTAAAGACCCGGAAATTTCAGAGAAATATTTTTCTTAGTTTCATTGGAATTTTACGAGTCTGTGGCTTTTGACGGCACTTGATTCTGAGGCCCGGTGTGCCCGGAATCAATATCTGAAGTTTAGCTCAGGTACATTTTGTGAACGAACGAGCAGGTTTTTCTATATTTTTAATCGGTGCTCGGAAATGAAATCTGAGGGCACCAATGAACTCACAACACCGATATTTCCTTAAGGGGACCTTTAACGCGGTTGCGTTTGCACAGGAGGAGATGTTAAAATTTTGGTTTAAATATGAAGTGAATAAAATTGTGGAACAATTTTATTTTTATATCTAAGGTGGTTTTATCCTACATGGGGGAGTTGGGGTGGGACCCAGAAGCACCTAACTACCCATGTGAGGATATTTGTGAGGTGGGTCCCACACGATCCCCAACCTTTCACATTCCATTAACTCACTTTTAACTCTCATAAACTCCCCCCATAATCACCCCTTGTATTAATTTGTAACTCTTTTTCATTTATGTAACCATTCCACTTCCTCCCCTCTCACTCTTTTTGATTTTCCAACCTATCAAAATTAATGAAACAAACTCTTTAATTAATAGATTAAATAATTTGAACTATTTTGAATACTTGGCATGCCTATTAAAGTTGAGGAAGTCTCATCTTAATATGTTTTGGGCACATCTTATCGTGTAACTCTGGACGAGAAGAGAGCTTTATCCATCATTGAAAAACATCTTCCTCCGGCGAAGAACTGCGCCTCTTCATCGAAGCATACTGAGGTTCCATCTTCTCTGCCAAGACACAGACGAACGAGCAGGGATCGGTAGCATGGTGTGGGCGCAACGAACTACATTGACTCTGATGTCTTCCTCGCGTCATATCCGATGAACAACGAACGACATGTGGTAGGGTCTGTTATGGTCAGGTTTTAATACTGTTCTTCATGGTTCTCCAGTTATTTGGTTTCATTTGGCCGTTTGATATCATCTTGACAAGGAAGGGCTCGGACCGCACAAACACGGTCCGACCCTTCCCCTCTTGATCGTTGTTTGTGGACGATGGAGGCGTTTTTGAAGAACTGCCCGGTGACAGGACAACCAAAAATGGTTCGTCAGTGCATGATTTCCAGGTCTTCGCAAAGGTGCGGCACTATCATGTCGTACGGAGTAGAGCCGGACCATGGCCTAGCCGAGCTGCAGTAGAGGGGTGCAGGGCTGTGGCGCCTCGTCGGAGTTATAGGAGCCGCGGTCTGGGAAGGCTGCGGTGGAGGGGCACGACTCCATCGTGCCGCGCCGGAGCTGCACAGACCACGGCCGGGGCGGGCCGTGGTGGCGGGGCGCGGTTCCATCGAGCCGCGCCGGTGGAAGAAAGTCGCTGCCTATGGCCGCGGCGGATCAGGATGTGTGTCCGATCATGCCGGCTGCCGGCGCCATCAAGAGGCGGGACCCAAGGGGGTCCCATTATCATTCAAGGGGCCGAGCATTAAGGTCGGTCGTTCGTAGAAACCGGGGGTGTAACACCCCCCCAATCCGTGGCTAGGGCGGGCCCCCTGGGCGCCACCACCCCGCTAGGTCGACAAGCCGCGCGGCTAACTGCCTGGGCTGCGCGGGCCGAACCGCGACACCCGGGCCGGGCCGCCAGCACCGTGCATGGCTGGGCCGCGTCCAACCGGGCCGGACCTGGACCCGAGTCTGGTCGACCCGATTCAGGCCGACCCAGGGGGTATTGGGTCGGGTCGGACCGGGCCCAAACCCCCTATTTTCAGACCCTCTTTAGTTAAACCCTCATATCATGGGATACAGACCTCCGATCGACCCACCATCAGTTGCGTAGGAATCCTTGGATCGAGTCGGTCGTTTCAGTATATTACACATAAGCTTTTGACGATGTTTGGGTATGGCTGGGTTGGTTCGAACACGAAACCAACCGGGCCCTCGCACCAGAAATGCTCACAACTTAAGGATCAGACGTCCAATTGACGTGTCATCGACTATGTTGGATTCCTTTTGATGAGATTGATATTTTGGCATACTTCACCTGAGGTTTGGGCACAGTTGGAGTACGGTCAGGTTGGTTTTTTCTTAGAAACCAACCGGGCCCCTGGAACAGGAAAGCTGATAACTTTCAGACCGGATGTCCGTTTGACGAACCGTCAGCAGATTTGGTCGTCTTGTTGAGAAAAGGTCCTTTTGAGTATACCCTATGAGTGTTTGGGGTACAATTGAGATACGGTTGGGAAGGTTCGTACACGAAACCAACCCGACCCCTGGGACAAAAAGGCTAATAACTCATAGACCGGGCGTCTGATTGATGTGTCGTCTGTTGTATTGAGACCTCTGTGATGAGGTGGTCCTTTGAGATACTTCTTGGTGGGACTTTTTGATAATTGGAGTATTGAAAAGTAGCTCGTGGAGAGGATCCTCCCAGAGACGAGCGTACGGAGTGCGGATACCTAGTAGCTGGGGACCTGACGACTACTTGACCGATTCGACTTGGAGTGATTCGACTAGCCTTGTGGACGGAGTGCCCGGTATTTGGCGGCAGACCCATGGCGGACGAAGCACCTGGTAGTTGGAATCAGACCCGCAGTACTCGACAGAAGGAGTATCTATATAGGCTATTATGGGAACTGCTATTGTGTTTGGGCGGCATACCCCTGGCGGGGAGAACTACTGTGTTTGGGTGCGGACCCGCGGTACATTACAGGGGGAGTACCTCAGCAGTCTATGATTATTGAGTAGCGTATCGAAGTCGTGAAAGGGCCACTATACTCAAAAGAGGAGGAGTTCTCCAACAATTGTGGTTTCGATAATGAAAATCCTGGTTTGATCTAAGTCAATGACCATTGTGTTTTCCTCATGATTGAGATGGGTTACATGATAACTTAGGTATATGTATGGGCATATACCTAAGAAGTGTTTTTACATTGATTTCATAACCTTTGTGTTTCCCCATGATTGAGATGGGTTACTTGATAACTTAGGTATAAGTATGGGCTTATACCTAAGTAAGGGTTATCTGTTGAGATCCTTCTTGTGGTTATCCTTATTGGATTTAGTGAGACCATGAGGGTCTCGGGGTCACTACTGAGTATCGTTATACTCACCCCTAAATGGGCTATGCATGCACATCGTTGTTTTGGATGCAAACGATGGACAATGCTGACAAAGACTGAGTGTACGAGGACTGGATGGTACCCAGAGGTGGACCTCATGGCGAGTCAGTACCTGGAGGTAGACCTCATGACGAGTCAGTACCCAGAGGTGGACTTCACGACCAGACGGTACTCGGAGGAGGTTGGTGGGAGAGAGCGTTGAGAAGGATATCTGTAACTACCCTTCAGGTAGGATCTGATGTGGACTTCACGACGAGACGGTACTCGGAGGAGGTTGGCGGTGAGAGATTTGAGGAGGATATCTGTACCTACCCTTCAGGTAGGATCCGAGGTGGACGAACTTGGAGCTGCTTCTATCTTCCAGCTATTTTTCCTTTCTGTTGTACTTTCATTCAGTTGTAGCTTTATATTTTCAGTTGGGTTTGTATTCTAGACCATTTAATTTTCATCACTAACTTTTGTACTTAGTGTATTACTTCCTCTTGTACTATAGTTGGATGTGTTTATGTTTTATAAAGGCAATTGATTCTTATTTATTGGGATTTACGCCTTTGGTGCTAGTCACCAGCCCCTGACCTATGGAAGGCGGGCTTGGGGTTGTCATGGCACGGGCCCTGAGGACGGGCCGTGAAATGGTAGTTCATGTAAATGATCTTTTTCCTAGATTAATCATCACTAGAATATTAATCATGTAATAAGTATCATATTAATAAATTATATTCAATTTTATAAACATTAATATAATGTGGTGATGGAAAATAAATTACATCACTTCATGGTTGTGGTACTCTGTGCGTACACACGAGTGTTGTTCTAACTTTATGATGTACATGACAAAAGAAAGGTAGATAATAGTTCAACATAGAAAATAATAATTATAGAATAAATATTATATATATTAATTAATTATATATTTAATACGATGAACGTTAATAGTAAATGAAAAATAAATCAAATCGCTTCGTGGAGGAGGTTGTATACACGAACAGACGAGCAATGTTGCCATTTTTTCAATGAATGGAAATGTGATTGAAAATAAATATACCATTAACATAAAAATATATCAATATAGTAAATATACATATTAAATCATTTTAGTATTTCTATAATACATTTTTCAGGTTTTGGTATAAAGAAACATGAAAATGTTCTGTAAAAACATATACCACTTCTTCAAGGATCATCCTTTGAAAAGCACATTAAGGATACTTGGATGGGACTTTTGGGAAGAATAAATATCAAGGTAATATATAATGATATTAAAAGAGTATTTGTTTATATATTGGTTGATATAAATTACTCAACTAGTGTGTATAAGATAATAGACATGGTTCCCTTTTATAGGTGAGGGGAGTGACACAGTTATAATTATTAAGAATATTAAAATTTAAAAAAGTCACTCCAATGGGAAAGTGGATCCAAATTGGTTAAATTTTGAATATGACATTATATATTATCTAATTTAGTCCATATATTATTATTTGAACCATTTTTTTGATCATTTTAACCCTTATCTATTTATTTTGACCCCCGATTAATCATTTTAACTTTTACCATGGTTATAAGATTTTTAACATGGTAACTATTAATTATGAAGAAAATTAATTTGATATTATAAAAAATATTAATTATGATTATTACAAATATGGAATGTATTTTATTTTATTCAATTCATTTAAGTGATATAATTTAATTTTAATATCTTCACACAAAACACAAAAAAAACTATTTTTTAAGAAATGTATTTTTATGCTTAAAAATAAATTTAATCCAATTCCTTTCCTTATAAAAACAGTTAGATGAATTTTAAAATATTATATTGAGTATATTATCCATACATTTCATTAAAATCATTCATCAATATTTATTAATTTAATTTATGAAGATAAAAACACATTGTGCATATAAAAATAGTTTTTTTAGAAAAATCATTTTTTACCTTTAAATGATTCTATTTTATTTTATAACTAATTGATATCCAATGCATTCATTTTATAAATGTTTACAAAATGTTTTTTATAAGTTTAGTATTATTAAATAAATTTTAAATAATACAAATATGAAAAAAATAATGCTCATAAAATATATATTTCAATGTATTTCTTTAGGGTCAATAATATTTCCTTTGTGAGTTAGAATTTATTTTTGATTATTATATCTCATTTAAATACCATAAAATGTGATTCAATTTAAAATTAATAATAAATAATCACGTATTTTCATTGGTTTTTTTCTTCATAAGATAACAAAAAAATCTAATTACATAAAGATATCTATAATTTTGGGGTGTTACTAGACCAGACATACACTGGATATTTAAAATGACCATAAATGATAATAAAGTTAGTCTTCAAAGCATCAAACTCCTTTAATCTGTGATGATGATACCTAGACTAGATTTAAATCATATAGAATAACTTTTCAAATTTCAACTAATCAGAGGGGTCCTTTATGTAGTCAAAGGGATATTCATTGTTAATAGTCACCCAATTAAGCTTCCTATAATCAATTAATAAGTAGAGAGTCTTGTAATCATTCTTAAAAAAGATATCTTGGGTAGACCATGGAGATACACTAATATGAATGAATTTATTAGCTTCTAATCCATATATCAAAACTTCCAATCCTATAAATTCCTTGGGAACCATATGATTATAATGAAATGATGTCGATGATGTATCATGCACCATTTCAATTGAAAAATCAACTTCCCATTTCGGAGGTAACCCCAATAAATATTTTGGAATCATCATTGGAAATTATATCACTATCAGAGGAAGCTCACTCCTAATGTTCTATTTATCTACATAAACTAGAATAGTTGACAACTAATTTATTAATCTCCAATCATCTGGAAGAGTAGGTCCCACCCAACCAGAATAGGGGTCCCATTCTCTTCAAAACACATAAGATCTCCCATCAAGGGCAGTTAATGTCACCCACTAATGATAAAAATCGATTAGGTATTTGAAGGTAGTCATAAATTCCATTTCAATGATAACATCAAAGAGAATAATTCTGATACCCATAATATACAAGGATATATATTTTTCAAATATGTAGACAATACAATGAGGAAGTCAAAAGCCTCATTCTTCCTTCTTCCTGAGAGGTGTCGATATCTGAAAAATAATAGGCATAATATTGAATGATAGATTCATTAAATAAATTACACATGAAGATATAAATGAATGAGAATCATCTATATCAAATAAAATAGTCACTATAAATGAGGAAATTACAATAGTACCTCTCATAGTCCATGGTTCTACCTAATATTTCACCTGAAACTTCTCTACAACATAAAATTGCCCTACTTATAGATAATTAAGAGGCCTAAAACTAGACTAGAGCTAAGTAATTATCTGACGTGACAAATAGTATGGAACACTATTACCTTCATGTCTATGAGATTATGGTCTCACTACCTTAGTGGAATCAAACTAAATTGTGGATCCTATAAGAACAAAAGATCCTTCCCTTCTTTGAGGACATGTTATGGATATAGAAAATTAATATAAATATATTAACCAACCACAAGAGTGAAAATCCTTTGAAGATACTTGGAAAATGGATTTTTATGTCCAGTCATTACACATTGATAGGAATTAAGAATTCCACTTTCTATAGTTACATATGATAAAGATTATGACAGGTTCCGAAATCCACTACCACTCTCTATTCTAGGTTTATCATGTTTCTTATTCTTCTATAATAAGTTGACATCACTTATACTTGGAATGAATGAAATTTTGATCATTCCAAGAATCCCATCTTGGTTTATCTCCACCATCAAGTCTCATTCCACTACCACTACGTAAGTGTTGAGTTTCAAGAAGAAAACCTGGAATCAGATGTCAGGACAAAGACCCCTTTCAAAAAAGTGGGTTTTTAATCCTTAATTCTAGATTATCTAAGGAGAAGAATAGATGATCTCATTAAAATAGTTAGTGTATTCAATAACCATATATTTTTTTTGAAGTTACAAATACTCTAAATACTTATCCAAGGATATTATAAAAGGGTTTAACTATCAAGAAAAAAATCATCTTGAAGTCTTTCTATTCCAAGTTAAACGATTATCAATATGTTTTCTAGCCAATCCTATATCTCTTAAGTATCACTTTTTCCCTGAAAATATGGAGATTTATGGGGAACAAACTCCTAGGCCCAATATTTATACTGACTTAGAAACGAAGTTGAGTATTTATATAAAGTTATGAGATGGAAAACCCATTGGTCTATATATATCAGAATATCTACCACATATTTGATATGATTATATCCAATATAAGTTTTATTCCATGGAACATTTTGGGTACCTCACACTATAGCGTCTATTGGGGATCTTCAAGGAGTTATAATATTACATGAAATAAAACAAAGTAGAATATATCATTTTAAATAAGTAAAAAATCACTAATAAAACAAAAAAATTAATTTAAATATTTTAAAAAATAATTTTATAGCTTTTAAAAGAGTTAAAACACATAAATCATCAAAAATTATATTAGTCATATTTTGGATGTATGGTTTAGTAATCTTTGTTACAACCATGTGGGTCAGAGAAGATGGGTGGAGAATGATGCATGGTTTCAAAACATTTTTTACAACCCATATACTAATTGTTGGAGTCACACTAGAACTCATACTAATTGGGTTGTGTAATTTGAACTCTTATTCTATAGCTCATGCAACTTATCTATTCTCCCAAAAATATTCCTAAAAACCTCTACATTCTAACTTAAAATCTATTAGAATCCAAAACCTAGTTAAAAAAAATTCCAAAATACTCATATATTGACATAAAATGGTGACTTAAGTCTCATTATGAAGAGTGTTTTATAGATACTCACTCGCAACCTACCCTTCAGGTATTGAAGTTTATGTCCCCTACTTTCCATGACTTCCCAAACATCATATACCAGTATCCTAGATCTGATACTATTTTTTTAACCAAATTGGGATACCCCAAAACCTAGGCACTTGAGCTGGTCCATAGAAAGACCTGAAGGGAATTTTCAATCCCGACAGACTGTAAATTAGAGCATGGGCATCAAGAAATAGATATCAAGAATGGTTTTACCAATAAATTTATCAAATGAGTCCAAACCAAAAACCCAACATGATCATACCATAATTCAGGGTGTCATTAATTTAAAAAACTTAATAAGAAATAATTACTCGTAAAAATGAAAAAATACAAATAAAATATGGTGAAGTTATAAGAACCATATATTATACTATATAACATCATCCATAATATTACCCAAATTTTGGTTAAGAAAACATGTAAAAAAAATAAATGGTAAGATGAAGTAACATTATAAATGCACACAATGAGAATCCAAACACCACTACCCCTATATGTATAACATGATACCTCACTCCTACAATGTAACCACCTCTATCCCATGCTCTTCTAATAAGAATACCCATAATGCAGTGTGTTTACATTACATGTATCCATCAAAAAATCCCTATATGCATTCATTGGGTGTTTTTATGGTGTGATAAAAACTATCCCAATATTGTACCACTAATTATATAATGAGAAACCATTTTTAGATAATCTAAGAATGCTAGTTTGAAAAGTAAACCACATAAAAATATATTTTTTACATATTCAAGTCATAAATACACAACAAAGTTTATAACATTTTCAATATAATGTAAATTAAATTTAAAAAATATTTAATATAAACACCCTGAAAAAATACCTAAGAGAGAAAAGGTTAATTAATCATAAAATACTCTTACTATCTTGGTGATTGACTTAATCATATTCATCCTCATGTATGGGCCTATATAAAATCCTAGCAGTGAATCATATCTAAATCAAAGTGTTGTTTAGTTAGTGTGGAATATTCCAAGGCTAGGTTGGGCATTAAAATTCCTAACAATATTGTCTCATTTTTCCCACCTAAGCACCCATGTTCCCATGTGTTATCCCATTTTTAAATAATTGAAATTTTATTATTTAATCCAATTTCTATTCAAAAGGTAATTTCATTAGGAACATAACATGTAACACACATTTATACATATAAAACACTCTTTTGAAATATATATTACATTCCCAATTTAAAATAGAATAATTTAAAACAATTATATCACATATAATCATTCCCTAAGGATCATATATCATTCTTTTATGCAATTTAATATATTTTTGGAAAACAAAGAAGAGAATGTGCTTCATCAAGAAAAGGAAATTCATGAAACCACCAACCATAATCAAAGAAGCAACACTCCAATGGGGTGAATCCATGAAAATTATGGGGGAATAAAATTATAAGGAATGACAGAGACCTAAATATCAAGCCTCGTAGCCTCAAAATCAGGTAATGAAAACCCTAGGGCTCGATGAACGTATGGATTGAAGGAAACCATAAAAGGCAGAATAATGGAACTAAGAATTTGATAAATATACACTTACTTGATGATATACACGTGATTTTTAGTGAAACCCCCAATAAAAAGCAGTGGAAAGGGAGGAGAAAGGAAGAAATGTGTTTAATACTTATAAGGGTCAAATGTGAAAATAAGGAAGGTTTAGGAGGATTAAAATTAGCAACAAAAATTTGGTAAAAATACATTTTTAATGAACATTGGAAGGATACATGGTTTGGGTGAATGGTTTTAAAAAAAGTGCAAAAACCATGTGAAGGGCACTGGATAAGCCCTTGTGAAGCCACATGGTTTGGAAACCCATTCACCAATCATGTGAACACCAAATAATTTTTTTTCATGTTCTAAATGGATTGGCCATACGGTTTACCATAACCATACACAAACTATATGACTGAAAAACATCCCTATATTCCTTATAATTCAATGGAAATAACCTATAAGTAATTTAGAATAATGGAAATAAATAAATAGTGAAATCTATAACTGAAAATGACACTATTATTGTGAAATATTACATAGTGTTTTAAATGTTCACAAATAAAGATCCCTTTATGGATGAATAAAGATGATTATTTTTTCAGTTAAATCCCATCATGAATTGTGTTGTTAATGGTGGAGATATGAGTTTATCTCAATTTATTCATAGTCAATATATAATTTTTATTTACATTTCGAGTTGGAGAAATATAAAAAAAATCATCATATCTAATGTTGTGATGTTTAGATAACTTCCACATATGGATAATATGATGAATTAATTCTTGAGGCAGTTTATTTATGTGTCATGAAAATGATTTCATGTTATATTTATTAATGACATTCTCATGGATGAGTTTAAGGATCAATGGACAAGATCTAGAAGAATTTGAATAATATTTTTTGGAATTTTCGTTTATTCCATTGTGATCTCTTAAACATGGTGTTGTCATTTAATAGAAAAGGATTGTAAAGGATGTTTGATAAAATGACTTTTTTAAAGACCATGGTCTCATGTATTCATAGAGGAGGACCATGAGGATACCCAAAATGGGTGGTGGGGAGAGACATCTTCTATATCATGGTTATTAGTGAAAATTCCCATTGTTATTCTTTAAAAGGTATTTTAAATATTTAAAAGAGAAACTAAGAACTCTTTATAAGGAACTATGGATGAAATCAGTGTTTCACATCCTGTTGTAGGAAATAAATTCTATTTATACAATGATTTTGAGAAAAATAAACATAGGTGATGAAAATTTTGAGATCAATATAAATAGGTAACTAATATGGCTACCCACACTATTTTATTGTTGATTAATTAAAGATATATCTCAATGGTTTTAATGGATTTCTAGAATAAAGGGATGGAATATTATCTATCCAAAAAATCAGATCTGTTCAAGATAAACTTGACCATGTAATGGTAGATACCTCCATGTCATGGTGGATCTATATCTATAAATATTTTAAATGTTTCATCAATTGGGTATGGTAAGTATTTGAGACATCTATACAGATATTCATAATATAATTCTTAGGATTTTAGGCTATGATTTAGGGGAATAACATGGTCGTACACTTGATCTAAAGTAAAAAAATACTTGAGGAATCTATATATGATCTATTGACTTATTGAAACTACTCTACATTTTTTTAATTGGATATTAGGACTATATTCATTCACTTATGACTTTTTATTATTGATATTAAAATAAACATGTATACAAAAGGATCACAATCACTGAACACTAAGTATTATCCACTTGATAATAAGAGGGTGTGAATCTTGTAAGAAAACTCTTATGAAATTCTTGTTATCTCTGTTTATATTTCATCACCATATTATATTTTTATAAATTCTTCACATGATCTTGTGATATAAAAATTTATTTTAGAAATTTTTGTTTTAGTTACCACTGATTCACCCTCATGGTAGTTTACTCTCTCTTGGACATATTATTTATAATCAAATCATTATTTAATTATTTCCACGTATTCACTCATGGATTTGTGTTTTTTTCCTTTTTCCTAACATTTTTAATCAATATGATCTATGAAATACAAGAACAACATTAATAATAAAGGATTACCCATATTCCATGGGAAGTAATTCCATCGATGGAAGAAGAGGATGGATATATATCTTTTTTCACATGGCTTGTTCATTATTGATATCACTGAGAATGGCCTATATATTTTTGATGTTGGGATAACCTATATTTTTTTTAAAAAATAATATTGAAGCATATAAGGGAGAGTACATTGCATTACTCCCATCCCTCTCAGAGAAGGAATTGACATAAGTGATGGATACTAAAATAGTGAATGTAATTTAAACGAAACACTATGATATTATTGAGGGAGATAAAAAGTTTGTACTCAATTTGAGGATATTAAAATGATTGAAGATGAGTCCTTGGGTATATTCTTCATTTGCGTGAAAAAGTTGATAGGGATTTACTTGGATAAATTTGTTGAAGAGATCTATCACATAGAGGACTAAGACTTGGATGAGTGTACTATTGATAAACTCAACACTTTATTAATATCATATGATATGAGTATATGGATAACCTTAATGATGGAATGTAATTCTAAGAAATGTATGATATTCAGAAATTAAAAAGGATATAAACACATTAAATTGATGAGGTATCATGAGGATAAATCTGAAAGTGAAGATAATTCCAAGTATTTGGATGATATCGTATCATTATTATCACAAATAATGTAATGAGATAATGATAAATACGAAGGAAAAATTTCTTTTATGTGTTTCAATTATGAAAATATTAGAAACATTAGAGAATGTTTTCCTATGATTAATAAAGAAATAGAACATTTTGATCAATCAAGAAGATCATCTTGGTGATATAGGGGTCCAAGAAGTCGTAATAGAAGTAAGTACTTTAAAGGGACAAATAAACAATTATAATTTTAGGGACATTAAATTTACCTAAAATAATAATGTCGCATATTGTTATGTGGAATGTGAAAGAGAGTAATAATTCTCAAAGGAAGAATGATCTATGTATTTCATGGATATATCAAATCAATCTAATAAAACCACTAGTGAATAAGAGTTGGTTATAAGTGGATATGAAAGATATTATTAGGAGGAATAAAATGAATTTTTATTGAGAATGGTTATTTTGAAATTTTTAAAGAATTAAGGCTTCTTGAGAAAGGAATCCACGCATTGAATAATGATAATTATTCACTAAATAAATATCATATGTATCAATTTCAAAGGACATTATTGAGATGTAAACAAAGTTCACATGAAATACGGGTAATGGCGATGAAATAATTTAATAAATAGATAATATTATTGAGATTAAATCAATAAATTTTATTTCTAATAATTAATATGTGAAGGATACTTAGGTGATGTTGATTTATATGAAAAATCTCAGGAAATTTTGATAGTATGAGCTTCAAAATTATATTAAAATAGTTGGTGAGTTCTCAAAAGAAATAGTTAAAGTTATTTATTATACAAAGAAACATGAATATTACCCTATAGTACCATAAAAATCATATTTTACACTTAATATTGCAATAAAAATTTGGAAAGCAATGATAATAAAAGAAAAAAGGTTGTTGCTTCACATAAGAAGAAAAAAACACCCATTATTACTTTTTTATTATAGTTCATGGCCATTATCAACATCATTAAATATATTAAAAATAGTACTATATACATACATATATATATATAATATTATATATACTAGTTTATAAATAAGGGAGTTGAATTCTTCTATATATATGCTCAGCTCCAACGCCCTTCATGTGCATCGCCCAATATAGGTCACCCCACATCACTATATCTGATATTATGATGCTGGATTTTTACCCACACATGAGACTTTCTTCTTTTGGAATACATGACCATGAACCTTATATACTTTAATTTATGTTTAACTTAAGCCATTTAGCATGAGTCACCATAGTATTGTTAGCTCATGTGTGAGCTATGTGCCTAATGTATCTTGCATAAGAACCAATTTTTCTCTTCAAAAAGGCCATAAATAAAAACCCCAAGGTGTTAATTAGGTTTTTAATACATTGAAATCTAGTATATAGAGAAAAATCATATACCAGCTAGGTATGATCTAGACCACATATATCCATTGTTATTTCAAATAGTGTTAGTACTGAAAATATAGAAAAAATGAGGTGTAGAATAGAAAGAATTAGAATAAGACCTATTATAGGAATTAAGGAATATTCAAGGTAAAAATAGGATACTTATTCATGATAAAGTTGAAAAAAATAGTTGTACTTTTAATTATAAGGAAGAAAAAAATTGTCATTTTAAGAAGAATATTTCCAATTGATGAGATTTATCTTTGAAGGAAGATGTTGTTGTTATAGAGTTTGAAGACATAAATTCATTATGTGATAACATAATTTATCACCCACTAAATCAAATATATTCCTTGAATTGATGTGGTTGGGATCAATGTAATATTCTAATTAGTCATCTAAGACAACATCTAAAATAGAAGGTAAAATGAAATAATACATTTGACTTTTTTAATGAACATGTGGGAGGTATGATTAATTCAAACACAGTACCAATAAATGTCTTATTATTATGTTGAGGTATCTACAATAAAAAAAGAGAGATCTCAATATATATCAAGGGGAGGAGTAATCCAGAATAATAATTGGAGTTTGAGGTGGATTAAAAAGTACTCAAAGGTGGAAGGGCTTGGATTCTTAACCACATTTTCTCGTCCCATATGATCTATAAATAATCCTAAAATAAATCTAAATTTATGATGAAGGACTAGGTACTTTAATTAATGGTAGATAACAAAATGTCAAAGGAGTCAAAATCTCTATATTAATGAGAATAAACTTGAGTAAAATTACGATCTATTTATTGAAAATTTTAGGCATAATCTCATGGGTGTCTCTTATCATGTGACATTATTAAAAAGGTAATATATAACTATAATGGATGTTTTAAAAGGAGATTTATGGATGAAATATCATCATGAAGTGATTGTGAACAATTGAAAACATAATTCAAATTTCCACTAATCAAAATTGTTAGTGAATCATAATTAACGAGGATAATGATCTTTGGAATATGAGACTTATCCATTTAGGTTCAAAGAACATGGATATGATAATCAATTATAAATTTTCAAGGAATTTACTAAATATTAATCATGAAAGACTCATTACATGTGATACTTTTCACAAAGTTAAAATAGTAAATAAGAGTGACAATAGAATGGTGATAAAAAAATAAAATTCTTAAGTTGATACACTCATATATGTGGAATTTTATGAGTTTTAAGTCAAATAATTGATATAATTATTTAATGAATTTAATTTACAATTTTACTCATATTACGTATTTATATTTCATTTTTTGTTAATCAAAATCCCTTGATTTGTTCAATCATTTTATTAGGGGTGTTGAAAATTAAATCGGATGTGTTATCAAATGAATTCGGTCCAGTATTAAATTTGAATATTGGAATGACATGTTTGAAGAATATATTTAAAATAATGGAATAAATCATCTATATAGTATTTTGTACACACCATAAAATTTTGTATTGTCTAATCAGCATAACTATATTTTGGTGGATATGGTTATAACTATATTATTAGATTATCTGACTTTGAAATTATTTTGGAGAAAAAATATAACTGAAGGTCTCTATATTCATAATAGGTGTTCAATTATACTAAATTTAGTAAATACACCATATGATATGTGTTTTGGGAAGTTTCTAAAATTGAAGTTCATAAATAAATTTAGTACCCAAAGTTATATCAATAGAAAAGGAATACGTTTGGGAATTCCCAATTAGGGGACTAATAAGGAAATATTACTTGTATATGCATTGAGTGGAAGGATTTAACTACGTTAAAGATTATACAGAATATCATTGTCTTTCAAATTAAAAATTCATTAAAAAAATAATTTCTATTTGATGTTGAGATTGATATTCTCAATGGGAAGGTGTTGGAAAACTAGGGGTATATTCGAATGTGGAAGATGATTTATAAAATACCCATGATGATTATGAAATTTTCAATAATTAGGATAACCTAAATTGTGGTGTATATATGTTTTATTGATATAGATAACATGTTGAACCTAAAAACATCTTTATATATAGAATAATGTGTGTTAAAACCCAAAAAAGACTAAAAAATTTTAGTCACGCCCACTTACTTATACAAGTTGAAAAAAAAGTATCGAATAGGAACTAAAACATGAGGATTATATTATATTGATTAAATCATATCTAAATAAGATTAATGAGAGTAAATCATGAGAATTATTTTCATATCCCAAAGATAGTATATTTATAGGGACCATGTGGTTGTTTAGGAATAAGCTCAATGAGAAAATAGAAGTAAAATGAAAAATATATTGTGTGTAAGGGATATTGACAAATTTTAGGTATATAATTTAATGTGATGTTTTATCCATTTAAAAGGATTTAAATGATTATATTTTTTCTACTGAATTTTATCAAAGGAAATATAGTGTTTCTAATGGATTTTAAGGGAAATGCTACAGCAGGTTGAACATAGGTGAAGTAATGTGCAAAGATAGATATAATCACAGACAGGGATGGTTGAAATTTGAGAGTAGGGATATAGGAGGATCACTTGGAACTATTTATTTATTCCACGGAGGAAATGGTGGGGTTATTTATAAAGGATTATTCAATCGGTGAATCCTCAATGGAAAATTCATGGGACCTTCTTATGCACTTAGAGGAATAAATACTGGAGAATGTCTGGACTATTCATGATTATAATGAGGATGTGGAAATAATAAATGGGTGACCAATTCAATTGATCAAAAACATGTATTAGAGAGATTGGATTGACATGCAACATTTTATTTGGACCAGAGGTTCCTATGAAAATAAGATAACAGTGGAGGAGTTCTTGAAAACTTGGGGCAAATTGGCCTGCCAATTTAAAGAAATTATAAACGATGAACTAGATAAAAAGGTAACTGATATGTCCTAAAAATATTATAGGGATTTTTTTTCTAAAAGTTTAATGATATCATTTAAAAATTTATTTATTTTCATTAATGTTTGTTGCCTTGGTTGAACATGATTATTTCTCACTTTTTCCCAAAAGTATATTTAATAAAAATTTAATTTTCATTCATGAATGGTGTACCTGAGATAGAGGTTTATATTAAAAACTATAATATCATATACTTTATAGTGATGTATCTTGATTTTATAATCTAAATAACGTTTTATATAGTTTAAATTATGTTCCATGAACATGGAATTAAAATATAAAAAGTGGCTTATAGAACATGGATTTTAATAAAGGCAATGTGGATTGTAATATCTATATTAATAGAGATAACACCAAATCACTCAATATGATTATTTTGTTTATGACATCATTTTTACTGAAAATTAAGAGTAAAATTATGAATAATTTTCTCCCAAAATGAATAAATATATTTATTTGTTGATTATTGGTGAGATAATGTACTTTTTGGTTAATATGTAACAAATATAGAGGGATATTTTTCTCACTCATAAGATAATTATGTTCATGAGTAATAAAATATGTTTGGAATAGATGAATTGATATAGTTTTATAGTCTCATTGAACATGGGTCCAAGTTTTCCATGGATGAAGAAGTATGGAGTGTGTAGAAACGATATTTTTAGAGGTTTATTATTACCTTAATATACTTGAAAACAACTAGACTTTACATCATGTATTCTGATTATCCATGTGTATGATTCCAATGTAATACTAATGAGTTTTATCTAGTAATTATGAATTATATATTTCAATAACCTCTTGTATAACTAAAAATAAAAATTTATTATATAAGGATTTTTTTGTGAATTTGGACTTTATCATTACTGATTGAAAGTTGACTTTTGTATGTGCATTCTTTATCAAAGTATGTTATGTTTATTCAAAATCCAAGAATCAAAACATTATCACTTTGATCACCATAGAATCTGAATATGGTGTATCATCATAAGACATAACAAATATGATATGGATAAAGTCACATGTTGAATACAAAAGTGTGCATGTATCATTCTAATTTTTGATAGGGTGTGATAATAAATATAAAATCAACATGTCAATGAATATAGTATAAAATTCAAGGTCAAACTATTTTAGAATCTTATAGCACTTCATTAAGTAGAAGGTTTAGTATATCGATCTTTCATCATAATATACTTCAATAAAAGAGAAGGTCATATACATATTGAAAATAATCTAAGTAAGGAATCATTATAACACGTGAGAATGTTTTTGGGAGTAAATTCCCTCCAAAAATCAATGTACATTTTCTATTTTACTTTCCCTCTTTCATATCATATCATTTGTTGAAAAAGGCAGAGAAAACATAGGATCCATTCTTGAAGGGGGGGGATTATTTTAATTTTTCGGTGATAAAAAAAACAAATTTTTTTCCTTACATAGTGTCATGCGAGGAGTTGGTAGCTGAATATTGAAGAAGATCTCATATATCATTTCATATGTTTAAAATAAATACAAAGGGATATATTAAAGATCTCATGATGGCTAGGGGAAGTTAATGATTCTTGGACTTTAATCCTCTCATCATGTGAATTAAAAAATAGGGATATTTGAGTTGATTTTAATTGATATATAGTCAATGTATTGTGGTTATTTATACTAAGATTTAGAGAATTATTTTAAACATAATTATATTCTATGACATGGTGTTTAGATTGTAATGCCCTGACCCCTATTACCCAGAGTCGGTGCATTATTACATAATATTTGCATGAACACAAAAGATCATGTCTCGAATGACCGATTAGTTTAGTAGCCTTGGAAACACTAGATACCTTCATAAGTCTGACATTACATAATAAAGTGAAAAAAAACAACAAAATATTTCTTCAAATTCTCTCATACTTTCCCTATAGTTCATTCATAAAGTTCTTCTTCACTTCCAGGTAAAAAATAAAACATTGAAATGGGTGAGCTCAGATGCCCAGTAAGGATAACAATATAGCAGAAACTTTCATAAATAAGCATAAATATTTAAGGCAATGTATAACTAAAAAAAATTTAAACTTGAACTTCAGCATAATATGGAAGAAATAAAATGAAATAATTCCATTTACTTATTCACATGGATATTCTACTAATCGAATAATCACATGCAATATCAATAACCACTTTCATAATGATGGAATTAATAATGCCAGACTATCATAACCACGTAGCCAAGGAATTGTGCCAAGAATCCAAATAATATTTTTTCAAGGCCTTGTGCCAAGACACTAGTTTGTCTCCTAAGACCTACCGATGCATCAAGGAGCTATAGCGGGCTCCACCCGTCACTTACTAAGTCCAATGCATTCCTCATATGAACAGGTTTAAACATAACATAAACATTCATATTAAAACTGGCATTCGAAATGTAAATATTTTCTCCATAAACCATGAATGGTATAAAAATAACACATCCATAGTCAAAAATATCACAAAACATTCAATACAATATAGAAGTTTTGTATCATAATAAATCAACTTCAAATAACCTTAAAATCCATCAAAGGATGTTGACATAGATGATATCAAAACTATTTGAGAGAAATATTTCATTTTTTGAAATCATTTAAAAGTAACATAATTATAAAATAAAACATTTACATTGAAAATATACTTATAATATTTTAAGGTAAGCTTTGAAGATTTTACAATGGTGGAAAATATCCGCACCCGCCGTATAAGTTAAAAAAATACATTCTTACCATAATTTGTCGAAAAAGTTAGAAAGGTCCTTGTTTGGAAAATGACGTAAAGATTACTTTATAAACATATTATAAAAATTAAAACTAGGGTATAAATGACTTTAACTGGTATTCTATAAAATAGTAAGAATGTTTTGAAATACATTTTTAAAAAACATGTATATGGATGATAAAGAGGTCCCAGTAGATAATTACGTATAAACAATCTCGGATAATGAATAGATTGTGAAATAAAACCTTACCTTGTAATTTTCCTTAGTTTATGGTATGTTAAACTCCTATAAAATAGTTAAATTTTTTTTATTAAATTATAAAATAACAATATACATAATAATGATATCATATATGATCTTCTAATAATGCATTGTTAATAATATTTTAGTATTATTATCGGTTCGGGTGTTAACTTACTCATTTTCTTTTATATGTTTTGTTACATAAGGCGTGTTTCTTATGGATAGGTTGTATCTTATTCATATACATAATGATATAAATTTCTTAAAAATTACTTGTAATCATCAAATGAGAATTATTCTTGAATGGATACGATGGGGAATGAATCTCATCGCGTTCGTGGAGACGGTAGTCCATACGTACGCATGGGCGACAATATCATTATTTTGATAATAAAATAATATATAAATGGATGGTATATTATATATAAAGAATAATTATCATGTTATATTTATTATTTACAAGAATTACACATCATTATTATACCCATCCAAATAATAGTATATTGAATAACAATTACACCACGACGTGGAGATGGTAAGCCGTACGTACGCACGTATGGTGACATGTAATTCAAAGGATGGATAGAACACTAAATATGGTTGTAAAATATTTTTAATAACATCAAATTATATATAAGATATTGGAGTATTATTTTGGAATGTAAATAACAAAGAAAGAATAAGTTGAAGATGAAAGGAACTTGAAAGATGGTGGTGAAAACATTACCTCTTCTTCAGGTTCTTACTTTTGGTTTGATCAAAAGTGCTCCTTAGGTTGGCTTTCTGACTAAATTAAGGCCTATAGGATGAATGGAGGATATTTAAAAGGGTATCTTAGAATATTTTGGACGATCCCAAAGGCTATGAAGGTGTAAAATTGAGAGAAGGGGGAGTGACCTTTTATAAGAGTGGTGAGGGGCACCTTTGGAAAAGCTAGAAATATTATTTTATAATAAATTCATATTCGATTTATAATGGCTCCAAAGTGTATTATTTAAATTTTAAGGTGGGGATAGGTCGGAAACCACTCAACCAATATGTTTTAGAATGGATTGGGTCACTTTATTAACCTTATATTTTAGTTTTAACTCTTAGTTAATTAGTTTGGCACTTACCATGTCTCTTTGTATTTTTATATTATATAGTCAATAAACTTACTATAAACTTCCAAGAGACACCCAAGTGAGACATTAATGATACTCCTATAATTATTTAAGTCTCTTGGACAAAACTTATATTTTTAGGAATAGAATATAAATTAATAATATAATATTTGTTTTAAAAAAATCATTTATGTCAATTTTGACACTATGGGGAATTTTGCTTTTGATAATTTCATAGCAGCATTATTACTTCGAAAACATTTAATATAATCAGTCATAATAAGTCATATTAACCTATAAAATTATTGTAATTCCTAAAAAGTCTCAAATTAAATTTATTTTGATATTTATAATATCAATTATTTTAATATTTCATTAATTAGGTAATTACTCTATCACTATTGTGTCATAAATAAATCAAATTATATAGTGTCTAAAAATTATAAATAAAATACAATTATTTAGGAAATCGTTTTATCTTTCTAATTAATATTTATAAGTGAATTTATCTTACGTATAACCCTATATTAAAAATGTTTTAGTAATTAAACATTGATTTTAACTCTTTTAACTCTTCTTTGACTTAAATAATAATAAATGTCCTCATCTAATACAAGTGGACCTAAATGATAATATTTTATTCCTAAAGTTGTTTTTGGTCTAGATACACCTATCCAATAGAATTAGGACTTGTGTTAGGGTAATATTAATATCATTTTTATGCTTAATTTCCCTATTTACTTTTAACCTTGGTAAATAAAAGTAAAAAGCTACTACTCAAAAAAATTATTTTTATCTTATTGAACCACATTTTACTCCTTGATATTAACCGTGTCTCTTGGGTTTTCGAAATTCCACTCACAGAAGCAGTAAAATTATGTTTTATGTGAATTTTCAAATTCTCCTAGGAGGTGGGTAAAAACGGTGAAAAGTTCCATAAAATTTTTATATATCTAAAATTATTCTAAACTAACTTCAATAAATTAAATTGAACATATATAGGTAATATGTATCTATTTTTACCTTAATTAAATTTAAATAACATAAATAATTAATTAAATAAAAGTTCAGTTTTAAACTTATAACTTAGTGTTTTTTTATTATTCATCAAAAATTGAATGTTTTCAGAAAAATACCAAAATTTCACCCTAAGCTAATTTTGATATTAATAATCCAAAAATGAATCCATTTTGAGTGATAAAATTTATAAAAATTTAAAAAGTGGGTATTACTCTTCATAACGGCTACATTGATTGGTCGCGGTGTGTTAAAATCTCGAAGTTGCGTACAATGTAAGGTATTTCATTATTCAAAGGGAAACTTACCCTGGAAGATTGGGTTGTTACATTCTCCTCTCATTCAATAAATTGTGTCCTCGCAATTTGAAATTATTCTTCTAAAAAAAGTTTGAAAATATAAAATATCATTGTGGGAAAACCCACATCAGAAATTGGGTTAATAAAATTGAGTTTTAATAAGTGTAAAAGAGAAATGAAAGGGTCACCACCAAAATATGATCTCGATTTGGAGAACATTGGTGGAAATTAGAGACACATAATTGGAGGAAAAACATAAATATTTATAGGGAGTGATTGAGGTTATCAATCACAAACAATTGTAGAATTGAGGGCCTCAAAGCCATTAATCTATGATGCTTTAAAATATCATTGGTTCAACAAAACATAAGGTATTAGGATAACACATTTTTGGTTTTAAGATCCCTTACCTAATGTTTATGAATGAGTTTCTTCATAGAATAAGAGAAATATATATACATACATATATATATATACTTGACAAGTAGAGTTTCATCTTTCAACTAATTTCTACCACAAAATCATATTTCACTACAAAAGATAATAGAAATCAAAAATATTTTATTAATACTAATCGTATAAGGATCCAAACATTAAAAAATACCATTAAAATTAAGGAAAATACATTTTAATGACTAGGGACTTCCTACAGGCTCGTGGTAGGTAATAAAGGCCTATTTCACTATGGTTGTAGGTTTGATTCTTGCAGCTTTGTCCGACGTGATGGGTTATCGCCCGACCTGCAGGTTTTCCTTTTCCTAAAACTACAGTATAATAATATTTCAAAAATTGATCATAATAATTTTTTAACCTTAAACAATACAATCCAAAGTTCAACTTAATCCACTCCAAACATTATAGTTATCCAAAGTACCTCTGTCCAGACTCTCTATAAAAAGTATCTAAATTCCAAAATCAATTGTCACATCAGATTCCCCAGACAAAGTAAAGTTTATCATATTTTCACATACTGAATATATGATTACCATAATCATATAAAAACCTTAATGAAAACAACATGTACTACAGTACAATCCTTATATATATCACATTATTCTTTTAACCAGAATATAATACCTGAGTCCAAAAAAACAAATACATTAATTATTCCACTTCAATTGTAGTAATAGCATAATATTGTCCTTGATTCCTTGGCATTTTCTGAGGTATGTTTCCTTGGCGCTTAGGGCATTCATTCACATAATGCCCCATTTCTCTACAATTGTATCATTCAACATTGACTGTATCATTCTTTCCCTTGCAATCATGATACTGGTGACCTTTTTCTCCACATTTGTAACAAAATCCCATTCCTTTTAGGCAAGTACCGGGGTGTTTCTTCCAACAATTATCACATAATGGAAAATCCTTATTTCCCATTTTCCCTTTATCTTTCTCTTGTTCCACCGTTCTCTTCTTCTTTTGCTTTACTTTATTGTCACAAGATTTAGAGAATTTATTTTCTGTCTTTATAGCACATGAGACAATGTCTTCATATGATGAGAAGGATTGTGAGACTAATGCTCGACAGAGAAATGGTTTTAGCCTATCAAATAAATTATCAATATTACTCCTTGGGTTATGTATATAATATGATACATGCCTCTCTAACCTTGTAAAGTTAGATTCATACTTTGCGACATCCTCATCCTCCTTTTGCCTCAGACTGAGAAATTGCCTTTACATATCTTCATGATGGTCATGAGGAAAGTATTTTTCTAATAAAATGTCATTAAACTCCCTCCATTATATACTTGATACTTTTTCATCATCCATTGTGTTTTGAATTAATGACCACCATTGATCAGATCTCTAGTGAGGCGGTAACCTGCCATGATAACCTTTTCCCTTTCACTACTCCCCAAAGCCTGAAATATTTTCTCTATGGAACTTATCCATTGTTCAGATACTAGTGGATTTTTACCCCCATTTAATGTTGGTGGTTGTTGCCTCAAGAAGCGATCTAACATTGATCCTCCACACTACGGATCAGGGTGCTCCATACGGGATAGGTTATTATTCATAACCTGAGTGAGTTATCTTAGTATGGTGATTTACTAATTAGCACTAGTTGGATCACCAGCTCCACTATAATTATCTTGAGCAGGAGAGAAATCCCTACATGGGGTGCGTTCATTGATACAGTTTCCATTTCTTCCACTAGGCTCCATTTCTAAACAATGGCATAAACTAGATCAGTTTATGAATCAAAATACATAATTACATACTTGTAATACACTTAACATAAATTGAACTATATATGGATATAATCCATAATCATAAAAATGTTTTATTTGTGGAAGTATATACTCATAAATACTTCTTAATGGTTTGTAAATAAAATGAGAATTATCCTAAGCATATCCCTTGGGAGTGTCATAACCAAGAGTGCATCAAGGCCCATTGTCGTGCACCAATTCCCGTTAGAGTCTAGTTCAAAGTAGTGCTTTCGGGTTTTACCCCTGGGTATATCTATGCCTGAGCCGCCGCTACCTGCTCGTATCCAGATAGGGATGTATTGCTTAGAAAACTCAAAAAATCTCTACAATACCAAAATTACCTAAAGATTCCTTTATTAACTTCTTATAAAAAGTCAAACAAGGTTATATATGACTTTAACATGTATTCTGTAAAATAGTAATAATGTTTTGAAGTAGATTTTTAAGAAACATGGATATGGATGATAAAGAGGTCCCAGTAGATAATTACGTATAAAAACCTCGGATAATGAAGAGACTGTGAAGTAAACTCTTACCTTGTACTTTTCCTTAGTCAATGGTATGTTAACCTACCATATGATAGTTAAAAAATTGTTATTAAATTATACAAGAACCATATACATAATTATGATATCATATATGATCTTTTAATAATGCATTGTTAATAATATTTTAGTATTATCGTCGTTTCGGGTGTTAACTTACTCCTTTTCTTTTATATGTTTTGTTACATAAGTCATGTTTGTTATGGATAGGTTGTATATTATTCATATCCATAATGATATAGAGTTCTTACACATTAATGTTAATCATCAAATGAGAATTGGTGTTGAATGGATACAATGAGGAATGAATCTCATAGCGTTCGTGGAGATGGTAGTCCGTACGTACGCACGTACGACAATATAATTATTTTGATATTAAAATAATATATAAATGGATGTTATATCATATATACAGAACCATTATCATGTTATATTTATTATTTACATTAATTACACATCATTATTATATCCATCTAAATAATAGTATATTGAATAACAATTACACCACAACGTGGAGACAGTAAGTCGTACGTATGTACGTACGGTGACATGTCATTCAAAGGATGGATAGAATAATGAATATGGTAGTACCATATTTATAATAACATCATAGTATATATAATATACTGGAGTTGTTATTTTAGAATGGAAATAACAAAGAAAGAAGAAGTTGAAGAAGAAAGGAACTTGAAAGAGGGTGGTGAAAACATTACCTCTTCTTCGGGTTCTTCCTTTTGATTTGATCAAAAGGGATCCGTAGGTTGGATTTCTGAATAAAGGAAGGACAATAGGATTAAGGGAGGATATTTCAGAGGGTATTTGGGCAGAGTTTGGCCGAGGCCAAAGGCTATGAAGGTGTGAAATTGAGAGAAGGGGGTGCCCTTTAATAAGAGGGGTCAGGGACACCTTTGAAAAAGCTAGAAATATTATTTTATAATAAATTCATATTCTATTTATAATGGCTCCAAATTGGATTATATAAAGTTTAAGGTGGGGATAGGTCAAACACCACTCAAAAAATAGGGTTTAGACAGGTTTGGGTCACTTTATTAACCTTATCATTTAGTTCAAACTCTTAGTTAATTAGTTTGGCACTTACCAAGTCTCTTTGTATTTTTATATTATATAGTCAATAAACTTAGTATAAACTTCCAAGAGACCCCCAAGTGGTCAATTAATGATACACCTATCATTATTTAATTCTTTTTTTCCTGACCTTAGATTTTTAGGAATAGAATATAAATTAATAATATAATATTTTGTTTAAAAACTCTTTTATGTCAATGTTGACACTATTGGGTATTTTGCTTTTTCTAATTTCATAACAACATTATTACTTCGCATAAAAATTATATAATTAGTCCTAATATGTCATATTAACCTAGAAAACTATTTTAATTCATAAAAATTCTCAAATTACATTTATTTTAATATATATAATATCAATTATTTAATATTTCATTAATTAGGAAATTACTGCATCACCATTGTGTCATAAATAAATTAAATTATTTAGTGTCTAAAAATTATAAATAAAATACCATTATATATATAATCTATTTATATTTCTAATTAATATTTATAATCTAATTTATCGTATACATAACCCTATATTAAAAATGTTTTCGTAATTAAACTTTGATTTTAACTCTTTTAACTCTTCTTTGAATTAAATAAAAAAAATGTCGTAATCTAATCCAAGTGGACCTAAATGATAATATTTTATTCATAAGGTTGTTTTTGGTCGAGATACACTTGTACAATATAATTATGACATGTGTTAGGGTAATATTAATATCATTTTTACACTTAATTACCCTATATACTTATAAGTGTGGTAAATAAAAGTAAAAAAGTTACTATTCATAAAAAATTATTTTTATCTTATTAAACCACATTTTACTCCTTAATATTAACCATGTCTCTCTTCTTTTTGAAATTCCACTCACAAAAGTTGTAAAATTATGTTTTATGTGAATTTCCAAATTCTCCAAGGAGGTGGGTAAAAAACGGTGAAAAGATCGATAAAATTTTTAAATATCTAAAATTATTATAAACTAACATTAATGAATTACATTGAACTTATATAGGTACTATGTATCTTTTTTGACCTTAATTAAATTTAAATAAGATAAATAATTACTTAAATTAAAATTATGTTTTAAACTATAACCTATTGTTTTTTCACTATTCATCAAAAATTGAATGTTTTCAGAAAAATACTAAAAATTCACCCTAATCTAGTTTTGATATTCCGAATCCAAAAATTAAATCCATTTTGAGGCTTAAAATTTATAAAATTTCAAAAAGTGGGTATTAATATTCATAACGGCTTCTTTGATTGGTCACGGTGTGTTAGAATCTCGAAGTTCCGTACAATGAAAGATAATGCATTATTCAAAGGGAAACGTACCGTGGAAGCTTGGGGTTTTACCTAGATGACTTCCAGTTTAGAAAAATACAATGAACTATTTTTTGAAACAATTATTTCTTTATCCATAAAGATATTTTCAAATTGTATTTATTGATATTTTTCTCATATATGAGTTAGAAGCTCAAAAAATATAAGTTGGAAGAAAAATAATGGAAAATTTTCAACAGAATTAATGTATATCGAATGGTGATCTCTTAAATACTAATCAAAGAGTTGAACAAAAATTATTTTTATAGAATTTAAATAAAATGGTGGTTTTAAATCCTGTGGCCTCATATCTTCCAAGTCGAAGACCATATGGATGAAAACAATATGAATTGTGGAATCTTTTCTATGTCCTTTATATTAGTGGAAATGGCTATAGGGATGCATACCATAGTGCTAGAAATATCAAATGATGAAGGGGTGAAGCTGGGAACTTACCATTGAGAACTAAGGTGGAAACATGTGTTTCACATCCCTTAGTGGGAAATAAAATTATTGTGTAGCATGCTTGGGATTAAAATGTACTGAAGAGATAATGATTTTGATTTCAAGATAAAAAGGTTCAGGATATGGATTTTTTTCACTATATAATAGTTGTTGAATTGTATATACATAAACAAGGCTAAAACAACATTCCAAAATGGAGAGACTCGAGATTATTTGGATGCATAATTTAGATATGGAAAATATAGGCTAGAATATAATTTGGTATATACCATTATTCCATGGTAGATATTTATCTATAAATGTTTTATTGGTTAAATCATTTATTTATGATAAAATAATAAAATAACGGACCACGCACTCTTGATAGCATTTTAATGATTTTTTTTGCTGATATTGAGGAGAAAAACATGGATGTACACTTGATCCAATGTCCATACACACTTGAGAGGGCAATTTTATAATGATAAACTTATCAATGATCGACTTCATATATCTTTTAATTGGATTTGAAGACCATATTCTTACTCACACACCATGTCATTGATAATAATAAAATAAAGAAATTTATAGGAGGATGAAAATAATTGAACACCAAAGATTGGAAACATGATAATAAAATATGAGAAACTTTTTAAAAACACTTTATTTATGTGTGTTATCTATTTATTATTTTATTATCACATAATTTCATTTGAAATTCTTTATAGTAACCAATAATAAGAAAATTATTTTTGAGAGATTTTGTGTTGGTTTTTTCTTATTTAGCCATCTCTCAGTGGTTTCACATGGGACTATCAACATCCAAGGCCCCATTAACATAAATATTGATATATATATATATATATTATAGGTTTAGAGTATATGGTATTTATTGTAACTTATTTATTATGTATTATTTTATTTTAATAGTTCAATTTTATAGAAACCAGGTTTGACTAAGAACCAAATTGGATCTAATTTTTTTATTAAGATATTGTATGTTATGACATTAATATGATTTATTAGACATCATTATAGAAATTATTATGTAATAACTCCCATATATATTAGATATTTGAATGCTTTGGTAGACATATGGATTTTCAACTCTAGTTTAATCTATCAAATCATGATAGAACCCAATTCAATTTTATGGGTTACTTTATAAATAGAAAATAATTCTTGAAGTTATCTTGGATTAAATTCATTCCTTGGATTATTGAATTAATTCTCAATCATTAATATATAGATTAACCATAAGAATATATGGTTTTATTCTATGAATACAATTATATGGTACTATGGTTATTTCTATTTTATTTTTCTAGGTTCCATGTTATGATATAATCTAACTCATAATGTACTAAAGGTAATAAGGTAATATGTTTCATTCGGGAATCATTGTTGATGCGTAAGGGATATATTATGAGAAGGATTAATTAGAATGGGAAATTCTATAAAATATTATATTGTTATAAAATTACTCCAGATGATTCCATAGAAGTGTCATTGTTAAAATTGTTTAGGGAATGGAATTTCATGAGTATTTATTTTAATAACTAATTATTGAGGAATTTTGTGTTTTATATATAAATTAATTTGGTTTTTAAATGATATATTATTATTGTTATATTTTTTATATAATATTATTCTGGGTATGAAATTCAATGAGAATTTATTAACAAGAATAAAAAACACATTTCTTTTTTATTGGGAAGTGATCAGGGTGCTTTAACCCTTAGTGTCTATTTTATAAATTTAAAATAAACTAAATATTCTTACTTTTGAACATTATTTTAGTTAAACATGGAAATTGTTCAAGTTGGATCATTCCCTCTTGAAATTAGAGGAGAGTTCTTGAGGATTATGATGAAGCTTTTATAATAGAGACATCTCATATTATCCAATGGATAGACCAAGTGTTTTACTCTAGAATTATGATATATATTACCTCTTGGAAAAGAATAGTTAATACCTTATATTACAAAATTTAAGTAAGGGTTTAAGCATTACTAAGAGTTTTTAATATAATGAATTAAACATACATGGATAGATTTGTTTCTTTATTTGGTATGTGATGTAAGGGGTGGGGATATAGAGACTATAGTGTGAAAAAAATTTATCCCCATAATTGAAGAAAGTAATGCATGGTGTAGTGGTTACTTTAAAAGGAAAACAATAATTTTTTTCAAACCATTTTATAGGATATATTTATCTTGATATTAATAAATATAAACCCTTATCTACATAAATGAGTAAACCATATCGACACAATAGGTTTTTCTCTAGTTCGTACTCTAATAAATGGATGCTATAAGATATATTCTAAGTGTGGGGAATTTATGGATTGAATAGTATATTAGTAAGATAATGATTGGTTTTTCATATATCTATCTATTTTTATGAGTTTAAGATAATGATGGAAAATGATTAGATGAATTTGGCATCACATAACCTAGAAATTATACCCCTGAAGTTAGATTAAACATAATTTGGTTTGACTATAAGTTGAATTTGAGGAGCCTTAATGGTGATGATAACCTAAGTAGTAGTTAGATGATCAAGTTAAATTTCTCATGTCACGAGGGATGGTGGTCATCATGTATTGAAGTATGGTTGTTATAGTAAGTATTTTTTATGAGAATTAAACAAGGATATTAAATTAATTTAGGACATGAAATATTTTATATTAATTCATTGGTTCATTAGTATCACTAGTTTCAATTTATCAAGAATTGATGGTACTAAAAATATCCAAAATAGTTTTCTTAATAATGGAAAAATAAGTTGTGGAGTAAGATTTTTCTATGAGGGGTATTAGATAGACAATGTTTGATATCATAAACTATGACTGGCTATTTGATAATTACTTCAAAATTAATGATCTATGTTTTTAATAGGCAATTTAATAAACATTTATACTTATTTTTTTTTAATTTTTTTTATTTATATAGATAATGGAGAATCATGTATTTTTTATGTTAGGTTAAAGGTTAGATTTTATTGTGATGATATTTTCATAATTCATACGGGATTGAATACATGGGGATGCTTATTCAATATTAAATTCCTCTCATCATTAATTCAGTATGTTTTATTGGTTTTAAGGTATCCTAATTAAATGTTTTATTTCCAACTAATATAGAGAAATGTTAGATGTTTGTTATACATTTAGGGATTATATGGGGTTATGTGGGAAAATATTTTAAGATATTTTAATTGGAAAAGTGTTGATAAAATTGCCTCTCCACGTTAGTATTAGTTTAATAAGTAAAAATGTATGATTAAATGAAACAAAAATTATCGAACATGGAATACATTTCATAAATCGGTGGCCAGTCAATGTATATGATCTATAAATTAACTATTTTTTTAAAGATATGTTTTGAATTTTAATAATGAATGAGATAATCATATATCCCTAGAAGAGTTTCAATATAAATTATATGAACCAAACCCCCAAGAGCTCACCTAGGTCGACATCAATCTAAGTATGCCACCCCAAGCCTACCACCAATAGGTCAGGGGCTATAGATCTACGCAATGAAGGAATAACACACATGGGAGACCTCAAGCTAAAATATCCTATAACATAAATGAATATCCAATATAAAATAATCATAAAAATACTATTAAATATATATACCATATAAAATGTATAAAATTTAAGCAATGGACATCAAATTACATGTTCAAATCCATGGAGGAATAGCCCAAAAAGGAAATTCTAAATGTAGTGAACTCAAACACCATGTTCATCTAACTCCTCGATGGGATGAAACCACATAACCACATGGATTCCTAGAAAAAAACTATAAGAAACTTCCTCCACCATGAAGCACCACCAACTGTAATCAAATAGCTCTAGTAACTCCACTAGCTTTGTGATCATCCTCAAACTGTGTGATGTCTACAAAGACACAACATGTGTGGGACTAAATCATATGAAGGGGTGAATACAAATATACATATTAGGAAACCCTGAAAATAAAAAGTAATGTTTAACCATTAAGTTTTCTCAAAACCCAAAAACAAGGAATAACATGATGTATCTTGAAGTAACCATACAATATTTAAAGTCAAGAAACCCATGGTAAATGGAAGAATACAAGTCATCATATCTTTACTATAAGAAGGCCATATCACACATGAAACTAATGATACTAAGGGTAAGGAATGACCCAATTCACCTAATGTAAACATACCAGTTGTAATAGATACATGAATGAATCCACAAAGCCTCAATATTCTACTAGTATCCAAAAGGAATCCACCTATGTTGATATATTATAAGATACATGTCTCTTGAACTACTAATCCTTCATAACATACATGCTACCACTCTGGAACTATAGTGGGAGACCTGTGACTCAACGAGTTATATGGGCATTGACCAAGGGACTTATTGTTCCATATAGAAAATAACACCCATAAATGAATGGGATTTACAACTCCATGATTAGATAACCACTCCCTGACACATGGGTGAGTACAAAAACTATAAAATAGAGTACCCTGCTCTAACAAATGGTGGAATACATACTCCATATCCCCAACACAAGAGGGTAATACTATATCCATAGATGAAGGAACCTTCCCTGACACATGGGGACATGATAACTCTATATTTCATTTGGGGAACCATTCTTTGTCATAATTAATGCTCCTATAGAGTACTAGAAGATCAAAGATATAAGAATGAACCTAGACACAATAGGGAATACCTGATGTCCTCGTATGATCCAAAACACCTTTCTAGTACCCTATAATCATCTTTATAGAGATAATATCCTTCAAATACCCAAAACATATCATAGATTGAATCTAATGGACAAAATAATCAAACCAACATTACATGGAGAAATGATTAGAATAGACTAATGATGCATCCAAAACTGAATCCCAGGAAATAAATATTGATGAATTCTATAATTATCGTAGTATACGATATGTATAGGAGGGTAAAAGGTGTGTAGGTTTTCTATAAGGCTATTCAAAATTATTCATAGATCAATCCATGCAGATATAATGTACATGACATGTCTATTAGAGAACACAATATGTGTAGCCCTATAGGGACATGGGAATATTCTATCACCAGAGTCCGTGTCAAGATATATAATACACAACTTATATAACTACTTATATTATATGGGGTGTAATTTTATTGAAATGTTTAGGGAAATATACATGTTAATAATACATTCCATTTCTTTGGTATACATGACGTGAATTTTTTATATGGATAATGGGTATGCATAGCCTATAAACATTGATTCTTCTGCAGCTACTATAAATCATGTGTGTGAATTAAACACAAAACATGTAAATATAACATGATGAAATGGTATTTACACATCTACAGGTTGAAACAATTGGTCCTAATGTACACATTTTTTGAACTAATGTCAGATGACATGTGAAATTCAAAATGTAATGGAACCCTAAAATCTCTAATTCTGAGTCACAGTTGATATTTTAAAGGGATATCATGTCATGTGTAATTAATTAAAACATGAAATTTTTTATTTTTTATATACATAATGTGTAATTATGGACTACAATCAATGTTGTTGGAAAATATATGGAATTACAAAATCTTCATTTCCTTAATATGAACATTTTTATTGCCTCCATAATTGTTTACACTTATACTACTTGAAACACATGTTCCCTAACTCTCCTTATGTGAACCATTAATTCCACCCATTAATCATTTTAACATCATATAACTAGAAAATAATCATTTTTATTTTTGTTGGGAAAAAATAAATCTAAAAATGATATTTACTGGAATATCTGGCCATCTAAGAATGTGTTCAAAATCAAATGGAATGAGAATAATGGAAATGATAAATTTTGATATCCAATGTAAGAAATTATTAAGGAAATGATATAGGTGGAAATTAATAAATTATCAAGGATTTATTTATCAATGTTAAATAATAATATTCATTAGCATGAAAAAATAAATTATATAAATAAAATAATAATAATTATTGAAATAATATTCTTGATAAACGTAGAGTATTTACCCCTAGGTTAAATTCCTCCATGAAATTAAAAATCAAATAATAAGATAATCAATCTAGTATGGTTAGAAATGAAAATGTTTTTAAAGTATAATAATTTTATTCCTTTTTATGATGAGTAAATAATCCATTAAAATTATCCCATTAATTATTATTCAATTCCTCAAAATTTTAACGTTATAATAAATTCTTAAATAATTGTATTTGTGCAATCAAAATGTTTTAAGAAATCTATTTGAATTTCCCATGTCATGAGAGAATAATAATAATATTTTATTATTATTATTCCTATTTGATCATTCAATTATTTTTTAACATAAAATTTAATCACACTCATCATTCTAATTTTTTTAAAGATAAATTAATTAATTTTTAGAAAAAAAAATAATATAATTTCCATCGCAAAAACCGTTAGTGGAAAAATTGAAAGATAATTTTTCATAAAGGGAAAAAATTAAAAACTTATTTCTATAATCAAATTTTGTATGCTAACAATGGTTGAAAAATCATTGTGATTTCTATTGAACATAGAATAATATTACTAAGAGATATTGTTGATAAGATCCTCATTTGATTTACAACCAATGGTTTTGTAATCATTTTGGTTTTAAATTTTTTAAAGATTTATTCATCCATTAAAAATATGATTTAATAATGAATGGAATGGGATTGAATTACACAAGGAATGAAAGGTGTGATGATTTAAAAAAGTGTCATACCTTGAAGGAATATTTTCATTGGTTAATGAAAACATCATGGTTCATGATTGTAATTTTCCCCACTGCCATGAAATACATAAAGAAAATGAAGACCACTATCTAGTGAAAAAATAGAGAGGGATAAAGATTGTGATTCTCTAATTTATTCCCCCAATTAAAAAAGAGAAAGTTGTGAAATTTTACAATGGGGTAAAATATTAAGTTAAAAGAAAGATAATATCCTTCACTAAATTATCCCCATAAATATATATAAATCTCACCATTTAATTTTCCCGCATAATTTATGAATTAAATAATTCCATTAAATTTAGAAAAATCTATAAAATTTTACATCCTCCCACAAATAATATGGAATTCCATGTCATCACCACATATAATTTCATTCCCTCATCACTGTGACATGTCATCTCCTTGTTGTTGCACACAATATAATACAATAATAACCAAATTGGATTAATTTCCAAAAATTATCCTAAGAAAATACCTCCATCCCATTAATAACCAAGCTTTTATAATTTCCACCAACTATTATATTTATGATATATTAAGATTTTTATTCATGGGATAAATATTAATTTATTTAATAAATAATAATAATCCATTTTAATTAAAATTAATTATAATTTGAAAACATTTCAACCCTAGGAATAATATCGCATTTCGAGTTTAACAGGACCTTCAAATTTTGTTTCTAAGGTCAAAATGTTCAATAAATTTAGTATTTTACCATCTTTAAATGATGTGACCTGTGAAACCTAAAAATAATTTAATCCCCTCTTATAAAATATCTTGGTCAATAAATACTCCCCACCATTAAACCTTTTCATCCTCACAAAAGAAAAAAACCTGAGATAAAAATGAGATTAACTACAAATAACCTCTCATGGGATACATCCTACCATATTGAATATACATCTCACCATTTGAGGTCCATTCCCTAAGCAGACCCAAGATAGAACTGCTCGAAATACATCCATTACCTCCTCACATGTTAGGTCAATATTAAACAAATTTTATCAAGTCCAAAAGGAAGGGTGCAATATCACATTACATGACTACCACCAAATTATTTATCAAAGACCATTCTAACCACAGGTCACCCATCAATGAACCACAAAGTGAAAAAAGGAAAAAATGATGGAAATAAACCTTAAAAAGTATCATTATCAAGGTAATTTCCAGTGAGAGCATCATGATCACCACCATTAATGAGAAATAAAAAAAATCAAAATAAATAACACAAAAAACACCCATAATTTCTTATAATCTCTTTACATCTATTGAAGATTTCTTGGTTAGGTTATGGTCACTTTAGGTGAAATAAATTTCAGATAAAATCAAAACACAATGTCAACATACTCCCATCATCATGTAACAAAGCCAAAGCTCATCGATGACCTAATAAAACATAATGAAAAGTAAATGATCGGGGTTATTAATATAGTCATTCTCTATCATATCCATGCCCCATAATTACACCTACCAAACTCGGGTGACTATAACTACAACCCTTGGAAAAACATCATCCATTACGTAGCTAAAATCATCACACAACAAAATAATTCTCTACTAGACTTACACCACCATGGTATTACACCCTAGTAGAAAACCATTTTTCTCAATTAATCATTATATCTGTTAATTTGAGTCTTTATAATACATAACTATTAAAATATAATGTAATATGGAATATTCCCCACCTTAAATGGAATGTGTTAGGTGACACCAAAATCAAAGCTTCCATACCGGGAATCTCACATTCATAGATATGTAGGGGTAATTGCATCTAGAGAGATACATACCAACTCTTCCATGAATGATAACTACACTAAGGAAAAATACTCAAATTTCACTAATATTCACTAGGCACAAAACACTTTCTAGGTAATAAACTACCATAACATCATTGTGATACTCTATTCAAATTAGTTCTTATGGACTTGAACTTAAGGTGGATGAGTGAGTACTCTAATTTCTAAAATATCATACCCAAAAGGTTGTATTTTATAAAATAAAAATTCAACCCATGATATTTTTCCTCAACATTAGTGTCCTCAATATAGGTCAAACGCAACCTCTAGATTCATTAGATGATCTCCACATATTTTTGTTCAAATGAGGGTTTCATCAAAGAGGAACACTAAAAAATACACATGTATCATAATCACAACATGCAATTCATTACTTCCAAATTTATCATTAGTATTTATAAGATTCCCCTATTGATGATTGAGCACTACTTGTGAAGAATAATTCACACAATAATGAATGAATTAACTCGTATACCCAAGATCATTCTCTAGAAACCATAAGACAAATAGGTTGTATAAATACCAATAAAAACCTTCCAAAAAATGGTATACGAATTATAGACCATATATCTAATATTATCTAGTTGATATGATAAATAATAGGAAGTATAAATAAAAACTCAGATGAGATATGATATGAAAACGAAACACACAATGAGGGTAACTTCTGATATCCTCTAATACTACATTCATGATCCTAACAACTGCTATCGGTAACTAACCCACCCCAGTTTACATGTATTGATAGGCTAATATCACCACCATTTGTGGGATCCTTTTCCCATAAAGTATTGGTGGGGATATCCACTAGAATCATCCACACCAAATAAAAATAGTGGAAGGGAAAAATGGTTCTTTCAAACATTTATAAGAATGGGTCTCTATAAAGAATAAATAATTCATACTTTGTATATCACCATAAATAACCTATTAAAATCATTCTTTTAGAAAAAAATAATCTAAATTATGAATTTCAGCACTTTGGGATTGATGGTGATTACCTAGATGCATTAGATAGATACGGTCTCAAGGATATGTTCATCTAACATTGGGTTCCATCCCCAATAATAATACAGTTTTCCACAAGGATATGTTTAACAGTTCCCAAATCCAGGGCTTGTCATAATCGTAAAAATTCCAACATTTAAAGATCACCTTGTGTCTCTAGTATATATGGTAAATATTGGATAGGAATAACGAAAAACTAAAAAATGATATTGAAGGACTTTCCCTAATTCCTAAGATAACCTACATCAATATCAAATCAAGATCAAGTATGGATCTAACCATATGCATGTGCTTGTCCACAGTCATTTTTCCCTAAAAAGGAATCAATTTTCCTATTAACATAATTCATCTCCAATATTAACGAATATGATACTTCTAGTAGGATTATATACTCTAATAATGGTTGAATATTATGATCATGAGTTTGAATAAATGTCATGTATTGATTCACTTCACCATAATGGGTAAATAAAATAATAGAACCATGATATGGTTAATGAATTTATAAACCAAATAGGTAGTAGAAATCCCAATGTCAAACCAATCCTCTACATTATGAGGATTAATGTCACCTCAAAATATCATGAGGCATCAATCACTAGAGAACCCATAGCACATTCATACAACAGATATTTTTATTAATCTTGAAAGGAAATAAAATCTACCATAAAAGGAATCTAGAATAAACACATGAGGCAAATAATATTCCAATTTATCATATGGTAAGATACCTCACAATAATTCCCTAAATCAATGCCTTGTTTCTCAACTAATCAGCAATGAGAAGCTCAAGAATATATATTTAAAATTAAGGAACCTAACTCCAAACAAGTGGTAGCTGCCTATGGGTACTATTCTCTACTATTAAATATGAACCCGTTGTTTATATAGAAAAAATTATAGGAGATAAAACATAGAAAGGGAAAGAAACATCATGACTTGAAAATGAATATTGCATGTACCAACTTACTTTTCCCTGAAAATGATTCTTTAGTGTTCTTGGAGAACTAATAAGTTATCAAATTTCAGGTTAAAGGAAACATTAGCCACCATACCAATAATAGTCTCCCTAGACTAATAAAAAAGTCAATACCCCCTTAACATCATTTACTTTAATACTCATACCAATCTTTATTAGGAATCTAAATTTGAACTCTATCCATAAGACCCAGACATATTTGATAACATCCTAACACAACCCAACCCACTGGGACCCCAATTGGGAGTATATAAAGTTAAGTGTATCTCAACAAGACTTTCCTCCAATAGGTCAGGGACTGTAGATCTTCACTAATAATATTAACACACATGGGAGGCCATGGAATATAATAAAAAATATAATAAATTCATCTCCAATATATAATATTAGCCAAAATCATTGAAAAAATTATATACCAACTGAACCAAAAACTATGACTTTAGGAAGGGGTGTAAACTCAATTCTATATAGACTTATGAAACAAAAACTATCAAAAACTATATCCACCAAGAACCACTACCATATATAATAAAACATTTACTCTAACTCCACTAGCTCAATAATCGTCCTCAAAATGTGGAACTTCTGAAAAAACACAAAACGCGTGGGAAAAAAGCCTCCATTGGGTGAGTATAAATATTCCCAACATGACACCCAAAAACCCAAAATTAAATTTAAACTATTACGTTTGCTGAAAACCCAAGACTAAGAAATCATAGAAAGTATCCTAAAGGAACAAGATATGCTATAAAGTCCATAAAACCACGAGAATGGGAAAATTATAGGTCTTAATATATCAAATCAATAAAGGATCAGATCACATAAGAAACTAGTGATACATAGGGTTATAAAATACCCACAACACTCGAAGTTAGTATCCCAATTGTAATTCATATATGAATGAATACCCAAAGTCTTAACATGTCTCTAGTATTCTAATGTAATTCACATGTATTAAAATGTTATAATACCATTTAATAATGATATACTAAACATTCATAAATTCCATACACATATTTTGTATGTTTGTAGGGGACCTGCACCTCATCGAGGTATGTGTGTTTCAACCAAGGGAGTACTTATCCCCTATGGAGGATAGAGCCCCAACATATGGTGTAGCATTGAATCAATGGATGGATAATTGTTCCCCAATGCATAGGGGAGTAGAAGATCCATTAATGGATGACCCCTTCCCAACACAAATGGGAGTGCTGACTCTATATCCATGACACGTGGGTTAAAAACTATTTGCACAAATAGATGACCCCACCCCAATACACATGGAGTGAAAATTCCATCTTCCAAATAGGGATTGCATCTACCCAAACCCCGTGCTGGGAGGATTGTGCCCCAACACATGTGGGAGTAATTTGACTCCATAGATGATCTAAAAATATTGAATCAAATCGTACCATTATCTCTAATGAACTAATGTTTTAAAACTACCCTAAAATATCACAGATATACTATGATGGAAACAAAGATCACACCATTATGATCTACACAAAGAAACACTCATAATGGGATACATATATATCCAAAGATTATACCTAGGTGAGAAATCATTAAGAATACTATAAATATTCCATTAAATAACATGTCTAATAGGGTATATAAAATATTGGTATCTCAGTAAGGATATTTTTGTATTTCCAAATATTAATCAATGTTACGCCAATATACATGGAATATTTAATAGGTTATGTAGAATGATAGGATCTATGGAAACATAATTAGGTGATTTAAAAATAGTTTTTATCATGTAACAATGTAAATGACATATACTCATAATAAATGACTTGTGGTAATGATCATCATGGATGGAATGTACTTCTGGTGACATGATAAGAGAAATAACCATGTTCATAGTACACAATATTTATATGTGATACATGGTATTTTGTTTATATGTGTATTTTGGCATATAATTTCTATAATAATTGAGCTATGTCTAAAGGTTATATACAACGTGTGTGACGGAAAAACACTATGTGTTTTTCTAGCTTCATACAGTGATAGAATATAGTTACACACTGAATGATTCAGTTCTAGTATACATGACATGTGACATGAAGTCACTAATAGAGTGATATTATAAACATCATGTAATTCTATAATTGTTATGTTCAAGTCACATGATGAAAAATATAGGGGGTCACATGCTATGTCACCACCACATGGAAAGTCATTTCCATGTCATTGTGACATGTCATCTCCAAGTCTCCATGCACAACATAATAAAATAATTAATTATTTTTATTTGGTTTAACACCCACAAATTCTAGATATTATTATTCATAAACATATAGTAAAAATAATATATATCCTAAGAAAACACCATCATTCTACCGATAACCATGTTGTCTTAATTTCCACCAGAGGTTCCATTTAAGAGATAAAATTAGATACTCTCATGGGATAAATATTTATTTATTTAAGAAATATTAATTGTCCCTTAAAATTACATAGCATATAATTTCACCAAAATTCAACCCAAGGATAAATACAGTATTCCTAGTTCAAATGAATCATGAGAATTTATTTTTGAGTTAAACTAATATGGTAAGTTTACCAATTTAAACATTTTAATGGACATTTCCTTTGAATCCTAGAACTAATCTATATCAATATTATGAAAAATTTGGGTCTCTATAATAAAAACTATATTCATGAGTTGATTTAAATGGAACCTTTGTGTCTTTTTAAATTATACCTAGTATATAACTATTATACTAGATAGAGTTGGGTGAGATATCACTTCTTGGCCCCATAGTATTTATAGACCATAAATTTGTTTCATTTTATATAGAAAAATTTCAAAAAAAATAGATCTAAAAAATATATTTACTATTAATGATATTAGAATTATATCTATGAAAACTCTAAGATTTTATAGAAAATAATTGATTATTATGCATATATTTCCTTTGTTTTGACATGAAAACAATTGAAAGCCAATGAATGTTGATTATGTTAGGTAGTACCATTTGAGTCTCAATTATATTAGAGAGGTGTTTTATTAGATAAAAAAACCTTTTTGATTCACTAAAAAAATGATATATTCACTTATTAAGATCGGTGAAATATGAGTACGGATTATGATTTAGGATCAAATCAAATTATTTGTATTTAAAAAGTTATTTATCCATATGGATATGTTAGAGTGAGCTATAAATAATCATAATTAATCTCATATCCTTTTTGTAGGTAACATAAAAATGTGGTCAGTTGCAGAAGAAATCATAGGAGTGTGAGCTTATGATGAAAAAATATGACCCTATTTTTCACTATAGATAGTTGATTATCCCTTTTAAAGATGCAAGGTTCAATGATAATATGGTTTTAAATAATTTCACTTTTTTATAATTATTTTTTAATTATTATTTTTTAAATTGGAAAGTGTTTAATTATTATATCATAATAATAATTATTATATTTACTATGGAGTTAAATTTATTTTGATTTTTTGGTATCCAATTTTTGTTTCAGATTCACCCTATACCCTTCTTTATAACATACCCTAAACCAAGACCAAATTCCATGAATTTTTTAAGAAAAATATCTGACCTCAATTGTGTGTACTCATATTTCATAGGCTTCCTACTTACAGTGAGGTCATGCTACAATAATAGGGGATACCATGTCTCTAATCAGATACCAATAAATAACATAGATAGATAAAAATATATAGAAAATAAAAATAGAGTATATATGGAATCTCAGATAAAATCTAGTAGTATAGAATAATATATCACTTTTAAATTTCATATGCAACCCATGTCATGTCATACAAACCATACAGTAAAAGCATTACCCTCCATAGGGAAATAAAATACATTGCCATTTATTAAAAAAAATAAAACTATGATTAGAGACTGAAATACCAAAATGGTCCTCAAACTTTACTTTGTTCTATATCTACATCCATATTAAGATACTACATATTAACCACCTTTTATTGAGTCCTTACTCCTACCTGCATCATGAACCATGAATCCTACTATACAATAGGGTGTGAATGATAGGTATATGTACAAATATTAATAATATAACACCCGTAATCCCCTAATATATGAATTAATGTTATATATGAGTCCATATAATGTATAATAGAAAAATAATAACACATGGAATATAAAACACCAACTCAATGCCACCAATGATGGAAAATATTAGTGAACCACACTTTTCAAAATACAACTATCCATAATATACCTCAAAATGTTCCTTGAAACATGTATTTCCCCTATACACAATAACAATCCAAACCAAGGGATTCTGTGGTATACAAGACACCCCCTAATTCATAATCAATAATACAATGTTATGAGACATAAAATATTCCCTAGTAATAGTAACCATCCACATCATGAGGGTATGTCGACGCATACTAGTCCCCCTAACCTAATAAACATCCATACCACTTCACATAATATGACAACATAAGATAATAAATAACAATCACATAGAATTATATAGCCCCATAAGTTATTCTTTATATAAAACTCATAACATTTCAAATGCCACATATCCTAAAATACATTTTTCAGAGCTCGATCATCCTAAGAAAAACTCACATACACATAAATACCAACATTGATGATTACATAGCCCTTAGGCTTCATCTCAATATTTCTCATCCACTATCTCCCAAGGGAATCAAAACATTAAATGATCAATCCACCACTACACCCTCAACAGATCATTTATCATGGCCAAACAAGGCCTCATGGGGTACCTTAAAATCTATCCCATACTCAAAAACTTGTTTTAGGTTCCATACATATTCTTATACTATAAATTATAAATCACCATAGTTATCAGATGACCCTAAAACCAAAATCTCATGTTTTAATTATCCAACATTGTAAAAATATGTCTCACCTAATTTCTCACTAAATTCAAAAACCTCTCAGTCCCTATTTTTCCCACCTATACAAGATTTCCCTTTCTCATTCAGAACATTGCACATGAAAAACATAATAAATTTCTTAATATGTTTGGAACCAACTATCTTTTTCTAATAGAAGAAAACATACTGTAAATTATACTTCAAATCATTCTTAATCGGTAGATCTCAAAAATATTAAAAAGACACCCAAATTATGGATTTAGAGTGATTTTTACTAAATATAGAAAAATAATCGTGATTTAAGGGTGCCTTACCTTAGAATCAATGACATAAGACTACACCCATAAATGGTTATCTAATGAGACATTGTGAAAGAAGCATTGTTTAGAGAGAATAGGTGAGGGGGTATGGTGGTAAAGATATTACCCCTATATCAAATGCCAAACAAAAATGAAGAATGAATGAAATTTTAGAAATAATTCTCTAAAAATTATAAAAAATGAAATTAATAGTTTTCTATACTACACATCAATAAGTAACTAGTGGCTTCCATACACAACCCAAGGATAGTCCAACAGATAACTAGTTAAAAAACATTGGTTGTCATGCCTCATAGAAACAACACTAGGTTACCAAAGGAGTATATTTTACCATAGAAGTACCAAATCCTTTTAATATACCAAAAATTTCGAATTTAAACTTCAAATATCGAAACCTCATATAAAAACGTATATAATTATTTATCTGAAAGATAAATAAAATTTATTTAAAATCATTCATCAAATTATAGGGTCATTAGAAACTCCGTAATATAGGGAATCTAATCCTTGAGAATTGTCATGGAGAATATATCTATAGTAAATAACTTTGGAAACTAAGATCTCATGTTTACCACCCACTTTTATATATCTTCCAAAATATAGTCATGCTACCACTACACCAGAAAAAGTGGAACTATTTTTCCATAATGAATCTTCTCACTACTATACATGATAAACACCATTACCTCCTCAAATGATGCATCCAACTCTATATCAACCTCATCCTAACTAATCTCATGTTAAGGGTTTTCTTCATACATCCTTAGTTGATATATTTAAAATATGTCATGAATCAAACTATACTACATAAGAATCACTAAACAAAATTCTAATGTATTGAATCACTTCAAAATCCTAAAAGTGTCTATGATTCATGGTGACAATTTTCTCAGCCACCTCAAATAGTGATGTCTCAATCAAGGAAACTCCCATATAAACACAAATATTGATGTTAAAATCCACTAGTTAATGTATTCAGCCAATATATGGAAATTATATACTCAATTACATCTTCATAAATCTCTAAATAAATTGAACATTCTCATTAGTTTCCTATAAAATACTCCATCTAAGAAACTTTTATTCTCCTAACTTTATCCAGCACAAAGGAGAATGACATGGTTTTCTATACTAAAACTTGAAAGGTATTATATATATCAATTGTTGATAGATTTTATTGTAGGTAAAATATAAAATTTTCATATGATCCTCCCATTGACCATAAAAATATAGAATACATGGTCGAAAGATATCTTTTAAGATCATGATGGTCCTCCTAGATTACCCATATGTTTGTTAGAGATATGAAAAACTCATCTTTATTTGAGTTACCAATATTGATGGAATCACATAATATAATTAAGACATGAAATTTTCAACTTAGTTGTAAATAATTATTTTTGGAACTTAAAATTTTCTATCCTCATATCATATATATTCCTTACCTATCTAATAAACTAACTAAGTCTCCTATGTAAGTATGAACTATTCAACCTAAGTTAATGTATCTATTATGAACAACACCATGTCCATAAATATAGGTGATCTTAGAAGTCCAATAACCAATATTATCATGATATCATGTCATTTCTGTACTCGAATGGGAAGTTAATAATTAAAACCAAATGGTCTATGGTACTCAGTCTTGACCTATTTCTAGAAAATTCATATTAAAACGTATCATGTTATATCTTTCCAATGATTGACCATAAGAAGTGGAATCATATTTCATGATACATATTATTTATAATAATATTGTAAATTTATCACCTAGAGGTGTGACAATCTTTGATTAACACCTCTCACATGATCTTTTAATCTAGCTCCCTTCAGTGAACATATATGAATAATTATACAGCTGGAATCTAACTTGTAATGTGATTTTCAACATGGAGACTTTCATAAATTATGTAGAATTGTAAATTAAACTCTTATATATACTTAAATAAATATAATAAGGAATAATTTATTCTAAAATAAGATAATGAACCCAATTCCCCCTGTCAATTCAAAATAAAATTTTGATAAGAGGAACATCATCGGTCACACCTCCTTTGACTCATTAACTACCAATGCGTGTGTCTTCTTACAAAGTGTATCACCCACCATGTTACCTTTAAAAGGGTATACACCATATAAAAGATGAATGAATACAAGTACCCAAACCATCGCTCATGCTTTAGATTTATCTCTTACTATGAGAATATGCATTTTAAGCTATTTAGGTTAGTATAGATCACAAACATCACACCATAAAGACAATGATGCAATGTATTTAGAGAGTGTAATACACCCATAAACTCTAAATCATGTGTTGGGTAGTTGTTTATCATAAATATTAATAAGTTGAGAACCATAACCTATGACATTATTTTTCTACATCAAAACTTTTCCTATGAAAATTATCCATGTGTCATAGTATATGGTGTAATTCTAACTCGACTCAAGTAAGATCAATATTGACAAAGTTGTGAGTCTTCTATTAAAATACTAACATTATTACCTACACTAATCATCCCAGGTAGAGTTTGATAATTTCATGGTCAACGTATCCATTAGTGATATAAATTAGGATAAATATCTACTAAATTAGAAATAATATATATCAGGACTAAGGAAACTTCCAGTACTACAATAATAGTTCTTTAACCGGGATAACCTTTATAAGTGATAGAAAAAAGCATTGATAAATGTTCTCTTTATTAGTGCTATAAAAGGATAGGATAATTGTTAACTTTTATCAATGATAAAAAAACTTTGATAAAAGGTATCCTTTATTTGCACTTTCTTTTGCGCTGATAAAGGATTACAATTATCAGCGCTTTTCTTTAATGCTGATAAATGATAACCATTATTGTCGGTTTATTTTTATAGCTGATAAATTTATTATTTTTGATAAAGGTACCAAATAAAATGAAATAATTAAACAAATAAAAATTAAACATGTGTACAATTGCAAAAATTATTAAAAAATTTATTTATTAAATAATTTCTGATAAAAATGAATAAATTTAAATATATATATATATAAATTAAAAATATTAATAAATTGTATATATTAAATATATTATTATATAAAATTAATAAAATTCAATAATTAAACAAAGAAAAATAAAAACGGTTTAATAAAAAAATATTATATATTTTACTAATTAAATATTTATTGACAAAATTGAAAAAATTTAATATGAATATATATAGATCATAAATATTAATAAATGCTATATATTAAATATAGATATCTAAAATGAATAAATTTAAATAATTAAAGAAAAATAGTTAAAAAATTTGTAATAATTAAACAGAAAAATTTAAAATGAATACATTTAAAAAGAATAAAAAAATATAATCATTGAAAAATTATTAATGAAAATGAATAAGTTAAATACATATATAAATTATAAGTGTCAATAAATAATATATATTAAATATAAATATAAAATTGAATAAAATTGAATAATTAAAAACATATTCAATGCATATTCATTTTTAATGGGTTTTATACATTAATATTCATTAATACATTTAATATATAAATATGTTCATATGTATTTCAACATGTATATATATCAATGTAAATATTATTTCCTAAAATATGATTTATATGATACAAAATATTTATGCTTACATTATATAAGTCATACATTAATTTTTTATAATTAAAAATTAATATCAATTAAAAATACGAACTAATTGCATCGAGTAATGGACATAATTTAATGTTGTTTGATTTTAAAATTTAATATATATCAAACCTGTGTTACATTTATTTAACATACATATATATAATTAATTCAATTTTATATACAATGCACACACACAAATATTTATACAATTAATGAAATTTTATATAGAAGCACACACACCAAATATTGATGTAATTTATTTAAATTTGAATATTAATTTTAGAATATCATTATAACATGATACATTTAATATATTATTTCCTTAATCGATAAATTTTATTTATTCATTTTTAGTATTACTATTGTTATATATTGTTTATTCATTTTTAATATTTTTTGTGAATTTAATCATTTTATATTATTTATTTATATATATTTATTTAAAATGTTTTTATATTTCAAATATTTATTCATATTTTTTTCAATATATACCCATATTGTTTTAATAATTTTTATGTAATTAATAAAACTTATTCATTTTTTCAATATTTTTATAGTGTACTCATTTTTAATTATTCAATTTCTCTCATTTTTAACAGGCATGCATTTAAGATTCTATATTCATTAATAAAAATAAAAATATATTTATAAATAAATATTTATAGATAAATATATTTATAAATGTATATTTTCTACATTTATAAATTTATATATTTATAATCATGAATAAATACATATTGTTTTTAAAGTATTTATATAATTAAAAATATATAAATATATATCTAAATAACTATAAAATTTTAATAATTATATACGAATAATGAATATATTTACTATATATATATAGATATATAAATATATTTGATGATATAAATATAATTATAATTATAAAATTATAATAACTATATTAAAATAATGAATATATTTTCTACATTCATATATATTTAATTAAAAAATATAATTATGTAAATATATATAATTATAAAAATGTATTTATAATTATAAAAAAAATATGTGCAAATATATTTATTTATAAATAAATTTATAAATGTAAATTTATTATATTTATGAAATTATATATTTTTATTTATTAATAAAAAATACAATTTTTAAAAAATATATAATTATAATGAAATAAATATATATTTAAATATTTATAAATATATAGTAAATAAATTTATAATTATATAGATATATTTAAGAAATTTCTTATTTATTATTATATTTATAAATATATCATTTATCATCGCTTTTTCAGCACTTATAAAAATTCATTTTTTCAAGGGTTATTAATTTAGTGCTGATAAAAGTTATCTTTATTAGTGATTTTTTTTGAAATTACGATAAATGTATTCTTAGTCTATTTAAAGAACCCTAACACCCTTATTTCAATCGTGATGTCTCTAGATTTCACGAAAGTCCCCTACTACCAGTGAGCCTCCTCCTTGATTCCATGGATTGAATCCGAGCTCTAATAAAAGCTCGGACAAATCAATGCTCGAATCAAGGCTCAAACGATTCTTATTCTTGAATCAAGTCACAAACAAACCCAAGCCTTCGTTATATATCAACATTCTCTTGGAAATATCAAAGATCAAATCCAAGTTATGTTATTCTCTCCTCCTCACATCAACATGTATACTTCTTTCCCTTCTTCTCTAAGCCTTCCAATCACTATTTCTAAAGGTTTTACATCATCTACGATATCCCTAGGTAGGTATTTTTTCTCTATTCCATAATTTGTTTCAAGTATCTTGGGTGTTTGAAATTGGTTTCTCTAAAGTTATAATTGTTATTTTGGTATAATCAGATTTTATTACGATTGGTTGTAAACATTTTTAAGGGATTATAGTTGATTTCTATTTCGGTTTATGTGAATTTGGCCTTATTTTGTCTGAATTCAAATGATAAATTATATTTTTTTCCAATAAAATATTTTTGATTGTTTTTATAATGTAATGCAGTGTTTCAAAATTATTTTAGGTTCGTTATGAAATCTATTTAGGTAATTCATGAGTTCATGAAACTGATTAATTGCAGTCTCCTTATTTGAGTTTTTTTCTTATATATTATTTTGTTCTCGTGTTATTTATGTATATATAATGTAATGGATTCCTCTTTACATGTTTTATTCTTATACACATATATTTTTCTATGTATATATATATTTGACACATGCACATGTTCTCATGAAAATATTTTACTATTTGTATTGCGTGCTGTTTAGATATGTATGTGTGTAATTGCATATGTTTATAAAATTTATAAAGATGTTTTAAAATTTAAATATGTTGATTAAATTTAGTTTCCTATATAATTTTCTAAATAGGGGTTTTAAATGGTTTTTTTCATTTAAAAAACATTTTTTCACTTGAATTTTTTTTAAATGGATTTAAGAATAATGATTTCTTTTTTTGTGAGATTTCAAATAAATTTTCAAATTGTTAAATGGAATCAATTGTGTTCTTAACTATGGGTTGTTATTGTTAATGGAATTTATGAATACTATGTGGATAGTTTTCTAGTTTTTACATGGGAGATTATTGATATGATGATAAATAGATGGGTGTTGTTCTAGCTTAATTGAGGTATTAGCTAGGTGTCCTTTTCGGTTTCCTCGAGAGGCCTGAGTTGCATTAATTATTTTGGTCACAAATATGGCTAGTATTCTATGAGTGAGTTAGTTACCTTTTTATTTATAGTCCAGTGATCTCCACCACGTGACTTGTCTTAGACTTGTTCTATTATATATAATTTTTGGTACCCACTTTCACTTTTATGGAATGTTGTCATCATCACCGTTATTTAATTTTAATTCTTACAACTTCTACACTTTAGTTTCTTATTTCAATTTGTTTTATTTTTTTATTTTATTTTAGTTACATTTTTTTATACTGGGTTTTCATTCTTAATGAAATTTCTTTAAAAACAAATCCAGAAGGCATTTATAAATGTGTGTTATTAATAAATAAGGATTGGGGTAAGGAAAATGATTTTCAAGTGATTCTTTTCCTTTAAGAGGAACAAGAGATAGTTTAATACATGTTTCTAAAAGTTTTTTTAAATTTTTTTAAATATCATTATGAAGGAAATCTCATGGTAGGATTTTCATAAAATAATAAAAATATATTCTTTATATGTAATTAAAACTAGAATTCTTGGTATGTGATAATTGGTATTCTATGTTTAAAACAAGGATTGATTTGTAACAATAATTTCACCAATCGGGTTATTATTGGTTTGTTGTAAAAATATTGAAAAAAAATTCATTATGATTTCATCACCCTTATTAAGAAACCATTGGGTTACCCTTTCCTATAGGCTATTTCTCTTTTATGGGATGTTTATATATTATTATTATGTGATTCTTGTAAGATGTGATAGGTGGATATTTGGTGAAGTATTACTAAACCTATTTATCTCACACCCTATATACACACCCATATGGGTATATAAAGCTTTCATGTTTTCATATGTATTCAGAGGTAATGAAATCAAGCTATGAAAGAAAATACTTAACTCATTATATTCATACCATTTAAACTCATAATTTTAAAAAATAAAATTTACTAAAATCACTAAAGATATTAAAACATAAATGTGTACAAAAAATTAATTTCCTTTATTGAACAGGGGTCTAATACATGTGAATATTTAGGTTACTTTATCAAAATAATATGATTTAAAATAACCCAAACATATGATATCTACATTATTTTAGGGATCTTAAAATGAACGCGAGTTTATTGAATTTCTATTCTTGAACCTATATAATTGAAAGAATGTAAATAATTAAATAACCCAAGTCCACACCTTAATTTCAAAGAACAAAACTAGTAGACATTTTCAAAATAATTTTAAAATAATTAAAAAAAATTGCCAGACATTACATAATAAAATAAACATAAATAAATAATGTGAACAACCAAAGCGATGTGGTTTCCCTATCACTGAACCCAATCTAATTCAGAAAAAATATTCATACCTCTTATGTAAAAATTTTCATTGAAAATGATCAGTTTTATTTTTCAACACACAATCTCAACACTCTATCATAATTTCTAAGTAATCTAAATCTTCCCATGAACTTCGAAAAATCAACAACAATGAACACAATCAAAAAATGTTGTAACTTCAAGGATCCTTACATTGTAAAAAAACCAAATACACTATTAGTCTATAACCCTTGGTACTAGAGAACCTCCAACTCGACTCAAACTCAAATAAATTCCAATCAATCCTAAGACCGATATCACACACGAACTCTGTCTAACACCTCATGATCTTTTGGAAAATATTTTCTGGTGTCATGAATATTGGAAAAACCTTCTTGATGTAGATTCTTGAATAAATTGAATGGAATGTAAAATCATGGATTTTTGGATTCTTATATAATATTTGAGGAAACTAGTTTCTGATAAATAAATATTCCCTTGAAAGTATTTTGAATGAATCCCGTGGAAAACCCGGTATATAGCTAGGTAGTCCAATAAAATAATATTATGATTTAAATTGATATTTTAGTACTGTATTCTGAAATATGTTTTATTCATGTTATCTTTATATAATTTTTATGAAATGTTCAATAGTCATTCTTTTCTTTAAACTGGGTTGTGAACTGTTTAGCATTTTTAGGGTGAACTCTATTTTAAATTTTAGTTTTTAAATGGGAAACTTTTCATTAAATATTAATGTGGGGTTTGAAATGAAAAATATGATGTGTTACATAAAACTAAACTAAAATGGATTCAGTTTTTTGAAACTCATGATGTGATTTCAAAGTGAGAATGTAAAGATTTAAGCATTTTAAAGTGTAAATATTTTAATTTTTATGATTTTATGAATTTAATTTATGGTTATTGGTTTTTGAATATGATTTTAAATTTTATCAATTGATGCTAACAGTTTTTATAGAAAAAGGGGTTCATATCTGATTAAGAATTTTGAAAGAAATGTCTATTTTCATGTGGAATTAAAAAAATGAATTTCAAGTGGAGTTTTAAAATTTTTAAAAGTAGCATTTTTAATTTTTAACATGGATTTGAGATAACATTTGAAATTTTTTATTAATATGTGGTTATTAAAAACTGTTTAAGGAGACAACTATCATCCTCATCAACTTCATCTTCCAAATAGTATATGTTGCATTTTGTTTCTTGAGACTCATCCCCCATATCTTCTGGACATACACCTATGTTGCATTAACTACTTTAAGCAGTATTTATCCCATATTGGGTATTTATGACTATTTTTTATGAATTTAGATGATAGAACCTACTGTAGTTGAGTAATTATTTTATTAAATTCAATTAGCCATTTCTTTAAATGTATACTACAATTATTTGAAATAATAAAATGTTGGGTTCCCCTTATTATAATTATTTATAACATTCACCATTGATAATACATATCTTATGATTATTTATTCATTTTTCATAAAATTGAAAATTTTATGAACTTAATAGGATGGATATGAATTTAAAATGGAATAACGCTAATCATATGATAAAATATTATGAATATGGTGTTAAAGAGTTCATCATGTTTGAAAAAGAGCATTCATACAACCCTTCTCAAATACTTTATTCACGCTTACATTATTATTATTCATGAAAAATTATTCTGTAAATTTTGGAAGAATATTTTTTTTCATGGGAAAGATAAGAGCTACAAATGTTGGACTAAATATAGTGAAGAATGAACGTGAAGACAGATTGGGATGATAATTTGGTTGATAGATCATTTGATATGAATACCATTGTAAATAGTGAATGAGATCACATGTAATCAATAGAAATGGAAAGTGAAGATAACCTTCATGACTGTCCAGTGTAGTTTGAAAAGTTAAATAGTTGTGATAATAGACTATTGTAAATAATTTTTACTAAATACACAAAATTTTCAGCTCATTTGAAGTTATATAATTTGAAATTTTGTAGAGCAGGGAGCACCACCAACATTATAGAACTACATGGTCTCTTGAGTGATACGATACTAGAAGAAAATGAAAATCCATGTCGAACAAATGATGCTAAATGAGTACTAATTTCAATGGGAATGCTCTCTAAAAAATACATGTTTTTCTAAATGATTGAATATTATTTCACATGAACCATGAATCACTTATAAAACTCCCTAAGTGTGGTGCATACTGATACAAGAAAAAACGAATCAAGTCCTCCAAAAGTTTTATAGTACTCTCTTATACTTCCATGGTTAAGAAAATTATATATATGTTAGGAAACCTTGGTACAATTGGCATATCATGATGATAATTAAATTTTCTAAAAAAAACAAAATCTGTCATCAAGGCTAGGTTGGAAATGATTAACATGGGGATAATAGAAGAGTTGGCACAAGTGTAGGGTAAAGGGAAGAATTTTCTTCCCCTAGTAGTTTATGCTCTATCTATAGAGAAAAAAATTCATATTTTAATTTTCATTAATTGTGTGAATGTTGCATAGGTTTATTCATGAAATATCAAGTATGTCCTGTCAATGAATAATTTGATGTTATAGGGACTAAAATCCCCCAACTGTTGTGTTTTGATTCTCGTTGATTTAAATTTCATTCTACCTAAAAAGATATGGAATTCATTAACTGGAGTCTTATTATTTTTCCTATCAATATGACGTAAAGTTATAGACCCAAAGAAGCTTCCAATCCTGAATATGATAGATTTAGTCATATTATATTAATTAGATACGTTCATCCCACCACCATTATTTGATATAATGGTCCACCTAAGGGTTCACCGAGTTAGAGAGGTTGAAATATATGGTTTTATACATTGTAGATGGATATAACCCCGTTGAATGATATATGAATATTTTTAAAGGTTATTCCAATAATAAAAGTTATCTTAAAGGTTGTATTGTAGAGTGATATATTATCAATGAAGCTGTTGAATTCTGTATCGATTAAATTTCAGATATTGAAAACATCAATCTCCCAAATTCTAATCACAATGGAATCATTATAGGAAAATGCATTTCTATAATAGATGTTATTATAATTACCATCATAAAGAATGTTAAAGAAAAACATTACATTTTACATAAAAGTGATGATATTGATCCATACGTTGAATCTCTTAAGAAAATTCATAGAGATCTGAGTCCATTAAGAGTTGAAGGATGGATATCAAATACCCATAATAAATAGTTTATAGGGGGATTCCAATGTCAAATTTATAAGGAGTTACTTGAAAATAAATAAAATCAATTTACAAACAAATTTGATGGATATCTAGGTGACTATATGAAATTTTTATATTTTACTAAGGTTTTGAAATCAATGGTATCATGTTCTATACAAAATAACATGATGACTATAGTTCGATGAAAATAAGTGGAGTTACAGTTGGGGTGGAAGCAATGAAAATATTTGGTTACAAGGATAGAAATCCAACTTATAAGAACATTTAATATTTCAGAATTATTAAACAGATATACAAGTTGGATTATACCACATTTCAAGTTCCATGTTTCTATTGAAAATGGGTTGCAATAAGAGTGTAGTGAAAATTAATGAAATCAGATTCATGAAGTTGAATTTTAGTATATAATGGGAAAAGGATTATACCTTTATAATGGAGTCACAAAATTAGTGAAAGTATTTTTTTTCATAGATTCGGAAAACAAAAATTGGTTGATTTTATTATTTATGACTAAAACAGCTATAGGGTTAGATGAAAATTCAATCAAGGATGAACCTTTAATTGTGTGATCTTAATCAGTTTATACTGGTCCCAATGAATAAATTATCATTTTTTAAAGGGGACCAAAAATAAGGGATTCATATTCTCGATAGAGGAACCAAATCCCTTAAACCATTAAAAAATAAAGAGATTTCAATGAGAAGATTAATGTGATTTTTAATATACCATGTTTTTCCCATAATATTATATATTCTCCACTACATTAACATAATCAAAGTTAAATGCTTGACTCCTCATACAGAAAATGTATTTTTCACATGATGATGTTTCTAATTATGCGGAGGAATAGACTATTGATGCATAATATAAAAAATTATTAGGGTATTAACAACATATTGATGAAAAAATAACACAGCTACATCATAGTGTTGAATAAAATTATCAAGGAAATAATTAATGGTATAAAATTTGAGGTTGGATGGAATAAACATGACCAACCCTTTAACCCCAACAAATCAACGTTAATTTGTTGTGTTGGGGTCACAATGAGGATGAATGTACCGATTGGTATAGATTCATGGCGCCACATTGAGCCTATAACAAGGGAAACCCATTGGAAATACATAACAATAATTTTATGATATTCTTTGTCTATTTTACCAAAAATTTATACAATGAAACATTGATTTAATTATTATTATTCATTTATAGTGTTCATTTAATATAGAATTATTTCACAATAAATATGTCTTAATGGACACTATAAAATCCCATAGAGGCTTCCAAACTATCCTCACCAAGTAATATCTTAAGGATGCTAAGGGGTAAGTAAATCCCCACCTAATATCCATATATGCACACAATATAAAGCAGGAAATATATAATAATTTCACCATTCATCAACATGAGAAAACATTTCAGGTGCATTTTAGTTAATAATATATTATTTTACATTATTTATTTAATCAATTTTGATTCAAAACTATTTATTTATGAAAAATAAAAAGATTGATGAAAATGAAGAATGTGCATCTAAACTAATATACCCCTATTGAAAAACAATGATGGTGGTACACTTCACTAGAGAAGAAATTGGTATGTATTTCAAATCAACAATAAATGTTTTATGTTATATGAAACTACATGTGTTCAATTTTTATATTCATAATAATGAATCAAAATATGAAGCCACTCCCATCGCATTTCATGTGCTATGGAAGGAGGCTCATATAAATTAGGAGGGTAAACTAGATGATGAAAACAAAAAATCCATATGTGAAACATGTGTAAGTATGGCATAATAGCCATTTTTATGTTTTATATCATTATTACATAAAATTTTCTTTTTATTTTCATAATTTTTTCTACTCTTTACACACATGAATCTGTAGAAACCAACCAGAAGAAAAACTAATTTTAGTATCTTTAATGAGATTGAAACAATATGGCCACCTTGGAGGAGTTGGATATCAATTGTGTCCTTAAACATATAAATATATATATATATATATATAAGATGATGAAAGTATATTACACCCAAATAGTTTATTTTTTAGATATTATTTTCCAGTAAGGTTTGGAAGTCCAATATATGAAAAAGTATCAAATTGAATCGGCGGTGGAACAAAGATCCACACATGAAGACCCAAATTACCTTGCTAGTTTGAGGGTAGTCATTCCCATCAACAATATACCTTACTAGAGGTAATTAATTTTTTCATTACTCTTTCTCTTAAATGTAAAACAAAAAATTTATGATAGCATTATATTAATAAAATTATACTGGGTAAATTTGTTTGTGATTTCTCTCTATCAACACCCATGGACCACCTTTTTGTTATGTGTATAGTGTACAATATCCTAGGAGAAAAGATACATAATAAATAACTCCCAAAATATCTCATGATAGTTGGGATTTAGGTAGCTCCTAAGTTGACAATATAGTTTCTTGTTCCAATTGATAATCTAGATATGACAATATTCAATGATACTATTGGAAATTTTATAATATGGACGTTTAATCAGATAAATATACATGAGGTATGTCTTTAAAAAAATATTATAAAAAACCTATAAGAGGTGATGACAAATGGTCTGAAGTGAGGTATGGTATTACATATGGATAAAGTGATGGGGAAACAGATGGTCATGTCAAGAAAATCTGGTGAATCGACCAAGAAATAAAAATGAGCTTTTAAGAGTACATCTTCCCAACAGTTCCATAACAAAATGTATTATCATTACAACTTCGTGAAGAGAAAAAATTTAAAGTTGAAAATATGGATTAAATTCCATATGAAGGAGAAATATTTGCAATTTTTTAACTAATGTAGTTGGTCTCAATAATATAAATGATATTTTCATGTCTTAATGGTTGGGAGTTTCAGTTTTGAATGCATACATAAAGTACATTTTCATAATACGTCTATCCAAATAAGGATATAATTTGTTCATTAAAGTTAATAACTATTCATATCTTCTATAGGTACGTATATCACTACTATATAAAGGGAAAAAAATGTAAAAAACAATTTTTATTCATTAATCACTGTATCATTTCTATGAAAGATACTTATTTGGAGATGAAATAAATTGATATGATGAAAGATGAGATATACAATTCATTTGAGAAAAAAATAATATATTATAGACTTTTTTATTCCTAAAATATAAAGGCAAAACTCTACAATCTAATACTATAAAATATATTTTCATTATTTTCATTACTTATTTGTTTTTTTGGTAGAACTGGATGCTGATTGATGTCAATCTGGATACATTATACATTTATTTTTCTGGATCCATGTCATGGATATCCAACAAAACAACCACACATTATATGTATTGTGAATTTTTAATACCCAAAAATGAATATTTAATAGATAAACATAGAATTATACGTTTTATATTGTGTTTTAACCATGATTTTATTGATAGTTTAGTCACCAACTATGGTTTATATCAGGGCATGAAGTCATTTACTAAGCATAAAAAACCTATGAATTGCTTCAAATGGAATAATATAAAGGATAATAAAGAAATATTTAACATTAAAAACAAATTTCATTTAAATATACTTATTTTGGTAAATGATTATATATTGTCTAAAGTATGATAATGGGAAATATTTTGGATATTATTTTAGAAAAGTTATGAGAGAGATCATAATACATGAAAAGGAAAACATCCCCAAACAGTTAATTTCCAAAGGTAGATACAATTTCATTAAAAATATTTCTTAAACATTTATTTATCTACAATTTTTTAGTACAAATAGGATTAACAGAACTTTCATACTCAAAAGAAGAAGTAAATTTGTTTACAGATGGCTGGGAAATATACATTGTGTCCTAATGTTTGTGAAAAACAAATTTAGGTGGTTACCTACTTTGATTGTGATATAGTACAGTTTGTGACCGTAGAACTATATTTGAGGTCTGAATCATTAGTGTTATAATGATCATATATTATTTTTGATCAATTTCTAATGGAGAATTATAATTGAGGAAATCAATTTGTTTAATAATGAGTAGAAAACATGTTGTAAGAATGTATACAGGCTTCATGAAGAGGTGAATTCTTACTACTTATTTACTTTATTTCATCATCATTTTATGTACATTTTTAGTGAACTTCCTTATCATTTTTATAATAAAACTAGACTAATTCCCTCTCTAGGGTTCCATCATCAATGGTGTAAAATGAAATAAGAAAATGAAAATATAGTGGTTTCACTTTGGTTGGTGGTGGAATTATTTGGGCTATTCGATCATCAATTAGTTACATGATATAATATGATAAATTCTTGTGAAATCCATACAAGTAACACATCGAGTTTACATTATTGAAATGAATTGACTAAAACCTATTTTTTTGAATGAAAATGACGTGAAATTAAATCACCCCTCCATTATATCACATATAATCTCAAAATCATTATATGAGTATAGGTGTTTAACCTATCTATATTATGCGTATACATACTTTTTCACTGGATCACCCTCAAAAAATGTGTCCAACAGTTCATCACTAATATGAATGTGCACATTCATTATGTAAAATATTCCACATTCACATGATCATAAATAAAAAACTCATCACCATTCTCAATAAAAAAACATGAGAATAGTGATGTTCCCATTTTGATGATCAAATAATGATGATGTTAAGCTAGAGTTTATCATGACCCTGAATATTGAACATGATATACTAATCTGTTTAATAATCTAGGATATCTTAATTAGTTCACTATATTTTAGTGTCATTTTTATTCTATAAAGGGTTATACTGATGTTTAATACTATCAAAAAGGGGTAGAAAATTTATAATGTAATTTAGTGCCTTCTTGAAATACATAATGGGTCACATTGATGTTTTTATTATAAAAGAAGGTAAATGTTTTATTACGTAGTTTACACTCTCTATATATGTGAAAGGGAAAAATAGAATTTCTTATGTTCCATAAAAACTCAAATGTAAATATTTCTTTAACTTCATTTAATAAACAATAATAGGTTTTCACTAATGGTTAATGTGTTCTAGGAATAAATAAATTGATATACTAATGTTTAATATAATCAAGGAATATATAATCTGTAATTCTAGTTTTTTGAATCAAATAAGTAGAAAACATTTTATATATAATTTTTAAACAATCCCAAAAGGATAAAAGTTTTATGCGAATTTTTTGTAATACATGAATGTTATGTTATTATAAATTAGATAAATATATCATGTTCTTGGGATTGAGCTTCTAAAATATTTCATATGTATCCACAATGGTTGAATAAAAAATGTAATAATTTAGGATCATAATTTAAAATAGTGGGATTAAGAATGAATTGTTTCATATTTATTTTTAATTTAATTCATTATAGTATTACTAACATAACAACTTTTTCCTTATATAGGTGGATTATTTTTATCAATTTGGGGTGGTTTATTCTAAGTTGTTCATGATTGTCAGAGATTAGAAAGAACGTGCTACTTTATTATGGAAGAGGAAAACCCATGCTTCATGAAACATGATGTGTTTGATGTAACATGACGTCACACCCCACCAGATATAGAGGATATAAGCTGATGAGGTTCTCTAGAATCCTATAAAAATATCATCATCTCTACCAAGTTTTGGAATATTTCAGACCACTCGGTAGTATTTCAGAACACCGCTTTGGGCCATTATGGTTCTGCATGAGATATTGGGGATGTCCAAGCCTTGTGAAAATGATGATTCATTTTCCATCATAATGAAACATGTTTTCTATTTTATGTATTTTTACATATAGGTTAAAGTAAAACACATATCACATACTCAATTATCCTCACCTTAATTCAATAAAATTGTGAGCTAGATATGACACAGATTGTATATCTTTAGTTTATAAATGACATTTTAGGTCAAAACAAAAATCACATTCTCAAAACAAGGAAAATAAATTAATATTGTTTTCATACATTAGTAAAGCCATCCATATGCCATTTTTGATGTGTAAGAATCATTTATTCCTCAATCCAATGCATGGTGTGGCTGGTATGACTCTAAGTGTGCCTTTTTATTTAAAATTGATATTAATTTTAGTAAAAATTAAAACTGACCAACTAATAACTATAAAAACACATTAATATTGTTTTCTTACATTAATAAAATGATCCATAAGTCATTATGACTATTTAGGAATCATCCAAACCTCAATCCAATAAACGGTGTTCTCGATATGACTCAAAGTGTCTATTATAAGTTTAAAATTTTAATTTTTGTTCAAAATAATTTTCACTCTCAAAAAACCAAGAATAAAAGAAAGGATTGAATTAATATTTTACTAAAACTATTCATAAGTCCTTTTTTAATTGTAGGAATCAGTATGATATCCAACTGACACAAGATGTGCCTAATATGACGAAAGGTAATTTTATCAATTTTCAAATGACATTTTAGTGAAAAAAAATGTGACATACTTAAACCCAAGTAAAAATATTCATATTAGTTTGATCCTTTTTTTTAAAATTATCTATCAATCATTTACATTGTGTATGAATTATCTTCACCTTTGTATGACACATGGTGTGACCAGTATGGCTCCATGTGTGTCTTTTTATTTAAAATTGAAATTAATTTTAGTAAAAAAGACAAGTGACATACTCAATACTGAGTAAACACATTCATGTTTTTTTTATAATTGAGAAAAAATATCTATAAGTAATTTTTTATGTAAAAGAATAACCTAAACCTCAATCTGACTCATGGTGTGACCTGTATGACTCCATGTTCATTTTTTTAAAAATTAACATTATGTTTTGTAAAAAAGACATGTGACATACTCAAAACTATGAAAAATCATTCTGATTGTTTTTTATACTTTTGTAATATGATACATAATTCATTTCTAATGTGTAAGAATTGATTTAACCTGAATCCTACACATGGTGTGATCAGAATGACTCCAAGTGTATCTTTTTTATATAAAATTGATATTAATTTTAGTAAGAATGGAAAATGATATACCAAAAACTATTAAAATGAATTTGGATTGTTTTGATATATCATGAAAATGATCCATAAGTTATATTTGACATGTAGGAGTTATCCTCACCTCAATATGATAGAATATGTGCTTTTTATGACTCATAGTGTCTTCTATAAGATTAAAATTGACATTTTAATTCAAAAAGATTCACACACTAAAAATAAAGCAAACACAGTCATATTATCTTGATAATTTAGTACAACAATTCAAAAGACATTTATGAAATTTAGGAATTGTTCTTACATCAAAATTATGCACAATGTTACTGGTATGACTCAAACTGCTTGTTTTTAGTTTAAAATGAAGTTTTCGTAAAAAACACAGGTGACATATTCAAAACCAAGAAAAATCATTCAGATTGTATTGATAATTTAGTAAAATGATCTATAAATCATTTTTGATGTGAAATAATTAGACTCACTTGAATATAATGCATGGTGTGACCGGTATGAGTCCAAACCTGTCTTTTTATTTAAAGTTAACATTATTTTTTATAAAAAAGGAAATTAACATACTAAAAACCGAGGAAAAGAATTAATTTTTTTAGCTTTAGGAAAACAATATATAAGTTTTTTTGTTGTTTAAGAATCATCCGAACCTCAATATTATACATTATTTACCCAGTATCATTCAAAGTGTCTGTTATCAATTTGAATTTGAAATTCTAGTTAAAAAGTGGAAACTTGCTAATAATTGAGAAAGATCAGTCATATTTGCTTAGTAATTTAGAAAGAATATTTTTAAGTCATTTTTTATGTTTATGAATCAGTCTCACATCAAACTGGTACACGATGTGAATGGTATGACTGAAAGTATGTGTTTCCAATTTAAAATGACATTTTATTAAAAAATAATAGTGACATACTGAAAATCCATAATTTTTTTTGATACTTTATAATATCCTTCCATATGGAATTTTTGACTGGTAGAAAACTCCCTATCCTCAACATGATGAATGGTGTGACTGGTATGACTCAAAGTGTGTCTTTTTATTTAAAATTCACATTATTTTTCATAAAAAAGACTACTAACATACTCAAAATTGAGTAAATGAATTAATATTATTTTGATAATTTAGTAAAATGATTCATGAGTAATTTTAGATGATTATAAATTAGCCTCACCTCAATTAAATACATGATGTGCCCCAAATGACTCAAATTTTCTGTTATTAGTTCCAAATTAATATATTATTTCAAAACGTGTCACTCATAGAATACTATGAAAATTCACATATATTATCATCATAATTCATAAAAATGATTTAGAAGTAATTTTTGACATCTAGGAATCAGTCTCACATAAAACTGACACATGATGTGACTGGTATGACTCAAAGTGCTTGTTTCCAATTCAAAATGACATTTTATTTATAACTATAGGTGACGTACTCACAACAAAAGAAAACCCATTTGGATTATTTTTATACTTTAGGAAAATTATACATAAATTATTTGGGATGTGAAGGAACCATGTCTACTCCAATCTGATGGATGGTGTGATCGGTATGACTCCAAGTCTGTCTTTCTATTAAAAAATGACATTAAACTGAAAGGCTTAGAGACCTAAATTTTTATTGATTTGGTTAAACCCCATTTTAAGGGAAAATAAGAAACCCCACATGACTTCAAATACATAGAGACATCAAAAAGGCCACCATCCAAGAAAAAGACTATGTGTAATTACACCTCCCCAGCATCGACATCATTATGGTACACCTCCACCATGCATGGATTCTTAGCAAGATGTCTTGTAAAAAAATTCATGGGTCTGATTCTAATGGTTGTGTCATATCTTCTCAATCCTCCAATCTGAAAAGTAACACATGGTGAAAGAAAACTACTCTGAATCCCTATCTAGATAAATTCATTGAAGAATTTCTGTAATGAGCCCATTATAAAAATACAAAATAAAAAGACCAACATACTCATGCTCCCAACAACATTACTTCCGAGGATCATCCCTCCAAATTTAGTTGCCAAACTAAAAATAAAACAACAGCAATGAAAATAAACAACCATCATGGGAGAACCACTCCACCACCAAAACAATATATTAGACAAACCACATACCACAAACCCGGATCAGAAACCGAACCAAAATCACATCCATCGCACAACCAAAATAAAAAAATGTAGAGCAAGCATCAAAAAACATTACCAAAAGAAAAATTGAATTCTATAACAGTTTGGAAGAATACCCTCTGTAGAATCTCAGATCTCATCACCTCCTTCAAGACCTCACAAAGAGAATAGATGTTTCCAACACACCCACTTCTGAAATAGAAATGAGGTAGAAACCCTCTCGGCAACAGCTGGACTCGAACATTGGACCCTCACCGGGCCTCCATGAGAATCCCTATATATATTCAAAAGGAAGGGTGAGAAAAAGGTGAAAAGATGTTGAGATCATCAAGTTGTTCATTCCCACAATGTCGCATGCCGCCTCCACATGAAGATACATCACATGCCATAATCTCTCCAGACCGAAACATTGGGGAGAGGAACTCAGCCGATCCGAAATGTGGTAGGAACGCAGAGAAAGGGGAGGAAACCTTAACCCCGAACCCCTTACGGGATCATTCTAGTACCCTATGCTAGTTCTTTTAAAAATGAGATTAATTTTAGTAAAAAATACACCAAAAATATTCAATAATGGGAAAAAACATTTTTTTGATAATTTAGAAAAATTATTCATAATTCATTTTTATCTGTAGGAATCAGTTAAACCTTAATCTGATACATGATGTTCCTGATATGAATTAAAGTGTATGTTATCAGTTTATAATAGAAATTTTAGTTCAAAATGTTTCACTAACTGAAAAATATGAAAAAAATATATGATTGAATTTATAATTTATGAAAACAATTCATAAGTCGTTTTTTCATATGTAGGAATCAGTCTAACATCAAACTGACTCAGGATGTGATTTATACGACTCCAAGTGCAAGTTTCATATTAAAACTGACATTTTAGTAAAAATAATAAGTGAAATACTCAAAACTAAGAAAACACAATCATATTGTCTTGATACATTATAAAAATGATAGATAAGTCATTCAGTATTTTTATGAATCATCCTCTCCTTAATATGACTCACAGTTTGACCTGTATGACTCCACATATGTTTTTTATATAAAATTGACATTAATTTTAATAAAAAAGACAAATGACATGTTCAAATCCATGAATGAATAAATATATTATTTTTATATCATATGAAAATGATTCAAAATTCATTTTTGATGTGTAGTAATTATCTTCACGTCAATCCATTGCAAGATGTTCACTCTATGAATCAAACTGCTTGTTATCAGTTTAAAATTTACATTTTAGTTCAAAACATCTCACTCAATGAAAACAAAGAAAACTCACTCCAATTATCTTTTTATTTTAAAAAATTATTAACAATTCATTTGTGACTTCTATGAATTATTCTCACATCAAACTAACACACTATGTGACTAATATGACTTGTAGTTCATGTTTTCAGTTTTAAATGACATTTAAGTAAAAAATAAAAGTGACATACTCAAAACTAATAAAACAAATTAATATTATTTTGATACATTAAGAAAACAATATATAAGTAATTTTTGGAAATTTAAGAATCATATGTACCTTAATAAGACTCTTTAATTTACTAGTATGACTCCAAGTGTGTCTTTTTTATTTAAATTTGATAGTAGTTTTAGTAAAAAAGACAACTGACATGATCAAAATTGAGAAAACACATTTGGATTTTTTTGTACTTTATAAAATTGATCCATATCTTATATTGGACATGTATGAATCATCCAATCCTCAATCTGTTACATGATGTCCCAGTATGACCCAATGTATCCATTATTAGTTTAAATTTTATATTTTATTTCCAAAAGTGTCATTCACTAAGAATCGATCAAAATATAGAATTGTCTTGATAATTTATTACAATGATTCAGAAGTCATTTTTGACATTAAAGAACCAGAATCACATCAAACTAACACACTATGTGAATCTTATGACTCAAATTGCATGTTTCCAGTTTAAAATAACATTTTAGTTAAAAAAACAAGTGACATACTCAAAACTGAGAAAACACATTTGGATTATTTTGATACTTCTGGAAAATGATCCATAATAAATTAGGGACATTTAATAATCAACTACACTTAAATCTAATTCATGGTGTGACCATTATAACTCCATGTTAATACTTTCAATATATGACATCCATTTTTTTTAAATGTGAATCACCTCACCAAAAATAAGAGAAAGATATTTGATTTTTTTATCATCATATTATATTATATTAGTTAATTAATTTTCTTATAATTTTTATCATATACATATTTATTTAATTTTCATAGATATAATTCATAAATAAGAACAAGAAATCTGTTAATGTGGAATATTCCACCTGTAACGCCCCGACCCCAGCTACCCAGAGTCGGTGCATTAATTACATAACATTGGCATGATCATTAGAAAGATCAAGTCTCGAAAGACCGATTAGTTTAGTAGCCTTGGAATAACTAGATACATCCATTAATTTTTACATTATATCATAAAAAAAACATCTTGTCTTCATATCCCCTTATACTATCCCTGCAGGTCATTCATAAATTACTTCTTCATAATCCTGGAAAAAATAAAACATTGAAAGGGGTGAGCTCGGATGCTCAGTAAGGACAACATTATAGCAGAAGCTTTCATAAATAAGCATAAACACTTAAGGCAATTTATAACTAAAACAAAAGCCTTTTAAACTTGAACTTCAGCATAAAATGGCAAAGGTAAAATGAAATAATGCCATTTACTTACTCACATGGATATTCTACTAGTCGAATGATCACATGCAATATCAATAACCACTTTCATAATGATGGAATGCATAATGCCAGACTATCATAACCACATAGCCAAGGCCTCGTGCCAAGACTAAAAATAAGATTTTGTCAAGGCCTTGTGCCAAGACACTAGTTTGTCTCATGAGACCTACCGATGCATCGAGGATCTATAGCGGGCTCCACCCGTCACTTATTAAGTCCAATGCATTCCCATATGAAAAGGTTTAAACATAACGTAAACATTCGTATTAAACTAGCATACGAAATGTCAATACTTTCACCACAAACCATGAATGGTATAAAAATAGCACATCCACAGTCAAACATAATTCATTCGATACAATATGGAAGATTGTATTGTATCACATTAACCTCAATCAATAATAATGAAGGATGTTGACATAGATGAAAATAATCATCAAAACTATTTGAGAGAAATATCCCCCTTTTCTTGAAAACATTTAAAAGTCACACTATTTGTCAAGAAGCCATTTAAAAGTATATTTTTGAATCAAAGTGTCCCATACCACTTTGAAACTTTTAAAAGGAGTTTTAATTTTAAAACTTTAATTTCCATATAAATAAATCCTCAAAACCATTTTTAAAATATGGACATTAATGAGCATGATTTAGAAGAATAATTCTTTAAAACATTTTAAAATGGTATTTTGGTTAGAGTTTCTAACCAAAAGAGAGACACTTGAATACAAATAATTGAGGTAATCAAAACATTGTAATAACATGAGAATAAAGGAATTCATGATATACTATGTCAAAGTACATTATATACACCACATAGAAGTGATTTGCTGTATATCATCAAAGAAGTCTCAATGGAATGTAAATTGAGATTAAATTTCTCAAAAAGGTTGTATCCTTAGGTTAAGGATAAATCAATGACATAATTATGTGTGACAAATATAAATACACTAAATATGATTGGATACTCAGTGTAAAACAATCAAAGGACATTCACACATATTCTTGTAAAAAAACAATACCAACGAATTGGATGTTTAACTCAACAAATGGAGAATGAGTTAAAATTACACTTATCAAATTCATATCAATGACTTGAGAATTACCAATGGAGTGATTATGTGTATCAAACTTCTATCCACAGGAAGGGGAGTGGAAATTATGACATAATCAAATGAATAGTGATTCCACACATAATCTTGGGGTAATATAATCAATGAAATATGTGTAAAGCCAAATGAGTGGAAATTGAAATCTCAAATTCCCTTATTGATTAGGTAACTTACGAAACATACACCCATGAAAGAAGTATCATACCATGATGATGTAAATACCCATAAATTAAAGTATATTACACAATGAATACGATCATGGGCAGTACACATACACCACATGCAATAATTAAGTGGTGATCAATGGAATTCTCACGGAATTAAAAGTGAGATAAGAAAACCCTTACCACGTTAATCGAATGAGTCGTATGGCCAAAAGTTAATAACCACAAAATGATTTACAGAATAACATTAATATAAATAGAATCATGATAATATATATATCAAATGGCCATACACAATACAGCACTTTCAATAATTTAGCGGCGAATAATGGAAATCTCACGGAATTGGAAGTGAGATAAGAGAATCCCTTACATTGTACTTTTTCCTTGGTCGATGGTAGGTTTACCTCCTGTATAATGGTGAAATAATTGTTATTGAATAATAAAAGAATCATTTACATTAATATGATATCATATATGATCTTTTATCATTGATTTGTTAATAATATTTTAGAATTATCGTCATTTCGGGTGTTAACGGGTTCATTTTACTTTATATTCTTTGTTATGTGAGACATATTCGTTATTAATGGGATGTATATTATTCATATCCAGAATGGTATCAAGTTCTTAAACATCATTTTTAAATCATCAAATGATAATTATACTTGAATGGATACGATGGAGAATGAATCTCATCGCGTTCGTGGAGACGGTAGTCCGTACGTACGCACGAACGCTACTTCCATTTAATTTTTATTTTAAAAGAATCGAATCCAAATTATACATAGGTATATTACTATTCCAGTATAATATAATATTTTATATATGTTACTTAAGTTCATTTACACCATCCTTTATACGTTCCATGTGTGGTATGAACGAGTCATATCATTTTAAGGGGGCGGTAGTCCGCACTTCCTCAAATGAAATTATCGTATGTATATACAACATGAAACGAATAATGGTATGAAATAAAATGGAATTACAGAAGCTTATATATAAAATATATATCATTAATATCATATTTAATTACAGTTCCATCCTAATGGCCACCATGAGAGGCGGTAAGATGTATTTGAACAATCATCGTTTCGTGAGGCGTTAGTTTGCCATCCACAGAAACATTATGTTCATCATCCATTAGATGGAGTTGTGTGAATGTGTAGTTTGAATCCTTCTTATAACAACATCCTAGTATATTGAGGATACTGTTTTTGTTACAAAAGAAGGGAAATAAAAAGATTTTGGGGGTTGGAGAAGCAAAATAAATGAAAATACTTTAAGAGAAATTGTTACCTTTAATTTAGGTAACTCACTTTGGTTGGAACCAAAGGACTTCTTGAAATGATTTCTGCCTAAGGGGAAGCTTCAAGGAGGAGGAGAGGGATTTGGGGAGCTTAGTTGGGCAGAGTTTGGACGAGCCAAGTGGCTTGAGAGGTGTGAGGAATGAGTAGAAGTGGTCTCCTTTTATAAGGGAGAGGAGGGGCTCTTTAGGAAAGAGTGAAAGTATTACTTTATAATATAATTATATTCGGTTTATAATGGTCCAAAAATCATTGATGTCGAAGATAAGATGACTATTATTCTAAATAACATCAACCAATAAGAATTGGACAGGTTTTAGATAATATTTTAATCATTATAATCTTATTTATTTAAATGATTTATTAATGAGGTAAACATTGCATCATTATTGTGTCATTAATAATTTAAATTATTTGATGTCTAAAAATTATAAATAAAATATCATTATGTAGGAAATCTTTTTAGCTTTCTAATGAATATTTATAATCGAAAATCCAACATGTATAACCCTATGTAAAAATTGTTCTTCTAAAAGATGTAAGCTTATGCCATTTTTATTTTTATTTTAACTTTATTAATATAAAGTGTCATTATCACTTACAAGTGGATTAATGGGGTCCCAAAATTGACCCAAAGATGCCCATGGTCGACCATGTATCAACCAATATGGTTAAGACACGTTTTAGGGTAATTTAGTATTATTATAATATTATTTTTTAACCCTTATTTACCAGATTTACCCTTAACCATGGTAAATAAAATATTTACCGCAGTAATTATTCAAAATGTCTAAAAATAAAAGTTACCTATTTACACAATTTGAACATCCTGATTCCAAATATGGAATCCATTTTTCTAAATTCAAAACACAGAAGTGGCAGAAATTAATTTAAAATTAATTCCCGCTGTCAAAACAAAAAGCGTGTTTTTAAGAGATAATAACTATCAAAAGATTGACACTTGTTTATGTTCGGTTTAATTGTAAAATTATGTCCAATGACCAAAATTATATTAAATGGTAAAAATATATTCTAAATATACTTTAAAACCACTCAAATTCATAATTTATCACTATTAATTATTTTGATTAAAAAAGTTGTTTTTAATTAAAATTTAGTAATTTTTACTATTCATCAAAATATGAAAGTTATCCGAAAAGTACCAAAATTTCACCTTAGGCTAAATTTGATATTCCGAATCCAAAAATGAAGTCCATTTTGAAATATAAAATATATATAATTTCAAAAAATTAAGTATTACTATTCATAACGGCTAGTTTGATCGGTTTTGGTGTGTGTTAAAACTCGAAGTTGCGTACAACACACGCTGCTGTTTTATTCAAAGGAAAGCGTACCGTGGAAGCTTGGGATGTTTTATTTTAAATTTTTTTTTTTTTTTTTGATGTCCCCATGTAGTCAAAAAGTTTAAAATATTTTATTTAAAAAGGGTTCACTATTAAAAGTTGGTAAAACTATAATACTGAAGATGAATTTGTTCTTACATTATGTCTAAGAAACTCATAATATGGATTCTAAAATTATAAGGATTATATAAAGTTTAAAATTTTGTTAATACTATTCATAACCTTTTTTGAACGGCTTGTTTGGTAAGTCATGGTGCGCTTGAACTCGGTGTTGCGTGTAGTGCAAGTTATTGAATTATTTTGAAGAAATAACACACTATGAATTCTTGGGGTGTTACATTCTCCCCTCATTCAATAAATTGTGTCCTCGCAATTTGAAATTGTTCTTCGAAAATAAAAGTTTGAAAATAGAAAATATATTTGTGAGAAAACCCACATCGGAAATTGGTTTACTAAAATTTAGTCTTAATATGAGGAAAAGAGAAATGAAAGGGTCACCACCAAATTATGATCTCGATTAGGAGAACATTGGTGGCAATTAGAGACATATAATTGGAGGAAAAACGTAAATATTTATAGGTAGTGGTTGAGGTCATCAATCACAAACAAGTATAAAATTGAGGTCCTTAAACTCATCAATCTATGATGATTTGAAGTACCATCGGTTTAACAAAACATAGGGTATTGGGATCACACATTTTTGACATTTCAAAATATCTTAGTTGAAATCCCACATCGAAAAATGAATTAATGAGGCCTCTATTTAAAATAAAGAGTGGAAAGTAAGAAGATTACCGAAAATAACACATACTAGGGTTCCATGTAGGAAAATATGGATATGGAGGAGAAATCTAACCATCAATTATCTGATGGAGAGTGGTAGAGAACATGGCTATGAAAAGGCCAACAATCCCAAAGCCATAAATTAGTGATGATTTAAGGTACCATCTAGGACAACATTTTTTTTAAAGTTACATTACATAAGGAAGAGGAATTAATTTATGATATTGACTAAGAACATTATGAGATATACTTAAATTTTAAGTAGATTTTCATTCTTTAATAAATTTCCACCACTAACTCAATTTTTTTTAAACGATGAGTATTCAAGAAGACTTGGTCACACTGGGAGAGCTAGAATAAACTTCTATAGAATCACATGATCCATGCAGGATAAACCATATATTTACATTGTCTTTGAAGATTAATCAAAACCAAAATGGTTAGTGAATGATCTAATGATCCCCCAAAAGGATATTCATTGAGATAAATATGCACTAATCTTAATTTCTAAAATTAAACCAACAATACCCCAAAGTTAAATAGATACCATTCAATAACCAATTGTCCTTAAAATCCTTTAATATAATCCAAACTAATATTGAAACCCAAAACATAGAAGAATTTGATTATGTAGTCTCCCATGTTACATTGTATCTCCAAATTACATCAAATACTCTTAAAGTCACATACTTAAATGTAATCAACATCATCACATATTCTCTGTTATAGGTTAATCATTTCCATAAATAACCCAAATCACTATAAATCAACAATAAAAATGTAGATAAAAATCCACCATTACTCTACAAATGAAACCTCATTGTATTCTATTTTCCTTGGGCATATAGTGTTCCTAACAAAATGAACATCTTCCAAAATAACATTTATCACTTAATCACCAAATCATTTTCCTATACCAAGGGTATTCATTTGATAAGACATAAGAACCCAAATCATCTTATTATTGATCAATAAAATCATTTAACAAAAAAATAGTCATACTAACCAGGGACTTCACGTAGTCTAGTGGTAGGCGATAAATCCCAATCGCACTTTGGTTGTGGGTTCGATTCCCACAGCTTTGTCCGACGCGACGGGTTGTCACACGGTCTACGTGTTGTCCTTTTTCAAAAACTATATTCTATAATATTACCAAAATGAGATAAATTTTTCAAAATAACATAATTTAACCACAAATGTTATATCATACTTTGCATTTTCATCCTAAATTATAATAACTTATCATTTTCTCAAACCCCAATGATCATATAAAACCAAATGGTTATTTATACCTATATCCACAAGAGAAGAGACAATTATTCCTCAAATATCATTCTCACATGGAAAACTGAGGGGTTACAAATACAAAAGAAAATTATTCCAAAGTAAACCCATCAATAAAGAGCACTAACACTTTTAAACATTTCACCATCCATTTATTTCCACATAGGTTCTTCATCATATGTTCCTCGGGTTCCCACATTGCCTCTTCCATCTTATGATTTATCCATAGATCTTTTACCAGACGAGTCATCCAGTTTCTCAACACTTGATCTTTGGTATGAAGAATTCTGATAGGCTCTCCACAATAAGATAGATCTGGTTCCAATTATAATTCTTCATAGGTGAGTACATGCGTTGGGTCAGGCATGTATTTTGTCAACATGAACTCTGGAGAGACTAGGCGGATTTTCCTTTTGGTAGAATGCGTTCATGTGTCAAAATGGTACCTCAGGAATTTTTCCAAATCATCTACTTCCTTTACCCAAAAACTCCTCATCCATTTTGGATTATATCGATGGAAGCATCGATGCATCATAAAAAAATAGGTATTTCTTATATATAATTTGGAGACATCGTCTTTAACATGTTTTTTTAGGAAAATTCTCACTGATTCATCTTCAAATATTTTAAAATAAGGTTTTGGTAAATTAGTTTTCGTATATCCCAAAAGACATAAATATATAATTTGATACATGTAGGCTGCTCGAAGGTCTCCCTCTTCTGCGGCATCTAAAAAATCATTTAGTGCATCGTAATTTTGAGATAAAGTGAATAATTTGAGAAGACCCTGATGGTACTTCCCACGCTTAGCGTGGTAAGAAAGTTGAGAGCGCAACATTATCCCACAGTCGGTACTTGATCCTTGAAAGAATCGTGCAATGCTAGAGGTATTGGATGTCTCATAAAGTTGTTTGCATGTAACTTGGACATTTGAAAAAGTTTCAACATCGTCTGCGCATGACTTCTGGATAATAATTGTAAGTAGTTCTTCAGGAAGAGAGAGAAGAGTTGTTCGTGATCTTGCTCCCTCCATGTTTCAACTAACAAAATAAAACACAATTAGGTTTTTTGAATACTTATCTAATAGGAAAAAAAAGACATAATAGGATATTCTTGTAATTGAACAATATATCCTAACTTGGGGTACCCTATGTTAAAATCTACATTATCCGCTATCTATTTGCCGACATATATTCTTAGGGGCATTTTTTGTATTCCCTTAATAATGGTTTATACTAATCTTGTGAATTTACCAAAGCATATCCCCCGGGAGTGTCGTAACCAAGAGTGCAGCAAGGCCCGTTGTCGTGTACCAGTTCCCGTTCGAGTCTAGCTCAAAGCGGTGTTTTCGGGTTTTACCACTAGGTACATCTGTGCCAGAGCCACCTCTACCTGCTCGTATCCAGACAGGGATGTATTTCTTGGAAAACTCACAAAATCATTACAATACCAAAATTCTAGAAAGTTCTTCTATACTAATCCTCAAAGTTCATCTTAGGTCTACGTGCTCTAATCAGAGTTTATCTAAATCTAGCTTCCAAGGTTTGTACTAAACTTCCTCTGATACCAACTGTAACGCCCCGACCCCAGCTACCCAGAGTCGGTGCATTAATTACATAACATTGGCATGATCATGAGAAAGATCAAGTCTCGAAAGACCGATTAGTTTAGTAGCCTTGGAATAACTAGATACATCCATTAATTTTTACATTATATCATAAAAAAAACATCTTGTCTTCATATCCCCTTATACTATCCCTGCAGGTCATTCATAAATTACTTCTTCATAATCCTGGAAAAAATAAAACATTGAAAGGGGTGAGCTCGGATGCTCAGTAAGGATAACATTATAGCAGAAGCTTTCATAAATAAGCATAAACACTTAAGGCAATTTATAACTAAAACAAAAGCCTTTTAAACTTGAACTTCAGCATAAAATGGCAAAGGTAAAATGAAATAATGCCATTTACTTACTCACATGGATATTCTACTAGTCGAATGATCACATGCAATATCAATAACCACTTTCATAATGATGGAATGCATAATGCCAGACTATCATAACCACATAGCCAAGGCCTCGTGCCAAGACTACAAATAAGATTTTGTCAAGGCCTTGTGCCAAGACACTAGTTTGTCTCATGAGACCTACCGATGCATCGAGGAGCTATAGCGGGCTCCACCCGTCACTTATTAAGTCCAATGCATTCCCATATGAAAAGGTTTAAACATAACGTAAACATTCGTATTAAACTAGCATACGAAATGTCAATACTTTCACCACAAACCATGAATGGTATAAAAATAGCACATCCACAGTCAAACATAATTCATTCGATACAATATGGAAGATTGTATTGTATCACATTAACTTCAATCAATAATAATGAAGGATGTTGACATAGATGAAAATAATCATCAAAACTATTTGAGAGAAATATCCCCCTTTTCTTGAAAACATTTAAAAGTCACACTATTTGTCAAGAAGCCATTTAAAAGTATATTTTTGAATCAAAGTGTCCCATACCACTTTGAAACTTTTAAAAGGAGTTTTAATTTTAAAACTTTAATGTCCATATAAATAAATCCTTAAAACCATTTTTAAAATATGGACATTAATGAGCATGATTTAGAAGAATAATTCTTTAAAACATTTTAAAATGGTATTTTGGTTAGAGTTTCTAACCAAAAGAGAGACACTTGAATACAAATAATTGAGGTAATCAAAACATTGTAATATCATGAGAATAAAGGAATTCATGATATACTATGTCAAAGTACATTATATACACCACATAGAAGTGATTTGGTGTATATCATCAAAGAAGTCTCAATGGAATGTAAATTGAGATGAAATTTCTCAAAAAGGTTGTATCCTTAGGTTAAGGATAAATCAATGACATAATTGTGTGTGACAAATATAAATACACTAAATATGATTGGATACTCAGTGTAAAACAATCAAAGGACATTCACACATATTCTTGTAAAAAAACAATACCAACGAATTGGATGTTTAACTCAACAAATGGAGAATGAGTTAAAATTTCTCTTATCAAATTCATATCAATGACTTGAGAATTACCAATGGAGTGATTATGTGTATCAAACTTCTATCCACAGGAAGGGGAGTGGAAATTATGACATAATCAAATGAATAGTGATTCCACACATAATCTTGGGGTAATATAATCAATGAAATATGTGTAATGCCAAATGAGTGGAAATTGAAATCTCAAATTCCCTTATTGATTAGGTAACTTACGAAACATACACCCATGAAAGAAGTATCATACCATGATGATGTAAATACCCATAAATTAAAGTATATTACACAATGAATACGATCATGGGCAGTACACATACACCACATGCAATAATTAAGTGGTGATCAATGGAATTCTCACGGAATTAAAAGTGAGATAAGAAAACCCTTACCACGTTAATCGAATGAGTCGTATGGCCAAAAGTTAATAACCAAAAAATGATTTACAGAATAACATTAATATAAATAGAATCATGATAATATATATATCAAATGGCCATACACAATACACCACTTTCAATAATTTAGCGGCGAATAATGGAAATCTCACAGAATTGGAAGTGAGATAAGAGAATCCCTTACATTGTACTTTTTCCTTGGTCGATGGTAGGTTTACCTCCTGTATAATGGTGAAATAATTGTTATTGAATAATAAAAGAATCATTTACATTAATATGATATCATATATGATCTTTTATCATTGATTTGTTAATAATATTTTAGAATTATCGTCATTTCGGGTGTTAACGGGTTCATTTTACTTTATATTCTTTGTTATGTGAGACATATTCGTTATTAATGGGATGTATATTATTCATATCCAGAATGGTATCAAGTTCTTAAACATCATTTTTAAATCATCAAATGATAATTATACTTGAATGGATACGATGGAGAATGAATCTCATCGCGTTCGTGGAGACGGTAGTCCGTACGTACGCACGAACGCTACTTCCATTTAATTTTTATTTTAAAAGAATCGAATCCAAATTATACATAGGTATATTACTATTCCAGTATAATATAATATTTTATATATGTTACTTAAGTTCATTTACACCATCCTTTATACGTTCCATGTGTGGTATGAACGAGTCATATCATTTTAAGGGGGCGGTAGTCCGCACTTCCTCAAATGAAATTATCGTATGTATATACAACATGAAACGAATAATGGTATGAAATAAAATGGAATTACAGAAGCTTATAAATAAAATATATATCATTAATATCATATTTAATTACAGTGCCATCCTAATGGCCACCATGAGAGGCGGTAAGATGTATTTGAACAATCATCGTTTCGTGAGGCGTTAGTTTGCCATCCACAGAAACATTATGTTCATCATCCATTAGATGGAGTTGTGTGAATGTGTAGTTTGAATCCTTCTTATAACAACATACTAGTATATTGAGGATACTGTTGTTGTTACAAAAGAAGGGAAATAAAAAGATTTTGGGGGTTGGAGAAGCAAAATAAATGAAAATACTTTAAGAGAAATTGTTACCTTTAATTTAGGTAACTCACTTTGGTTGGAACCAAAGGACTTCTTGAAATGATTTCTGCCTAAGGGGAAGCTTCAAGGAGGAGGAGAGGGATTTGGGGAGCTTAGTTGGGCAGAGTTTGGACGAGCCAAGTGGCTTGAGAGGTGTGAGTAATGAGTAGAAGTGGTCTCCTTTTATAAGGGAGAGGAGGGGCTCTTTAGGAAAGAGTGAAAGTATTACTTTATAATATAATTATATTCGGTTTATAATGGTCCAAAAATCATTGAGGTCGACGATAAGATGACTATTATTCTAAATAACATCAACCAATAAGAATTGGACAGGTTTTAGATAATATTTTAATCATTATAATCTTATTTATTTAAATGATTTATTAATGAGGTAAACATTGCATCATTATTGTGTCATTAATAATTTAAATTATTTGATGTCTAAAAATTATAAATAAAATATCATTATGTAGGAAATCTTTTTAGCTTTCTAATGAATATTTATAATCGAAAATCCAACATGTATAACCCTATGTAAAAATTGTGCTTCTAAAAGATGTAAGCTTATGCCATTTTTATTTTTATTTTAACTTTATTAATATAAAGTGTCATTATCACTTACAAGTGGATTAATGGGGTCCCAAAATTGACCTAAAGATGCCCATGGTCGACCATGTATCAACCAATAGGGTTAAGACACGTTTTAGGGTAATTTAGTATTATTATAATATTATGTTTTAACCCTTATTTACCGGATTTACCCTTAACCATGGTAAATAAAATATTTACCGCAGTAATTATTCAAAATGTCTAAAAATAAAAGTTACCTATTTACACAATTTGAACATCCTGATTCCAAATATGGAATCCATTTTTCTAAATTCAAAACACAGAAGTGGCAGAAATTAATTTAAAATTAATTCCGGCTGTCAAAACAAAAAGCGTGTTTTTAAGAGATAATAACTATCAAAAGATTGACACTTGTTTATGTTCGGTTTAATTGTAAAATTATGTCCAATGACCAAAATTATATTAAATGGTAAAAATATATTCTAAATATACTTTAAAACCACTCAAATTCATAATTTATCACTATTAATTATTTTGATTAAAAAAGTTGTTTTTAATTAAAATTTAGTAATTTTTACTATTCATCAAAATATGAAAGTTATCCGAAAAGTACCAAAATTTCACCTTAGGCTAAATTTGATATTGCGAATCCAAAAATGAAGTCCATTTTGAAATATAAAATATATATAATTTCAAAAAATTAAGTATTACTATTCATAACGGCTAGTTTGATCGGTTGTGGTGTGTGTTAAAACTCGAAGTTGCGTACAACACACGCTGCTGTTTTATTCAAAGGAATGCGTACCGTGGAAGCTTGGGATATTTTATTTTAAATTTTTTTTTTTTTTGATGTCCCCATGTAGTCAAAAAGTTTAAAATATTTTATTTAAAAAGGGTTCACTATTAAAAGTTGGTAAAACTATAATACTGAAGATGAATTTGTTCTTACATTATGTCTAAGAAACTCATAATATGGATTCTAAAATTATAAGGATTATATAAAGTTTAAAATTTAGTTAATACTATTCATAACCTTTTTTGAACGGCTTGTTTGGTAAGTCATGGTGCGCTTGAACTCGGTGTTGCGTGTAGTGCAAGTTATTGAATTATTTTGAAGAAATAACACACTATGAATTCTTGGGGTGTTACACCACCTCAACTCAATATGATACACAATGTTCATGGCATGACTCAAAGTTTAGTTTAAAATTATCACTTTTTTTAAATTTATTTCGTTATATCATTACTAAAATAATAAATTTTTTATTATATAGGTGAATTCTTTTTATTGATTTGGGATGGTTTGTTCAAAAATATCATGAGTGGGGGTCTTGGTCTAAAAGCAATGTGACATTGATGTTTTTAAATTCCTATGATAATTTTCACTAACTCGTGTTATTGTATAAACCAATGTTTTAAATAACTATAATATAGTTTTTTGTTGTATTCGTGTTGTAAATTTTATTTCATTAATAATATTTACCTTACCAGCCAACTATTTCTGGTGTTATCTATATTGATATTGTGATATTTTTCGTTCTGTTGTGTGATTTAAAATTAGTAGCAGACTGCAGTATGCCCTTTTATCAGTGTTGAATAAAAGTACAGATAAATGGGTTCCTTTATCAGCACTTCTAAAAGGTATGATAATGACACCCTTTATCCTATCTTTTTTATCTATGATAACTGACCCATTTATCGGTTCTTTTCTAGCAGTGATTAAATCATGAGTATTTTAATCATGCTCTGATAATCATCACTTTATTATCACTAAAAAAGACAAATTTTAGTATTGTTAAAGGCCTATTTCTTAGTAGTGTCTTTATCTTTAACATGTTCTTAGGATTCCACCAAGTCAGAACCATATAATCCCTCTCAAGGTCAATTGATATTAAAATATTAAATATAACATGTCTTAATATGTTCACTTCCCAAATCTATAAATCTTACTTTATTATATTAGTATATAGATAGAACTCTCATAGTGTTCTCAATGCAATATCCATATGCCTCCACTATTCCATCTGTATCTGAGATTAAAATAATATATCATCAACTAAAAACACCATGATCAAGTATATATATGGATATAAAATAATATTCCTTAGGTTTATGAATATTTTTGGTTTATTCATAAATTTTAACAGCATCGCAGAAACATCATATAATGGATATTAACCCATGAATGTTGTACGTGGAATTCACTCAAATCATACACTGAGCCGATGATAGCCCAGTCACAAATAAAACTTATTTAGTAACCACACTCCCCCAAAACATTTAAATATATACTATATCCAATGAATGGGTTATAGGTTATTGGTCATCACTTGATTTATTATTTGGTAATCCACACACAACAACAATCTCCCATCAACCTTTTTGATTAATGAATTTAAAGCACCCTCAGGGAAAATTCTATAATGAATGGATCCCTATAACTGAATTTCCTCAAATAATACCATTAACTATATCAAATTAGTTAACTACATATAATATGTGGATATTTATATGGGTTCTACTACTAAAACTAGGTTGATATGGAACCTAATCTCATTATCTGGTCGAAAGTTTGAGAAATCCTCAAAATAAACATCCTAATATAGATCAACCATGAAATAAAATAAATGTTTCTTTATCTTATCATCATTATAAATAAAAAAAATTGTTCATTATACCCTTATAAAAATCAATAATATACATTATATCATCCACTATACATGTTGAAACTATTTTATCACACCCATTCCTAATAAAACACTCACCGTAATATTTTTTTCTAGATTAATACCTTGTGATATAGATGGTCCCTCACCATCTTCTGTTGTTACCACTATACTTCAAATGCATATCCTAAACAAGTAGAGTGATACCACACTATATAAAGTATGAATATTCTATAGATCTATACCTTTTTGATATGGTAGTCCATGTGAACATTGTCCACTACTTATTTGTAATCATCTAAATTATACATAATTTCTTTAAACCCCTTGACAATGGTGGCCTCGGTATTAAGAACTTATGCCTCCTTAATGATGCTCTTTAAGATAAAATCACATGGAACCTAATAATCAATAATTCCTTGGCCTTTAATTTTCTTATAGGATGATTTTATAACAATATTAGAAAAAGGTAGGAATTTTAACATGGACGCCTCTATCTCACCATACATCAAGAACTCATTTTCTAAAATCATGGCTTACTCCAGATGGATTGTTAATAAAGAATATTCATTGAAATTTTGGTTGGATACCTGGTATGGTTACCCTCATTTCTCTAAGGCTGATTCCATGAATTTATCTACTTATATTAATATCACCATAAATGGGTGACTATGCTCTTCAGATATGTATTTACCCAATGAAATCAACATTATTATTACCATCTAAACTTTTTCAAAATTGATGATTTTTTGGTTTGGGAACTGGCTCCAAATGGTGTTCAAAACTCTAAACATTACTAAAATCATAATTTTGGTTAGATAATCCAATATTTTTATTTGTTAAAAAAATTTATATATCCATGGATTAGACCCTCCATATTCATACTAGTCTAGAGAATATCCGACAATAGGATTCACACTGATTGTTTTATTCAATTATTTGGTATACAACTTTGTTCTAAATTTCACACGTTTAATCAGTACAGAGAGGATGCTGACCACTTATACTTATCTTGTGCTGCTGCTTCTAAATTATGGAAATAAATATTTGAAATTTTTGACCTCATATAGATAGGTTTATACCCCATACGACTTAATCTTCAAATATTATATTCTATGGATGTCCCTCCTCAAGTTGAACAACTTTTTGGTGCTGCTATTTCCAAACTAATTCATTCCATCTAGTATAAGATAAATTCTATCATTTACAACAATAATATACTTTCATTATTCATGTAGTTCAGGTGAAGATATTCATTGCTATCAAAGAAGTTGGAATGATGAAAACACGTACCTTCCACAACTCTGTCACGGATCTTAATGTTCTTCGTCGGATTAGAATGAAAGTAATATTACACCAGATGAAAGGTATGTTGGATTTTTTTCTAGAAACACCCTTTCCTTGGATGGATCAAAATAAATTTGGATAGTTCCTCAAAAGGAATTCTTGGCCTCGTGGGCTATGGTGTACTGTACATGAATCACAATGGGAATATTTTTGGATGCTTATATGGTATGAGTGGTTTAGGCTCTTCTATAGAAGAAGAGATTTACAATGTCATTATCGTTGTTGGTATCATAATGAAATATGTATGGAATAATATATGGATAAAAAGTGACTCTACTATAATCATACATGTTCTTTGACATGGGGTGGTTCACTTGGCATGGCCCCTTACAACAATATGGACAATGTGTCTCTAACATCTGATAGAGCTCAATAATATAATCACCCATGCTTGCCAGGAGGCAAACATGGTGATAGATGGTCTTTCCAACAAAAAGTTAGTAGCAATATTGCATGGATAGATTACCTTCTAGTAGATCTATTCCCACCTCCAGGAAAATATTGTAATAAATTCCCCTCTTTAATATTTGGTAATACTTTTTTCCTTTATATATTTTAGTGCTTTGGCCTTTTGAAAAAGGAATTATCATTTTAAAAAAAAATCAAAATTATACCTCCTTATCACTCTGTGGAAATCCATCCAATCACGAACAAAAAAAACTTATATTTATCAAAATCCTTTAACACTACCTAGTTAAACCACCATCCCTTAGTAACATTATATATATACTATCTCACTACATGCAAGGTGATCTTATATTTTATGGGGATTCTTTGATAAAAATATTCTTGTCCAATCATGCTAAAAACACACTTCAATAGATTTCCCTTGCATTGGAAGAGAGGAACCACTTTTATGGATTCCCCATAGGTTGCTTCCCTAGAGAATATCATTGAACCACTGATTCCTATCTCTAGAAGAATATCACTTTGATCATTTAAATGGATCCAATATATCCAGTCCTACACTCTTAAAAAGTACCTTCCCAATAATGGGGGACTTGTTAACTGTATCTAAATATTTCATAGGGATGGAAATTATCACATTAAAAAGAATAACTGGAATTAATACATTATAAAAATGACATACCTTCATGGAATCATCTCCTCCCAATGTTGGGGATAATAAATTCAACTCTAATAAAAAATTCACATGGTATATTATAGAAAACTCACCCAACATGTTCTCAACAATCTATTGATATTTATCTAGATTCAATTACATTGAAAATTGAATCTCAAAGAAGTGATTCTACATTACCTTTTAAGATATCACAACATGTTTCTTATACTAAATCAATATTTTACAATAATAACATACTAAAACCTACAATATAAAGGTATTAAATATCACCTTCCTCTCTTCTAGGGCCTCAATAAGCATAAATATACACTAAATCCACCCAACCTAATCCATCTTTCCTTATGATCTACTATCCACCTAGAATATTTTTGGATGTTTCAACTTGATTTCCTTAAATATATCTATCATCAAGCCCTCATAATGTTAATTATTTGTATCATTGCTTCTCAAACCAATAATAATTTTGAATCATCATGGAATAAAATATAGTGAAAACCATATGTTATCTCTCAAGGATGCCTAAAAATATCATAAAATTTCATAAATATCACTTAAAATATTTTTATAATATTGAACATTGAAAATTGGGAAATGGATGATGGGGTTTTTATTAAAATAAAATTAAAGTAATAAAATTCATTATATAAATATTAATGAGAAGAGTGGCTAGACCTCATATGACTCATTATTTTTATCAAATCATTATCTTATAATTTTTTCACTTTCTTTATCTTACATAAATAACTATAACATATATTATTCATTAAACCACCTCTAATTGAATATTACTAATTAATCATTACACTATGATCCTTGTGTGCACAAACCGTTATATTATTTTATGTGTACTATTTATAACACTCAATTATCTCTTATAAAGAGTGATCTAATGTTATAATTGGTATTCTCATGAAATGTCTTGAATTGAGATATGTATCCATCAAGAAACCAATTACCAAGTGTTTCACCCTAAAAAACATGGAAATAGTCATATATGACTCATTCAATGATAAAAAAACTCCCTTATGTTAAGGATGATCAAGTAAAGGGATGTATTAAAAGCACATGAAGTGAAATAACATAATCTAGGGAATACAAAGAATAAAAAATTAATGATAATTATCCCCAAACTCTAGTTACACATTGTAAGAACTCATATTATATAAATAAAACAAGAAATAAGGATGTTGTAAAATAAGAAACATAGGAACTACACAAGTTTACCCCTCAAACTAATGATATATGGTTAGTTCTCTATTAAAATATATACATTTGTTTGAGGAAAAAATACATTACAAATAAAAAAATTAAATTAAATTAATTATACTAATAGGAATGGATTTTATTTGATCCCTATTTTTAGCATTATAACAAAAATTCATCCTTTGTTTCCTCTCCACTTTATTGGTATTTATCAACATATATTTCAGTACTTTTTATTTCTACACTTTTCCATTAAATAATCATGGTATTTTCTAAAAATCACCATCCGTTTCTTCAATTATATGGATTTCAGCTCCCCCAATCCATTATTTCCACTTATCTCCTTCCTATCATTAATATTAGATTAATTTTTTAAAATGTTTACCTAATTTGATTAGATATCCCATAAAGATATTCTAATCACTCTCTTGAACCCTTTTATGTTAATTAAGTAATCTATTATTATTTATCAAGTAACATTATATCGCCCATAACTCAATCCTTCCTCAATATTAAAACATAAACATGCATGAACATGATGGGATACTATAGATATTTATCTAGAGGATGAAAATGTCTTGTTTTATTTTTGACTAAAATTTCTAATTCATTATATAGAATATTTTATTGATAATATATTATTTTTTAGTTCATTATTGAATTAATCCTGACTAATATGATGATATCATAATAAGAATCATGACATTATTTTATATCAGGAGCAGTCAAAGTAGGTTATATATTATTCTTACAAATAATATTGTGATCATCATCACCAATATCATATGATTTAAGGGGTGATATTCTATTTACCATCATTTATATATATTATTTTTATCATATTTTCTAAGATGATTGATATTTTATACTATTCATAAGAATATATAGAAATGTTTAGTAAAAATATAGTATCATGAAAATATTCTAAAATATCCTTATCCTAATTAAAGACTACATCGTGGCCAATAGTGATCATTTTCATCTATAATGATATTTATTTCCCATTTTAATCTTTTTTTGGAAGTCTATTGACACAAGTGTATAATAATAAGTGAATTCATAATATGTGGTTGTGTATAGATATTTTAGATTTCAATTATGTCATAGGAAGTGACATTTTATTATCAGTTCTCAAGATATATTATTACTTTAGGTGAGTTTTATTTTTTAGATTAAAACTTCCTATATCACTCTTAATTTTATGCTTTGGTCCTTCAGGGGAATCTTGTTTTTATTGGTAAAATCCTTAAGTAATCTTGAATGACAAGAACTTCATCATATTTTCCATTTAATTCTTAATTAATCCTAGGATTTTATCTATATCCAAACCACCTATATAATTAAAAGTAATAATATATGGTGTTTCAATATTTAGTACCAAGAAAATTTTAATTCACCAATTTCCTATTTCAACAAAATATTGCATTAAATCCTTGAAACATAAAATTAATTAAAATTATGATAAATTTTCCTTAAATTTGATTTATATGGTAATAAGTTTTTATGAATTGTTTGTTAAAATAATAAAATATTTAGATTCATAAATCCCAAAAAAAAACATTGCCTTTTTCTCTTAGGAAAATACAATAAAATAATTTTACAAAAACTAATTACCCTAAAAAATTAAAATATAAAAGTCATAATGGGAATACTCTATTTACCCCTTAATAAATTATATCTATCATGATTTCTATACACATGAAGTTCTTATTATATATCACCCTTCACTCACATCATTAATCATTTTATTTTTATTCTGACACACAAATGAATTACCTTCTTGGGAATTGAATTCTCATCCCTCAAGGAGCATATATTTTGAGTTATTCTCAATATTTTGGTAACCAAATAATGTCCATAAGATATCCATGTATCTAAATAAATACCATTATATTTAAAGTACACACTAATCATAATGTATTTTATAGGTTTTCTCTAAGGTTAAGCATAGATGGGTAATGTTGTAAATATTTATTGGAATCATTGAGTAGATTAGTCTCTTAGTACAATTCATGTTATATTATTCAATTAAATGGAAATATATAAATCATTTATTTATAATTATATCACTCAAATCATCTATTTTCCAATTATTTATGATATATATGTCAATTCATCAAATAAAACTGAACGATTCATCCTTTATCCTCTATATTTTTCAATATTTTTCATTTTTTATATACATATATTTTTTCATGAATAAGAGGGATATAAAATTACAACTATAAATGAATTACAGCCAAATTTTCACAAAACCAATGAAACATCCTCCCATTATCCCACATTATAATGATACTACCTTTCAAAAAATTCATTAACCATACCCTCAACCTATAATTATATAAACTGTAATCACATAATATACGTTTAGATGGGTTGGAAAGAAAAATTAATCTTTAATTATGGATTACATATTAGATTATAAATGGTTTATAAGGTCTTAATTATAGGTTGTGAATGTCATGTTAGTCTGAATGGATTTATAGGGGCCTAAAATTAACAATTACCTTGATCATATTAATGTGAATTAACTCTAATAGTTTTTAAAAAGATGTAATGAATGTTCTAGTACTCTATATCTCCCAAGTATCTCAAGATAAATATTATACAATAATTAATCTTGTTAGATTATAATATATCTCCAGAATGGATGTTTAGATTTTATATGATCACTTATGACATTGATAAATATCCACTTAGTTGATACCAATTTTATAAAATCAAATTTAGTAAATATGCACAACTTTCTCAAATAATTTAAAAGAAATATTTCCAAATTTAAAAAATTATCATAAATAAATAAATAATAAAAATTATCTGGGTAGATTTGAAACTCAATTGATTATTTTGTTTTTAATTTTTTAAAAAAACATTTGTAGAAAATAAAATAAAATGAAAAAATAAAACTCCCAACAATAAATTGATTTCCCACCCCCACAGATATTTTTTACCTTATCCTTAATGTATCTTAAAAATGATTAGTTAATTGTTAAACACCCAAATATAGGAAATAAATAGTGTAAAATAAATATAAAACGTTTTTTTGTTATATCATTGGGAAATTTTGAAATTGATCTTATGCCTGGATGGAATATTATAAGAAAACATTTCAAATAGTTAATAATTTAAAATAAAACTCAAAATAAATGAAAATAAAAAAATAAAAATATAAACCTGGATTTACACCTTATAGTATTTTAATTTATACTTTCTATAGGCACACCATCTATAGAAATACCTATATTATAAAGGGAAAAATATTTTATATATTTTAACCACCACACATTCTTATACACATAGATCCAAATAAAAATATTCTTGAGGTTTAGACATGGAAATTATTGTATAAAAACCCTCTAACAAGTGATAAATATGAAATAAAAAAGAGTTAAGATTATGTGACTTACTTACAATATTTAGATTGAGTGAACATACAATCCATTGAAGTTCCCCCATTGATCTTAGTATGTTCCTTCGCTTCTTCTTTTTAAGCATTATTTTATTCAAGGAAATCTAAATCTATACCAACTTCCTATTCAACCTCAAGCATTATTACTATAATTGATTCAATATATACTTCACTATTTTCAAAACCCATCTCTTCATTTTCATCTAGAGTATGAAATAAATTAATGGGGAATTAAATTTCAAAATAAATATGATTTATTAAAACATTATATTGTAAAAAATATGATGAGTATGAATCTGAAGTTTATTGATATCCATAAAACTACTAGACAATTATTAAATCATAGGATTTGTTTTTATATAATAAAATCAATGTTTTCCATAGTTTTTGAGTTAAACTGGGTTAGATTGAAGTCTTATGTGTCTTGGGAACCTTGAGGGTGTGTGGTGTGTGTTTACGATGCAACAGAAGCGAAGGGTGACTCTGGAAGATTTTACCCCGTAAGACACCCATTTATGTAGTAAAATGTGTGAAGTTGGATTTAATTTTTGATCCATACTATTAAACCATAATAAATTTAGCACACAAAATTTTTAGGTAGATGGTACAACTATGTGTGGAGCATTGATCTTAGTGATTTAATGAGTTCAATGCATTGAATCGAGCATTTTCCCAAACCATGAATGAGGGAGATCAATATCATATTAATTTTGATTAAACAAAGGGTTACATCACATGATTATGGGACTCAAAGATACCCTATGAATACCACCCATACCTCTCTTAGCTCAGCAGATGATCTGGAAGCTCAAAGGTGGCATTTAGAAGACCTTCACACTATACCTCACATTACACACTAGTTCAGACCTATTGCACTATGGAAGCTACGAACCTACACTATGGTGGCCCATCCCAAATTATTTTTACACCACAATAATTTTTTACACTATAATAAGCATGAAATTTATTTTTCATAATAATCCTTTACTTTATATAGTAAGAATCGTGAGGCTGGTCATATCTTGTAAGCGAGACATTTACACCGTAAGGGGATCACTCCTCTAATATTAGTAAGGATTTTTAGCTGACATTAGGTATGTTGTATTTTAATTTTTTGTATTATCCTCTTAAATCTATTGATCTATTAACATTATTGTTTGGAACTAGTTATAGAATTCATTGGTTTGTGAGTGCGCTTCGATTTTGTGTGAATGTGGTACGGTGACAACACCTCCGACAGGGCCTGACATTGATGTCAAAAACAATGATGTAGGGAGTTCCATACCACTTGGGATCTTATTTACACATGTATCTAGACTATGATTTATGTATTGTATTTTTATACCTTATTTGATTATTATTTCTTGACGTTATATGGGCTATTATATTCTCATGATGTTATGTCATACCAGCCTGTGTGCTCACCATGTATGCATCTTACCATAACTTGGTGGTTGTCAGTGGTACATGAGACTAGTTAACCATCATGAAATATTATCTCGTTGTGGGGGAGTGCAATGAGTTTCATTTATAGTGATGAGATACTTCATCATGGGGTTGATGAATGAGTTATCCATTGTGTCGTATTGTGGATGCACTCAAGGTATCCATGATTTACCAACTTTCACTCACTATGAGGTATCCTGGGAGATGTGAGTAGTTTATATTCTTGATATATAGGTCAATAGGTTATATGGTCTTCTTTATGGATATATATTTGTGAGTTTAATGTACACATGACATTGAGAGGATTCTATACATGGGATAGTTTGGAAACAATCGATTTATTCATTATCTTTCAGCATGATGTTGAAAAAGGTATAGTCAGGGGTTAATGAAGGCTTTTCCAGTATACAAAAACTCTATTTTCATTTTTATATTTATGCCATTATTAATTTATTACAATTATGGAATGTATATTTTATACATGATCACATTAGGCAGACGACACATTGGTGGTTTCCAACTGAGTATTTTACTCACATCCTACTCATGTATTTTGATGCACATGTAGATTTCATTATGGATTTAGTGAAGGAAAAGGAATTGTGGTGGATACATGAACATAGGAGGATAGATATCAATGTTTAAAATGATGGATTTTTTGAACTTGTGGTTATCCTTTATTTATTTATCTGCTTCATTTACTCTGGACATGCTTGCCACATTAGAAGCCCTTTTATGTATAGGACATGTATTCCATCTATTTTTCCTCTACATGGTTATTTTATTATTTTATTAATTTTTTTTTTTGATATTATTTCATGATACAGAGGGTAAAATCTCCCCATCTACATATCATACCCTCGCTACTAGTCACAAGCCTCTTACATATGAGGAGGCATTCATGAGGTCACGTAAAACAAGACATGGACTTGGTGGTCAGGTTCTGAAATTACAAAGTTGAATCATATCCCAAGATTTACTAACTTCATCATATATTTTACTTGTTTTAGATAGGGTAGCATGATATATAATAGTTGGGACTTGGGAAGGGGGACTATGTGTAATGAACCAAACCATTGTCAATGAAAATTCTTCTTGATCTAATTAAACGTCTTATTATGAAAAATGGTTATGTAAAATATGCACTTCCTTGTTTTATGTTTTTGGATTGTAAAATACCAATAAGAATTGTGAACGTTGATAGTATATCCATTTAATAGTGATCACATGATTAATATAAATATAGGTATTTTACAAATCCAATTTACTCAGACAAATGAAGTGATGGCCTCATTCGGTAGACTTTCCCAATATGAATCCCATTTGTTGGAGCTCGAAAAAGAGGTGGCATCATTAGGCTTAACTCTTGACCAATACCAATATGAGCATCGACATGTTAAGATCTAATGGAACTGCATAAAGGAGAAATGGATGTTGATAGAGATTACCACCCGAGCGATGTTATCCGAGCCACCTCAAGAGTCTGTCACCATCGCACACCTTACTCTTTGGGTATATGTAGGTGTTATAAGGGGATATGTAAAAAAAACTTATCACTATGATTATTTGAAATATTTTTGTATATAATAATAAATATACATTCATTTTATTATTGGTACATTTTAAAAAGTTTTTAAATCCCAAATAGTATTTTTTTAGTTAATATTCCACTAAGAAGTTTATTTTGATAAAATTAATGGATTTTTTAGATAAATGATATTTTATTTAAATATAACTATTATTAAATTAGTTTTTATATTGTATAAATTATTTTATAATTTTTTTATGAATACAATTGAAATTTTTATTATGTTTTGAATGTTATTTTTGTCAAAACCTGTGAATTATCTATAATTGTCGGTTTTTATTTTAAAAGTGAAAATTCACATATTTTGAAAATTATTTGGATAAAATTAATATTATTATAGGAATTATGATGTTGATATTATCCAATGGTGAATGTTTCATAATTTTATGAGATGGTTGAATTTTTGGGTAAAAATTTAATACCGTTTAAATATTTAATGTGTTTTATGACATCATAATGACCCAATAGTGATGTAATAAATAACTATAATATTAAATTTTAGCCAATATATTTTTTACCATTAAAATAAATGGATTTTAGATTTTTTTATTTATTTTACAATGCTTTAGTGGACCCTCCAATACTTATAAAACATTTTATATTTTTAAATTGATTTCCTTGAGAGTGTGACACACCTCCACATAACAAGCCCTATTATTTTCAGAATCTAGGCCATTGGCATTATAAAATATTTTTTTACACTCCCCTTTTGAAAAACCATGGGAAAACCATTGGCTGGTTTGTGGTTTTTATTAGTGTAATGTGTGGTGTTCCAAACCAAAATAATAAAGAATCCCATCTCCTTTCCTATATAAACTCTCCCAATATCCCACTTTCTCTTCAGTCAAATCCTTTGGAGTTCGACCAATCCCTTCTTTACCCTCTCTATAATCCTCCAAAGGCACACCAAGATCTCAATAAGCCTCTCTCAAGCCCCTCCCATGCCTTTGGGATCACACTTCCAAGTAAGAGATTCCTTCCTCTCTCATTCTATCCAAGTTTCATAATATTATTATTCCATCTTATTATCAATTATAAATGTTGGGGTATGGTTTCTCACCTCCCCCATAATTACCTCTTTATGTTTTAATGATATGAGACCCCTTTCTATCTCATTAATGCCTTCCATGAACACCTGTTTCTATACTGAAATTCCGTAAGAAATTTCTCTCTCTTTATTTACATTCAAGAAATTGATTTGTTTTATGAATCTAAATTAAATTACATATTTTGGTACATGTATTGATATACCCACCATATTGTACATTTCATTTACATATGATGAGACACCCATTTATCTCTCATCAACCATTTTTATGAATTCTTATGTCACGTCGTTATGCTGCTGAAATTGCACCAGTTTTCCAAGCCAATGTCATTGTGTAGTGAATATCGTGCCCATTTCTCAATCAAAGGTATTCACTTTTATGAAAATTTACATATTCATTATAAATATTCATGTTTTTATTACACATCCATTTACCATAGAATAAATGATGATGAATGATTCCATGTTGTATGATCAATGTGAGACACTTATTCATTAAATGAAATGTTTAAGAAGGGGGCACCCTGATTGCTCTCCAATGCATTGGGTAAAGATTAGCATCATGATAATTCAATTGAAATGAGTATTTACTCCTGATAATTCAATTATAATGAGTACTTATTTTTGTTAATTCATGTTTAATGAGGTTTTACTCATGCTTCAGGTGCCATGAGCCTTGGCTCATGCTAATTCCATGTTAAGTGTTGTCTCCACATTTCCATATTGTGATAATCATTCTAAATATTTCCTGTATGTTCATGTTTCTTTTATGATCCATTGATATTCCTACTTCCTAACATGTATTTTATTTTTCTTGTTAAGCCTTGTTTAATCCCTTACTGGTCTTTATAGCTCACCCTTTTTATGCATGTCCTCAGGTTATCCAATGCAACGCTATGCACGAGGGAATTTAGTGGTCATGTAATGGATGTTTTCAATAAAGATGTTCTATTTCATGTTTTAAGTCATTATATAATGTTACTAATCCCAAAATACTCTAGACCTATCGATATTCTATGTTGTATCAAGTGATGGTTTTATGTAACAAATCATGTCTAAGTGTGTCATAAAAAAACAGAGTTGTTATAGTTGGTATTAGAGTATTGGTTTAATTATTTTTGGGATTATGATTAGAATCCCATTGTGAATACATTAGGGATAAGACAAGGTATAATAAAAACATCCCTAATTTTTGGGTGAGTATTTAGTATATGGTTTGTCAAAACAATACATCCATGTCTAGATATGAGCAGGTAGACGCTGCTCTGGCACAAATGTACCTTGGAGTGAAAACTTCGACAATGAGTTTCGAGCTTGACCTGGGGTATCCTGGTACACGAAAATGGGCCTTGCTGCACTCTTGGTTAGAACACTCTCAGGGGATATGCTTTTGTAAATTCACAAGATTAATATGAACCATTATTAATGGAATTAAAAATATTTCCCTAAGAATATATGTTAGAATATAGATCTTGGATAACATAGATTGAATCCTATAGATTCATAAGTTAAGGAAATAAAATTAATTTATAAGTCGTCCATTTTTTCCTTGGTTTACCATTTATGTGTCCCTCTAACTATCCTTTTATTCAAGCCAATGGATGGTAATAGGAGGATTCAGACTAACAACTGATGCGAAGACCAATGTGATGGTTGTTCTAATGAGATGCCAAGTCAAGTGAGAGCGGGAATCGTATACATTTTCACGATACTCTCTCAGTTAACCCAAGATTTGAATTGATACATGGGTCAATAGGAACATTAACCCCCCCCCCCTAAAGAAATAACAAGTCATTATCGAGAGATCCAGGACACAAAGGACTCCTACTTTTAATGAATCATCTGATCCCTCAATTGTTGAACAATGGATCAACACCATTGAAAATACCTTCATCATCCTTCAATGTTATGAACAAGAGTAGGTTCTTATGGTTGCTTATTGCATGGAGGGTGAAGCTGATCAATGGTGTACATTATTCAAAAATACAATTCCTAAGGAGGGGATCCAGGCATTGTAATAGAAAATTTCCAAAAATGGGTTTTCTATAAATATTTTTCTCACACCTTCTAAGATAAGATAGAAAGGGACTTCCATTCCCTAAAGAAAAAAGATGATTTATCCATCAGAGTGTACAAGTAAAACATCACAAGGATTGAACGATACACCTTTAGATTTTCCATTAGCCCCGAATTCAAGGTTTAATGCTTCTTTGGTGGGTTGAAACATAGACTATGGAAAGCCTCGGTGGTTCGAGACTTCAACAGCAGTGAGGAAATTGTCTGATGTGCCCTCAAGGTAGAAATGAAGATCGATAAATCTCATGGGTATCAGGGGATAAGAATAGTAAGGTGGATTTCAATTATGGTGGACCGATGGATAAATCTAATAGTGGTAAGAAAACCATGCACCCCACTTAACAAAGGTGTAGAAAGAAGCACCACAAAAATTGCCTAAAGGGGATGGAGAAATGCTTTAGGTGTGGATGAGAAGGGAACTAAGCCGTTAACTGAAGACAAGAAAAACATTCAACTGCAACAAAGGAGAGGAATGCTATGTTCTAACTTCATTGTGTTTTTCATTTATTCAACTGAAAAGAACTAGGGAACCTTGCACATTAGTGCCCTAAGTGAAGGGTTTTTATAGGAAAACAACAACCTCCAAGGCAGAAAGGGGGATCTTTTTCCTATCACCGCTGCCAAAGTGAACCCTGACAATGAAGTTAAAACATTAATGCTAGTTATTCATTCAAGAACAGTGAATATACTTTTTTATTTTGGTTATCGGCATTATTTTATATCCCAAACGTTTAGTAGAACAATCCAAACACCACCAAAAATCATGGAAGAAATGATGTCGTAGGGAAAAGAAAATGGGTCAATCATTACATCCCATGAATATAACTCCTCCACTATCATAATTTGTGGATTTAACATCTTATATAACCACATAATACTCCCTATGGTGGAATTTGATACAATTATCATCATGGATTGGCATTACTTATATATAGAGAACAAAAATTGTCGTGATACAGAAATCACTCTCAATAGGGAGAATCGACCCCTGATTCTACACAAGTGAGAGGAGGAAGACGAATCTTATTTAGCACCATCATCTCATGCATGGATATTTCTACCCTATGATCATGTGTATCTGTCTCAGATTATTGAGCCAAATGAGGTTACCATCCTTGAATACATTACTATTGTTAGGGAATTCACTGAAGTGTTTCCTAAGGAATTGTTTGGTCTTCCTCCTAGAATAGATGTTGAATTCTCAATTTACCTTGTAACTGGGGTGTTTCCAATATCCAAGACTCAATATATAATGGATTATGAGGATCTTGAGGATCTAAAGAAAAAACTACCGAAAAATCTGGATAAATGGTTTGTACGCCCATGTTCTTCACCATGGGTGCTTATGTCCCCTTCGTCAAGAATAATGATGGGTCTATATGCCTTTTCATTGATTATAGTGAGCTTAATAAAATCACAATAAAGAAAATTTATCCTCTACCTAAAATTTATGACTTGTTTTATCAGCTATATCATGCACAATACTTCTCCAAGGAGGATATGCAGTCAGGATATTACGAAGTAATGGTGAAGGAAGAAGATATCTCCAATACAGCTTTTTGTACAAGATATGGGAACTATGAATTCATAATAATGCCTTCATGACTCACAAATTCCCTATCAATCTTAATGGACTTGATTAATAGAGTCTTTAGAGATTACCTCACCCAATTTGTGGTAGCCTATATAGAAAATATTCTAATATACTCTAAAACCAAGGAGGATCATGAGTAGTATCTAGAGACTCTACTAAAGACCTTGCAGAATGAGAAGCTCTATGAAAATTACAACATCTATGAGTTATGGTTAAAGGGGGTATCATTATTAGGTCATATAATCACAATCAATTGGATATATATGTATCCCTCCAAGATAACTTTAATTGAGTGATGGTTGAGGCCAACATCGGTAACAGATATCTGTAGCTTCTTGGGGTTAGCTAGATATTACTGCTGATTTGTGAGAAATTTATCATGATTGTCCAACCCTATTACCATGCTAACATATAAGGGATTAAGGTTTTCTTGGAGTTATGAATCTGAAGAGAGTATGAAAGAGATTAAAATGAGGCTTATCACTATGATGGTGCTCACTTTACCCACAAGTGGAGAACTTTTGGTGGTATTTAGTGATGATTTGAAGATGGTCATGTGTTGTGTATTGATGCTGAATGATAAAGTGATAGCCTACGCCTCAAGAAAACTGAAAATCTATGAGAAAATATATACTACACATGATCCTGATTTGGAGGTTGTGATCTTTGTGTCGAAAATCTGGGGGCATTATCTCTATGGGGAGAATTGTGAGATATATACTAATCAAAAGAGCCTAAAATATATATTCACACAAAAATAAATTAATATGCACCAATGAAGATGGACAGAACTCATCTATGATTGTGACTACACATCCCACTACCATCCCGGTAAGGCAAACAAGGTGGTGGATGCTCTATGTAGAAAGGATCCTGCATCTTTATCAATGATGACAATTGAAAAGGATCCAATCTTCTTAGACATGCAGTGGATGGACATGGGAATCCTTAAGGGAGAATGGTCATCAAAAATTGCTCAAACGATTGGTCAACCATCCCTCATGCATAAAATAATGGATGCTCAAATAAAGGATGTAGAAGTAATGAAAAATGTGAAAGCTACCAGAAAATGGAAATCCTCAGAGTTCATGGTAGAAAAGGATGGAATTATGAGATTTTGATCATTATTTTGTGTACCATCCGATCCAGAGAGATAGAAGGATCTTCTAGATGACCCGAATAGCTCAACCTTTTATATATACCTGGGGAGAATAGTGATGTATCGAGATCACTAAGAAAACTTTTGGTGGTACAATATGAAAAGGTAGATTTCTGAATATACATAAAAGTGCAATGTATGTTAGTGTATGAATGTGGAGATGATAAAGTCTAAGGGGATGATGAAACCACTACCCATACCGACATGTATGTGGGAAAAAATTACCATTGACATTTTCACTGGACATCGAAGGACATCTAGAGGAAACAATTCCATATGGGTCATTGTGGATTGTCTTACGAATACAACTCAGTTTATTTCGATTCGATTGGACTTCTCATTGGATCAACATGCAAGGATTTACATCAATTAAGTGGTAAGGATGCATAGAGTAACACAATCTATTGTATTGGATAGTGATCCTAGATTCACATTTAAATTTTGGGAAAGACTCCAACATGTTCTAAGCACTAAACTAAACTTCAGTATGGCCTATCATCCTCAAACTGATGTCCAATCTGAGCGAACTATTCATACACTTAATGATATATTAAGATCATGTTCTACGGACATCAATGGAGTATGGGACCAAAATTTTCCATTGGATGAATTCTCATATAACAAAAGTTTCCACTGGACCATATGAATGGCACCATATGAAGTCCTTTGTGAGAAAAGGTGAAGGGCACTGGTGTGTTGGGATGATGTCATTAAGTGTAAGCTTCTAGGACCTGAAATGGTCGAAAAAATGGTGGAGAAGGTGAACACTGTTCCAAAGCATGTCAAGGTTTACCAAAGTCGATAGAAGACTTATGCAGATAACTGTCGATGAGACCTTGAGTTCAAAGATAAAGACATGGTATTTATATGCATATCTCCATGTAATAAGGTCATGAGTTTTGTAAAGAAAGATAATTTATGTCCTAGGTACATCGACCCCTTTTAGATTCTTCATCGTGTCGGGGTTGTGGCCTATCAACTGGCACATCCACCCACCATGGCCAAGGTACATGTTGTATTTCATGTATCCCTATTAAATAATTCCATACCAAAATCCTCACATGTATTCTATTTAGAGGTAGTAAATTTAGAGTATGATCTTTCGTACGAGGAGAAACTAGTGAATATATTAGATCGTAAAGAAAAAGTTCTAAGAAATAAGACAATGCCCCTTGTCAAGGTGTTGTGGCGTAACCACGAGTTTGAATAGGCGATGTGGGAATCAGAGGATTTGATGAAGCAAAGTTACGCACAACTATTTTATTGTGGTAAAATTAAATTAAAATGGGAAATTTCTTAGGGGGGGGAAGATTGTAACGACCCAAAATTTTATCAATGAAAATTTATCTTCATATAATAAAATGACTTAATATGAAAAATGGTTTTAAAAATTATACACTTCCTTGGTTTTAGGTTTTTAGTTTTTAAATTACCATTAAAAATTATGACCATTTATAATATAGTCGTGGAACTGTGATCACATAATTAGTATAAATGTAGGGATTTAAAAAATCCAATTTACTCATACAAAGGAAGTGATGGCCTCATCTAGTAGACTTGCCATGTACGAAGCCCAGTTGTCAAAGCTCAGATAGGAGGTGGCATCATTGAGAATCTATTTTGACCTTTCCCAAGATGAGCTTCAACATTTCAAGCTTGAACAGAACTACCTACAGTAGAATTGGAGGTTGATAGAGATTACCACCCGAGTGATGTTATCTGAGCCACACTAAGAGTCTATCACCATCACACAGCTTACCCTTCGGTCCTATATAGTTTTTTTATGGAGTTATATAACCAGAACTTAGCACTATGATAATGTGCATTTTTTGAATAGAATATATAATATATATTCATTTTATCATTGTTATGTTGTAAATATTTTTTAAAGCACAAATAGTATTTTTAGATAATATTCAACTAAGAAATATATTTTGATAAATTAATTGATTTTTTAATTAAATAATATTGAGATAAAATATTATTTCTATTAAATTAATTTTTATTAACTATAGATTATCATATAATCTTTTTATAAATACAATTTTAATTTTTATTATGGTTTTAAAGCTAATTTGGTGGAAACCCATGATTTTTCAATAAATGTCGGTTTTTATATTAAAAGTGAAAATTCATATATTTAGAAAATTATTTGGACAAATTTAATATTATTTTTGGAATTAGGATGTAAAAATAATCCAATGGTTAATTTTTCATAATTTTCGGAGACTGTTGAACTTTTGGGTAAAAATTAAATATCGTTTAAATATATAAAGTGTTTTATTACATCATAATGACCCAATAGTGGTGTAATGAAATACTGTAAACTTTATTTTCAGACAATATATGTTTCACCATTAAAATTATGTGATTTTAGGTCAGTTTTATATATTTTAAAAAGAATTAGTTGACCCTCTAAGACTTATAAAACATTTTAGCCTTTTAAATTGATTTCATTGAGAGTGTGACTCACCTCCACATAAGAAACCATATTATTTTACAATTTTACTACATGGGCCTTATAAAATTAATTTTTTCCAATCCCTTTGTAGAAAAACCATGGGGAAAAACCATGGTCTAGTTTGTGGTATTGATTAGTTTAAAGTGTGGTTTCCCAAACCTAAATAATGAAGAATTCCCACTCCTTTTCTATATAAACCCACCTAGGATCCCACTTCCACTTAACTCAATGACTTTAGAGTTCAACCAAACCATTCCCTCCTCTCTTTAGAATACTCCCATAGAGACCCAATCTATCATGAAGCCTCTCTCAAGACCCTTTCAAGCCATTGGGATCACACTTCCAAGTAGGGGATTCCTTCTTTTCTCATATTATCCAAGTTTCTTAATATTGTTATGCTATTTAATATTCAATTATAAATGTTGGGGTATTGTTTCAATGATTTCCCATACTTCCCTATTTATTTTTTAATTATTGTAGACCCCTTTATACCTAATTAATTCCTCCCATGTACACCCATTACTATACTGAAATTCCGTAAGGAATTTCTATCTCATCATTTAGATTCAAGCAATTAATTTTTATTATGAATATAAATTCCATTACTTATGTTGGGGAATGAATCTATATGAACCTATTAGTGTTGATTTCATGTACATATGATGATATAATCCTTTCCCTATCATCAACCATTTTTATGAATTCTTATGTAATGCCATTACACTACCGAAATTGCACCGATTTTCCAAGAAAATGTCACTGTGTAATGATTACCATGCCTATTTTTATATCAAGGGTATTAAACTTTATGCACATTTACTTATTGATTATGAAGATTCATATATGTATTCCACATACCTTTATCACAGAATAAATGATGATTAATGATTCTATATGGTATGATCCATGTGGAACACTTAGCATGAAATGAAATATTTAAGAAAGGTGTGCCCTGATAGTGCTCAAATTCATTGGGTAAAGATTATTATCATGATACGTCAAGTTAAATGAGGATTTAATCATGCTAATTAATGTTCAATGAGGATTTACTCATTCTATTTGAAGTAAAATGAGGGTTTACTCATGATCCATGTGCAATGAGCATTGGCTCATGCTAATTCCATGTTAAGTGTGGTAGCCACATTTCCATGTTATGATAATCATGCTAAATTTTACATTTATGTTCATGTTTCTTTTATGCTCCATTGATATTCCTACTTCCTAACATGTATTTTATTTTTCATGTAATACCTTCTTTACTCCCTAATTTGGCTTTATATCTCACCCTTTTCTTATGCATGTCTTAATGTTATCCCATGCAATGCTAAGCATGAGGAAATGTAGTGGTCGGGTAAAGGATGTTTTTAATTAAGAAGTTCTGTTTCATTTTTTAAGTCATTAAGTAATGTTCCTAAAATCCCAAAGACACTAGACCTCTCAATATTCTATCTAGTGTTAATTGAAAGATTTATGTAATATATAGTCTTTAAGTTTGTAATAAAAATCATGGTTTTTATACTATGTCAGTGTCGGGACAACACTGTATAGTTGAAATTTGAGTTTCAATAAATTTTAATTTTTTAACTATTACTTTTTAAAACATTGAACTCATGTGGGGAACAAGATGTTTATATGTGTTTTATGAGATTTATTGTACATTAATGCATAATTACTAGGAACATAGTTTCACATGCCATATATATATATATATATATATATATATTATTGTGTTGTATATTAGTTCATTGATTAAATTATTTTATTTGTTCTTTCTGTTCGGGATAGTTTCTACTTGTATGATATATCTATGGTGACATGCTATTGGGATGTATATTTATTGTAATGAATTAGTTGAAATGATCATTCTATCATGTTAATATATATATATATATATATGATGACCATGAAAAACATGTTGGGATAGAGACCAGGGTTAGTGCTAAAAGGGATATATCTTGGGTTTTGGGTAGACACTTAGGGAAAACCTTGTGTGGTCCCATATATTACATAGGATCTGTATATGTTCCTAATTTTCCTTCTATTTCATAAGATTCCACCTTACATATATTTGGTTGGACCTATAGTTGTGCAGGATACTCCTAAGATTATTCTCACACATTCCCAAGAAGAGCAGGTAGTGGTTCTTTACCCGCCACCATTGAATTCTATGGTGAACTATGTGAATGATTTAAAGCTCCAACATCCCCCATCCTACTAGGAAATGGGTAGACCATCAGATGTGGAGGATTGGATGGAAACTATATAAACCATATTCAACCTCATATTGACACTTCCAGAAAAGAAGGTGAATTTGGATTCATTCAAGATATCGGGACCCGCTCATCATTGGTTAGGAATTATGGATCATGCTAGTCAATGATATGGAATCTCATAGGAGGCCTACAAGGAATTTTTTAGATTATTCATCCCCAAACACACTAAATATTGACCGAGCACACGAGTTCATGAATTTTCAGCAGAGATCCATGACAGTATCAACATACACTATGTGTGTAACTCAGATCCTCTATTTTAGACCACTTTTGGTTGGTAATGAGGAATAAAGGAATTAAATGTTGGAAATCAGACTTTGAAACGACTTTAAAAAAAGGTATATAGTTATTATCTCTATTTGTATATAAGGGTTCTAAGGCGGACCCTAACCATTGATATGATTTTAGGGGATATTAAAATAGATGGTCTTTTCCTACCCTTCAATACTCTAATGGGTGGACCCAATATTGTTGTTTTGATTTCCTCATTCGATGGATGGAAAAGGAAGACCAGGGAATTGTATTGGACTAGTGGCATGCATATACAACAGATTTCTATCTCTTTAGTTACATCAGAAAGAGACCCACAGTTTTTCAACCATGGGATGTTTGGATACTACAGCTGGTTATTCCCATCATCATAGAGTTAGTACTAGATGTACATCAAAATAAAAAATTTAGAATAGTTTTATGCTAGAATTTCAAATAGAAGTTAGTGATATCCAGAATCAGGGAACCACATGTCTAGCTACGGTTATTAGCAGTGCTCTCAGATTGACCATGCACTTTAGGTAAAGAATTAAAGCATGCAGCTGTATAATAAAATCCTTTGTTCACACATTTTTCTTTGAGTTAAACTATTATTTGGTGAATTCTCATGGGTCTTAGTAACTACAAGGATGTATGTTGTGTCTTTACAGTGTAACCAAAGCCTAGGGTGACTGAGGAAAATTTTATGCCATAAGATCCACGTTTAATTTTTAAAAAGTGTGACCCCAACTTTATATCAGGATCCATACTAGTAAGAGTTAAAAAAATTCACGCCACATCTATTTCATATAGATGTTATAGCTATGCGTTGAGACATATTATTCAAGTGTTAATTCATTTAATACATTGAATCGGTAATTTTTCCAGACCTTGAATGAGGGTGATCCATTTCGTATTAATTAGGAATAAAGAGTTTATCCTTAGTAAAAGGTAGTGCCTTGATGATCCCCTATTAATACCTCATATACCTCTCTTAGTTTGGAAGAATATCTAGAATATTATAGGTTCCACAAGGAATATGTACTTCCTAGACCGCACCCTTCATAGAAGTCTCGACATACTACACCATGGATGGAATGACCAAGCACCTTGGAGGCAGTTAATGAAATTTTTTTACATCGAAATCCTTGATTTTTTACTACAAGAAGTATGAAGTTTCTTTTATGTTACAAGCCTTTATTTTATACTGTAAGATGTGAGAGTCTACTCTTACACATCAAGCAAGAAGTTTACGCCATAAGGGAGAGATACTATATTTTTTCAGTGGATTTGAAGCCATTTTCATGTAATTTGTATTTTTATTTGATTTTAATTATTATTTCCATACTCTCAAACATATAACATGATGTTTTCGAACTATTTCTAGGAGTCGTTGGTGTGTGAGTGTGTTTCAGTTGTGTGTAGATGTGGTATGGGGAAGACACTCCTGAGAAGCCTTGACATTGACATTGAAAATATTGAGGCATGAAGTTCCATTTCTCTTGGTATCTTGTTTACACATGTTTCAATACTATTATTTTTTTTAATTAGAAACTTTGTTTTATTTTTATCACATGATGTTTTGTATGTTTCTATATTCGAATGGCGTTATGATATACCTGCTTGTGTTCTCAACTTGTATGTATGTTACGTTGGCTTGGTGGTTGTGAGTATTACTTGACATAGGTGGACCATTGTGACATATTATCAGCTTCTAGGTAGTGATATTAGTTGTCTTACTGGGGATGAGAGTCTTGAGAATAGGTTGGGGGTACAAGTAAGCCATGGTGATGTGTTGTGGATTCACTCAAGATAGCATTGATTTTACAAGTGCCAGTCACTATGAGGTAGACTAGTTGATGTGGGTACTTCATATTATTTATCTATAGTAAATACAGTAATATGTTCCTCTTGATGGGTAGATGAAACCATGTTTCATATACACACGACACTATAAGGACACAATATAGGTGCTAGTATGGTTATTATCAATTGAATCCTTATTATTTGGAATGGATCCTAAGTTGATTCAAATGGGGTTGATGGTACATTATATAGTGAAAAAATAACATAGTTATGGATTATATGTTTATATCATTACACATTAATTATCATTAGGTCTTTCACTTTTTATACATGAACACATCTGGCTGATGACGAATTGGTGGTGTCCTACTAAGTCTTTTACTCACACCCTACTCAAGAATTTGGATGCGCTTGTATATTTCATGAGATATTCAGTGAAGGGAAAGGGCCTTGATGAGGACATATAAGTAGTAGAGTTTGGAGATGATAGTATACTGGGATGGATTTTGGTGGACCCATGGTTTTTCCTTATTTATTTATCTACTTCATTTACTCTAGACTTGTTTCTCACATTAAAATCCTTTTTATGTATATGAAATGTATGCCATATATTTTTCTTCCACATGATTACTCTAATATTTAATTACTATTTGTTATTTTTTTATTTATCCTATGAAATAATACAAAGGGCATCATCTCCCAAATGATAGAATCCTTCCTTTGATGTTAGTCGACAATCTCTTGCATATAAGGAGGCGTGCATGAGGTCACATAATACTCAACTCATCCATGATAGTTGTTTTAGGATTTTATAAGTCTTTTCATATATTCCTAATGTCATTCATTTATAATTCATGTAAAGTAATGGAAGTGGGTGAAATTATTCCATACATTCCTATACCTCTTAAAATTTTCATCATAATTTAGAGGGACAACATCTTGTACCACTCATGATTCATGTGATTTATATGACCTCTATCATTTACATTCTTAGATTATGTAAGTTATAAATGGTTCTTATTACCTTATCATTAGTATTTTAGTATTATATTTTTCTAATACATTTGACAAATGTATTTCATTCTAGTACTTTATAATTTTTTTCAACAGTTCATTTGTGGTTGGTGTTGGTTCCTTCTAGAGTAGGAGAGGATGATATCCATAGTAGAAACATGGGATCTGTTTCCACCCTATATTACAAGTTTAATGGATTTTGTCGTTCTCAGTTTTGAGTTCCATAATTTTTCTATAGTTCCTATAACTATGGGATAATAGGTTAGATAGTATATCGATGTTCATGTTATTTATTAAAGAATTCATTTTATACTAAATAATTTTCTATGTTACAGTCTCATAATCGATATTAGAATAGTGGGATTATATTTCTCTCAACACAACATAAATGAAATGAAAAATAATCAATGATAGAAATGAAATTAAAATAAAAAATAAAATAATTCATTAAAATAATGAAAAACTAAGTGACTTAAAAAATTTATTCTCCGAAATAGCCCTATGTTGATGATTGAGGAATTTTCAAAAGGTATTGAAGTAATAGTATTTTAAAAACTAATGTACTTAAATACAATGAAATCCTCTGGTTTTATCTCAATCAGTCCTAAAAATAAAACTATATATCTTAAGTATATATTATCATATTTTGGTATATTTTTATTTTTAAAAAATAGAAATTTTATGATTAAGTTCCTGATAAATATTATAAAATAAATAAAATAAATACATAATAAAAATGATAGTTATAATATAATTTGACACATAGATGAATGCCCAATTTCATTCCAACATTTTTTGTAGATTTTCTCTAGTTTTATCATCCCTCAATGGTTATAGTAAATATCATTCCCCCAACCACCTATCACTATCTCTCTTGTAAGAATCATTAAAATATAATTTTTCAGTGCATAGAACCTTATACCGTACATTGTGTATTAGATTAAACTCTAAAATATATATTTATAAAAATAAATCCTATTGTATCTTATGTCATAGCTAATTAAAGAATCCTTGATCAAGATATATATTCATCGAACAACCAAGCCTATGTGTCACTCCCCAAAACATGTGGGCATAGTCATACACCACTCATTCTTTGATCATCGAACTCCATCCCATAAAGGATAACCAATGAAAGTGAAGCATTATAACCGCATGTGGTGGATAAAAGATAATATAGTATATAAAAAAATACTACATTGATGACCTCTAACACCTCACCAAATCCACACATCAGAATAACTCAAAATAAATAAATAAAATAATAAACATGGATGTGTTAAAATAACAAACTCTAGAACTATTATAGTCCCCTCTTGGAATAACCATGCATGGTATGTTATATATGAAAAAATACACCAAGATATTGGGGAATGAGTAAATTATAAAGAAAATGAAAAATTCCTTAAAATAAATATACTACCCCTAACGAGAATGGATTTATATGAATCGGTCGCTATAATTTTATATAATTCAAGCATTAATCGCTTCTTATCTTATTCATTAGGATATATCCTTTTATATTTCAATATATTTTATTTCTGTACATGACTTATACATATTCAAGGAATAATCTTCATGTTAACTTTTCTTTCTTGGGTAACATGATCTTTATCTCCTGGGATCCTTGACTTCTCTCTCTGATATACTAAGAGGGACCACTAAATCAAGTTGTTAGAATGTTTGTTTAATTTTGTTAGAAAACCCATAAAATAATTATTCTCACTCCATTTTACTTTAATTGTTCTCCATGAATACTATCATTCTTCCTCAAACTACCTCGAATATACCATAACCTACACCTTCCTCAATTCTCTAGAAGAAACATATATCATGATAGGGTTACATGGTTCTTCGTTCAGTCTCTTAGTTTTTGGCATGACGTATTTATGGTTGATTTATTTATTTTTTGATATAAAATACCATATTTGAGATATATTCTACATCAGTTAAGAATACAAGGATTCATTATTAATATTATGATATTGAATTTAACAACATTGGTTTATTCTATTTCAAAATAAACTACAATAGATGATATGTTGTCATTATAAACAATAATGGGATCACCATTTAAAATATCATAGGTCCTAAGGGATGATAAAAAAATTAATTTATGTCATTTATATAGACCTTATCATGTTATATTTACTAATAATATATTATAATTATCTATAAGAATTCATGGAATTAATCATTCAAAAGAGAATTCTAGGTCTATTTCCATTATTTTAAGTCTTAATCGGTGGCTAGATCATAGTCTATGATATCCTTTCAATAAATTATGATATAAATTTCTCCATTGAAACTCATTATGGAATTTCATCAATATAGGTTTATCATAAGAGGTGAATAAGTTATAAGTGGTGATATCTTGATATCATAATTTCAAATTATATCAATGGTTTCTCAGTATAGGTGATTGGTTTTTTATAGATTATAAATTCATATATTTATCTTAATGAAATGATTTTTTATTAAATATAATACTATCACCAATTGATACATCTTTAATTAGAATATATGACATATGCCTCCATCAGACATCATTTTTAATTTTTAATTAATATTTGTATTACATAAAATTCGAAATGAACAACATAATTAAAAATTATAATTTAAAGTAAATCCATGATCAATAGCTTAATAAAAATAATTTATTTAATTTATTATTTATTTTAATATTAAATTAAATTTTAAAACCCCAAAATAAATTAAAAATGTGAAAAAATCCATTTAAATGTGAATTATAGGGGAATATTTTCAAATGAATTTCATAATAATATTGGAAAATATTGATCTTTATCCACTCACCCTTATGGAATCCACTCTATACCACCTTTAAAACATTAAATAACCCCACCATGAATTTATTTCCTACATGGGACCCTGGGGTACAATTGAATCTTTATCTACTCCAACCTCTTGAAACTCCACTAGACACCATTGTGGTGGAATCTCTCTATAATACTAAATCTATGGTTCAAAAAAAACATCCATAAAATTTATAAAACCAATAAAAATTAACACTTTGTAAAGAAAATAGCTCATATCATCATGATTCATATATTCTCATCACTAGGCTACCATGACTCACTTGAATGACCATACATCTGAGTTATATCAAACAAATGTTAGGAATAAACCGTATATACTTTAATTCTCATACACCCCCAAATAATACACATGCCTATATAAACAACCCTAGGCATATTAATCTCACCACATGTACATTTATCACCAACATCAAAATGAAAGTGATAAAAATGAATAAAATAATCACCATCATTTCATTTAATTAAAAATACAGTAATAATTTATTCATTAAAACTTTGAATAAATTATTTGTGATGTTTTAATTAACAAAAGACAATTTTTTAAATCCTTTTCCAATCACTCGCATTAATGAATGTGTCATGTGAACAAACGTTTGAAGCATGATACATGTATAAACACCCTCTTACCACCTTGTGCTAATACTAAATCAATAAACCATAGTTCACAACATAATAAAACATTAAATCACAAAAAAACCAATAATAAAAATATCATTCCATATAAACATATACATATTAAATAAGGTTATATTCAAAAATAAGGATAGCTTCCATCCCATGTTTTGAATTTTATATCTCCGTATATGAATTAAAAAATTCAAAAATTAACTAAAAATATATATCTTGTACCATTTATTACTCCCCCAATCCTAGGACCAAACCATGTTCAAGAGATCAAAAACCATACCCGACGTAAGGTAGACATACCTATACAAAAGAGGCTTCTTACTAGCATTGACGTCCTACCATGATCATAAGGGATACTATTTCCTCCATATTATTCCTATGAATAACATTAATTTATAAACATATATAAATAATAACATTATATTATACATATAAACTCATATCGGGATATCAACCATACGAAGTAATATATCGCTATGAAAAATCATATGCATCGCACGTTATGTCATAAATGTTATATATCAAAACGATATCCCTAAAATGGTCGATCATGTACATGTAATTATGAAAAAATAAACAAAAAAATTGAGGGTATACTTTAATGAAAAATGTTTCTTTTACCAACCAGTGTACAATATCCAAATAATTGTCATGCTGAATTATCTCAACCAATTTTCATTAGTCCCTTTGATATACCAGGTATATATAAGGATCATTTAGAGGGGGAATAATTAGTGACCATACAAAATTTTACCATAGTTTTTTATCTCATAGTTAGATAGTTAATAAGATCAACATATCATCCATTTGAAATGTGATGAATGATAAATTAATAAAGAAAGTAAACGAATCGCAAGATTATTTATAATTTTCATTAACTCTATATAAGTGGACAGTCATTGGTTATAAATGGGTGTTATCCGACATCACAAGATCTTTTTATTGCTATTAGTAAATAATTTTTATGTAATTTGGATGGCCTTGAAACCATTATAATGATGTATTATGAAAATAATAGAATTACTCATTCACATAACACAATAAAAATTGAAATTTATTATGAATTTTTTTAATGATTAATAATAAATTGGATATAATGGTCATCTTACCTAATTAAAAATTACCTTTGATATATTAAAGAAGTGTATAATTATTATGTACTAAAAAATCCATTTTTCTCTAAAAATATCTCTATACAAGATGAGATGTTGACTCTATTTAATTATATTTCAATCTACAAATATTTTTTGAGATCACAAAAACACTATGTAAACTCTTCACCATGATAAGGTTTTACTCAATCAACTATAGATTTTGAAAAGAAAGTTAATATATATTTTATACATTTCCATTTTCTACCATTGATTCCCACTTTGGGAGAAAAGAATTAAGGAATAAAAATTTACATATCAAAATTGATATGATGGGATTTAAAATATTAATATAATGAAAAATGTTTCCCTGTATAGGTTTATCTTATAGATATAAGAGTATTCAAGACATCTTCCATGAAGCCATCCTTAGGTAAAAAAAATTAATTTTTTTATACTTTATGTGGGATAAATAATCTCAATTGAAGGAACAAGTGAGAGTCATGAAGACATAATGAAATAAATTACTGAAATATTCCTTTACTTATCAAAAAAGTAATCTTATATTTAACAAAAAATGGGAAATAGAATACTCTATGTTGTATAGTCAAGTAATAGGATACCCAATGATTTAAATCCTTATATAGAGGGACTATATGATTTTATAGCATGGGAAGAACATTTAGATTTTAATGTCCCATAGAAAGTTGCTATTAATGTTTAAATATATGTTAAAATAACTAAGAGATATAAATTCTTATGGTAATATTTTGAAGGAAATTTTGGTTTTAAAAACATTTTAAATATTATTAATGTCACGTAAGAGTGAAAATATATTCAAAGACTATGAAAGTCACTTTTTAATTAATTTTGTTTTAAAGACAGTGAATGTAAATTTGGAATTAAAATTCATTCAAATACAATATAAGTTTCTTTTAAAATCAGTAAAAATATAATAGAAGTTACATTAAAATTAAATACAAATACTATTAGTGTCAATTTTATTTTAAATTCATACAATAAGGTGTTTTATTATTTAAAGACTGATATGAAGTTTCAAAGGCAAATTTATAATTTAAATACATCTAATAAGGAACTCTATGAATTAAATAACAATAGTAAATTATAATTTTCAATTTTGAGATTGATTTAATTACCCTATGTTTTAAAATAATTACATTATATTTGGTATCATATTCGATACGCAACACCGAGCCTAAACAAACTATGAAAACTTATTATTTAAATAAGACCATAATAACCTAGAAATAAAATTAGAAGCTATAAATAATATTGAATAATTTATTAAAGTTATATAAATTTCCTAATCACTATAAATTTATCTATAAATTCTCATTAACTATTCACTCAATTTAAATAAATGTAATTTTATTCATTGATTAAACAATTTCTTTCAAAAATGATTTTTTCAGTTTTCTGTGAGAAAGTAATATTAGTATTTTCCCCAATTTATAAATTATATTCAACAAAATGGAATTTTTTTTAAATCATCATATCTATATTAACATAGGGTGATATTTTTGAACTTTTTGGAGATTATTAATTTTTAAGTGAATAGTGAAAAATACATTTTTTTAAAAAATTGTCATTTCTTTTTAATAAAATATAAAAAATTATTATTTCAATTTTATTAAAAATTAAAATATTTATTATTTATTTATATCAAATACAATAAATTAATTTAATTCTTCTTCATACTAGATTTTAGTGTATGTTTTTTTAGGCTCTAAAAGACTTTTTTTCTCCTCAGAACTATTTTATAGTGTGCAATGTTTCGTCATTTTAAATAATTAAAATAACCCACAATAAGTAATTATTTAAAATAAATTTAAAGATTATATATCTATAAAAATGAAATTAAATTCACTTAATTATTGTTATTTTAATTATAGTTATTATGAGATCAACTTTTCCTAAAATTTTCATTTCTTGATAAATTGTTTTGTTGACACATCTGCGGGTTTGATTTTTAATTAAATTCTTCAACTTATGAAATTTTAATTAAACAAAATTGGTTCAATATTTTTAATAATAATAATTTATTTTATCTAATAAGGTCAACTTAATTTTTTACCATAATGAATACTAAAAATAGTAAAAAATATTTACAACGGTTAAGATAATAATGTAATTATGAAGGGGTTAAACAAAATTTATAAGTGTTAAAAATGAACAAAAACATATTTAATTAAATTTTTATGGTCATATATAGAACTTATAGTTTTTATTTTCTGAAAATGATCCATTTTGGAGTATTTTTTCATGATAAAAACATCGGTGTAATTATTTATTTTCATAAATTCCAAATTGGTTCTCTCCCCCACTTATAAAAGGTCACCCTATACTATACTTTACACAATTGAAAACAAATTGGTTTGGAAAATTACTGAACAAATAAATTCATTACTTCTATCACCTCATCCTAGAATCATGGGTTTTACCATAAATCCAAACTAGAATGATTTTTGTTGCAAACCTAAAGTAGATTCTCGAAGAATATGTAATGTCCTTAACTGAGTGTTTTTTATTTATTATTCCACCTCCATAAAATATTTGTAAACTATGATGATATAATAAAAGAAAAATACTAATACTAATTATATATTTTTATGTTAATTTCATGACCTAAACCAATATCCTCCTCCCTCAACTGGGAAATGAAACTGTTGATCCTGTGTACGGCAAACTACCACCTGGCGAACTGACGTAATTAATTTTCCATCACTGCTTCTGGTTGACGGATATTGTGATGTATTAAATTTTTGTATATTATATTTGTAATATAATTATTCTTATTTAATTTTAATGTCCCATATACCATTTTACATTCCATTCTGTAGAAAATATGATAACTTCGCTCATGTGTACCATGGACTACCACCTCGTGAAGCAATGTGATTCCTTTTTCACTCATGATTTACATGGATTTTTATAATGATTAAGTTAATTTTTAAAAATTATAATAATTAAATATTAAAAATTATTTAAAATAAATATATCATATAGTTTTTACCTTACCATCCTTTGAATAAATGATATCATCATTCATGTGTATGGCGGACTTCTGCCTCACAAAGCGATGCAATTTGTTTTTCTTACATCATAAAATGGATGGTATATGTGAGTGTATTTAATGAAATTATATGATATGTATGAGAAAATTATAATTATTTAAATAAAAAAATAAAACTTAAATTCTTTCTATCATGATATTTGAAAAATGGAATTTTTTCTCATGTGTATGTATGACTTACCGTCTCCATGATTATAACCTAGTTCTTTATTCATAACCATACATAATAAATGGTTTTAAAAGTTAAATTTACGTATTAAAATAATAATTATTTAAATATTACCATTCTTGATATGATTAAATAATAATCACTTGGACATTAGTCAACTTAATAAAGCGATTTTGGACATAATAGTCGTTTATCATCAAAATGTTCGATGTGTAATTATTTAGTTAAGTAATTGAATATGACATGTTAAATAATAAAATAAATGGAATAATAGATAATAAAATGGGTTTTAATAAAATAAATAATTAAAAAAATTATTATGAACGATGTTAAGGAACACACATGATTATTCGGTCATAAGGTAAGGGTTTCCATATCAAAAATAGCTCTTCGAGACACATGTAATTTTATAAACCTATTTTATTTTAAATGGTGTATATAATACCCCTTTAAATATTATATCATTAATCAATAAAAATTCATGGTATTTTAAGATAAAATTAATTCACTTAATCCCTGAAGGTTATGACTTAAGAGTTACTCAAGCCGTAAGGGTTTGTGTCTGAATCTCATTTTAATTGGGATTGTTTATGCTTAAATTTACATTATAAGAAATTATTTGATTAGTATCTAATAAAACACAATATAATTTCATATCCTATTATTATTCATTAGCATCTAAAGTAATATTACCATTTTATATCATTACGGTACTTAATTTTATTGATAAAATATTTTAAAAAAATTTGACTTCGTTTTTATCTTTGATAGAAAATACATTTCTTTCATATCCATATTTTCTAAAAATATTTCAACTACGTATTCACCATTCTAAATTTTTTTATTAAATCCATTTTTCCATGTTCAAATTTTCAAAAAAATTGTTTTAAAGGAATCTTCTTATCATTTTCCAAACGAGGTACTTTTTGACCTTTTTACATTAGTGTCAAAGGAAATTGTTTTAATTTAGGCGACATGAACTGAATTAACCACCATATTGACCAATCAATTATTTGAATATACCATTATAATTTTCAATGGTTTATTTTAAAGAAAAATTTTCAATAATATTTTTGAAATTCTAAGTTTTCTAGAAGTTATATTCAAAGAGGAATGGTTATTTCTCTTGAGGATGTTTTCAGTATTTTTAAATGTATTTTTATTCATCAAACAAAAAACCTATAATGTTATGGAATGCTTCTAAATTCTTTATATATGTCTCCTAAAAATATTCCCATATGAACCTTGTAACACCCCGAGATTTTATGATAATTATTCTTTTTAATTTCATTGATTTCTTTTTTTGTACGCTTCGCAAAGATTAGTTTTCACTATAAGCAACATTGTATTAGGTTGTATTATATGAAACACAGTTCTTGGCTTGTAATGCACAATGTTTCAAGTTCTTTCGAATAAAATTCATTTTGGACAACACCAAGTATAGATTTTGATCAAGGTATAATTGACCAATATTTTGATTATGTTATACGCAACACCAGAGGAATATTTCCCTACACGAATCTCTGACTTGTCTTCCATTACACGCAAGAGCGGCCTTCCTCAATAGTGTGTGTTGTATGCAATACCGAGTTTCACTAAACAATGATATATTGTAATAATATTATTATTAACTAGACATTATTAATAGTATTAACATCATTTTAAATTCTTTAACATTATAATTAATCTTACACATTTTCTCGAATGAGGTATGAGAACAAAATCTGCTTTTCGAATAAAAGAAGTATTTTAAAAAAAAATGCAGTTTTTCCGCCTTTTGATGGCACACCCATTTTAAATATAATTTTTGACAAGTTTATAAGTTAAATGTTACAAAATAAAATTATTCTTTGGAATCAAGATATATAAATTTACATTGGATAAAGTTTTGATATTTTTCTCACAACTTTTTTATTTTGATGAATAGTAAAAACACGGTAAATTTTACTTAAAAACAACTTATTTCATCGAGATAATTTATACGGTTAAATTATAACAGTAAATTGTTTTAAAGTATAAATAGAATATATTTTTACCATTTAATATATTGTATCTCATTAGCATTAATTTTACGTTGAATTCATGGGTAAAAGCATTTCAATCTTTGACAATGTTTTAATATTTAAAACTCGCTTTCTTGACAACGAGATTAATTATAAATTAAATAATGAAACTCCTCTATTTTGAATTTTTAAAAATGGACTCCATATTTGGATTTAGTGGGTCCAAATTATGTTAATAGGTTACTTTTTTTTATTTGATGTTATTAATAGTAACTACGGTAATTTTTATTCACTGCAGTTAAAGGTAAATCAGGTAATTAAGTGAAACAATAAAATTATAAAAGTACCCTAAGACCTGCAATTATTTTTTTGGATGAATAAAAGTAGACCCATAACATTTAAGGGTCGAAATAGAATCATTTTATGGACTTTTGAAAATAAAAATGATATAATTATTATTAAAACCAAAGAAAGTGACAACAGGTCACTCTCTGATATCTTATATGTTTATTAATTTTAATTTAGTGATAAACCTCATAAAACATCGTATATAAATAGTTTCCAGAATTATAATAAAATTATCTACATCATGAGAATTTATTTTTAATTTTTTGGTATTAAGTAATTTTCATTAATGATGACTCAATAGTGATGTATAAATTATTTTATTGATTGAAATATCAAATAAATGGTTTTAAAAATTTTAAAATAAATATTATATGAACTAATTAAAGTTATCCAAAAAAATTATAGATTAATATGACATGTTAGGCGTTTATTAAATATTTTGTTTCAAATATATCCTCTTAGTGGATTTTATTTAAATTCAAATAAATGAATAGTTTCATAATTGAAACTATAGTTTTTTTATAAAAATAACATATTATAAAATTGTTTAGAAATCACAAAAATATTTAAGAATTATAAATTAAAATTTATATGGTCTAAAATGTAATAAAGTATCCAATTATGGACAATTCATAACACATAAGTAATTATTTATAACAATTTAAAATTTAGAATATTATTACCATTAATAAATATAAATAGATTAAATAAGGATAAATAAAGTTGATATGGTTTAAAATAAATTAACAACATGTCTAAATATTATTGTTTGATGATATTAAAACCCTATCTCATCTAATTATCTGATTTGAGACATTTTTGGATGTTTTTATGTGGGGTTGAGTTTATTATAAATTAATATTTTAGAGGTCTCCAAAAGTGCCTCGCTCTTCTCTTATAAAAGGGAACCTCCTCCCTATCCTCCTCACACCACTTTGAGCCTTCAAGATTGGCCAAAGCCTGCCCATTTATCCTAGTAACATACTGGAGGACCTGGCCTTCTTTAAATACCAAATTTAGTGCCCTAAGAGGATGTTTAGAAGAGGCACGTCGAAGAAGTGGTAATATCATTTACCGATTCTTTCAAGTTCATTTAATCTACAAAATCATCTTATTTTGTTGTTTCATAATAAAGTAATAATATCTGTATCACCCATATACTGATATGTTTTATAAATATTAACCAACCCAATTCCACCTTCTATCCATCCTACAGAAAACGAAATCATCGCGCGTGCGTACATACAGAATACTGTCTCCACGCCGTGGTGTAATCTGTTTTTCCAGTACCACCGTATTCGGATGGGTATAATGGTGTAAATAATAACTATATATGGTTATTATAACATGATACTAATTCCTAGATATTATATCATCAGCTTTAATTCCATTCACTAATTATGGGAACAACATCATCACGCGTGCGTACGTACGGATTACTGTCTCCACAATGCGATGAGATTCATTGTCCATGTTAACCATTCAAGAATGATTATAAAGTAAATATATTAAATAATCATGAAATATATTAAATATTAATGATAAATAATTTATTTATATGTTATTTACTTACTTCTATTCAATTTAATAAGGAAACGAAAATAGTGTTCATGCGTACGTACGACCTACCGTCTCCATGAACGGTGTATTTATTTCCATTTTTCTATATATTATATATATGTATCATTTTTTACATTATGAAATTAATAAATAATTATCTAAGTAATCATATGAATAATTTAAATTCAAAACATGGATGACAAATGAAATGATTTTACCCAAAATGCGGCTTTAACATGGAATTGACAAATGAACGGGTAATATAAAGTCTTATGTGAATCATATATAATATCATAAATATTAATATGGTTCTGTTTCAAGTTGACAAAATGTTTAAAACCACTATATAATAGTCTCAGACACATCTGGAAGAAATTGGACATAAGGTTGGGGATAATTTTGCAGATCTCATTTTTATTCGAGATTGCTTATACGTAAGTATTTACTGGGATTATATGTTTCTTCCATGTCCATAAAAATGTTTTTCATAATGTTATTAATATTATTCCATGTATTTTTAAAGTCACGTTTACCACTCTTTGACTTTTACATTGTTTTATGGAAGGAATCTTTCTTTTGTTTACCATACGAGGAACTTTTTGACTTTTCTGACAGAAGTACGAGCAGAATGTTTTTTAACTTATACGGCATGAAATGATTTTTACGGTTTCATAACACCTAATTTTCATGAATATTCCTCTACAAGATTTCATGATTATTTTCAACAAAATCCTTTTCTTTTAAAATTCAATAGCATTTTGTGGAAAAAAATGTTTTTGAAGAAAATAATATTTTCCTCAAGAATTCATTTCAAGTGTTTTCTAAAAACTATTTTCCATATAAGATGAAATTATTTAGTATGATTATGTTTCAATTATAATGTCTCTATTATTTAAATGGTTTGATTCTTATTATGATGAAATGATATCCATTTTTTTAAACGGATTACGTTATGATGGGATGATGTTTATGAAACCCATTTTATTCATTGGGTTATGATGAATGATTTATGTTTATTTTGTGGAACAAGTAAGAATAATTTAATTATGAGATGGGTGGGACCTATATCTCCCTCCAATGCATTGGGTAAAGATTTATATCTCTTGATATAGACATGGCTGGAACTGAATGTGAATCTATTTTAGTAATAAAGGGGTGGAACGACAAGTAAACATGGTTCAGTAAAAGACTTTGTCCACTATGATGGTCTTGGAAACAATGCCTTGGCTAATATGGAAATCATAACATGTGCATAATGGTTTTCCACAATTAAATTTTTTATTCCCATGCTATTTTCTCATGATTAATGTTCCTTTATGATATATGCCTTATGTACTGCCAATATTTATGTCATTGCTCAAGATTTTGATGTTTTATGTTCAAGTTTTTACATTCAAAAGTTTATGTATTATTTTTATGTTATACATGATTACCCTTAATGAGCATTTGAGCTCACCCTTTTTATGTTTTATTTTCCCCATTATATAAATATAGGTTTTAGGTAAGAAAACAGAATGAGAAGATATTTATGGGAGATGTTGAAGATCTTTCACCATGATTTTTACATTATGTTCTGAGTTTCCAAAGACACTAAACTAATAAGGTCTTTGAGCATCTGTTTTTGTAATGTATTAAGTATTTCGAAAAAGTAATATAATGTCTATGTACATCAATTTTGGGTCTCTATAGTTGGTATCCGAACGAAGGTATATTTAACGTTTAGAAACTAGGATGTGAAAACTTTTGTGAAATACCTAGATATATTTCTAAGGAATGTGTAGGGATGTCTCTAAGGTTAAGTATAAGTATAGGATATAGTCCTAGAATTATGGGAATGATCTTAAAATTAAACCTAAGATGTTATATATTGAAGGTACTCCGCCTTTATTATGTTGTTTTCCTAGCATGATTTTTGCCTCTCACACTAATCTTTTTGGGTTTTAGATGATGGTTGAACTCGAAGGATCCGTGTTGATCAATGTAATGGAAAATGTAATTATTGTTCTCTGGAACAAACCAATGTTATTGGAGATGGAGTACAAAATCTTATTGATATACTTACATAAGCTATGAATCATTCTGGACATCCAAATGAGCAGAGAAGGAAACAATATTCTATTGAGTCCTTCATGAGGCAACGTCCACCTTCTTTATGTGGGCCTTCTAATCCACTTGTTGCTGAAAAATGGATCAGTACCATTGAAAATATATTTTCCATACTTCGCTGTTCAGAAAATGAAAAATTCATTTTGGCTATTTACTATTTAGAAGGTGAAGCAGACCAGTAGTGGACATTAATTAATAATACGAGGCCCCAAGATGAAATTTAATCCATCGAATGGGATAAGTTCAAGAACGTATTTTTCAGTAAGTACTTCCCTCTAATTATTCGAAAAAAGATGGAAAAGGAGTTCCTTGAGCTTAAGCAAAAGGATGATAAATCTGTTGGTATATACAAGGTGAATTTTACAAGGCTTGCAAGATATGCATCTAGCTTTATCATCCAACGAGATTGTAAAATTGATCGATTCTTTGGTGGATTAAAACTAAGTCTTAGAAGGGAATTAGCTATAATAGAGTTCAATAGCTATGAAGAAATTGTGAGTTGTACTATCAAGGTAGAACTGTAAGTTGGTGTTACATATCCATCTCATGTTTTTGACAAAAAACGAAAGATGGAGTTCAAGGAAAAATCTCAGAACAATGGTGAAAAGAAGGCGAATGTTTCTTTATGCTCAATGTGTGGAAAGAAGCATGGTGGAGATTTTTTAAAAGATACTAGAAAATTTTTATGATGTGGAAAAGAAGGTTATCGAGCCACTGAGTGCTGAAGTAATGGGGAAAAAGTTTCTAATGACGTGAATAGAGAAATGACTACAGAGAACTCTCCACCAACACATCAATGCTTCAAGTGAAAGGAAATGGGGAATTATGATAATAAATGCCCTAATCCAAGGGTTAATGATGATAGATGTGAGAAACCTCTTAAGGAAAAGGACAAAGGGAAGTCACATGCAATCACTATTTGTGATGTTCAGTATACAAATGATTTGGTGGAATGATTAAGTGTTTATGTAATAGTATTTCAAAATAGTATCATGGAATCTCATTTATAGTATCATGAAATTTTGGAATATCTATGTATTGGTTTTCCATAATTTTATTGTACCGGTAACCCTGAAAAGTGATTGAAATATTTTTGGAAAGCAGATGATATGCTCATAATGAAGGGATAAGTAGAAAATAATATGTTTGATATTATTAATGTGCTCATGACTGATATAAAGACAACTTGACATCATGGTTTGAGTATAAAGAATTTTTGGGATTTTGGTATGTGGAAAGAGTTAACTTTGGACAACATTTATGTTTTCAATAAGGTTCTAGGGTAATTTATGTTGCAAGTGAATACAAGATTAAGGTATTGACATGTTTGTAATGTGATCAACAAGATATATCTTATGATATATGGGGGATAAATGATGGTATTCGCATGCTTGGTTGATGACATTTCTAGTAATCATTTTCTTTATACCATGAGCTTTGATAGAAGTATTTTAGATAAGCCTAATGAATTTAAATGGATTGTGTTGGACATAAGATAATATTGTTTAAGGATAGAACCATATTTTCGATATTATTTCTAGAATGTAATAATAGTATAGTTTTAGAAAAAGGACAACTCACAAGACTAGTGACAACCCATCGCGTCGGACAAGGTTGAGGGAATCGAACCCACAACCGAAGTGCGACTGGCCTTTATTGCCTTCCACTTCCTACAGGAAGTCCCTAGTTAGTAGATACTAGTTTTATTTTATTAAGAGTTATGATAGATGAATTATCAGTCCATTTTTCAAACCATATACGATTAATCTCACCATAAGATGGACTTATGTATATAACTTTTGAAAACCTTATGTTTGAGATAGGTGGAATGACCTATCATTCTATCGCCTGATCTACTAACACTTTACGGAAGACAAATTCAACTTTATTTCTTTAAGAGGTGAAGTAGAAATTGTTAAAGGCACAAACCATAGAGAGATTGTACCAAAATCAAGTAAGTATTTATTTTAATTCAAAAATTATTCAACATTAGGGAAGTGATCTTGAAAACCAAAAATGTTGTCCTAGTGCCCTCATATCTAATGAATCAGATGGTACCTTAGATCATCACAAATTTATGGCTTTGTGATTGTTGGCTTTTTAATAGCCATATTCTCTACCACTCTTCATCGAAACATGATGGTTATGTTTCTATTCCATATACATATTTTTTCCTATATTATTCTATGTGGAAACCCAGTGATGAGTTACGTTGGGAATCCTTTATGTTTCTAATGTTCATTTTTAAAATAATGATTTATTATTCCTTTTTATGATGTGGGTTTCTATGAAAGAAAGTTTCAAGTAGAAAACTATTTATAACCCAGATGAATTTCGAGAGAGAAATTCATTTTATGGGGGGTAGAATGTAACACGCCTAGATTTTATGGGAATTATTCCTTTTAATTTATTTTATGTCTTTTTTTGTACGCTTCACCATGATTTTTTGTGCTATATGCAAAACCGTATTACCTTGTAGTATACGGAACACTATACTTGGCTTGTGATGCACACAATTTCATGTTATTTCGAATAAAATTCAATTTAAACAACACCAAGTATAGATTTTGATCAATGTATAATTGAACTATATTTTGAGTATGTTAAAAGTAACAACAAAGAAATATTTCCCTACACACAACCCTGATTTGGCTTGCATTACACGCTAGAGAGACCATCCTCAATAGCATATGTTGTACGCAATACAGAGTTTCACTAAACAACGATATATTGTTATAATATTATTATGAACTAGCCGTTATGAATTTTATTAACTTCATTTTTAATTTTATAACATTATAGTTCATCTTACGCATTTTCTGGAATGAGGTATGAGAACAAAATAAATTTTTTGAATAAAAGAAGTATTTTTCAAAAAATGCAGTTTTGCCACCTTTTGATGGCGCACCAACATTAAATATGATTTTTGACAAGTTTATAAGTTCAATTTTACAAAATAAACTTCTTATTTTGAATCAACATATAAAAATTTACATTGGATAATGTTTTGATATTTTTCTGACAACGTTCTTATTTTGATGAATAGTAAAAACACGTTAAATTTTACTTAAAAAAACTTTTACATCGAGATAATTTATATGGTTAAATTATAATAGTAAATTGTTTTAAAGTATAAATAGAATATATTTTTACCATTTAATATAATTTATATCATTATCATTAATTTTACATTGATTTCATGGGTAAAAACATTTCAATCTTTGGCAATGTTTTAACTTTTAAAACCCAATTTCTTAACAACGGGGTTAATTTTAAATTTATTACTACAACTTATGTGTTTTGAATTTTGAAAAATGGATTTCATATTTGGATTTAGTGGGTCCAAATTTTTTTAATAGGTTACTTTTATTTTTTTGATGTTATGAATATTTACTATGGTAATTTATATTTACTACAGTTAAAGGTAAATTGGGTAATTAAGGGTATCAATAAGATTATAAAATTATCCTAAGACCTTCCAAAATTCTATTGGATGAATAAAAGTCTAACCATATAATTTAAGTGTTAGAACAGATTCATTATATGGATTTTGACCATGAAAATGATATAATTATTATTAAAACCAAAGAAAGTGACAACATGTCACTCTCTTATATCTTTTGAGTGTAATAATTTTAATTTAGTGATAAACCTCATAAATCAACAAATATAAATAGTCTACAGAAAGATAAAAAAATTATCTACATCATTATAATTTATTTATAATTTTTAGGGATTAAATAATTATCATTAATGATGACTCAATAATGATGTATAAATTATTTTATTGATTGAAATATCAAATAAATGGTTTTAAAAGTAATAAAATAAATATTATATGAACTAATTGATGTTCTCCACAAATTTTGTAGACGAATATGACATGTAAGGAGTCTATTAAATATTTTTTTGAATATATCCTCTGTGTGGATTTTATAATTCAAATAAATGAATAGTGTCCAAATTGAAACTATTGTAATTTTATACAAATAACATATTATAAAATTGTTTAAAAATCACAAAAATATTGAAAAATCATAAATAGAAATTTATATGGTCTAAAATGTAAATAAGTATCCAATTATGGACAATTCACCGCACATTAGTAATTATTTATAACAATTTAAACTTTAGAATATTGTTACCACAAGTAAAATTAAATAGATTAAATAAGGATAAATCATGTTGATAAGGTTTAAAATAAAATACCAACATGTCTAAATATTATTTTATGATTATATTAAAACCCTATATCATAAAAGCTTCATATTTGAGCCATTGTTTGAGGTTTTTAAGTTTGTTTGAGTTTATTATAAATTAATATTTTATAGGTTTCCAAAAGTTCCCCTCTCCTCTCTTATAAAAGGGAACCTCCTCCTTCTTCTCCTCACACCAATATGAGCCTTGAATCACAGAAAAATCCTACCCATTTCTCTTCTCCACTTTCCTAGAAACATACTAGAGGTCCTGGTCTTCTTCAAAGACCAACTTTAGTTCCCTAAGAGGAGGTTTTGAAGAGGTGCGTCGAAGAAGAGTTAATATCCTTTACCGATTCTTTCAAGTTCATTTCTTCTTCTACTTCCTCTTATTTTGTTGTTTCATAATAAAGTAACAACATCTGTATCACCCATATAATTATATGTTATTATAAATATTAACCAACCCTATTTCACCTTCTATCCATCCTACAGAAAATGAAATCACCACGCGTGCATACGTATGGAATACCATCTCCACGCCGTGGTGTAATCTGTTTTTCCAACTCCACCTTACATGGATGGGTATAATGGTTTAAAGAATAAATATATATGGTTATTATAACATGATACTAATTCTGAGATATTATATCATCCACTCTAATTCTATTCAATAATTATGGTAACAATATCACCCCTCGTGCGTACGTACAGATTACCGTCTCCATGACACGATGGGATGCATTCTCCAAGTTAACCATTCAAGAAATATTATAAACCATATATATTAAATAATCATGAAATATATGACATATTAATGATAATGGATTTATGTAAATGTTATTTACTTACTTCCATTCAATTTAATAAGGAAACAAAAACAGTGTTCATGTGTACGTACGACCTACCGTCTCGATGAACGGTGTATTTATTTCCATTTATCAATATATTATGTCACGACCCGCCCTCGGGGTCCGTGCCGTGACTACCCCAAGCCCACCTTCCATAGGCCAGGGGCTGGCGACTAGCACCAAGGCGTAAATCCCGGTAAAAAGGGAAGGCATTGCCTTTGTAAAGTAAACAAACACCACAGAGTAAACAAGCGGAAAGTGCGGAAAAGAAAAAGGGCCAGAATACAAACCCAAACTGAAAGTAAAGTACAACTCGAAAAGGGAAAACAACAACTGAAAAGTAAAAGCCGCTACTCCGAGCTGTCCACAGGAAATCCCACCTGAAGGGTGGGTACAGATAGCTCCTCTGCTCCACGGGTCCCGCCGTCCGCTCCGAGCACGTCCCGCCCAGTGGTCCACCTCCGGGTACCGTCCCGCTCTGCAAGCCTCAGCTAAGGTCAACGATGTCCGTCGTCTGCAACCAACACAACGTAGTGCGGGCAAAGCCCGTGTAGGGGTGAGTATAAGCTACTCAGTAGGGACCCCGAGACCCCTGAAGGTCTCTCAAATCCACAAAGGATTAACCACGAAGAAAGGAACAATCACGAAGTAACAACCGACACTGCTTAGGTATATGCCCATACATATACCTAAGTCATCAATTCAAATACGCTCCAACCTCCGAGCCCAAGTACAACTCAGTCCACACAGGAAAGTAAACGTATTCCACACAGGAAAGCAAAACGTAATCCACACAGGATTGCACAACACAATCCACACAGGAAAGCAATAGGATTCAGCTCACACAGGTATATTTCTTCAAAGGACGATAAAGATGATCACTGATCCATCTAAGTCGTCGGACCCACGAAGGATCGATAGGTAACTAACCCCCGCAATGACCCACACAGGATCGGGCCCACACAGGACCTGTAGGCGCTGGCTCACACAGAACCGCTGAGCGCAAGGACTCACAGAGGATCGGGCCCACACAGGACCTGTAGCACTGATCCACGTAGGATCGCTGAGTGCTGAAGTCGTCGTCGTCGAATCCACACATGATCTCTGTACTGTCGTCGTCGCAGTCACAGTAGCAGTAGCAGCAGTAGTAGCAGTAGAACAGTCGCAGCCAGCACTAGGGTTCCCGCACACAGCAAGCTCGTTCGGAGGGTCCGCTCCACGAGCTGAGAGGCTGATACATCAACTGTCACAAAGACCAGAGTTGATGTATCCAAAAGTTCCGTATCGTCAACAGGAACTCAACGCAATAGACGGCGCGTCGATCGGACGCCCGGTCTGAGAGTTATTGGCATTTTCGTCTCCGGGGCCCGGTTGGTTTTTAAGGAAAAACCAACCCGACCGTACTCCACCTGCGTCCAAACCTCGGGCGGAGTATGCCAAAAGATCCGTCTCATAAAGAGGAACACAACACGGCTGACGGTACGTCAATCGGACGTCCGTAGCTCAAGATATGAGCGTTTCCGCTCCGAAGGCCCGGTTGGTTTCGTGAACGAACCAACCCGGCCGAACTCAAAGTAATCTGAAACCTTGAGTGCGATATACTAAAACGACCGTCTTGATCCAAGGATCGCGTTGCCGCAGACGGTTCGTCAATCGGAGGTCCGAGTCTCACGTTATGGCCAAAATACCGGAACTGGTTCGAAACGGGGGGGTCCGGGTCCGGGCCGACCCAGCCCGACCCCCCCCCCTGGGGCGGCCGGCGGCGGCGCGGCGGCGCGGCGGCGCGGGGGCCGCGGCGGCCTGTCGCCACAGGGTGGCTGCACGCGGGGGCTAAGCCCCCACTGATTGGAATGTCGGCGCAGCAATATGCCGCGCCCCTTCTGCAAAACCGCCCCCCCCCCCTCACGTGGGGGGGGCTTGATTGAAAAAAAAACCGGGGGGCTGCTGCCCCCCCCCCCCCCTTCCTACATGGAAACCGACCCCCTCTTAAAGAGGGGGGTTTTAAACGTTGGCCGGGGAATTAATTTTCCCCGGTTTAACGTCATCCGGCCGGCCAGCTGGTCGGCCGGTTTTCTCCAACGGGACCGGAAATTCCGGTCCCCTCTTCGGCTTCCGACGCCGGCGGCCCGGCCGCCGGTCTTCTCATTCCGCCGCGGCCCGGAACCGGCCGCGGTCTCCTCATCGTCCGGCGCGGTGCGACGACACCGCGCCCCTTCGCCGTGCCTTGATTCCTTTCAACTCGGCGCGACGGCGTCGCGTTCTTGAAGATTCTTCCTCGGCGGGGCGCGACGGCGCCGCGCAAAATAATTGCACGATTATCCGCGTGGTGCGACGGCACCACGCCACTTTGCTTCCACCCGCAAGAATAAACAACAAGAACAATGGAGGGGGTTCGGCCGTGTTCATGCGGTCCGGCCCCCTCACGTTAAGCAATAACGCATCTTAAAATAATCCAAAGCCACACATTAGACTTGCTAAAATTCATGATCAAAAAATAGAATAACTAAACAATAATCAACAACCCCTACCTCGGGTATAAGGTTCGAAGATTGTCAACGTTCCGCGGAAGACGACGTCGCGGAGGTCGGGCGTCGCGGTAGCCGTTCGTCAAATCCGATGACGAAGGGATGCGTCCGAAGAGACACGTCGTTGGCGAAACTTCTTATGTCGACGAAGGGAATCCGAGGAGGAAGCGGCGTTCCCACTCGTTGACACAGAAGACGAAGAAGAGCGGAGCGGCGTTCTTAGTCGGGACTTGAGCGTTCTTCGTCAAGTTGAGCGTTCTTCGTGATCTTCGTCAGAGATGGAGAAGAAGAAGAAAAAGCTCTCCACCTTTCAAGAAGACAAACAATTAACTAAAATAAAATAAGACAACATCTTATTTTATTATCACATAACACACTAGAATTTCAAATGGTTGAAATTCAAAAGGATTAACTCCTATAATTAAATAAGTAACTCAAGTCATTTAATGAGGCGTTAAGGGAGTTGGGAGAATATGAAAGGTTTAGGGGTTCGTGTGGGCCCCACCACACTTAATCCTCCCAAGGGAGGTTAAGTGGGTGTGAGTCCCACTTCCAACCCCCTTTGGTAGGTTTTTATCAAGTTATAATAAAATTTGTTCTTCACAAATTTTATTTAACTCAAACTAAAAACCCCAAAAACTAACTTTCAACCCGCAACAAACGCAACTTCCAAAAAGGTCTCTTTAAGCGAATATCGGTGCTGCGAGTTCATCGGTGCCCTCAGATTTCAATTCCGAGCACCGAATCAAAAGTTAGGAAAACCCGCTCGTTCGTTCACTGAACGTACCTGAGCCAAACTTCAGAAATTAATTCCGGGCACTCCGGGCCTCGGAATCAGGTGCCGTCTGAAACCGCGCTCTTGTAAAATTCTAAAGAAAATTAAGAAATTTTTTTTTTTTGAATTTTACAGGTCTTAACATTACTCCCACCTCAGGGCTTTACGTCCCCGTAAAGTTACATCAAAAACTAGGGAAACAAATGAGGGTACTGAGCACCCATCTGAGCCTCCCGCTCCCATGTGCTCTCCTGGAGATTCCCGTGCTGCCATCTGATGCGCACAAGAGGAATCGATCGCCCATGCAGGAACCGCTCTTGTCGATCCTCTATCTCCACCGGGACCTCCGTAAAAGTCTCCCCATCATCAACGTCAAGCTCCCCATGATCAATGATGTGCGTCGGGTCGTGCACGTACCTCCTCAGCTGAGATACGTGGAAGACGTCGTGCACCCGGTGCAACTGAGGTGGTAGAGCCAGGCGATAAGCCACCTCACCAATCCTGCTGAGAATCTGGAAGGGTCCGATGAAGCGCGGAGATAACTTGCCGCCTCGGCCAAATCTCCGAATACCACGTCGAGGTGAGACCCGCAAGAAGACGTGGTCGCCATCCTCGAACTCTAGTGGCCTCCGCCTCTTGTCAGCGTATGGCTTCTGCCGGCTCTGAGCTGTCCTCATCCGCTCCTGGATGACCTGGACCTTCTCTGTCGTGGCCTGGACCATCTCTGATCCCACCAGTGCTGACTCCCCAGGGTCTGTCCAGCACAAAGGAGATCTACATGGTCGGCTGTACAACGCCTCGTACGGTGCCATCCCGATAGTGGAGTGGTAGCTGTTGTTGTACGCAAACTCCACCAAGGGTAGGTGGTCCTCCCAGCTACGACCAAAGTCGAGGACACATGCGCGGAGCATGTCTTCGAGAGTCTGAATGGTCCTCTCCATCTGACCATCCGTCTGAGGGTGAAAAGCTGTGCTAAGACGTAGCTGCGTCCCGAACGCCTCCTGCAACCCCTTCCAAAGCCGGGAATTAAAGCGAGCATCTCGATCGGAGACGATAGATGATGGCACGCCGTGGAGCCGCACAATCTCCTGAACGTAGAGACGTCCCAAGCTCTCCACTGAGCCCTGCTCTCTGATGGGTAAGAAGTGTGCCGACTTGGTGAGTCGGTCAACAATCACCCAGATGGAGTCGTGACCTCTGGAAGTGCGTGGAATTCCAGTCACGAAGTCCATAGATATGCCGTCCCACTTCCACTCCGGAACCTCCAAGGGTTGTACCAAGCCCGCTGGTACCTGATGCTCAGCCTTCACCTGCTGGCAGGTGAGGCATCGAGAATCGAACTCTGCTACTGCCTTCTTCATGCCCGGCCACCAGTGATGTCGTCTGAGGTCCTGGTACATCTTTGCCACTCCCGGATGTACCGCCAAAGGAGAAGTGTGAAACTCCCTCAGCACTTCCTCTCGCAAAGCGACTGGTACCATGGTACGTCCTCTGAAAAGGATGTCGTGCTCTGCTCCAAGGGAGAAACCATCAGGTGCCTGTCCCGAGGATATCTGTGCACGTCGTGTCTCACAGTCAGCGTCCCCGCGCTGTGCCTCCCTGACTCGCTGAAGTAGTGGAGGAGTGACTGTGAGAGACTGAAGAAAGGCTGCTCCATCTCTATCCACGAAGGATATCTGCAAAGAGGCTAGCTGCTCCGTCGCCTCCTCAAGTAGCTGAATGCCCGTCCTCCTGCTGAGGGCATCGGCTACTATGTTCCCCTTCCCAGGAGTATAAACTATCTCAAAGTCATAGTCCTGGAGGAACTCGAGCCATCGTCGCTGTCTCAGGTTCATGTCCTTTTGCGAGAAGATATACCTGAGACTCTGATGATCGGAAAACACTGTAAAGTGCTCGCCCATCAGATAGTGTCGCCATGTCTTCAGAGCGAAGACCACTGCTGCTAACTCCAGGTCATGGGTAGCGTAGTTCTACTCATGCGGCCTCAACTGACGTGATCCATAGGCGATCACTGCCCGCTCCTGCATCAGAACACATCCGAGTCCGGTCCCTGATGCATCGCAGTAGACTACGTACCCTACTCCCTCCTCAGGCAACCTCAGAATAGGTGCACTAGTCAATCTCTGTCTCAGCTCCTGGAAGCTCTGCTGACATCTGTCTGACCACACGAAGGGTTTCCCCTTCTTCGTCAAAGCTGTGAGTGGTGCCGCAACTCTAGAGAAGTCTGGCACGAATCTCCGATAGTATCTAGCTAGTCCCAAGAAACTCCGAACCTCAGTCACGCTCCTGGGTGGCTCCCAAGCTAACACAGCCTCAATCATCGCGGGATCCACTGCAACTCCCGCCTCAGAGATAACGTGTCCCAAAAAGTGGTCCTCACGTATCCAGAACTGGCACTTCGAGAGCTTACCATAAAGCTGCTGCTCTCGGAGTGTGTCAAGAACAACTCGCAAGTGATAGGCGTGCTCCTCCTCTGTCGTAGAGTAAATCAGAATGTCGTCGATGAAGACCACGACAAACCGATCGAGGTATGGTTGAAAGATCCTGTTCATGAGAGCCATGAACACTGCTGGAGCATTGGTTACACCCAAAGGCATAACCAAGAACTCATAGTGGCCATACCGACATCTGAAGGCCGTCTTCTGCACATCCTCGTCTCTGACTCTGAGCTGATGATAGCCTGACCTGAGGTCTATCTTCGAGAACCACCATGCTCCCTTGAGCTGATCAAAGAGGTCATCAATCCTCGGTAGCGGATACTTGTTCCTCACTGTCACCTGGTTCAGGCGACGATAGTCAACACAAAGTCGCAAGCTCCCATCCGCCTTCTTGGCGAACAAAATCGGGGAAGCCCAGGGTGAAACACTGGGTCGGATGAACCCCTTGCCCTGCAAGTCCTCCAACTGTACCCGTAGCTCTAGAAGCTCGGCGGGGGCCATCCGATATGCTGGAGTGGATATCGGGGTTGTCCCGGGGTACAAGTCAATATAAAAGTCTACCTCTCTGCGAGGAGGTAGCCCTGGAACATCGTCAGGAAAAACGTCTGCAAACTGATCCACCACTGCAGGAAAACCAGGACTCTGCACGTCAACTGCTCCAAGGATGAGGCTAGCCAACTGATGAGTGATGGGCTTTCCTCTCCTCCGCGGAAGTCCATCCTGTGCTGCTAAGGCTCCCTTCTCGCCGGTGAAGGTGAACCTACTCCCGTCGGTGCGTACACATCGCACCTTGCGCCTAAAACAGTCAATCTGTGCATGGACCGTAGATAGCCAATCCATGCCCAAGATGACGTCGTAAGGCCTCGACGCTGCTACATGAAGATCCCAGCCGAAGCTCTCGCCTCCTAGAGTAAGCTCACACTGCCGGCACCAGTGCGTAATCGTCGAGTCTGCTCCCGTAGGAGTCTCTAGCCGTAAGGATCGAGCCAACGGCTCTGTCAGAATCTCCGAGCTCCGAACAAGGGCAGCGGCTATGAAAGAGTGACTCGCTCATGTGTCTATAAGAACTGCAGAAAGGGTGGAATAGACACAGATAGTACCTCGAATCATCTCGGGTGCGCCGTGGTCGTAGGCCTCTGCTGCCTGGAGCTGTGCCTGTCGCTGCCCTCCAGCTCCCTGTGGTCGGGGTGGACCTCCTGGTGGTGGTGGTGGTAGAGCCTCAAAGCGTCGGCCACCACTGGCTGCTCGTCCAGCTCCTTTGCCTCGTCCGCCTCCTCCCTGCGGACCGCCACGGTCGACCCTCTGCCTCTGCCTCGGTGGTCCCTCAACCGTCTGCTGCTCCTCGGCACGGCGGGTCGGGCAGTCACGAGCCATGTGGCCCTGCCCGCCGCACGAGTAGCATTGTCTGCCTCTCGTAAGACTGGCTCCGCGCTGTGTCCCCCGCACTGCTGAGCCAGTGTCCTGAGGTCGTCTGCCCGAAGGTCTGGTCTGTCTGGACCCCTGAGTCATCCGTTGACTGCCTGCTGCAGATGACTCTGCCACGTGCCGCCCTGCGGTGGGTCGCTGTGCTGGTATAGACTCAGCAAGGAAGCTCTCGATCAGAAGAGCCCGCTCCAGTACTCCTGTCTGAGTCGGTATGCTGAGGGAAATCAGCGATGCCCTGATCTCGTGTCTCAAACCCTGCTCGAAGGTCCGGGCCCGGAAGAATGGGTCTCGTACCATGTCGGTCGAGTAGCGCGAGAGATCGGTAAATCTCGCCAAGTACTGAGCGACCGTCATGCTGCCCTGCCGCAACTGAAGAAGCTCCTGGATACGCACCGCACGAAGGGTGGCTGGGACGAACTCCGAGCGGAAGAGGCTCTCAAAGTCCGTCCAAAGTAGAGATGCCTCATCGTGCACCTGGAGCATCAGGCTCCACCATCGTCCTGCTGCTGCGTGTAGTAGGCTCGCAGCGAGGATCACCATGAGGTCTGCTGGTGTCCTCACTAGCCTAAACACTCGAACAACTGCCTCCAGCCAGTCCTCTGCTGCCTGGGGATCCGTCTCCCCGTGAAACCTGGGCGGTCGCTGGCACTGAAACTCATGCAGTGCGCTGAGGCGACGTGCATCGTCAGTGGCTGCTGCTGGAAGCATCGGGGGCTCGGCGGGTAAAGCTACCGCCGGTGCCACTACTGGCAAAGGGCCCTGTACCGAGGCCTCGTCGCTCGGTGGGCTGTCATCACGCTTGACTCTCGGAACCCTAGCTGGCTGCCGTCGTGGGGCCATCCTGAAAAGGAAACAGGTGCGCCACGGTCAGAACAGTATACCTGGTGAGCTGATATAAGTAATCACAAAGAAAACTTGAAACACACACGTAATCAATGTTTTCGTGCATTAAGTCGGAAATCAGAAGTCAGGGTCCTGGTGTACGGATACGTCGGCCTCCGCACCAACACTGGACTCCCTGGACTGATAACCACACTCAATACGCTAATCATTATTGCTTCACATAGAAAAGATCAGAGTTCGCGGTAGGACCGAACTCCTTTGATACCAATTTGTCACGACCCGCCCTCGGGGTCCGTGCCGTGACTACCCCAAGCCCGCCTTCCATAGGCCAGGCGCTGGCGACTAGCACCAAGGCGTAAATCCCGGTAAAAAGGGAAGGCATTGCCTTTGTAAAGTAAACAAACACCACAGAGTAAACAAGCGGAAAGTGTGGAAAAGAAAAAGGGCCAGAATACAAACCCAAACTGAAAGTAAAGTACAACTCGAAAAGGGAAAACAGCAACTGAAAAGTAAAAGCCGCTACTCCGAGCTGTCCACAGGAAATCCCACCTGAAGGGTGGGTACAGATAGCTCCTCTTCTCCACGGGTCCCGCCGTCTGCTCCGAGCACGTCCCGCCCAGTGGTCCACCTCCGGGTACCGTCCCGCTCTGCAAGCCTCAGCTAAGGTCAACGCTGTCTGTCGTCTGCAACCAACACAACGTAGTACGGGCAAAGCCCGTGCAGGGGTGAGTATAAGCTACTCAGTAGGGACCCCGAGACCCCTGAAGGTCTCTCAAATCCACAAAGGATTAACCATGAAGAAAGGAACAATCACGAAGTAACAACCGACACTGCTTAGGTATATGCCCATACATATACCTAAGTCATCAATTCAAATACGCTCCAACCTCCGAGCCCAAGTACAACTCAGTCCACATAGGAAAGTAAACGTATTCCACACAGGAAAGCAAAACGTAATCCACACAGGATTGCACAACACAATCCACACAGGAAAGCAATAGGATTCAGCTCACACAGGTATACTTCTTCAAAGGACGATAAAGATGATCACTGATCCATCTAAGTCGTCGGACCCACGAAGGATCGATAGGTAACTAACCCCCGCAATGACCCACACAGGATCGGGCCCACACTGGACCTGTAGGCGCTGGCTCACACAGAACCGCTGAGCGCAAGGACTCACAGAGGATCGGGCCCACACAGGACCTGTAGCACTGATCCACGCAGGATCGCTGAGTGCTGAAGTCGTCGTCGTCGAATCCACACAGGATCTCTGTACTGTCGTCGTTGCAGTCACAATAGCAGTAGTAGCAGTAGTAGCAGTAGAACAGTCGCAGCCAGCACTAGGGTTCCCGCACACAGCAAGCTCGTTCGGAGGGTCCGCTCCACGAGCTGAGAGGCTGATACATCAACTGTCACAAAGACCAAAGTTGATGTATCCAAAAGTTCCGTATCGTCAACAAGAACTCAACGCAATAGACGGCGCGTCGATCGGACGCCCGGTCTGAGAGTTATTGGCATTTTCGTCTCCGGGGCCCGGTTCGTTTTTAAGGCAAAACCAACCCGACCGTACTCCACCTGCGTCCAAACCTCGGGCGGAGTATGCCAAAAGATCCGTCTCATAAAGAGGAAAACAACACGGCTGACGGTACGTCAATCGGACGTCCGTAGCTCAAGATATCAGCGTTTCCGCTCCGAAGGCCCGGTTGGTTTCGTGAACGAACCAACCCAGCCGAACACAAAGTAATCCGAAACCTTGAGTGCGATATACCGAAACGACCGTCTTGATCCAAGGATCGCGTTGCCGCAGACGGTTCGTCAATCGGAGGTCCGAGGCTCAAGTTATGGCCAAAAGACCGGAACTAGTTCGAAACGGGGGGGTCCGGGTCCGGGCCGACCCGGCCCGACACCCCCCCCCCTGGGGCGGCCGGCGGCGGCGCGGCGGCGCGGGGGCCGCGGCGGCCTGTCGCCGCAAGGTGGCTGCACGCGGGGGCTAAGCCCCCGCTGATTGGAATGTCGGCGCAGCAATATGCCGCGCCCCTTCTGCAAAACCGCCGCCCCCCCTCACGTGGGGGGGCTTGATTGAAAAAAAAACCGGGGGGCTGCTGCCCCCCCTTCCTACATGGAAACCGCCCCCCTCTTAAAGAGGGGGGTTTTAAACGTTGGCCGGGGAATTAATTTTCCCCGGTTTAACGTCATCCGGCCGGCCAGCTGGCCGGCCGGTTTTCTCTAACGGGACCAGAAATTCCGGTCCCCTCTTCGGCTTCCGACGCCGGCGGCCCGGCCGCCGGTCTTCTCATTCCGCCGCGGCCCGGAACCGGCCGCTGTCTCCTCGTCATCCGGCACGGTGCGACGACACCGCGCCCCTTCGCCGTGCCTTGATTCCTTTCAACGCGGTGCGACGACGTCGCGTTCTTGAAGATTCTTCCTCGGCGGGGCGCGACGGCGCCGCGCAAAATAATTGCACGATTATCCGCGTGGTGCGACGGCACCACGCCACTTTGCTTCCACCCGCAAGAATAAACAACAAGAACGATGGAGGGGGTTCGGCGGTGTTCATGCGGTCCGGCCCCCTCACGTTAAGCAATAACGCATCTTAAAATAATCCAAAGCCACACATTAGACTTGCTAAAATTCATGATCAAAAAATAGAATAACTAAACAATAATCAACAACCCCTACCTCGGGTATAAGGTTCGAATATTGTCAACGTTCCGCGGAAGACAACGTCGCGGAGGTCGGGCGTCGCGGTAGCCGTTCGTCAAATCCGATGACGAAGGGATGCGTCCGAAGAGACACGTCGTTGGAGAAACTTCTTATGTCGACGAAGGGAATCCGAGGAGGAAGCGGCGTTCCCACTCGTTGACACAGAAGACGAAGAAGAGCGGAGCGGCGTTCTTCATCGGGACTTGAGCGTTCTTCGTCAAGTTGAGCGTTCTTCGTGATCTTCGTCAGAGATGGAGAAGAAGAAGAAAAAGCTCTCCACCTTTCAAGAAGACAAACAATTAACTAAAATAAAATAAGACAACATCTTATTTTATTATCACATAACACACTATAATTTCAAATGGTTGAAATTCAAAAGGATTAACTCCCATAATTAAATAAGTAACTCAAGTCATTTAATGAGGCGTTAAGGGAGTTGGGAGAATATGAAAGGTTTAGGGGTTCGTGTGGGCCCCACCACACTTAATCCTCCCAAGGGAGGTTAAGTGGGTGTGGGTCCCACTTCCAACCCCCTTTGGTAGGTTTTTATCAAGTTATAATAAAATTTGTTCTTCACAAATTTTATTTAACTCAAACTAAAAACCCCAAAAACTAACTTTCAACCCGCAACAAACGCAACTTCCGAAAAGGTCTCTTTAAGCGAATATCGGTGCTGCGAGTTCATCGGTGCCCTCGGATTTCAATTCCGAGCACCGAATCAAAAGTTAGGAAAACCCGCTCGTTCGTTCACTGAACTTACCTGAGCCAAACTTCAGAAATTAATTCCGGGCACTCCGGGCCTCGGAATCAGGTGCCGCCTGAAACCGCGCTCTTGTAAAATTCTAAAGAAAAATAAGAAATTTTTTTTTTGAATTTTATGAGTCTTAACATATTATATATATGTATCATGTTTTACAATCTGGAAGTAATTAATTAGGATATATGTAATCATATGAATAATTAAAAGTCAAAACACAGACGATAAATGAAACGATTTTACCCAAAATGCCGCTTTAACATGGAATTGACAAATGGACGGGTAATATAAAGACTTAAATGAATCATAAAGGATATCATAAATACAGTTATGGTTCTATTACAAGTTAATAATATGTTTAAACCCACTATATAGGAGTCTCCGACACATACGAAAGAAATTGGACATAAGTTAAGGCATAATTTTGCAAATCTTATTTTTATCTGAGATTGCTTATACGTAAGTATTTACTGGGGTTATATTTTTCATCCAGTCCCATAAAAATGTTTTTCATTAAGTGTTTAATATTCTTCCATGTGTGATTAAATCCATGTTTACCCCTATGAATTTTACATTGTTTTATGGAAGGAATCTTTCTTTTGTTTACCATACGAGAATCTTTTTGACTTTTTTAGCAAGAGTACTAGGAGATCGTTTTTTTAACTTATGTGGAATGAATTGATTTTTATAGTTTCATAACGCCTAATTTTCATGAAGCTTAATCTACAATATTTCATGATTATTTTCAAAAAAAATCAATTTATTTTAAAATTTAAGGGAATTTTGTGAAAATAAATTGATTTTGAAGAAGAAAAGATATTTTCCTCAAGAATTCATTTCAAGTGTTTTGTCAGAACAATTATCCATCTAAGATTACATTATTTAGTACGATTATGTTTCAAGTGTATTGTATCTATTATTTACGTGGTTTGATTCTTATTAGGATTAAATGATATCCATTTGATCTATATGGATTACATTATGGTGGGATTATGTTTATGAAAACCAATTTTATTCTTTGGGTTATGATGAATGATTTATGTTTATTTTGTCATACAGGTAAAAATGATTTCATTATGAGATGGGTGGGACCTATATCTCCCTCCAATGCATTGGGTAAATATTTATATATCATGAGATAGACATGGATGGAATGGAAAGTGAATCTGGTTCAGTAATACAGAGCTAGAATAGCAAGTAAACCCGGTTCAGTAATGGACTTTGTCCACTATGATGGTCTTCGAAACAATACCTTGGCTACTATGGAAATCACAACATGTGATTAATGGTTCACCATAATTAAATGTTTTATTCCATGATATTTTATCATGATTAATATTCCTTTATGATCTTTGACTTATGTACTGCCAAGATTTATGTCATTGCTCAAGATTAAGATGTTTTATGTTCATGTTTTTACGTTCAAATGTTTCTGGATTTTTTTTATGTTCTCCATGTTTACCCTTACTTAGAAATTGCGCCCACCCTTTTTATGTTTTATTTTCCTTGAGGTATAAATATAGGTTTTAGGTATGAAAACAAAAGGGGAAGATATTTATGGGAGATGTTGAAGATATTTCACCATGATTAGAAGATTATATTCTGAGTTTCCAAAGACACAAAACTAATACGGTCTTTGGGAATCAATTTTGTATTATATTAAGTATTCTGGAAAAGTAATATAATGTCTATGTACATCAAGTTTGAGTCTCAACAAAACTCCATTCCTATCATGGTTTAATACAGTCCCTGTGATCACTTAAAAAAATTATTCCTTATTAAATATCATATTATTATGTTTTGAGGTAAGAATTTGCAACCCATTTTCATTCCATAAGAAATTCTTATGTTTATTTATTCTTATAGATTCCTTATGTGTAACACATATGTATGTACATTAAATTAATTTTATATGTGGGATTCAAATTTTATATCCATAAAATGTATTGGGAAATGTTTTAGTGTAATGAAATGTCATCTATGGGACTAATGAGTGAGACTAATCCATTATTAGACAATTTAAACCATGTGATGTTGTATCTGCAGTTGGTCTTGGATTATGTGAATGTTACATGTTATTTTAACACAATTATAATGAAATCATGATCTTATGATTCCATGTTATTAATGTTATTATCCCATGCATTAAATCATATACCTTCTATTTAATGATATCATGTTATACCTTGGAATCACACATTATGTTTTCTTAAAATGTTTATTTCCCATAAAGATATTTTTATCTCACCAATTTTGTCTATTTTTAAACTCGGTAATCCCATGTATTTTAGTAGCTCGAAAGGATTTATGATCTTATTATGCAGAATAAAATAAAACGATTTTTTAGTATCACTATGATGTATTATGAAACTACTCTTCCAAAGACACCAGGCCACATGATATTTGGGTTGTAAATGATATATGTTTATGTTATAAACCATGTATTGATATGTGTAAAGGATTGAGTCACTGTAGTTCATATTAGACCAAAGGTTTTAGTAACCATTGGAAATAAGGATTATATAAATGTAGTGATAACCTTATGGATAAGTCTAAGTATAATACTATGTATTGAAAAATATCCTATAATCTTTGTAATGTATAGAGCCAGTGGTTTCGAAGAAATTACATCCTTAACTAGATATTTTAAGTGGATGAGGATATGTATCACATATACCTTGGGGTAATAACTGTTAAAATGGAATTTCATTCTTGACTCAAGCGTTACCTAGTACATGATAATTATCCTTACTAAGAACCTTGTTTAAGTCTCTTAGGGGGTATTCTTTGGAAATTCACAAATTAATTACAAACCATTAATAAGGACTTGAATGAATTATTAGGTTAGAAAACCTAATAGAAATCATTATATGGATAATTTAGATTGAAACCTAGAGGACCATAATTCAAGACATGCTTATCATTTATATGTTATTCCTTATATGTTTATAAGTTTACCTTTGGTATGTTATTGCATTCTCATATAGTTTATTTGAATAATTTTAGTTAACGGTGGGAAATAAAAGAAATAATTATACAACCAATGTAATGGGAACTGTAATATTTCACTAATGATATGCCTAATTTAATTGGAATAACAATTATACATCATTTGACCAGGAAAAATGATCTATCTTGAAATATGATCAACAAATAGAATAGAGTTGAATTTATAGACACATTGATGAAGATAAGGATGTTGTCTCATGGAAGTTCAAGTCTAAAATATGAAAATTAAAATAATATTTGGCCTATTAAATTTAATGAATATTGAAATAAGCACCAAAAATAATACCTAAATAGAGGGGAAGATGTTTTTTATGAGGAAATAAAGGGCATAGAGTAACTAATTTCCAAGGAATTTTATTTATTATTTATAGGGAACTTGGGAATTATCTATGTCATTGATCTAAACTAAGGGTTAACCCCTAGAAAAAGGAAGGGGAAAGAATATACTTGTCATTAAAGTGAATTATTTTCATAAAGGGATCCTATAATTATTATATAGAAGTAGTTTTATACATGGTATTTTGGTTATAAGAATCATGAAGCATTCGAGTATTGTTTTGTAGTTGTTTTTATTAAAGGATTTTGTAGAATATATTGAATAATAATAATATCATAGATATTTGATTAAATGGAATGGTAATAATTTGTGGAAAATAATCAGTTGTATATAAAACCAAAGTGTTTAAAATTTTATTTTAGGTTTAAAGTTATTTATAGTATGTTCATCATATTTTTGGGTTCCTTGTAGAAATTAAATTAAAATAGCTTTAGAAAAAAATTGACAAATACCATCTTGGGTGACAACTCATCCAATCCAGAAAGTCTCTGGGGGCTTAAACCCAAAATAAAAGGGTGATAATGATATAATACCAACCACTATCTTCTGTAATGTACTTGTTAGTATGACATTGTTTTTACTTAAATGATGTTGTTAATAAATAATACGCTGATAAAATATTTTTGAGGTGGATAATGATATTTCATGAGATTTTTGAGTAGCTTTAAATATATAAATAAACATTAGTTTTAAAATAAATTATTATTTGGATGTATATTTATTACATTTTTTGATTTTTAAGATGAAGGGGTTTAAGGATATAAACTTTTGGACTAGATTAAGTTAAATTATGGGAGTTACGGTTGTAGTATTATTGATTAATTTATTTACGAGAAAACTTTTGATAAATATTTTTGTTTTAGTAAAAGATAAGAGAACTATATTTTTATTCTTTTTTGGTATTATTTAATCCATTACATGTTTATTTTAGTGCATTAGGAATGAAAAATACATCTTTAATTCTAATCGTTCATAGAAAAGAAGATATTGTGGAGGAAATGATTAATAGATGACAATATACTTATCATGTAAGTATATTTCCTTATTTTCATAGTATTGATGGTAAATGGATCCATCAAATCATGGGAAAATATTGTGAAACACAATCTTTATTCTATTACCCCTTTATATCTAATGAGTCAATTATCTTTTAATTCATCATATTTTTATGGTTTCGTGGTTGTGGACTTTCTAATGATTATTCAATTTATTATAATTAATGATATCTATTACCCTATATTAATATTTACCCTTCTTTTATATGTCAATATATTCAATTACCCCCAATTTTCTCACATGCAGAAACCATGTTATGTGATGACCATTATATTTCCCTTCCCCTCCATTAAAGGGGATGATTTATTTACCCATCTTATAATGTGGGGTTTCCACCAAGAAATTTTCAAATGTAAAACCCTTGATAACAAAGAATAAGTTTAAATTAATAGGGTAAAATTTATTAATGGAGGGTATAGTTTAATTAACCTGTACTTGAGAATAAGAACATTAAATTCGATAGCGTATATGACATTCAATATAAAGCATAAAAGAACAATAAAACGTTATTATTTAAATAAGACGGTTGTAGCCTTGTAGTTAAATTAGCAGGTGTGAATAAGATTAAATAATTTATGAAAATTATATAAAGGTCCGACTCAAAATAAATATATTTATAAATTTTTATTTAATAATCACTCAATCTTGAGAAAACTCATTTTATTAATCAAAAATACATTTTCTTTAAAAAATGAATTTTACTCAATTTTGTGAGTAGATAAAACAATAATAATTTATGTTTTGATTTTAAAAAATTTATTACATAAATTGGAATTATTTTTTGAAAAAAATCATATCAATATTAACTACATGTGAAATTTTGTGACTTTTCAGAGAATATTAAATTTTTTGTGAATAGTGTAAAATACCGGTTTTATAAATTTTGAATTATTTTTAATAAATTAAGTTCCAAAATTATTTTAATATTATATGAAATAAAAATAATTATTATTTAGTTATATTAAATCTAATTAATTACATTACAACTATCTTTATTCTTTATTTTATTGTAAGTTTATTTTTAGTCATTAAGAAACACTTTTTCCTCAAAACTGTTTTAAAGTGTATAATGTTTCTCCATTTTAAATAATTAAAATTAACCTTAGTGAGAAATTATTTAAATAAAATGTATATATTATATATCTATGAATATTAATTTAAATTAATTTAATTATTAATACTTTCCACATAAATGGGATCATATTTTCAATAAAAATTAAATTTCTTTTAAAACCTTTTTTACGACAGGTCAACTGTTTTAATTTTAAATTATATTTTTTCACTTATGTAAGTTGAACTTGATAAAATGGATTCTATATTTAGAATAATAATAATTTATATTATATAATAATATCAAATTAATATTGTTTCCTTATTTAATAGTGAAAACAGTAAAACTTATTTACCGCAGTTAAGGTAAAAATAGGTTTACTGAGAGGGTTAATCTAAATTGATAAGGGTTAAAAATGAAACAAAAATTTTCCAATACAAATTTGATGGTATAATTTATACCTTATGTATTATAAGGTTATAAAATGGTCTATTTTTATACATTTTCTTGATAATTATCTGGGGTTAATTCTTTCTTTTTAAAAATTCCAAATGTGTCTTCTCCCCCACTTATAAAACGCCACCCCTCTCCTATCCTTTTCACAGATCCCAAAACCATTGGTTTTGGAAATACCTACCAAAATAACTTCCATAAATATTTAACCTCATCCTATTTTCATTTTTTATAAATCCAACCAATAAATTCTTTTTGTGAAAACGTAAACAAGTTGTCAAATGAAGAGTTAATCTCTTTAACCGAGCATTTTATTTTATTTCTTCTTCTACCTCCATAAAATATTTTTAATCCATGATTATATGAAAATTTAATTATATTTTTTATAATAATATTTTACTATGTTATGTTAATGACCTAAAAACATATCCTCTTCGCTCAAATGGGAACTGAAACTGTTGATCATGTGTACAGCGGACTATCGTCTCACAGACTAAAAAAATACATTTTCCATCACTATGTCACACATCTAGATATAATTATTTATTTTACACACAAATATATATATATATATATATATTTGATATTTATAATATAATTATACTTTTTTAATTAGTATTTCATATATACCTTCTTACATTACATTACATAGGGAATATTTTAACGTCAATCGTATGTTTGGGAGACTACCGCATCTCAAAGCGATGGGATTCATTTTTCACTTATGATTTACATGGAATGTAATAAATATTAATTTAATGTTTAAAAATGATTATAATAAAATATTTTACATTTTTTAAAATAAAAATATCATATAATTTCATACCTTACCAACCAATGAATAAACGATAACTTCATTCGTGTGTACGGTGGATTACTATCTCGCAAAGCGATGTGATTAATTTTTATTAATAAATCAAATGGAATATATATGTAAGTTTATTTAAAAAACTAATATGATATTTTTTATTTAATTATAATTATGTAAATATAAAATAACACTTACTTTATTTACATCATGATCATTGAATAATGGAAACGCCACTCATGTGTACGTACGACTAACCATCTCCATGATTGTAACATAGTTAATTTTTCATAACCATCTTCAATGATTGGAATTAAGAGTATATTTTTTTAATAAAAATTATAACTATATAATTATTAAAAAAATTATATAATTAATTAATAATCTCTTCGACCTTAGTCAACTTACTATAGTGATTTTGGACATATGAGCCATTTAGAATCAAAATGTATGAAGCATAATTAATTGTTCAAGTAATTTAATATGGGATGGTAACAAATGAAATAAAATGAATACTAAAATTTTAAAAGTTTACTAAGAAGGAAAATAAGTAATATAATTTTACTATTCATGAATATAAGCTACACACATGATGATTCGAGTTCGAGTTAATGGTTTCTATATCAAAACATCCTACATTGAGACACATGTTATTTAATACACCTAATTTATTTTATATGGTGTATATACTTCATCTTTATATATTATATCATGAATCCTTCACACTAAATAGTATTTTAAGGTACAATTCATTTACTTCATTCATGTTGGTTATGATTCCACATTTTACCAAATACGAAAGAGTTTATGCTTCAAGGTCATTTTAATCAGGATTGTTTGTACTTGAATTTAGGAATTAGGAAATTTTTTGTTAATAATATAATAAAAAACAATATAATTTACAATCTTGTGGTTATTCCTGTTATTTTAAGGTAATTATACCATTTCTCTATCTTTTTTACTTAATATGATTAGTAATTTTTTTTTAATGAAAATTCAACTTCATTTCTCTCTTCGGTTGAGAATCTTCTTCTCCCATATCCATGTTTTATATTTTTTTAAATTATATTTCATATTATGAAAATGAGTTATTAAAATATATTTTTACCCATGTTTGATTTTTTTAAAAATAATTAGAAGAAATCTTCGTTTCGTTTTCCAAACAGGATACTTTTTAACCTTTTTACATCAATGTGAAATGAATGTTTTTCAAATTATATGACATGTACAAAATTTCACACCATCATGTACACTGAATTATTTGAATATTAGACTATTAATTTCCATTTTTTTTAAAGAAATTTTTTCTATAATATATTGTTATTTCTTAGTTCTTCAAAAATGATTTTCAAAGAAAGAAGTTTATTTTTCTCAATATTTTTTTTAAATATTTTTAAAATTATTACTATTCAACAACAATAAAAACCTGGAATGTTTTGAAATTATTATCAATTATATATATTTCTCTTATATATATACCTATCTCACCCACCATTCCTCTAGTAGGTTAATACTATATTTATGTTCACTTAATAAATTCCTTTTTATGAAATCTCTTTTGATTATGATATGAGGTAAGATTATGAGAACAATTTTTATTCTATGGTTAATTGTTATGTTTTTTAATTATGCTTGAGTCCTTATATAGAATTCATATTAATGTACAATAAATGAAAGTGATGTGTGGGTTCCCGAAATTATATATTCATACTATACATTGGGTAATGTTGTAGTCTCACAATAAATCATGTATGAGATTAGGGTAGTAAACCAAATCCATTATATGACATTTTACACCATGTGATGTTTTCTTCAAAGTTATACTCTACTTATGTTTATGTAATTTCTTATATTACAGCCACATTTCCAGTGATTACTTGATATTTTTATATAATGTTCTTTAGTTATGATCCACTATGTTTACTCATGTTCCTTATCTTTCATGATATCATGCTATACCCTGGACTCACGCATTATTTTTCCTTATCATTTTTATTCACTTTGATATTTTAAGATCACCCATTTTTCTATGTATTCCTCAGGTTATTGCATACTGTTTCAGATCTCTAAAATATTTTAGAACTCATTATGGAGAATAAAATATAAATTTTATTTTTTAGTATCACTTTTATGTATTATAAACCTTATCTTCCAAATGAACAAGGATGCACTAAATTTGGTTTTTAATTAATATATTCTTATATGAAAAATATATAATTATTTGTGTAAATGAATTGGGTCACTATAGTTAAATCAACCCTTAAAGGAACTATGTGATTTATATACCCATAATAATTTATTAAGGTTACTTTATAATTAAAATCTATCCAAAAAGGATCTATGAGATTTAAATACACACAAGAAATTTTTAAGGTCTCTTGGTGGTTTAAATCCCTCTATGTAGAACAAGCAAATATTATGACCCCTAAAAATATGAAGGTTACTCTAGAAATTAAACGTATCTAAAAAGGAATATTTGTGTCCTTTATTAAGCACTAGAAATAATGAAATTAATTGGGTGTGTCATAGTAATGAATTATTATAATTTTAGTTATACTATATAATATTTTGAGAAGTAATTTTTTAAAAAATATGTCAAGAGAGAACCTTAATTATTCTTTATATATGTCCTATTAAATATAATCAAAACCCATATAATTTTAAAGGGTGTGTGTATAGTTTAAATACATGTATCAAGGAATGATACTAGTCTATAAGGAATGATCCAAAAAATTCTATGTCATGAAAGAAAGGGAATAACATGAATTTTAAAGTCATTAGAGTAGGGTATTACACCCATACTTGATAAATGAGTCTAGCTAGTATAAATTAAAGTAAGGATGTGTGTAATAAAATTTATTTTAATGAAAAAAGAAACACTTCCATATAGTTTAAGGTCTTTTGGAAAGAAAAATAAATTTAAAATAATACATGGGACTTATATTTGAATGGTTATTATGTATGGGAAGAGAAGAATACACCAAAATAAATGGAATATAGATTTAGGAAAAAATAATAATATTGGTTATATGGTTAGGGAATATATATAATTTTACCCAACTTCACCTATATCCTTTTATGATAAATAAAATGGACATGGGAATAAAAAGGAATGTGAAAATATGTTTGGTTTTTATAAGAGAAAAGAATAGGATGTATCCAAATCCATGTGACATGACACATCCAATCTACAATTAGAAGAATAATATGGGTGATGGGACCTTAGGTAAGTAGAAATATATTTTTATTAAGGAACCTATATGATTTTATATATGGTATAATAATTGTGATGATAATTTTCAATAATTATACTTTAAAAAAAAGACATCAATGTGATTAATTAAGTGTTATTGAACAAGTGAAAGTGATTTTTTAGGGTTTCATATTTTTTTAGTGAGGTTTTTTATTCATGTGTGCTGAATCTAATGTGATAAATCTAAATAAAATAGGGTTTATGTGAATGATTTCATCAGGTATGACACCTTTTGAATTAGTATATTAATGTGAACTTCACACAAGTTTGAAATTTCAAACTACACAAAGGGGAACTTTGCATAGGTCCAAGCTATGAGAATTTAAAAATGATCATATTTTCATGGGTTCCTTCATAATTTAATTTATAAAATCACCTTCAAAATTTTGTCTTTATTAAAGAGAATGTTAAGTCTTTTCTCTTGTAAGATGGAATCCTGTTATAATACTATGACTATTCATCTATTGTTTTGTATAAACCAACCAATATATAGGTAAAAATATAGTTTCACACAAGTTTCAGTCTTGCATAGTGCAACAAAAACAACAACCATAGTGGGGTTGACCATGATCATTGATGTTTTTGAGTTTTCACACATTGTTAAAACTATAAATTCTATACTCAAAGTCATTTTCATTCAATCTTCTTATTGATATATATGTTAATCTATTAGAAATATTTTATTTTCTATAATATCATAATACCCTAAAAAATATTATTGGTTTTTCCATATTTTATCTTGTATCTTTGATTGGATTCATGATGTGTTTTCTCCTTGACTACAATATAGTATATCTTTCAGTCTAGTAACTATTTCAAAAACCATGTTCACCAAACCATTAACTTTTTCCCTCTTCAATATATTTGCATTAGAGACTCATGTAATATCATTTTAAATTATGAACAAAATAACAATGTGATGCATGTGCATGTAAAACAATATCCTCAGCACAACACATATCAAAAAACTAAAACACGCACCATGCTCATTTTTCTTTTGAACCATGTCATAGTCATTATAACCATGATGTTTTTTATCCTAATATTAAAAAATGTGTTTATTCTTTTTCTCTATAAACCATATGTATTATTTCAGAAACTTATTCACATGCCATTTTTAATTAGCTAAATGATGGCATATTTTTTTCTCTACAATGAAATGTATTTTTTCACTAGATTGATTAATTATATTTCAAATGATTTAACTATAGTCAAATTTATACAAATTTATGAGTGTATTTAAAATAAATACAATATTAAATAATGTTCATAACTCATGAATCATTATATCAAGAAACTATTCCATGGTATATTACTAATGTGATAGTTATTTAAATAGAATATTACAAAATAGTGTAATTTTTTGTGAGTAAACTCCATATCCTATTATAAAGAAAAATATAACATTTACCAAGTCTCATTACAACTTAGGTTTTCTATAATATTCTAAAAATATATTCAATCACTCCACAGGAAACCTCAATTTCATCTAAGGGATCTTCAATCATTTATTTTTGTTGGTGAAATGATACCAATTTAAAATCATAAAAGTAATACCCAAACTAAAATAAAAATTTATATTATGTCTTTAATAACCATGTATTATACCCTTAATTACTCAACCCATGTCTCCCCTTTCTTGGGAATAATTTTATTCTCCCATTTAAATAATAATCTCCAAATTAAAAACAGAATATACCCATATATCTCCCCCTTTTAGCAAGTAATTATCTCTATTTATCTAAGAAAAATTACCAATAATTCCTCCACCATAGTTAAAAAATGTAAATAAATATAAGAGGGGAAATTTAGAGAACATACACATTGATATTAGGGAAGATAAGTCTCTCCAAACATCACTAAAAAATTATGTAATGAATCCTTTTACAAAGGATTCATATTAATGTACATAAATTCTTCTTTTATAAAAATATACACCAATTTGAGTCCACCACATTCCACCTCCTCCTTGCTTAAATGGTATTTGATATTGGTATTCTTAGAGCTCAAATGTTACACCAGATTATTTTAAAAATTAATTGAACATAAGTTATTAAACCCAATTAACAATGGATATACAAATTGCACTTCTATTTACTAAAGTTGTGATCTTATTCAAATAATTTGTATTTTAGTTTTCAATACAGTAATGTACTAAGATTCAATGGGGCTAAGAGTGATTTAATTTGTATTTTTAGTGTTTCATGCATCACATTTTCCATATATAATGAAATATCTTCCTAAATTTTATTTTTTCACCAAAATATTCTTCCAAATATATATATAACTAAATTTATAAAGTTGAATATATTTATATATACCCCAACTAAATCCATACATAGTAGTTCTTTTAACATATAACAAGATCTATTTTCCTACTAAATTGTGTGGATTCATTAGGTTTTTTTTAATAATGTATATAATATAACAATGTTATGATTTTGGGTCTAGAGGATGTTAAATTCAATAAAATACTGATCTATATTTTTATTTTTGTAATCCATAACTTTCCCAAAATCACTTATAGACAATTTAGTTCCTACTAAAAGAGGATTAGATATATCATTTTAATATTCTAGCCTATAAATTTTCAATAACTTTCAATAATATTTTTATTATGATAAGAAAATAAAACATATCATAGACATCATTTGAAACCCTTAGAAAAATTTCATCTCATTAATCATTAACATATGATATTATTTTTTTACAAAAAAATTATTTAAAATATTTTGTCTCATTTAATTAAAAAATTAAATCATAAACATGCATTATCATAATGAGTTATTTAGTATTATTTTATTTTGAAAAACAAATATTATGATCTACTCGACCTCTTTTAAAACTATAATCTTGAAAAATATATCAGGATTTTGATACCATACTCAGGGAACTTGTTTAATCATATGAAGTGTTTTATTTCACATTTTCAATTGGATTATATTACTGTTAAGAATTAATCTTTATGTTTTTTCACTATAACAATCCTTATTAAGACACTTATTCAAAATGAATACATTAAATCCATTTAAAACATATATTATTTTCATTAATTATATATTTCAAAAAACTTATAATATCATGTATTGAAATTGGAGTAAATATCATATAAAAATCAATACCATTAATTTATTAACACTATTTTCAAACCAAATGATATTTTTTATATTCTACTTTACCTTTCTCATTGAGTTTATTTACGAAAAAAACTATCAAACTATTATATTATTTTTTAATGGGATGTTATATTAACTACTAAGTATCATTATTCTCTATTTTAATTAATTGCTATTCCTTAAAAATTCCAATTAATATATTATAAAATTTCTTCAACAATTGTTTGTTCAACTTGGGAAAGTAATCTTGTATTTGTTCAAAATTATCAAAATTTTTCAAGTTTGAAAATTTTCACTTCTATTCCCAATATTTTTTTCAATCTTAACATGTTTTAATATACATTTATACATTATTATATATAGATTCATGTTTTATTAATCACTACAGATATCCAAATTAACTTATTCTTCATTGAATTCTATTACTTTATTTTTGAGATTATCTGGTTGATTTGTGTTTTCTTTGTGAGCCTCCTCAATATCATCTTTGAAAAACAATTATTTTCATTGAGTACCATATTACATTAAGATAATAACATCCATGTTTTTGAAAATCTTTTTGAGATTATTATTATAATAACAAAAATTCATTCCACTATGTGTATAACTGTTAAAAATTTCCTCATTATCTCATTGATCAAACATTCCAAAATATATTCCTTTAATATATATTAAACAACATGTTTTCAAATGATTTCACGGTATTGATATTTATTTTATTTTTGAACCAAATATCATAAAATGTATTAATTGAATTTGGTTTACGTAAGTATATATTTTATATATAAACAACCATTTTCATGGTTGATCTCCAAAAACATTTTGAATTTCTATACTTCAATAATATCATTCTTCCTATCATAACCAAAAAATTGTATTTTATTATCTAGAAATCCATTCTTTAAGAAGTGTATGGAGATTTATATTGATTCCTTATCCCATTCTTCGAAATATATACCATCAAATATCAATTATTTTATTCAAATACCTTATTAGATTAAAATTTCATAATAATATATATTGTTTCTTTCTTAGTATCTCTTTTATGACCATTATAATTTTTTTGAGGATATATATTATTCAATATAAATGAAACATAAGTCATGTGATTAAAATTAAAAAACTTATTATTAAATGATTATCTCTATTTGATGATTTTAGACTCATAGGCCCACCCACATCAAATTGTTTGAGTTCAACTGTATTTATTTTGTTGATCTTCAGTAGTATTTGACTTTGTCTCACCATAATTTCATTTTTACACACTTCCAAATAATTTGATCCTTCTTGGTTATGATTTAAAATATTTATCGTTACATCATGATCGAAATTTATTCTCATTTTATTTTATCTCACCTAACCAATTATTTGATCCCATAGATTATTTATTTCTTTTAAAATCATGTAATTAGAATTAATCTTATCTCTAATTTGAATTAGATTCCCGATTGTACTCTTTACTATCATTATGTTTAATCTATTGATAAAACATATAATTTCACATCCATATTTCTATATTGTCACATTTTTTCTATTGTCACGTATTTAAGAAACACTTATATGTTATTTCTCAACACATTAATTAATAGATCATATTTGGAAGTAATATTTTTTCTTATAAATTTGAGTACCTCTAATACCTTTTATGTTTAGGAATATATAATTTATGAATGTCACATTACCATAATTTTACTAATCAATTTCTTATAATTTTTTTTATTTCTAATCTGATGTGATGAGAAAACATTATCCATGATCCGAGGATTCTATTAATTATATGCCTTATATTTAACCTCAAAACCCATTACTTATTACAAATCACTCCCCTTATTGTGATATTTTTATCTTTTTCTTTTCATTTAATACATTAATATAATTATGAGACAATAAATTCAATATTACATTGTTTTTCATATCTTTAGAAAGTCTCCTCTAGTGCATAAAAAAAAATTCTACTATTAGCAGTTTCTTGGATTATTGAGTTAGATTATTCATATTTTTTGAGTTTAAATAAAACTAAATATGATTCCCCTTTATTGATGATAAAAATAAATATTTTAAAAAAATATATGATTTTGATCATTCACTCAACAACAACAATATCTAACTTCCAATTCAATTTTCCTTATATGTTGAAAATTATATTGAATAAATTTTTCTTATATCCTTTTGAACAATTTCTCCCTTTTCAATTTTTTTCACAACCTTCTCATATATCACCATGTTTCCTTAGTTAAACATTATTATAAGGCCCCAGCCTTAAACCTTACTTAATCTTGAGTTATTACAAGATTACACATTGAGGATCTTTTCGGGTTTAGAGTTTTAGAGAATTAGATCATAAAACTTGCATTACATTCCACATATAAACAAAGTGGTTACATAAAGATAGTATTCTTCATTCCCATCAATGGAAACACATTTAAAATAAAACATGGATTATTTCTTGACACATCCTTGACTCTATCATCTTATCATGTACCTTTCCCTTGACCTGTGAAAAACATTTCAAAAAATTGGGATGAGCATAAAAACTCAGTATGGGTTATAAAAACATGGAAAGGAACCATGGGTACATACATACATAAGAGTGAAATCATACATTACCCATAAAACATAATCACTTTAACATACCTTATCAAATCATGAATAAATCATAGAAATCATAAGACATAAAGGTAACTTGAGGCATTCATAACATTCTTACGTAGGGAGTAACCCTCTTGGTTACGTTTGGAATACCCATCACAGTATATTCCTTAAAATCTCTTCGGAGAAACCTTAACGTTTCACTCCATCGCGTTACCCAATGCATTGGAGAGCTATAACGGGCTCACCTGCCCTTAGTTTATCACGGAACCACCCGTCTTCATAATAATGCCCAAGAACCATAACATAATCATGTCACATAAAACATGCATAAAGGAAACATAACATTTTCACATTTCAATCACGAGATATCAATAAAACACATTGATATAATAAAAACATTATGAAAACCATTTTCAATACCAAAGTAAAACATGGTATTTATTTTTCTTTTAAAAAGAAGGTATGGCTTGTAGAGGAAGCCGAAACTCAAATAACGGTCACGACGGTGGAGAAGTCGTTGTAGCCGCATACGTAAGACAAAAACATTCCCTTTTGTCGTTTAGTAAACGCTTCGTATAAAAAAGATTCATTTTGAATAAACGTAAAAGTCAAAGGGGTTTATACACCGTATAAAAGAAAGTTGTGTATAAAATAAAATATGCCTCAATGAAAGGAGATTGAGACGAAGTCCCATACCTCATATCCGACTTGACCCGACCGTTCTTTAATCTCCTGAATAATAAACTTGAGTTAATCTCTACTTTCTTATGAATCTTTTTCAAGTTCATTATTCCTTTTATATCATGTTAGAACATCATATAATCAGTTAAGTTAATAATGTTTATTTTGTCGGTATTTGGTTCTTAAGTCAAAAATAGACTTCTTACACTTACATGTTGTTAATTTGGTCAAAGGTTCACTATATCCAGAATGGTATTCATGATGTAGTTATCATATATGTCATATATATCCAGTACATACATGAATTTATAATATTACATCACATTTAGAGGTAAGAAATGAAATGCACCGTTCATGGAGACGGTAAGCCGTATGTACGCATGAACGCTACTTTCATTTCTATTTCGTATTTTATAGAATGGAATCATAATGATATAAAGGTATATTATCATTCCAGTATAATATCATATATAATATCATAGTTCCATCCTTTATATGTCCCACATATGGTATTTAACGAATCAAATCACTTTGAGGGGCGGTAGTCCGCACTTCCTAAAATGAAGATATCGTGTTTACCCATAATGGAAACCATAAAGGTATGCCCAAAATGAAAAAAACAGAAGCTTAAGGAAAACATAAACATATTATATATCATATATAAAAATAGTGACATCATAATGGCCACCATTGAAGGTGTTAATTGAGTGTTTGAACAATCATCGTTTCGGGAGGCAGAATTTCGCCATCCACGGAAACCGTATGTTCTTTAACCATTTGATGTAGTTGTGTGAGATTGTAGCTCAAATAAATATTATAACAACATCCTAGTATATTGAAGATACTGGTGTTGTTACAAAGGAAGTAAATAAAAAGAGTTTAGGGGGTTGGAGAAGCAAAATAAAACAAATGAAGATGAGAGAATGAATTAACTTAAAAAGTGTAACTACTTTTCATTTGAGCCTAAAGGCTTCCTTTGAAAGGATTCTACCCAAATAGAATCCTCTAGGATGAGGAGAGGGATGTGGAGAGAGTCATTGGGCAGTTTTTGGCCGAGCCAAAGGCTTGATGAGTGTGTGAAATGGGGTAGAGGTGGGGGCCTTTTATAAGAGGAGAGGAGGGGCACTTTTGGAAAGTAAAGAAATATTACATTATTTGAAAATGTGTTTCGGTTTTAAAAGGTACCACATTGATATAATTCGTGGATAAGGTGATAAGGGTTCGAAATCCACTCATCCAAGTGGTTTTGTCCATGTGTAGTTCATATATTTTACATTATCTTCCCATTTTATTTAAATCGTCCAATAATGATGTCATCGTTGCATCATTTTTATGTCATAAATAATTTAATTTATTTAATGTCTAAAAATCATAAAAAAATACTATGATGTAGGAAATCTTTTTAGCTTTCCAATGACTATTTATAATCAAAATTTGTACTTGTATAACCCCACTTAAAATTGTTTTCGTAAAACATATTATGTTTGTGTCATTTTCACTTTAACATTAAATAAAAAGTAATTTATGTCATTTCCCAACAAAAGTGGATCCATGGGGTCCCCAAGTTGACCCATGGCATCTCATGGTCGGCCATGACACAATCAATGAGGTTGAGACATGTTTCTAGGTCATTTCATTTTATTAAAGTATTATTTATACCTTAAACTACCCTAATTACCACTAATCGTGATTAAGAACTTAATAAGTTACTATTCACCAAAAAATTATTATAATCTCATTGAACCACATTTTACATACCAATGACAACCATGTATGTTGGATTTTTAAAATTCAATACCCATTAGTGGTAAACTTTCATTTAACTGAAAAATCAGTTTGCTTGATTACCACTTAGTGGTTTCACTATTCATCAAAAATTGAAGTTTTTCAGAAAATTACCAAAAATTCACCCTAAGATATATTTGATATTCCGAATTCAAAAATGAAGTCTATTTTACAAAATTAAAATCATATAAGTCACATTAATTAATTTAATAATTAATTCCCGCTGCCAGAGCAAAAAGCGTGTTTTTACAAAACAATAAGTATCAAAAGATTGACACCAGTTTAAGTCTAATTTCAAAGTGAAATTGATTCCAATGACCACCATTGGATAAAATGGTAAAAATATATTCTAATTTAACTTCAAAACCAATTCAAAACATAATCTAATCATATAAATAAATTAGGTTAAAAAACAGTTTTGATGTAAAATGCAGTATTTTTCACTATTCATTAAAAAATGAACATTGTCAGAAAAATACCAAAAATTCACACAAGGTAAATTTTGATGTCCCAATCATAAAGGATAAGTTTATTTTGACAAACATAGTTTATAAAATTGTCAAAATATAGATTCAAAAATGGTTTTCCATCAAAAGGCAGTAAAACAATCTTTTAAGAATATTAGTGTATTCCATGCATAAGATTGTATTTATATTCATTTTAAGCCTCTATAACACTATCTTAATCATTAATAGACATAGATAAAAATATCTATTATTCATTACTTACTTGGGATGTTACATCCTTCCCCCCTTTAGAAAATTGCGTCCCCGCAATTTATTTACTTATCGAATAAATGGGGGTACTTATCCCTCATTGCATTTTCAGATTCCCATGTTGCCTCTTCAATCATGTGGTTTTTCCACAAAACCTTTACCTGCTTAATCACCTTATTCCGTAACACATGCTCCCTGTGGTCAAGAATCTGGACCGGTTGTTCCTCATAAGATAGGTTCTCTTCCAGCTGAACTACCTCTGGACTCAAAACATGAGATGGATCTGGCATATACTTTCTCAACATCGAAATGTGAAAAACATTGTGTACCTGAGATAAACTCGGAGGTAAAGCCACTCGGTATGCAACTGATCCAACTCTCTCCAGAATTTCGTATGGTCCAACAAACCTTGGGCTCAACTTTCCTTTCTTCCCAAATCTCATCACACTTTTCCGAGGAGAAACCTTGAGAAAAACATGATCACCTACCTCGAAAGATAGATCCTTCCTCCGGTTATCCGCATAACTCTTCTGCCTGCTCTGAGCTGTTCTCATGTGTTTCTGAATCAGCTAAACTTTTTCTGCCATCTCTTCTACCAATTCTGGTCCCATCAACTTCCTTTCACCCACTTCATCCCAGAAAGCTGGAGTTCGACACCGCTTCCCATATAATTCCTGAAATGGTGCCATCTGTATACTGGAATGAAAACTGTTATTATAAGAAAACTCAACCAAAGAAAGATGTTGGTCCCAACTTCCCTGATAATCCATAGAACAAGCTCGTAGCATATCCTCCAAGGTCTGAATTGTTCGTTCTGACTGCCCATCTAATTGAGGATGAAAAGCTGTACTAAAATTTAACTCAGTACCTAAAGACTTTTGAAGGCCTTTCCAAAAGTTAGAAGTAAACCTGGGATCACGATCTGATACAATGGAGAGAGGAACTCCATGTAACCTGACTATCTCTTTAAGATACAAACGGGAAAGTTGATCAAGAGAGAAAGTATCTCGTATAGCAAGGAAATGAGCAGATTTGGTCAAGCGATCAACAATAACCCAGATTGCATTATTACCTCGACATGTCTTCGGTAATCCAACAACAATGTCCAGGGATATATTTTCCCATTTCCACTCTGGTACTGGTAAAGGCTGAAGCATCCCTTTCGGTAACTGCTGCTCTGCTTTAACCTGCTGACAGGTCAAACACTTCACATTAAAATCAGAAATGTCTCTTTTCATTCCATCCCACCAGTCATACTCCCGCAGATCTCTATACATCTTAGTACTGCCCGAATGAACTGAAAACGGAGAACTATGAGCTTCACATAACAACTCTCTCTTCAACTGTGAATCACAAGGCGCACACAATCTCTTCCCAAATCTCAAAACGCAATCATTATCAATGTTGAATTCAGGCAACTTACCTTTCTGAACCAGCTCTACCCTTTTCTGCAACTCACTGTCTTGCTTCTGTGCTTGCTTGATTCTATCTGATAGAGAATATCTCACTGATACCTGAAACAAAACATAAGGACTTCTTGCACCAACAACTTCTATGCCAAAGTTCATCAAATCCTTAACCAAAGGATCACGTTCCAAACGCAACATTGTTAATGAAGCATTACTTTTTCGACTCAAAGCATCAGCCACTTTATTTGCTTTTCCCGGATGGTAATGAATTGTACAATCATAATCCTTGATTAATTCCAGCCATCTCCTTTGTCTCATGTTTAACTCTTTCTGAGTGAATATATACTTTAAACTTTTGTGATCGGTATATATTTCACACTTTAATCCATACAAATGATGCCTCCAAATTTTTGAAGCAAAAACAACAGCAGCTAATTCCAAATCATGTGTAGGGTAATTTACCTCATGAGTTTTCAACTGCCGTGAAGCATAAGCAATTACCTGATCATTCTGCATTAGGACGCAACCAAGTCCTTTCAATGAAGCATCACTGTATATAACAAACTCACCATTCCTGGAAGGTAGTGCCAAAACTGGAGCATTCACTAATCTTCTTTTCAATTCCTGAAAACAATCATCACATTCTTTTGTCCAGATAAACTTAACACCCTTCCGAGTTAGCTTAGTCATTGGACTAGATAACCGTGAAAAATTTCTAACAAACCTTCGGTAATAGCCCACCAAACCAAGGAAGCTACAAATCTTGGTTACATTTGTGGGTCTTGGCCATTCTTCCACAACTTTTGTTTTTGCAGGATCAACGGTTATTCCACCTTTAGAAACAATGTGACCAAGTAAAGAAATTTGTTGCAACCAAAACTCACACTTACTGAATTTCCCATACAGTTTCTTTTCTTTTAAGGTTTGCAAGATAACCCTTAAATGTTTTTCATGCTCCTCTTTACTTTTAGAAAACACCAAAATATCATCAATGAAAACCACCACAAACTTATCCAATAACTCATGGAAAATTCTATTCATTAAGTCCATGAATACAGCAGGTGCATTGGTTAGTCCAAAAGGCATTACTACAAATTCATAATGGCCATATCTCGTACGGAACGCGGTCTTAGGAATATCTGCCTCCATTACCTTCAGCTGATGGTACCCCGATCTCAAGTCAATCTTTGAAAAAAACTGAGCTCCCTGGAGCTGATCAAACAAATCATCGATATGAGGCAAAGGATATTTGTTCTTAACAGTGATATTATTCAAGGCTCTATAATCAATGCAAAGTCTCATAGAACCATCTTTCTTTTTAACAAATAAAACAGGAGCACCCCATGGTGATGTGCTAGGTCTAATGAAACCTTTCTCTAATAAATCTTGCAATTGCTCCTTCAACTCTAAAAGTTCAATTTGTGCCATTCAATAAGGGGGTTTTGAAATTGGTTTAGCATCAGGAACTAAGTCAACAGTAAACTCAACTTCCCGATCTGGTATTATTCCAGGCAACTCATCAGGAAAAACATCAGGATACTCATTTACCACTGGAACATCATTAATCTGAACAGTTCCTTTATTTTCAACGACGTGTGCAAGGTAACATTCATTTCCATCTTTTACAAGTTTCTCGGCCTCTTGATATGTTATCAAAAGTAAGGGTTCATTCTTGTAAACAAACTGAAAGTATTTCTGAAAAGAAACTTCTTTATCTCTACAGTCAATCTTAGCATGGTAAATAGAGAGCCAATCCATACCCAGGATAACATCAAACTCTACTAGAGGTAGAACAATAAGGTTTGCAAGTAGGTTCTTTCCACAGATAAGGATAGGAAGATTCTTATATATTCATTTTGCCTCGAAATTTCCCCCAGGTGTTTTTACCAAAAGTTCAGGAGTCATTTCTTGAGATGGTATTCCCATTTTACTAGAAAAGGTTTCAGAGATGAAAGAATGTGTAGACCCCGAATCAAACAACACACTGGCATAATCTGAAAAAACAAACAAAGTACCTGATACAACATCATTTGATGGCCCGACATCTGCTGAAGTAGTTGCAAAGGATTTCACCACCCCTTTCTGCTTGTAGTCTAACTGCTTCCCATCACTCATGCTCCTTGTCGGACACTCGTTTGCATAGTGACCCAACTCATTGCACTTATAACATTTCACTAACTGTAAATCAAATGTGTTCTTACCTTCACCTTGATCCTTTTCAGTGCAATCACGAGCCTTATGTCCCATCTTACCACATCGGTAGCACTTCCCAGAATTCAGAAGACATTCCCCAGCATGCCTTTTTCCACATTTATCACAAACTGGAAACTTAGTTCTCTTACCATTAGACTTTTTTGATGAATTCTTACCTTTCTCCTGCCACCTCGGTCTCTTCTTCTGCTGGTTGTTATAGAACACTTGGTCATCGGCAAACTCCATTTCCACCTTCTCAGCACATCGAACAAGCTTTTCATAACTTTTAAACTCACGAGAAGATAATTCCCTTCGATATTTTGGCTTTAATCCTGAGTAAAAACGATTGATTTTACTATCAAGGTCTCGAATAAAATTTGGAGCATACCTTTCCAATCGAGTGAACCTTTCTTCATAGGCAGCCACTGAGTCTTCCTCTTGCCTCAATTCCAAGAATTGCTTTTCCATCCTAAGTCGAACAGCCATAGGAAAATACTTCTCAAGAAACATACCTTTGAATTCATCCCAGTCAAGAGCATCAATCTCATCGGCATCCCTGATATTTTTAACCATAGACCACCACTGATCTGCTTCACCCTCCAAACGGTAAATAGCAAGACTAACCTTTTGATTGTCTAAACACCCCATGAAATCAAAAATCTTCTCCAGTGCTTTAATCCACCCTTCAGCTAGTACAGGGTCAGATGATCCTCTAAATGATGGTGGATGTTGCCTCATGAAATGTTCCACCACTGACATGTTCCTCTGCGGTTGGTCTGGCTGATCTCGTGTATGGATACCACCGCCATTTATCACTTGAGTCAACTGCGCCATTACTGTAACAAACTTTTCAGTTCCAATTCCGACCATTTCTGGATGCTGATTCGGAAGGTTATTTCCTTCTGTATGCCTTCCTAGCACTGCTTCCCTGTTTCCTCTGCGGAAAACCATTCTGAACAAACATGTCTTAGATGAAGCAACATGGTAATCTTTTAATGCTATATCATTTCAAAAATATATATATATATATATATTTGGATAATCATTTAATAGAATTCTAACTCCTAAAGTTATCTAAACCGACCTCTGATACCAACTATAAGGCCCCAGCCTTAAACCTTACTTAATCTTGAGTTATTACAAGATTACACATTGAGGATCTTTTCGGGTTTAGTGTTTTAGTGAATTAGATCATAAAACTTGCATTACATTCCACATATAAACAAAGTGGTTACATAAAGATAGTATTCTTCATTCCCATCAATGGAAACACATTTAAAATAAAACATGGATTATTTCTTGACACATCCTTGACTCTATCATCTTATCATGTACCTATCCCTTGACCTGTGAAAACCATTTCAAAAACGTGGGATGAGCATAAAAACTCAGTATGGGTTATAAAAACATTGAATGGAAACATGGGTACATACATAAATAAGAGTGAAAGCATAATTTACCCATAAAACATAATCACTTTAACATACCTCATCAAATCATGAATAAATCATAGAAATCATAATACATAAAGGTAACTTGAGGCATTCATAACATTCTTACGTACGGAGTAACCCTCTTTGTTACGTTTGGAATACCCATCACAGTATATTCCCTAAAATCTCTTCGGAGAAACCTTAACGTTTCACTCCTTCGTGTTACCCAATGCATTGGATAGCTATAACGGGCTCACCCGCCCTTAGTTTATCACGGAACCACCCATCTTCATAATAATGCCCAAGAACCATAACATAATCATGTCACATAAAACATGCATAAAGGAAACATAACATTTTCACATTTCAATCACGAGATATCAATAAAACACATTGATATAATAAAAACATTATGAAAACCATTTTCAATACCAAAGTAAAACATGGTATTTATTTTTCTTTTAAAAAGAAGGTATGGCTTGTAGAGGAAGCCGAAACTCAAATAACGGTCACGAAGGCGGAGAAGTCGTTGTCGCCGCATACGTAAGACAAAAACATTCCCTTTTGTCGTTTAGTAAACTCTTCGTATAAAAAAGATTCCTTTTGAATAAACGTAAAAGTCAAAGGGGTTTATACACCGTATAAAAGAAAGTTGTGTATAAAATAAAATATGCCTCAATGAAAGGAGATTGAGACGAAGTCCCATACCTCGTATCCGACTTGACCCGACCGTTCTTTAATCTCCTGAATAATAAACTTGAGTTAACCTCTACTTTCATATGAATCTTTTTCAAGTTCATATTTCCTTTTATATCATGTTATGAACATCATGTAATCAGTTAAGTTAATAATGTTTATTTTGTCGGTATTTGGTTCTTAAGTCAAAAATAGACTTCTTACACTTACATGTTGTTAATTTGGTAAAAGGTTCACTATATCCATTATGGTATTCATGATGTAGATATCATATATGTCATATATATCCAGTACATACATGCATTTATAATATTACATCACATTTAGAGTTAAGAAATGAAATGCACCGTTCATGGAGACGGTAAGCCGTACGTACGCATGAACGCTACTTTCATTTCTATTTCATATTTTATATAATGGAATCATAATGATATAAAGGTATATTATCATTCCAGTATAATATCATATATAATATCATAGTTCCATCCTTTATATGTCCCACATATGGTATTTAACGAATCAAATCACTTTGAGGGGGCGGTAGTCCGCACTTCCTAAAATGAAGATATCATGTTTACCCATAATGGAAACCATAAAGGTATGCCCAAAATGAAAAAAACAGAAGATTAAGGAAAACATAAACATATTATATATCATATATAAAAATAGTGACATCATAATGACCACCTTTGAAGGTGTTAAATGAGTGTTTGAACAATCATCATTTCGGGAGGCAGAATTTCGCCATCCACGGAAACCGTATGTTATTTAACCATTTGATGTAGTTGTGTGAGAGTGTCGCTCAAATAAATCTTATAAAAACATCCTAGTATATTGAAGATACTGGTGTTGTTACAAAGGAAGTAAATAAAAAAAGTTTAGGGGGTTGGAGAAGCAAAATAAAACAAATGAAAATGGGAGAATGAATTACCTTAAAAAGTGTAACTCCTTTTGATTTGAGCCTAAAGGCTTCCTTTGAAAGGATTCTGCCCAAAGGGAATCCTCTAGGATGAGGATAGGGATGTGGAGAGAGTAATTGGGCAGGGTTTTGCCGATCCAAAGGCTTTATGAGTGTGTGAAATGGGGTAGAGGTGGGGGCCTTTTATAAGAGGAGAGGAGGGGAACTTTTGGAAAGTAAAGAAATATTACATTATTTGAAAATGTTTTTCGGTTTTAAAAGGTCCCACATTGATATAATTCGTGGATAAGGTGATAAGGGTTCGAAATCCACTCATCCAATTGGTTTTGGCCATGTGTAGTTCATATATTTTACATTATCTTCCCATTTTATTTAAATCGTCATATAATGATGTCATCGCTGCATCATTATTATGTCATAAATAATTTAATTTATTTAATGTCTAAAAATCATAAAAAAAATACTATGATGTAGGAAATATTATTATCTTTCCAATGACTATTTATAATCAAAATTTGGACTTGTATAACCCCACTTAAAAATTGTTTTCGTAAAACATATTATGTTTGTGTCATTTTCACTTTAACATTAAATAAAAAGTAATTTATGTCATTTCCCAACAAAAGTGGATCCATGGGGTCCCCAAGTTTACCCATGGCATGTCATGGTCGGCCATGACACAACAAATGAGGTTGGGACATGTTTCTAGGTCATTTCATTTTATTAAAGTATTATTTATACCTTAAACTACCCTAATTACCAATAATCGTGATTAAGAACTTAATAAATTACTATTCACCAAAAAAATTATTATAATCTCATTGAACCACATTTTACATACTAATGACAACCATGTATGTCGGATTTTTAAAATTCAATACACATTAGTGGTAAACTTTCATTTAACTGAAAAATCAGTTTGCTTGATTACAACTTAGTGGTTTCACTATTCATCAAAAATTGAAGTTTTTCAGAAAATTACCAAAAATTCACCCTAAGCTATATTTGATATTCCGAATTCAAAAAATGAAGTCTATTTTACAAAATTCAAATCATATAAGTCACATTAATTAATTTAATAATTAATTCCCGCTGCCAGAGTAAAAAGCGTGTTTTTACAAAACAATAAGTATCAAAAGATTGACACCAGTTTAAGTCTAATTTCAAAGTGAAATTGATTCCAATGACCACCATTGGATAAAATGGTAAAAATATATTATAATTTCACTTCAAAACCAATTCAAAACATAATCTAATCATATAAATAAATTAGGTTAAAAAACAGTTTTGATGTAAAATGCAGTATTTTTCACTATTCATTAAAAAATGAACATTGTCAGAAAAATACCAAAAATTCACACAAGGTAAATTTTGATGTCCCAATCATAAAGGATAAGTTTATTTTGACAAACATGATATATAAAATTGTCAAAATATAGATTCAAAAATGGTTTTCCATCAAAAGGCAGTAAAACAATCTTTTAAGAATATTAGTGTATTCCATGCATAAGATTGTATTTATTTTCATTTTAAGCCTCTATAACACTATATTAATCATTAATAGACATAGATAAAAATATCTATTATTCATTACTTACTTGGGATGTTACAATTATACCCTTAGGAAAATCCTTTAACTCTTTTTTCATACACATGTAATTTATTTTTCAAATTTTTAACACAAAAATTTGATAAAACAATATATAAATCATATATAATAAGAGTGGAAAATTTTTTCTTCCATTTTTTATAATAATTGACTTTAATAACTATATTAAATTGAGTTAAAATATAATTTTTTTACCATTTTCATGGATCTTAATCAATTTATATAAAATATTTGAAAACAAAAGTTGATTTTTTTTAATATTCTACACTATTTAAACAATAAAATCATAATGTTTTTTTATCAATTTTTTAACTTTTATTAGATTCACATTATGTGATTGATCATCAAATTGTCTCATGACCAAAAGGGTGGTTGTGTCATTAAAGATATTTTTTTAAAATAATAAAAAATTTATCATTAATATTTCTCAAAAATTTTATTTTCATTCTCATAATCAATTATTAAATTAAATGAATATTTTTTTCTTTAATGATACATTATCTTTTTCAATATTTTTAATTTTCTTAATATATACAATGATATCTAGTTTAAATATGCAATATTTCTCAATTTATTAATCTTAATCATCCTATTCACCAATTTCTTAATTATGATATGAATTATTAGAGTGCTTAGATTGGTATATAAAATAATGATCACCTTTTTTTATTTTTGTTCTTTAACATCAATTTACTCAACCTAAGATGAATCTTACCTTTTAGATAAAAATCTCATTATCTTTGATGATGTAGGAATCTTTCATTTGACTTTGGTTAAATTTCTTTAACTGTGATCATTTTCCACCTAAATATTTTTCTTCATAAAGGACATTTATGGTTTATCATCTGCATCCTCCACATGTGAATTTATATATAATTTAATTAAAATATATAATATTTCTATACTATAAACATTTATATTAAATATTACCATTATTACTATTTTTCCATTCCCAAATACTTTGTGAGAGAAGTGGACTAAACTTATATTAATTCATGTAATACTTTAAACTCATGGATTATTCACCAAGAGATTTATTTAAATAATTAATGCTTAGTGTCTTGATATCATTGAATGAAATATATTTTTATATTTTTTCATTCATCTTAATTTTGGTCTCTCATCTCATTTTTTATGAAATCAATATATTAATCAAATTTTCTATTAATAAGTCATCCAAATATTGATCCTTGTGTGCTAAAATATTTGTATCAAATTTATCTAGATGAATTAATAATAATTTCTTCATAATGATTAAATCATCAAGAAATTATCCATAGTAACATATATTGCTAATAATCATATCAACCCATGTAATAATTCTTTCATTGTTTTACCTTCAAAAATTTAAATATCTTCTTATTTTTCACATCATAATTATAGTCAGGCCACATTCACCATATTATTACCTTTATGAATACCATATATATTTTATCCCATATATATTTAGTCGTTTTGTAACCAACCTTTGTTAATTAATCCCACAAGAGAGATGGTAGAATTTCAATGAAAAATACTTTATTACCTATAATGTTTTTTATTATTCATCAAATAATAAGCCAAAAATTATTGGAGTGGTGTAAATACAATTATTATATGATATATTATATCCAATCTTAATGATATAAAGTATAAAATAACAAAATCATTATATCGAATAAATTATTTTCATCTAACATAGGAATTTCGTTAATGATGATTGAATTTTTGTTCTCTAATACAATGACAATTAATTGATAATATAAAAAATAATATATAAACTCAAGATCGTAAAAAATTAACCTAATATCTAATAATAATTCATGTGATAAAATGGATATAAGGATCACTAACAGGGGTGAATCAATGACCACACAAAATTTTCTTTTGAAATAAATTTCTCTTATTTCAATTTAATGTGTAGGATTGACCCCTCAACCTTTTGAAAAGTGATGAATGATAAATCAATAAATAAAAAACATGATCACCACGAATTTTTTAGGTTTAAAAACTCTTTATAATTGTGTGGTATTTAGTGACTAATGGGTGTTATCCAACATCACATGGTCATTATCATTTTATCAATAAAGAATGTTAATTTCAAGGTCATGGCCTTGAATCCTTTATAATTCAGTATCCTGATAATCACAATATCCTCACCCATATAATAGAATAAAAAATGTTAACTGAAATGACTAAAAATCAATAATTATTCTTAAATACATAATAATGATATTCTTTACACCTTTATAAGTTCATTTGATCCACTAAAGAAGATTTTAATAGTTCTTTTCTCAAATCTGTATATTTATTCTCTAGAAAGATCTATATCAAGGTTGTCTGGTGTTTTACCCCTGATTCATATTCCACACTCTAGAATTAAAATATAAAACTAATAATATAATATTCATTGGCATTCAATAATAGTGTTTCTGAGCACGACACCACTAAATTTATATAACAAGATTTAAAAATACAATAATGTACGGTGATATAATGAAAACCTTCAAAAATCACACAAAAAACTTACATGGTTAGGAATACTCCATACATCCATGAAGAAACATTGTTCTCTACTTTAATATTGAAGAGAGACAAACCCTCGGTTAATAAGTGATTACTAACTACTACTTAGAAAATAATTACAAGATTTATTGTAGAATATCACTATAGTAATAATTTATTTACAGGTGAACCTAAGACCCTATGGTTAATAACTTCTAAGCACATAGACTAAATATTCTCTGAATATTCCTTCTTCATTGGAAACTACTTCAACTAGTCACACTAAATTTACCATTGGTACTTTGAAAACCATAACTCCACCACCCAACATCATCCAGCCATTGATCATTCTATATGAAGAAGTAGTGGACTATTATTACTTTATAAGTACTCCAACTAACACATTTTTTCCCTCTAAATAGTTCTTGAGATAAGGTACTATATTTAAAACACAACAATCCATAAATTCAAAATTATTTCAAGGATTCTATTCAATAAAAATTGAGAATATTTTCCTTTCAGATATTTTTTATAGTAGTTGTCATTTGATCACCATCTTAACAAAAAAATCCCCCCAAAAAAGGACACCACCCATGAATTTCCCAAATGATGGTATTTTTCAACATGACTCGCTTATTTTTACTCCATATTTCAAAAGACTTCAAATGAAGTGATAATTTATCATTATGTTATCTATATTAGAATGAAAAATTATGTTCTTATAAATAAGGACCATGCTCTAATTATCATGGAATAAAATTTCCCCCTTCATATTTTTAGAAATAGACCTTTTAGCCATATCAAATACTTCACATCTTCCATTTCTACCATATAATTCACTTCTATAGTTGAATGTACGACTACCAGTTATATTATTGAAATCCATATCACTATCATTCCTCTAAAAGTGAAAACATAATTTGTGGAACTTCTCTTACTATTCACATCTCCACTGAATATTGGATCAATATATTCTGATAAAAGATCATCTATTTAAAAAAAACTAATTATATATTTCCATTAAGATACCAATGTATCCACTGCAGATCTTCCGAGAATTCTTTCTCAATATTAGACATGATATCTACAAACAACTCACATTCTAAATTTAATATCATGTATATTATAGACCATGGAGTACACCCTGACATTGACTATTTATTCATATATAAACATTTCCATGTACCTTTCCTCATCATCTATTATTGGGAACTTCTATTTTAATAATATAATGTTATTTTCCAATGGGGTTGAAATAGGAATTGATTTGGATTTTCCAAACCTCTTAAAAATAATCTAGATATTGTTTGATTGAGAAAACATATTAGCCTCTATCTTTTAGAGATATTTAATAATGGGGTCAAAATAGGAATTGATTTGGATATTCCAAACCTCTCAAAAATTAAACAGATATAGTCAAATTGAGAAAACATAATAGTCCCTATCTTTTAGACACTACTAGTCCCCATCCCCAACATACTATCTTCTAATCAAAGATATTTCTCCTAAAATAATCTATGTAACTCCCACTCCATATCTATTAATTATTCAATCATTAGACATAGAAATTGAATATAATTCACAATCATCAAAAATATGATAAAACACTCATAATCAAATACCATAAAGTAAAAAAAATTATAAATGTTTCCTCATATTAAATATTTATCTTTCATAAAAGAATTAAATCTTTTATTCCATTGAATGGATATTTATTTAAGGCCATGAAAACATTATTTGAGCCTAAAAAATATATCATCATTTCAAGTATATTAAAAATATATTGATCGCTACTTGAAAATTTATTCCTCTACATCAAGAAGAAGAAATTCTTTCTTTACATATGACTACTAATGATATAAACCTTTCAACTCAACCATTCTTAGAATAATATGTATTATTTGATACTACACCACCAAATAGAATATTTCCATGAAATAAATACCTTCTTTTGTTTAAATGTTTTCACAAATGGCCATTCTATGTACTATTTTTTACCATCCACTTATTTATTCAATTGGTAAAGTCTCTTTTTCTATAGTGCTTGTTTTCTCATTGGTAGATCCATAAGCTCCCATGGTCCATTCACAAATAAAGAATCCATTTATTCTTTAATTTTCGACAATTTATTTTTTGGACCATTCAATATTGTCATCTATTCTTGGCATTCAGTTTCTCTAACATTTGTCATAATTACATAGTGATTGTTTGATTCAAACATTTTAAGTTATTTTTGGACCTTGTAGAACTCATAAACTAAAACTAAATCCCAATAGATCCTTTTGAAACACTTATTTATGATTCAATAATATTTTAATATAATTTTTTATCATACCATCTTAGTACCTATATAATATAAATATATTTTAGTATTCCAAAATCAAACACCTCTAGACACTCAGTGGTCCCTAAACTAAATGGTACTTCCAAACTTAAATTTAAATCAATTTGGATATACTATGTTGATTATTATTTCTCTGTAACATCTCCTATTATGTTTCAATTTTTATATAATATCCCTTTATTAAATAAGACATTCCATCTTCTAATTACCATCCATTAGTCATTATCCCAAAGTGAAACCCAAATTTCTTAATATTAAAATCTAAAACAAAATATGTCTCAAACCTAGCTTATATGTTTTTCCCATTTATTTGAATTAACTTAGAAATGGGTGGTAAAACTGAATATTTTCAGATGTGATATATCCATTGGAATACTAGTCATAAGTTCCCCAAGAAAATAATTCCCTATTGGTTTTGATATATTTTTATAGATTAGATATTCCCTAAAATTTACTAGTTCTACCCAAAAATCAATTTAAATACCAGAATTCTATAACATGATCTTGAATCTCTCATTTATTTTCTTGGTAATTATTTCTAAAACACTATTCTATTTGTGTTTAACAAGTACTATATTTTTAAACCTGACCCCTTTCATTTAATAAAATTTCAGAAATACATTAATACTACACTCACTGCTATTTTACAATCTCAATAATTTTTCTTTAAACCTGTCTCATTTTCCAACATGGCTCATAATTTAATAAAGGTTTTAGATACTTATGAAATATGATTCAAAAATTATACAATCACTTTTGTGTACCATCATTTATGAATGTAACATAGTACTTTGAACTGCTATTATAATGTGATGGAGTTGGTACTCATACATCTAAATGAAAAAAAAATCTAAATTTTGAGCCTTGTGTGTCCATCCATATTTAGTAAAAGAATAATTTTTCATTCCAAGTATACACTCTTCACATATTTCATGCTCTATATTCATTAATTTTTGTAATCCCATAACAACCAAGACACTCATTCCTTTCACATTCATGCGACTATGTTGGTAAGACCATGAATAAGAATCTCTTATAGATGATGTAATGATAACAATTATCTTATTCTGCATTCTCATCAAATATTATATTTTTTTCTTCCACACATTTACCCACCACCCTGGAACCATATTTGATTTTACAAACATCATCCATAAATATGGTATAGAACCCTGCATCATCAAGATGACTTTTCTGAAATAAAATTATTTTTTAGTTCTAGTATGTGTATATCAATTAACATTATTAAGAATTTAGTATATTCTTGAACATTCAAATAATTGTTTCCTAAAATCTCATTTGATTCATCATCAAGAATATTAAACATGTTGAAAATTCCAAACACTTAATTTTATATACTTCTTATCTCATATATACAGTAAATTTATGCTCCGAAGTTAGTGATACTTAAATCCAATTGACTATTTTAATTCATTAGAAAATTATTTTTCCCTATACCAGTTATAGTATATATAGAATAAAGTCTAGAGTTTACCCTCTATTCCCGACAATAATCATTTAAATGTACTTTCCTTCCACACTTCTAGTATATGAAACCAAAAACATCTATTTTTCCTCAACTCATTTCTCTCGATCCAAATCTATCTTTTTGAATTCTTGTTGATTTAATCTTCATATACTCTCTCCACTATATGTTACATTGGTAGATATCTAGATTCACTTCTTTCTAATGTCTTCATTTAGAATCATATCCAAGGAATACCCATATATTAAGTCAATATTATCACTTGATCTCTTTACAATGGTAACCATTTCATCCCATAATTTAACCAATGAAAATAAAAATATCAATAACTATAATTCATCCCAAAATAATATTTTTCATTGATTATAGCTAACTTAAGATCATGTTAAAATCATCTACCAGATCAACTATGGACTTCACATTTTAATATTTATAATAGCGATTCTTATTATTAGAAAAAACCTTTTGTATTACAATAGGATTATAAAATAAGTTATGGATTATAAAAATAAACATTGATATGGTCTCTATCCCCAAAATATTAAAATAAACATTTTGTGCTAACATAATCTTCACAACTCTAAGTAATTTATTATTAATAGTTTACCATTAAATTTTCTCACCATCTCTATCTTAACTTTAATCAACATGTGATCAATATCACTATAAAATAGATAATAAATAATTCATATCTTTTGAAAAACAAAATATAACCCATTAAGCCTACCAATACTTACCTTTAGCTCTTACAACTCAAAAAAATTCAAAATAGATCACACTATCTAGAACTATAGACATAAAATACAAAATACATACATATTTAATATAACTTTTACACTCCTATAGAAATAGATATCTATGAAACTTATTAATTTTCCAACAAACATGGATCCCACCCTCTAAATTTCAAATATAGAACAAAGAATAAAATTTGCGTATTTACTCCATAATAGTTTATCAAAGTAATAGGTTTCCTACCATAATGAAAAATAATCGATAATACCAATAATTAATGGAAAAAGAATGAAATATCATAAAATAATACACGAAGAATTTACATGGATTTAGACATTACCTATATCCATGGAGAAACACTCTTATCCAAGAAAATATAGAGAAAATATTGAATTATAAGTGATTATTAATCACTAATGAGAATTTCATTACAAAATTTATCATAGAATATCCCTGTATGGACAGAATATTTATTTGATAAAACATTAACCCTCTAGGAAATCACTATTCAACAAGTAGATCCAATATTTTTCAAATATTACTTATCTCTAGAAATTCATTCAATTACTTGCATCAAAATTCCTGCCAATACTATAAAAATTGTAACACAATTGACCATATAAATTTTTTCATTGATCTTAAAATATGAAAGAAGTCACCAATCGATATTTATCCATTGGTACTCCAACTCAATCACTAACACCCATTAAACAGTTCTTGAGCCAATAAAATAGCTTCACACTATAATTTGTATGAAATTTATTATAGATAATTCGTACAATATATATAATTATTAAAAAACCAAGGCATAAAAAATCCATAATAACATGGATTCAATTATTAAAATATACATTAAAAAATAAAATCTCATATATTATGCCACTATAAAATTAAAAATTCATTAATATCTTTTATCTTATAGGATTGACTAAAATCATGAAGTGTTTACTTGAAAACCACAATGTGATTTTTCTTCCAAAACACTCGTAACTATATATAGAACCATGTTAAAATTTCACCCTGTCAAATATATTTTTAATATATATTTATGAAATTTTCTCTTAAACCATAGTTAGAATAATGAGATGAAGCTTGTATCTGGTAGAAATTAACTTCAACATAACTCATCTTCATAACTTTATCATCAACCGTTCTTATATTTATTTTAAATAATGACATATTATTTATAAACATGATGTTTTTATTCTCGTCACAAAAACCAAGGAAAAAGGATTTATTCTTGAGACACCTTGATCAAAATTATGGTCATTTTCATAGGCTTCTTGATAATTAATTTTTCTTCACCTAAACCATGATGTTTTTGGTGATCTACCACAAAATGGATTTCTTTAAGACAAGATTTATTTATTCCATTATAACCATTAAAACTATACAAAAACTAAAAAAAATTTAATAATATTATTTGTAATAAATATATCAAGAAATAAATTTTATGACTCTTAAATCATCATATCGGGAAACTAGTCCTTGGAATTTTTCCAAGTTGGGAGTAATTTAAATGCTACATGAAAAAATGGAGTTATTTTTATGATATAACATTATAATTTTATGTAAATAAACATACTATATTCACTAATACACTTCATCACTAATTATATATTCGATATTAGAAAATATTATTTGTTCACCCCCTATTTAACTTCAATCTAATCCAAGAGATCTTTACCCTTACCATTTCCGGCACCATGAACCATGATGTCTCCACCCACATTTGAGTTTGTGTATATGGTTTAAGTACTAAACTCAATTTTACACCATTAATGAGACCCTATGATATTAATTAATGTATATATATTTGTAAATTTATATTCTAGTATGAAAATATACAATATCCAATATATTAAGAATTGTTTCAACACCATCTACTTTGGTTAATTCTGGTGAACCAAACCTATCATTATAAAATAAAAAATTATCTACACTATAGGGTACTTTGGTACACTTATAATCCATAAATATAGTATCCATCAACAGTGTTTAGTTCTATTATATATAATCATCCCCTATTAATAATTCACATGAGGGGGTTTTACATCATATAAATACCACTAGTCATAATAGAAATCCAAAGCGTGGGTTATGGTAACTTGTACTAGTCCTTTAGAATAAGTAACACCATATTTCAAGATATGTAATAATGATCACATGAAATAATATGGACCCATAACTTATTACTTTTCAAAACCCCATAAAAACTCATGCATCTCATATGTTGAAATACTCTACTCATATATCAGTCATCCCATGCCCATCTCACATTCTCAAAAATTGCCTCTTAGATGATTACATTGAATTTAGGCCTTATTATAATTTTTCCAAACACCATATCCTTAAATTAACTAGTCAATATATAACCTATACACTATTCTATCATCAATTGATCATTTCATAAGGTCATATTAGGCCTCATGATTCCTTCTATCATTTTTCATATACACAGCCACCCATCCCAATTACCTTAAACATTCCCAACCCAAAAATAAAAAATAAACCATGTTTTTGAGAGAACCTAAAACCTAATTATCATATATGAATAATATTTCATGGTATAAATAGGAATCACCTTTTTCACTCAATTACCCACCCCCTTGTTGCCCATTTGGGTGCTCTAAACCCAATTACCCATGCCCATATACCAGATAATATGAAAACTCACAATAAATTATATATTATAACAGGGACCAACTATAAATTTATTATGGAAGGTTACTCATAAAAAACCATATTCCACTTCATATTTTATTGATGGATCGTGGAATTTTGAAAAAAACAACTTATTTAGGGATTTATACTAACATTCCAACAAATAGGGATACAAAACTATGAATGAAGGGTGTGTTAACTTAAGCTTAGTGATTAAATACCATAGATTAAAATATTTATTTCATATGAAATCTTATAAGATGTCAAACTCATGAATAACATAAGAGGATCTTGGATACTAACGTCACCCCAATAGCTATTGTCCTGCAAAAATAGTGTAATTGGTGTCTTTTATAATGAAAATTTTACGAAATACAAAAGATGGAATAATGTAATTCAATACTATGTACCATAAAGTGACCATGTTCTTCCACCGTCTACCCTGAGCTAGTATATAAACTGTCTGATGGAAAAAAATTCCCTTATAATACCTTTCACTGGTCTCATGAGGTACCTAGTTTTTTCTCACTAGGTACTCAATAGTTTTTGTTGTATTAGGACAACACTAACTCCATTAATTTATCCAAAAACCATATAATCAACTAATAAATCTCAAAAACTCATTTTAAAATGCCCATAATTCAATATCCAATATATAAAGATCCAATTTACAATAAAAAAATATTATTTCCTGACATATTTACCCCCATCCAAGGCATTAAAAATAAAGTCCTTGCTTTATGGACTCTAAACATTGATCTCATGATAGTTAAAGGAAGAATATATGGCACATTTTAGTTGTTTTTATTCTCCAAAAAACCTCGTGAGACACTCGATTAATAAATCTGCTTTAGATTTTCTAAAATTTATTTAATTTTTTTTTCAAAGGATGATGTTTAAATTTTGATTCAAATTTATTTTTGGTAACTTTGTCTATAAAATTTTGATGGTACACTGATATCCCACCTTCTATTATTAATAAAGTCATGCGAATTTCATTAGATCCACCTATATAGGGGTAAAATACCTTGTTTGACCTAGTTATAAATTTTTCTTCATTTAATGATTCTCCCATGTACTATTAGAAAATTTTTATTAAAGATAAATGTTTTATAAAAGAAAAACTAATGAAAGTAAGGAATTAGAAAGAATATTATTTCATATCTAGATCAGTGTCTATATGAAGTTTCTTTAAAGTAAACGTCTTGATTCTCATTCAACTTTCAATTGGAATTACCATTTATCCTCCAAAACTACATTTATTACTAATTATATTTCTAATTATTTAGAGGCACAACTATAAAATCCATATGGTGATATTGAGGCTAAATGGTGACACCAATAGTAAACCCTTCTGCTTAAACCTATTGTTTCATAAGTTTATCTTCAATTCTCTCGAGATGTGTTTATTAGAATTACCAGAGGATTTTTTATTATCATAGGGTTCATATTAATTTTTTTTATCCTTCACTAAATGTTTTTCATTTTTTAATTATTAATAATGTATACCACCATCTTAAATTTACTTTTTTGTTAAATTTTTTAAATTTTTTGGAATTAGTAAAAAATCAATGAATATTAAATTAAATTAATTTTTGAATAAATTGACATGATATTAGTTAAATTATTGTTAATTAAATTATTAATTGGATTTATTTATTATAAGGATACCCAAACTTCATTTTTAGATATTCATTTCTCCTAACATGCATAAGGAAAAAAATTAATTTTTCTCTCCCATAATTATTCCATCAATGCACCAACCCCCGTCCACAATTCCTAGATGAATTTTAGTTTTATCTAGGGGATTTTTAAATTTTCACCTCAGTAAGGTGATCTAAGAGAATTTTTAATATGGTCTCATGATATAATGACTCATAGAGTATATATTTAGGTCCCACATTACACATGAATCCCGATGGTTTGTGTATATTCTATTTGAATAATTTTCTTTGACTAATATTGTAATATTTCCCTAGAGGTCGAAACCTTCTGGGGTGATCGATGAACATGGGTGACATTCCTTATAGTAATAAGTTGGACACCATTTTTCAAAAAAAAACTAAAAGAATTCCAGTAAGCATTAAATTTCTTAAATGTTGACGATTTGATAACAAATTGGTGTAATAATGGTTATTTGATATCTAACGAATACTTGAATGGGTGAATTTCAATGTGTGTTACATATTTTCTGGTATTAAGTTCTTAAACTCTAATTTGGTCAGATTATTTTCTTTATGTCATGAATTTATTCCTTTTTAATGTTTAGATTAATGGATACTTAGTTATAATAGTATCTTAATTATAGTTGTAGAATTAATTCCTGTTATAAAAAAAATCTCTTTAATTAGTATTAACTAGTGGAATCCATTTATTCTAAATTGTGAAATTAATACTAATTTACTAGTGGAATCAATTTATCATTTGTGGATAGTAAAAAGGGGACTTTATTATGTATTTATTGAGAGAATCCATTAATTATTTATGTAATGTAAATAGAATTTCTTAATGTATATTAATTTTGAATTCTCATTCACTTGACTATGGGGGTTCTTCCTGGATTTATTTTTTCATATTTGGAATAGAAATAAAAAATTTGAGTGCTTAATATGGTAGTGCATCAATCCCCTATTTCTTTCTTATAAAATTACATTACTTTGTGGTGAAATACCCTCCTTGATTCATATCACCCACTCTCTCTCTCTCATATCTAAAATATAGCTAATAATACAGATTCATTAAGCCTCACGTTAAATATTATTGCTCACTATTTAGGTTCTCCCTTTTCCATAATCAATTTTGCATCATTAGTATTGGAGCTCGTGAGAGTAGAAATTTTGATTTAGATGAAATTAAAATAATATATACCAGTCAGTATTCATTGATGAAAATAAAAAATTATATAAATACTTTTTCAATTATTTATAGATATTATGAGGAATAACACACAACAAAAATAATAATTCTATATTTGAATTTAACAAAGGCAAAAAAATTATTTTATGAAAATGTTAAAATTACAATTCCTCTATTCAAAGATATGATCTATCAGGAAGAATTCATTGAGTGGTTTTAATGAATATAGTGTTTTTATAGTATCACAGTTATTATGAAATAGGTAAGGTTAAAATCATTTACTTAAAATTCAAATGTTATGTTAATATTTAGTGTAAAAACATAAAGGTTTGATGAAAACATGAATATGAAGATACCATTATATACTAAAAGAAAATGAAGAGACTCCGGGAAAATAAATTTATACCTAATTATTAAAAATATTATTTAGAATGGAAGAGAATACGTACAACAAAAATGGGTGCTAGAACATCAATATTTCTATCAATATCATCATTATCTTATTTTGATGATGTTTAAAAATACATAGAATTAAATAAATAAAATAAATTACCATAAATTTATTTTAAGAAAATTCTAATGTGTAAAATTTCTCTTTCATCACAAAAAAATAATAATTTTTAGTGACATGAAATAAAAGGGAGTTATCAAGATTATTAAGAATAATAAAATTTAAAATTAATAAAAAATCACTAAAATCTTCAGTAATTTCAATGTAAAGATGAAGATGTTGAGGATAAGGATGAAGATAATTTCATATTTATAGAATTTTAAGGATTTATTTTTAGTCACCAAAATATAAATAATATTGAAAATTAATTTGAAGTAAAACTGTAAAAAAATTCAGACCTTGTGAAATGTTCTTACTGAGTAGGTTTTGAATCAATAATTTCATGCTACAACACCTCAAAATTTAGATCAATGTCCTATTCTTGATCATTTTTGTTGAATGGTGAAAATAACATGATCTTTGTAAAGATTAAAACTATGATATAACGTTCCAAAAAATGTAATAAATGTTTATTTTTAATATATTTAGTGTTTCCTTATACACAATATATTTCATTGAAGAAAATTTTAATTGATATCTGTGGTAAAAAATTCAATGATGGTTGAATGATATGCCTTGCGGTGAGAAGGTGGTCCCTATTTCTCAAAAAAAAATTAAAGGAGTCTAGTGAGAATTAAAATTACAAAAATGTGTTTGACATAATGAAATATTGGAGAGTTAAAAAGATTTTAATCTCTTATTGTATCACAAATTGTTTCCCAAAATCATATATATTTTATTGTTTTTATTCCTCCAACTCATATTTTGTTAATATTCTTTTATTATGTTGTGCTTTATAGTTTTTAAAAGTTTAAATTTTTACACCCTTTGATTCTAGTCGGTCACCACTTGTTTATGGAAAGGCACACATGTGGTCATAAAACACACAACTCATACTTATGGTTTGGTTAATACATTACAACTATTTTTATCTCTTTTTAATGTAATTATTTTATAAGGTATATTATGATAAGGTTCTTGGTGAAATTATTCTTCTTTTCCTCTACCCCCAATAAATTTTCATCACAATTCAGAGGTATAAAATCTTGTATCATAAATGATTCTTTTGATTTCTATGACCTCTATTATTTATGTTCATGGAGGATCCAAGTGATTTTTGTTTCTTATTCACTTATGTGATTTATTTTAGTGTCACATATTTCAAATAAATATTAAAAAATTATTTCTTTCTAGTACCTTATAATTTTCTTCAATAGTTCATTAGTTTTTGTTGTTTGGTACTTATAGAGTAGGAGAAGATGATATAAATGGCAGAAAATTTGGATCTATTCCCACCATAGACTACAATTTTTATGTTTTTTCTTTTTAGTGAGTTCTAACATTTTTCTATTTTTCCTATAACTATGGGAAAACATGTTAGAATATATATTAATATTAAAGTTATTTATCAAATATTTCATTTTATAATAACTCATTTTCCTTGTTTTAGTCTCATAATACATATTGAACTAAGGGGTTATATTAGTCTCAACATAACATAAATGAAATGAAAACTAATTAATGATATAAATAAATGAAAAATATACTAGATTAAAATAAATAAAAACAGAGTTAGTTATAAATTGTATCCCCCAAAATGGCTCTAAGTTGAGATTGTGTAATTTATACATGGTCTTAATGTAATAGTATTAAAAATACTAATGTAATGAAATACAATAAAAACCCCTAGTTTTCTCCTAAGTAGACATACAAACCACATTGTATATCTTAACTGTATATTATCATATTTTTATATATTTTGATTTTCAATAAATGGAAATTTGGTGATTATATTTTTGATAAAAATAGTAAATGAAATAAAATAAATGCATAATGAAAATGTTAGTAAGAATAGTGTTTGGCCCTTAAGTGAATCCCCGATTTCATTCCATCATTTTAGAATAATATTTCTATAGTTTTATCATCCCTCAATAGTTATAATCAATATAATTCATGAAACCAATTGTAACTATCTCTCTTTTAAGAATCGATAAAATACAATCCTTGAGTTGATATTCCCTTATACCCTATTATGTGAACTAGATTTAAGACTAGAAACTATATTTATGAAAATAAATCCAATGGTATCTTAGGGCATAGCTACTTAAAGCATCCTTGATCAATATACATATTCATCCAATAACCAAGAACTTAGTGTTATACCCCAAATCATGGGGCCAAAATCATGAATTTCTCATTCTATTATCATAGAAATCCATTTCTTAAATGATAAATAAGTAAATTGAAGTATTTAAGTCTCATTCGGTGAAAATATTTATCATATTATATAACAAAAATGTTAGAGTAATGACCTATATCCCCTCGCTAAGTCCACAGATCAAAAGAACACAATATAAATAAAAAAAATGAGATCATGGATGTGTTAATATAATAAAATCAAGATCTATTCTAGCTACCCCTTTGTAATAAACATGAATAGATTATTATCCATGAAAAAAGATGTAGAGTTATAAAGGAAGGAAAAATTATAAATAAAATGAAAATTTCATTTAAAAAAATATAACACCTTTAATTAGATGGATTTCTATGAATCGATATCTCATATTTTATTACATGAAAACATTAATGTATTCATCTCTTTTTCATTGGGATATATCCATTTATGTTTGAATTCATTTTATTTCTCTCATGAAATATAAATATTTAAGGACTTATCTACTGGTCAAATTTTCTTTCTTGGGTAACATGGTATTTATCTTCTATGATCCTTGATTTATCTCTTTTATATACCTAATGGGACCACCAAATAAAGTTATTAGAATGTTTACATGTTTTTGATAGAAAATCCATAAAATCATTCTTCTCACTCCCTTTTACTTTGAATGTTCACCACATATATTACTATTCTTCATCAAACTACATCAAATCAACCATAATATAATACTTCCTCCATCTTCTATAATTAACATGTACTAACATTATAGGGCTACATGGTTATTTTATTAGTTTCATAGTTATGCGGTTGATGTATTTATTATTGAATTACTTTTTTTAAGATATAGGATATAATATTTGAGATATATTCCACCTCTGTTAAACAGCCATCACTTCTTCATTAATGTGATGATATAGGAATTAAAAACATGGATTTTTTCAATATAAAAAGAAATTGAAACAGATTATATGTTGATATTATAAACAAAAATGGGATTATAATTTCATATATCATATATCCTAAGGGGTGATATAAAAATTCCCTTTAGTCACTTCAATAGATTTTATCATTTTATCCTTCCTATTAGTATATTATAACTAGCTATATGAATTCCTAGAATTGATCATCAAAAAGAGAGATTGATGGATATTTTTCAATATTTTTATTTCTTAATCGGTGTATAGATCATATTCAATGATAGACTTTAATAACATGGTGATATAAAATTCTCCTTTGAAACTAATTATGCAATTTAATCAATATAGGTGTATCATAAGAAGTGAATAAGTCATATGTGTAGATATCTTGATATCATATTTGTCGATTATATAAATTGTTTTTCAATTTAGGTGAGTGGTTTTTTGTAGCTTATGAATCCATTTATTTCTCTTCATTAAATGAATTATTTATTTAAAATAATATTATCACCAATTGTGACATCTATAACTGGCTCATATGAAATGTACCTCCATCAGACTACCCATTTAATTTTTTATTAATCTTTGACTTACATAATATTATAAATCACCAACATAATTAAAAAGGATAATTTATTGTCTATCTTTGCTCAATACCATAATAAAAATAATTCATTTAATTTCTTATTTAGTTGAATATTACATTAAATTTTAAAACCCCAATATTAATTAAAGATGTGAAAAATTCCATTTAAATGTGAATTATTGGGGAGTATTTTCAAATGAATTCAATAATAATGTTTAAAAAAATTAAGCTTTATCCACTCACCCTTGTGTAATCTACTCTTGACCTCCTATAAAACTCTAATCAATCCCACCAGTATTGATTGCCTATATGGGGACCTAGGGGTAAAATTGAATATTGATCTAATCCAACCTCTTGAAACTCCACTAGACACCATTGTAGTGGAATATCTCTACAACACCCAATCCACTATAAAAACATCCATAACTTTTCAAAATATCAAAAAAATTAACAAAATCATTCACTACTAAAAAATAGGCCTTTAACCACACCCGAATTAACCTTTATCTACACTAAAAACCAACTAGCCACTAATGTAATATTAAATACCCTAGGATTTTATCATTGTTAGGAAAGTGATGATAAAGGGTTCCTTTGTCCACACTAAAAAAGTTCTGAGAGATGCTTCCATTATCAGGGTTGATACAAGACCCCATTTGTCAGTTCTTTTATTTATCCCTGATAAAGGTCCCCTTATCAGTGATAATAATGCGTTAATAAAGGAAAATATCGTATTCTGTTATAACAACACATTGTAATATCATAAATAACCACCATAATGGAGAAAAATAATGTATAAATATAGAATTTAAATGAAATGAAATTTATAACACAAAAACAAGAAAAAACAATATATTATTGAAATTTCAAATATTATTTTAAACAATTTCATGAGTAATTAAAAATTATCACATAAATTTTAAAACATCAATATTTTGTTGTATGTTAATGTTGACCCCAATTCAATCTTTTTCCAAAAAAAACCAGCCTTGTTTTGAGAAAAATAACACACCTATATAAGAAAATAATTATTATGTTAATGATAATGTAAAATAAATAAATTAAACATAAAGTGTTAATATAATACTAATATTTGAGTCATGTCTAGAACATTTTGTATCAAATTGAGTTGTGGTTGATTCATGAATGTCACACCATTTCATGTTCATTTTCATGCATTACCTCTATGAAAATTAACTAAATATTTATAAGATAAAAATAATATGTAAATAAATTGTGTAATAGAATATTGAATAATGAAAAATTAATCTTGGATCATTTGCTCATTTTTGGAAATTTGAAGCACATTTTAAATAAAAAGGACATTTACACATTGAAAAGAAGCACTTTGTGTTTTACCGATCACACAGGTCATCTAATTTAGTTGTATATGATTCCTACACATCCAAAATGACTGATGGATAATTATCCTAATGTATCCACATAATCTAAATGTGTTTTCTCAGTTTGGAATATGCCACTTGTGGTTTTTACTAAAATGTCATTTTAAACTAGAAACATTCACTTTGAGTCATACCAGTCAGATTTTGTGTCATTTTATATGATCATGATTCCTTCATCTCAAAAAATAACCTAAGAATATTTTTCCTAAATTGTCAAGATAATGTGAGTGCATTTTCTTAGTTTTCATTGAGTGGAAATTTTTGAAATTTAATTTTAATTTTAAATTGATAATGAAAATTTTGAGTCATAACAAGCACATCATGTATCAAATTGAGGTTCGAATGATTCCTACACATCAAAAATTATTTTTGGATCATTTTACTAATGTATCAAAAAAAATATTAATGTTTTTTCTTAGTTTTGTGCCGGTTAGTTACTGTTTTTTCCAAAAGTAATTTTGATTTTAAAAAAGAATAAGCACTTTGGGTCATATTGGTCACACCAAGAATCAGATTGGGATGAGTATCATTCCTACACATCCCGAATAACTTGTGGATCATTTTAGTAAATTATGAAAACAATAAATAAAATTCTTAATTTTGAGTATGTCACTTATGTTTTTTTACAAAAATGTCATTTTAAACCATAAAACACACACTTTGAGTCATACCAATCACATTGTGTGTCAGATTGAAATGATATTATGTCCTATATATAAAAAATGAATTATGAATAATTTTTATAAATTTTAAAGATAATCTGAGTGTGTTTTCATATTTTTTAGTGTTTGACACTTTTTGAACTAAAATGTCAATTTTAAACTGAAAAAATACTCTTTGAGTCATATCATAAACATCATGTATTAGATTGTGGTAAGGATAATTCCTACAAATAAAAAATGACTTATGGATCTTTTCCACAAAGTATCAAAAAAATATGAATTCATTTTCTCAGTTTTGAGTATTTTAGTCTTCTTTTTTACAAAAATTAATATAAATATTATATTAGAAGATGTACGTAGAGTCATATGGATCACACCATATGTTAGATTAAGGTGATAATGATTCTCAAACATCAAAAATTTCTTATGGATCATTTTTATAAAGTATAAAAAACAATCTAAATGTGTTTTCTTAGTTTTTAGTACTTCACTTGTGATTTTAATAAAATGTCATTTTAAAATAGAAACACACACTTTGAGACATACTGGTCACATCATGTGTCAGTTTGGCATGAGATTGATTTGAACACATCAAAAATGACTTATGACACATTTTTCTAATTTATCAAGACAATATGAGTGTGTTTTCCTATTTTCAATTACTGACACATTTTGAACTAAAACATAAATTTTAAAAAGATAACAGACACTTTGAGTCATACCAGTAATATCATGTATCAGATTGAGGTGTAGCTAATACATACAATTCAAAAATGACTTATGATTCATTTTTGTAAAGTATCAAAATAATATGAATGTTTTTTCTTTATTTTAATTATGTTGGTTTTTTTTTACTAGAATTAATGTCAATTTTAAATAAGAAGACACACATAGAGTCATACCAGTCACACCATACGTAGGACTGAGGTTAGGATGATTCCTTCACATCCAAAATGACTTATTAATAATTATCCAGAAGTATCAAACAGTATGAATTTTTTTCTCATTTTTCACTACAACACTTCTTTTTTCCACTAAAATGTCATTTTAAACCGGAAACATGAACTTTTAGTCATATTGGTCACATCGTGTGTTGGTTTTATGTGAGTCTGATTCCAACATGTAAAAAATTACTTAAATTAATAGAATCAAAACATGATTTCTAGGTTTTTAGTGAGTAAAAAATTCAGAACTAAAATGTCAATTTTAAACAGATAAAAAATACTTTTAGTGGAACCAAGCACATTGTATATCAGATTGAGGTGAGGTTGATTCCTAAATCTCAAAAAGATCACTTATAGATCATTTTACTGAAGTATTAAAAAAATATTAATGTCTTTTATGAGTTTTGATAATGTTAGTTGTTCTTTTTACAAAAATTAATGTCAATTTTAAATAAGACGTCACACTTGGAGTCATATTGGTCACAATATAAATCATATTGAGGTGAATCTGATTCCTACACATATCAAAATACTCATGGATCATTTTCATAAAGTATCAAAAAACGTTTTTTTTTATGTTTTGAGTGTGCAACTTGTGTTTTCTACTAAAAGGGCATTTTAAACTAGAAACACAGACTTTGAATCATACCATTCATATCATTTGTCTTTTTGACATGAGACTAATTCCAACATGTGACAAATGACTTTTGAATAGTTTTCTTTATTTATCAAGACAACTTGAGTTTCATTTCTTAGTTTTTAGTGACATATGGGGTGAGGATGGTCCCAAAATGTCCAAAATTACATATGGATCAATGTAATAAAGTATTAAAATAATATAAATGTTTTCTTAGTTTTGAGTATGTCATTTGTCTTTTTTACTAAAATTTTTGTCAATTATATATAAGATGACACACCTGGAGTAATACCGGTAATACCATGAATCATATTGAGGTGAATTTTATTCCTACATGTCCCAAATTACTTATCGACCATTTTCCTAAAGTATCAAAAAATCAAAATGTGTTTTCTCAGTTTTGAGTACGTCACTTTTGTTTTTTGATAAAAGGTTTTTCTAAACTAGAAACACATAATTTCAGTCATAGCAGTCACATTGTGTGTAACTTTTACATGAGATTAATTCCTAAATCTCACAAATGACATATAAATAATATTCCTAAATTATCATGAAAATACGAGTGATTTTTTAATTTTTCATTGAGTGAAATTTTTGGAACAATAATATCAATTCTAAACTGACAACATACACATTGAGTCATACTAGGCACATCATGTATCAGATGTAGGTAAGGAATATTCCTAGATGTCCGAAATGCCTTGTGGATTTTTTTTATAAACTATCAAAACAATAAAAATGAATTTTCTTGGTTTTGAGTATGTTATCTATCGTTTTTTATAAAATTATTGTCAATATTGAGTAAAAAGATTTACATGAAGCCATACCAGTCACATTATCAGTATAATTGAGATGAGGATGAAACATACACATCCAAAATTACTTACAAATAATTTTCATAATGTATCATAACAAAATTAATTTTGTTTCATAGTTTTGAGTATATCACTTTTGTTTTTTACAAAAATATCATTCTAAACTAAAAACAAATTATTTGAGTCATACTGGTCACATTGTATGTCATTTTGATGTGATATTGATTCATATACATCCAAAATTACTTATTAATATTTTTTCAAAATTATAAAGACAATCTAAGTGTGGTTTCTTATATTATAGTGAGTGAAATATGTTTAGCTAAAATGTCAATTTTAAACTGATAACAGATGATTTGAGTCATTCTACTCACATTGTGTATCATATTGAGGTGAAAATAATTCCTACACATCATAAATGACATATGGATCTTTTTTAGAAATTATCAAAACAATTTGAATGAATTTCTATGGTTTTGAGTATGTAAAGTGTCCTTTTTACTAAAATTAATTCCAATTTTAAATAAAAAATAGGCACTTGGAGTCATACCGGTCACAGCATACATCGAACTTAGGTGAGGATAATTCTTACATATCACAAATGTCTTATTGATTGTTGTAATAATTCTTCAATACAATCTAAAGGTTTATTCTTAGTTTTGAGTATGTCATTTTTTTACAAAATATTTCATTTTAAACTGGAAACAAGAAATTTTATTCATATAGGTAAAATAGTGTGTTATTTTGATGTGATAATGACTCTTATACATAAAAAATTAATTATGAATCATTTTAATAAATTACCAACATAATTTGAGCACATTTTTCTTGGTTTTGAGTATGTCACTTGGCATTTTTACTAAAAGTAATGTCCATTTTAAATAAAATGACACATTTGGAGTCATACCATGAGCACCTCGCATTAGATTGTGGTGCAGAAAATTCCTACACATCAAAAATGAAATAGGGGTTAATTTCCTATGTTATCAAAATAATATTAATATTTTTGCACAATTTTGAGTAAGTGATGTGTTCTTGGAATTAAATGTAAATTATAAACTAAAAACATACAGTATGAGTCATACTAAGAATATTTTTTATCATATTGATGTGTGACTATTTGAGTATTTGATATATATTTTTCTTTTAACTATCTGAAAAAATCTTGAAAAGAGAGATCATGTTCCATTCTGATGGAAGAGAAACACAATGCTCTCTAAAACACTTCATGTTTCAGGAATCCTGGGATTTCCTTTTCCCTCTGAAAGGAACATGTTCTCTCTTTTCTATCTTGTTGCAGATAATTGAAATAAAAATATGACTTCCGAAAATATTTTTGAATGTAACTAAATAATTAATAGATAAAAATGATAAGGAAATTAAATTACAAACAGTAGATAAATTATGATAAGATTAATTAAATCATGAGCACAAATTCACTTTTTAAAGATGGTTGTATTCATTATTGAAATATTTACTTGTTTTCATTATCATAGTTGTAGCTTTAAAATACAGTCTCTCATGATCATGAGAAGCTTCGAACAAAATGCCCCAACTCAAAAAATAATAATCAACATATATGAGATTGCAATTCACATGTGAGTAATACTAAAATGAAATAAAATAAGCATATATATTAAATAATACATTACTTCTATGGACAATATTTTATTGTAACAACATAAATATGGGTAAGGGTCTACATGAGAATATGTTTTTTAAATATTCAGAAATAATTGAACAACCAAGAATTATTTTAACTCACTAAATTTATTTAATAAAATATAGATATAAGTGAATTTTTTTCTGATCTTTGGGAATGTGTTTCCTTATATTTATGTATGTGATGTTTTTTTAATTAAAATGTAAATTAAAAAATAAAAAACATACAATTTTAGTCATATCGTACACATTATGTATAAGATTGAGGTGTTGGTGATTGATTATGTGATGTATGATTTTCATTCCACCATCAACACCAATACAAAAAAAAATGAAATGTACTATTTAAATTGAAGAGGAAACCCCATGACTCATATAATGCCTAATACCAAAGAAATATTTTCTCTCTTTTCTAGGTTTCTACAGACAGTTGAAGGAAAAACATCACTTCACAAAATATCTATGAAAAAATAAATAATTATCAGATAAAAGTGATAAGGAAATTAACTTAAAAATAGTAGATAAAATGATGAAAATTTAACTAAATATGTAATAGGAATTAAACATTTCATATTAATAGTAAAGGAGTGTCTCATCATTGTGGATGAATTAATTTCTTTATTATCTCTAGGAAAATTAACAAATTAAGTATTAAATTAAAATAATGAAGAAATTAACTAAAAAATTTAGATGGAATGATGATAAAATCAAATAAAAGAAGTTTTTTTCTATCTATAAATCATTAAACTATAATATATTATTCTTGAATATATGAAACCAAAATAAAAGGAATTTAGTCAATATTACACAACCCAAAAAGAAAATATCTCATAATCTCATTCCAGACAATGTGATATATTTAAGCACTTTACAATAATATAACATTAATGTATTACACGAAAGTCCCATAAAAACTTTTTTCATTATGGGTTGGGGAAAAAGTCATATATAAAAATATCCTTCTTATTTTATATAAAAAAACTAGAATAACCCATTATATATTCCATGATTATACTAAACACTAGTATATCCTTTTATTTATCTCTATAAAACATTAACCATTAGTGAAAACCTATTAAAGTTCATTGATTGCACAAAAATTAATATTTATATTTGATTTTTTATTAATGATAATAAAATATATCTTTCCCTTTCACCGTCATATAGGGTAAAAAATTCATGATAAACCATTTACCTTCTTAAATGGGATAAACATTAATGTAACCAATAATTTATTTTCAGAAGACACAAAACTCCATTATAAATTTTTACCCCTTTTTTGATAGTACTAAACCTCAGCATAACCCTTTATAGCATTGAAATGCCATTAAAATATTGCACATACATTACGTCTTCATGGATTGTGCTATAGATTAGAATATTATTTTAAATATTCTAAGAGATGATAAAATATAAACTAAAAAAATAATTATTTATTTATCAAGATGGAAATATCCTTATTCTCTTGAATTGTTTTATTGATAATGATGTAGAGTTTTTTATTAATGATCTTATGAACATGGATTATTTTACATAATGAATGTGCACATGCATATTAGTGACAAACTAGTGGACACATTTATTAATGGTGAGCCAGTGAAAATTAACTATATTTATAATAAGGTTAGGTTAAACACCTCTACTCATGTAATGATTATGATTTTTTGAGATATAATAGTGGCATGATTAAATTTTACATCACGTGACTTCAAAAGAATTTGTTTTAGTTAGTCAATTTCACTAATGTAAATGTGTTCTGTTGTTTTTATGGATTTCACAAGAATTTTTCATATTATTTCATACATTTAATTTATTATAAAAAGACCAAATAATTCAACCACCCACCAAAGTGAATCCACAATATTATTTTTTTTGGAAAATTCGTGATTAAGTCATTGAAATTTTGTATTTTATTTATTAATGGTTTTGGATCAAGATACTAGCTTCTTTTTCAATGGGACACCATTGGTATTTTCAGTGCTTCATGATTTCATTTGAAGATGGTTTTATATTTTGGGGATTTCATTATAAAGTGGATTATTTTTATTTGAATCCATATTTCATTTGACACTAGCCCTCCACGATGACAACAATCTCTCAATGTTGTTTGTTCTCCAATAGTTCTCTCAAACACCTGTTGGATTCAGTGGTTGATTACACATATATTTATTAAAAAATTATATCAGGATTATATACATGTTTTATGATTGGATTGATGTTTTATAATACTCAAGGGACTATTAGATTCACTTTTAAGACCCTTTATTTACAATGTAGAGATTCCAGGGGCAAGAAACTACCTCTATTTTTGGTTGATGTTGTTGAGAATTTTATTTATAAGGGGATTATGTCACACTTCAGTAATATTTGATCATACATATAATGTAACAATAAAAATTTTAGCATATGATAATGAGTTTGAAAAAATATTTTGTTTTTTTTTGAAAAAAAAATCACCACATAAATTCCTATAAAAAATCTTGTAAACAAGTAGTAAAAAAGTTCAATAATAAACCAAAATCAATTTTATAATGGATCTTATATTAAGTGAAGATTGTTGTAAGAACTTTTAAATAATTTTGATCAAACAAAACCTTGGTACGATCCCCATTAAACTCCATTTCCCATAATTGTATTGTTTATAGGTCTGCGCTTTGTCTCCTCCTCTACCTAAGTTTTTTCCTCTGCCTCCTCCTTCGCCTCGGCCTATGCCTCTACCTTTGCATCAACCTTTTCCTTAACCTCCGCATCTACCTCTATCTCTTCCTCTACCTCCTCCTCCTCCTCTTCCTCAAACACTAACTTTTCCTATACCTCCTCCATTTCCAAACAATTTTATTATTCGTAGGACAACACTTCTAAACAAATCTATTTCCTTCATTATACATCTACTTGAGAAATAGATAAAACAAATAACATATAAGAATTAGGACTCTAATTATTCACACCAAAAATATATTTATAATGTAGTATACCATACTATATCACAGGAATAGTAGGTAATAAAATAAATTCATTATCAGAAAGCATTCTAATAAAATATACCCTTCCCACTCATCTCTATACAAATTTACTTCTTATTTTGAGTGTGAAGGTTATTGTCAGTCTTGGTTGTAATGAGAAAATATAGAAAAAAATATTAAGAAATATTTTAAATGAAATTTTAATTACCTTTGAAACATACCTCTTTGAGGATGTTGGTCTTCAGATGATTTTTGATCACTTTCATAAATTTACAAACATAATATTCAGAATTATTACGATTATCTTACATTGGAAACTATGGAAACATTGACCAAAATAAGTAAATTGTTTATAAATATGTTTTATAGTTAAATATTTATATACATACCTTAATCAATTTCAATTTTATATAGTCTAAAATCTTGTTATATTCAGTCACTGACATCAGAACATGATTTAAACTTTATTTACCTACAGACCTACCATAACAAAATTCTTGTTAAAACACAGACTAAAACATATAATTCAAATTTTATCTATAAAATTTTGAATGTAGTGTATTATAAATTCACAATACACATCATGTGTGGTTTTTTTATCAATATCCATGCATTAGATCCAAAATAATATTTGGGGTATCTAGATTGATTATGATAAGTATCCGGTGTTTCTTAAAAAAGAAAAAACAAATAATTCATGCAAGAAATAAAAATAAATTTTAAGTGATTTGATTTTAGATTTTTTTAATATATTAGGCATAAAAAAGGGTTTATTGTCTACTCTTTTTCCTCAAAATAATCACATACCTCATCTTGTTTTCTTCCCATTTTCTTCATTCAGCAAAGTAAATTTATCCATTGAAATGATGCAGGTTTTAATGAATACAGATCATTCTTCACAAGGATTTACCTTTATATATTAGTAATATAAACTCAGGTAGAAAAAAGGAATATTTATTAACATTAATAAACATATTATCTCACTATTTCAACAAAAATATTATGAAATTTCAACTTATGTATGTATTCACAATGATGGATCCCAACTATTCATGCTTAAGAATCACATTTATACTATCGAAACCAACTACTCCTATCGTGATAGTTCTGAATTTTTCTTATTCGTATGGAATATATGAAATAATCTCATATTTTAATGAGGTATTTTCATGAATTTTTAATGATAATAAATGTTACTTTGGAACTGGTAGGGAGACGGTACTCTCGAAAGGTCCTTTGGATTTCTTGGTTGATTCATTAGATTTCTATTATCCAACCTTCTGTTTCCCCATAGATTTATCCATATTTAATTTAATATATCACTTCAAACCATTTTTCATCAATTGTTACAGGTTTTTCATATAAAAAAACCTTTTAATGACATACCTAATGTATCTATATAAGATTATACTTCCATTCTATGAAAGTTCCAATAACATCATTGACCGTTGTAATATCTAGATCATCAAGTGGAATAAAAAACACAATAGTCAGATCATGAGATACCTCAGTACCCAATATCATGGGATTTTTGGGAGTTAAATAAGTTGTGGCTTGTCTCTTGAGATATTATACACCATACCTTTTCCAACAAGATGGTGTTTGGGTGTTGAAAGATAGAAATCATATACAATAGTACATTGCATAATTTTAGAAATATAAAGTTACCAGAAGTTTTTTGATTCACATTAAGGAAAAATATTAATGGAAATTTGATTAACTCAAGTAAGGTATGTGGTTGAGGGGAATGACTAGCCTCAAATCTAGAAGGTTTATTTTGTTCTTCATGTATGGATCTTTTTTCCACTACTGGTTAAATTTTATCATTTCTCAAACATTGGTCTTCCCAACCATACCAAACTACTATATCTTCTAAAGCATAAATTTTTTCCTAAAATCAATTAATCATCTTATATGTATCTTTACGTAGTTTTATCTTCTATAAATATGATCATGTACACACTCCAAAACCTACTCCTATAATGTGACCATTTTTTTTTGACCGCTTCAAAGCTACAGAAAGTATTTTTTTTCTGTACAACCGCGATCCATTATTCTATATAACCCATACAAAAAATATGAACATAAATAGATATTTTTATGTAATAATGTTATAAATTATAAGGAATTAATATTAATTCATACTTTCACATGTATCCTTTACTTATTTTGTCTTTTCATCGACTAGTTTGACCTCTTTATTTAAGAGAGACTCCATCCATAGCACATGATGTGGTATGGAAGTGGATTTGGATTTTGAATCACCAATTTTAAAATAAAAAAAAGGAAATTATATTGGTTTATATCACATATAACTGTTATTTTTTATTTAAAATACATACCAAGTTCTTATCTAGTGAAGCAGGCCCAATCCTTGCTTTTTTATAGGGGTACATTTTTTTTGTACATGTTATTTTTTTAAAACCCTTTTAATATTTCATAAATTAAATTTTTTTTATAAAATTAGATAAAATAATTAATTTAAAATAATATATTATCTAATTAAATTCAATTGAAATGATTTCTCATCACGATGAATGATGAAATCATTCCATTTTTCTTGCTTTATAATATGCGTGTAACTAACTGGTGGGTGGGGATTTACTTTTACATAAACATACCTAATATGTATCTTGGTAAGAAGAGTGTGAAAGTCTATATGGACTTTTCTAGCATCCATTATGAAAATTTCTTATGGAATTTTTCTAAAATTAATGAACTATTTAAAAATGAATGAAAATTAAATCTGTGGTTCACAATAAATTTTTTTAGTAGAACAGAGAAATTATATCAAAACATTAAAATTATATCTTCCAAAAGGGTTTCGTTTTTTATAAGATGATCAGGGAACCATAAATCTATTTCAACCAGCACATTCATCCTCATTATGACCAAAACATAACTAATGAACATTGACTTTTTGTGGTCAGTAGGTTGGCCAAATTGACTCCAGCTAACCTCAAATTTTATACCCTTACTTATTACCTTTAAAATTTTATTCAACAGTGTGATAATTTCCTATTTTTCTATAAACATGTTGTTGATCCCCTAATAATTATGCTGTTTTAGAATCAATAGTCTCTTCTTCCCTTGGATTGGTAACAACATCATGTAAAGAAGATATTATCACCATGGGTTGTCATGCAATTAATTTAGATTATATTAATATAGTAGATAAAAAATAATGTAATGAGGAAAAAATATTTTATTAAAAATAATATAACCTTCTAACTGAACTCTATTTCTTTTTTTATAGATTGTATTGTTTTCAATCGTCTGTCGAGAATCAAAATCCTCTATTTTTTCCCCCTCTATCATACAGGACATTTTCTACATTGGGACATGCATGAACTCATTATCATCTCTCAATGAAAGGGAAATCGTTGATTGAATTTTCATCTGAACAAATAGTGGTTTATTAGAAAATTGTAAAACTGACAGATTATTGTTTGTTAGATCTATGAAATACGATACTTGCAATACATGTGATGCCATTATGAATGAATTACCTTTTTTCCCTTCCATAATGACATTAAACTTCATGAATTTCATCTCATAAACAATCACTACACTCCTTTTATCAAGCAATTTTTAACGGAAAATCAAGAATTGTAATATTGTATAATCCAACTTGTATATCTACCTGATAATGCCAAAATATGACATATTTTCATAAATTTGATTTGTATCCTTAGAACCATATATGTTAATCAATACCCCCACAAGTGTAAATCCAATGTATTGCATCGCACTATAGTTATCATGTTCTTTTTTATATAACATATAATCATTGATTACCAAAAAATTGTAAGATATAACAATTTCATTTGTTCCCCTGGTAGGCCATAGAATTCATTCATCTATTGTATTCATATTTTCCGATAACTCCTTATAAATTTGATCTCTGAACCTTCCAAGAAACTATTTATTAGGTGTATTTTATATCCATCCTTCATCCCATGATGGATTAAAATCTCCAAGAAGTTATTTGTGGAATTAAACATATGGATCAACATCTTAACTATTATGTAAAATGTAATGGTTCTCTTGATCCCAATATGTAATACTAACTGTAACAACATGTCATCTTGAAATCCCTTCATGCATAAGGCGTCCACTATGACTAGGCTTTGGGAGATTGGTGTTTACTACATCTGATAGTTAATCTATATAGAATTCAATAACTTCATCAAAAATATATCATTTTTAAATATAACGTCTAGTTGACATTGATTCTTGAAATACCCTTTCAAAATCATTATATACCATTCAATGGGGGTACATAGTTCTATAATGGATAGGACCATGTAGTAGAACCCTTCTAACCAAGTGAACCTTTAGGTGTACCATTATATAAAAAAATTATGGTGGGAAAAACATTTCTAATTCATATAATATAACATCAACCATTTTATTCATGATTGAAACTTCATCAATTATATAACATGACAACATATAGATTTTATAAATAAGTGGATTATAGTTAATGTATGTCGTACATTTTAGGAGGAATCTAATGGAAAGAAAGGAGAATCAAATCTTTCATCAAAACATGATAGTCATGTCATTTTATTCCCTTTAAATTCAAATTATTCATTTAAGTGACATTCTTGATATTTTTTTAATACCCCTATCTAACTTTTTCACCATTAAGTAAAAGGAAAATTTACAATTTTTTCATATATGGATAGAGTTCATGATGCTAGAGGAATAAAATTATACCCTTTACCCTTAAATGTTTCCAACTCTTACCTCATCCCCATGTCAATCATGTTCAACCAAGCCTTGGTTCTATATTTCATTTTTTCAAGAACTTTTAGTAACATTACTATAATACTATCAAATATTTTTTTTCTTCATGTATGAAATCATTAAAATTTATGACGTATAAACAATTCTAATATGGTTATTAAAATAAAATTGATTTCTTATTCCAACCTAATTTCTTAAGGTTTTTTAAAAATTCATTACAAAAAATAAGGTCAATGTCTTTTACTTTATAGAACAGTTTATAACCCATTAGTAAAGACATTGTTGTACCTTGTCTGGTATTCCATAAAATTGATGTCATCTTGGATTAGTATTTTTTTCATCGAGGTAAAAATTTATGATGTCTTAAAAACGCAGTCTTTGAGGAATGTTTCAACTAAACTGAGTGTGTGAATTCTTCAAAAATTGGACTCCCTAATATTTGTTAAATGCTATAGCCTGACAAATTTCCGTAAGAAGGAATGAAATTTATCATCCTATAAAACATGACCCTCAATTTTAATTCTTCACTTCTATGAGTAACATTCATTATAACAAATATACCCCACATCAATTTTAGATCTATGGTCAATGGTGCCAAATTGACATCAATATCATTACTAGGTTGATTTGGTCTAGATATAAGCATAGAAAACATAATGTATTTGTGCTTCATGCATAACCATGGTGGAAAGTTATAATTTACCAACATGATGGGACATTTAATATGAGTACTACTATGTACACCAAAAGTATTTATTTCATCTCTAGATATCACAAGACAATATATTCTAGAATCATTTCCAAATTCAAGATAATAATAATAAATTTTGTTTCACATAGGTTAATCTACTAGATTACATAGGTTCCCATATTTAATTATTATATCTACAAGTCATGTGAATTGTCTTTTGGTTTTCTAACATCGATATAGTCTTCTAAACTACAGAATGATAGGAAAGAACTATATATATTTTGAATACTTGATTTAATTTTCTTGAATCGATCCACTCCACATTTAGGTAATTTTATGAGTGATTAATGGTCCTTGTGAAATAATATGAAATCATTTAGTCAAGCATGTATTTTCTTAGAGACCATTCCAATTGATTATAACATTCATTTAGCATCATATGTTTGATATATAAGATCAATTTATTTTGGGATCATATCTTTCATGTGGCCAAGTAGTTATTTAATGCTAGTGTCGCTCCATCTGCTATAATCATTAAAATTAGATAACTTCAAAATAGCTGAAAATGTGGTGTATTTTGTAAAACTGGATTACAATGGTCTTTTAGAATATGTATGTATCTTCTCAATCAACATTGGACAATCATGAAGGTCATCTTAAATTTCCCTTTTAATTTCTTTTATGGGATCTCCATCATTATTTACACTGGTATTCATACCAAATCATCTATAAACCACAATATTATCCCAATCTGTGTGCACGTTCAGTTTTTCCCATGTTTAGTCCAGAATTTATAGCTCTATATATTCCATGAAAAATCAAATTTTTTCCAACTCTTTCAGGATAATTTCTCTTCATTAACAACAAGAAAAACATAGGAAAAATATTTTAGAAGGGTTATATGCATGTTCTATTAGAAACATGATGAATTATTTAACTCCATATTCATACTCATTCATCAAAATATTAGTGTAAATCCATTTTAGATTCATATCCATCCTACTTGTTTGAAAAAAATATTCATTTTTACAATAAATAAATAAATACACGTAAGATATTAATTATCAAAGGTGAAAGTTATTAATAATTATAATAAGGGTAACCAAACATTTGATTATCTCATATAATTTCAATATTATTTGAAGGAAATATGTAGTTGAATTTATGAAAATAATTACTCCACTACGATATGTGTTATCTTATGAATCCATCCGAAGTTAAAAGTTATAGAGAACTTTCATCCTCATCATCTTAATCTCCTGAAGAGTTATTATTGCATTTGGTTTCTTGAGACTCATCCCCCATTTCTTTTGGACATGAACCCAGTATCTTAAACTAATTTGATCCATAGTCATCCCATAACAAGTACTAGTGATCATTTTAGATGAATAATACTTAGATTTGTTCAAGAAACATATAATAGATTGGGATGAATATCTAGAAAAAAAATCCAATAATAAATGTTTGAGAGATAAAGCTAACGAGGATGAAAGTTTCCCCCTTATAACATTATAAATTACCACATCTTAATTTAATATTTCAAATATCATATTATAACCACTTTAATAATTCAAAAGGATTCATTTAGAACTTTTAAAACTAAACTTGAAATCCATTTTTTAAATTCCACATGAAAATAGACTAATTTTTTTAAAACACTTATTGGATACAAACCCCTTTTCTATAAAAAATGTTAAAATCATCTGAAAATTTTAGTCGTATTCTAAAATCATTCACAGTTAATTAAAAGTATAAAATCATTTTAATGGAAATATTTACACTTTGAAATGTTTAAAAATTAATAGTTTCACTTTGAAATCACTTCATGAGTTTCAAAAGACCGAATCCATTTTTTTCATTTTAAAGGAAAACCTCATTTTATCCATTTCAAGAACCTGTTAAACTTTTAAAACCAATTTTATTTTTTCAAAAATTCAATTTAAACTAGGAATGACTATAAAAATTCTAAGTAAGCAACCACCTAGTTTAAATCAAATCATGATTAATAAACATTTCATAATTATGAAGCTAACATGAAAAAAACATTTTTTCAGAAGTCAATAGTAAATTAACAATTTAATATTATCAAGATTGTCCTAGAATACTAGCCAAAATAATGATGTTCCCATTTTATTATTTCAAAATTCAATCATTTCATAAAAAATAGTTTCATTAAATATCACACAAGAATCTAAAAGGTAATGTAGCTATCACATGTTTGGGTTATGTTAGCTCACTTTATTTTATAAATTTAACTAAATATTCTCATGTCTTATAACATTTTTGAAGAAAGGAAATTATTATTTGGTACATTTTTATGTCATAATATCTCCATTACTTTTAGTAAACCTAAATTTATTTTTAAATACCATGCTTAAATGCTATGATTATACTTAGTTTAGTATTACCTTTTATGCATTGAGATCATAACATCAAATTGATGAAAATCTTGTTACAAAACCATCAATGTTATAATATAAGGATAAATTTTTTCCATTACCTAGAAATCTAGTTTGAAATACTTATGAAGAATGTGTTTTTATTCTTGTAAGAAATTCCAACCATGAGATTTTCCTTACATAAAACTTTAAAAAGGAATAATATTTTCAAACAAAATTTTGAAAAATTTATTAAACTATTTATTTTTTCCTTTTAAATCAAATGAATCCCTTTAAAGACATTTTCCTTAGTCCATTCCTTATTTATTAAAAACACACATTTAAAAATACCTTTTTTATTTTTTTTAAAGAAATATAACTAAGAAGAAAAATGAATTATAATCAAATGTAAATAAAATGAAATAAATAAATCATCTTAAGTAATTGAAATACAAATCATCAAAATTAAATCAAGAGAGGGGTATCAAGATGGTGGTAGGGTTGTTAGTTGTGCTCGGTTGTGGCACATGATCGATAAGTCACATGAAAGAGGGGGATGCAGGGTGTTGATTTCCTTGAAACAATGTTTTCTAAAAAATTATTATAATAAAGTTTGTGTTGGATGGTTAAAATAGGTGAAATAAATAAATAAATAAATAAAGATGGCGTAATGGAGTTCACAACACCACGTCGCTCCATGGCGCAACATAGTGCATTCCACAACACTCCACCCGAATTTGGCTATTTCACAGGCACTCTGTGGCACAATGGTCACTAGCGCTAGCAAAATCATGATCATACACTAGTTCAATGCTAATCCCTAGATATTTCACAAAGCTACCCCTGGTTTTTCCTAACATGTAAGTGGAGGACAATAATAAAATATAATACATCTCAATAAAATAAAAAAATTATTAAAATAGTTCAACAAACATAAACTCACTCTCACCTTTAAAAACTCTTTAATGAAAAACCACTTCATAATAACATAAAAATATAATAATATTAATGACCCATGATCAATCCATATTAAAATAATGAACTACTTTTCACTTCTGACTCAATAAAGGGTCTTAACTTAAATGGTGTATATAAAAAAATATTAATCTAATTGGTAAAAAATATCAAACATATCTTACTCGCTTTAAAAATATGATAAAAGATGTCAAACATTACTTTTGAAACTTATCCAATACATTTAAAATAATGAAATGAAATAATAATTCCATGTTCTTTTATAATGTAAAAAAGCTTGTGGAAAAAAATAAAAATACTTTCTAATTCATATAAATCATTGATTAAAAAATAATGGTAATTCATTATAATTCATACGAAATAAATACATGAAATCCATTTTTTTATTCAATAAACACATGGGTGGAATTTTGAAAAACACTTTTTTGTGTGTTATTTCTATGGAAGGAAGTTCAAAACAGTAAACTCAAGGGAAAAACATTTGATGTTATTGATAACTTATGAAAAAACTTTATAGATACATAACCCCATCATGTATAATTATAATAGAATTAACTTTAGATAAAAACATGTATTTAAAGGATACATGCATTCATGGCTCCACATTTAAAAAATGTGAATGGGGCCACCAACCAGAATAGATGAAATTGGTGTGTGGAATTCCTAATATTCTAAATGGATTCAATAAAATTCCTTAAAGGGTCAATAAAAACCCAAAATCATAGAAAATCCCAATTATAAATTCATTTTATAAGGGAAATAAATGATGGATAACAAGTAGAAAGATATAATGAACAAAAAAAGATATCACCAAACAAGTATTCATTGAGTGAGGGGTAGTATAAAATAACATATATTGTATCAAAGCTTTGATTATTCCCAAAGAAAATAGAGATATCTCTAAATCTTGGATTTTTTCGAGCCTTGATTTGTTCGAGCCTTGGATTTGATCAAGCCTTTATTTGAGAGTAGATTTGATTAGGAGGAGCACCGATAAAAAGTTTATGTTGTGGAATTATTCCAATATCGCAGATGGTTTGGATTTTTTAAATAGATCTGAGACACTTTTAGTAGTGCTAAAAAAGTGTCGATAAAAGACATCTTTATAACACCCCATGATTATACGGTTTGTATCCACTTAAAAAATTAAATTCATAGATTGATTAAATTTTACCCAAAAATATTTCATATAGTATAAATCTTATAAAATAACATAGATAATACAGAAAATCATTATAAATGAAGAATGATTAAAATATGAATCTTTTTCTAGAAATCTATAAACATATACCAATGAAAGAGTTAACAGATCATTGAAATATAAATGTTACCCTTAAAAATAGTAATTAATCCAACAAAAAGGTAACCTTTCCATTGAAATTATAAATAAAATTTAGGAATCTTATAAATTAAAATATGGTATAATTATATCATAGTACAGGTAAATAAATATTTTTGAAATGATAAATTATGTATTAGTATTTTTATAGAACATAATTGTGTATTTAAAAAATTATAATTAATTTAATGATTTTAGGAAAAAATTCATAAAATATAATCATAGATTAATATTTTTCTATATTATGATTATATGAAAATTTTATGAGACCTTAAAAAATTTTAAAAAAGTGTTATAAAAGAAGTTGTAGTTTTAAAATATGTATTTTTTGAATAGATGATGATTTTAATTAAATATTAAATTCTCATGTCTACAAAATTATTTCATAAAAATGGAGTTTATTTTTTAATTATACACGTCAATAAATGGTTAGAGTTATTTTTGGATATTTTTCTAAAATAATTGAATTTTTGGTGAATAGAGAAATATGACAATTTACGATATATATGCATTATAAGTTAAATACAATGTTCATTGAGTCATCACAGATATAAGAACCATAATCTATAACATTTCTTAATTATTTAAAATATTTAGTGCTAATTCTAAACTATTAATATTCTTGAGGCAAAATAATAAACTAATTAATAAAATAATGAGGAAACACCCCTCCCTACATTATAAACACTACCCATGACCACATCTTCTCCTCACACCATATAAGCCTTGAATATTATCCAATTACTACCCAATACTCTTTAAATGTCTCTTCCCCACATCCATGAGCCTTTGGTCTCAGATAAATACCAATTCCAATCCCTTTAAGGAGGTTCTCAAGGAGAAATAACTGGAGAGGTAAAATCCTCTTTCATTTTCCATTATTTTCTTTTCAATTTTATTTATTTTGTTATCCTTCCCTCACCTCTTATATCCAAACATGAATAATGTATATATATTATTTTATATATTATTTTATTTTATTTTTTTAATGGAAAATATATCATCAATTACTTTCTCATCTCCTTTTTATTCTAAAAATGAAAATATTGTCCATGATATGCCGATTTACCGACACCGTCAACGATGTATTTTCATTTTCCATTACCACCTTTAATTCTGAATATATAACCATTATTATTGTTAATTAATATTTTATTATACATATTATAATTATTATAATGTTATTAAACAAGTATATATACATAATATTATTTAATAAAACATAACTAGTTTATGATAATCCAAAATTCCCCTGAATAAACTAATGTTCATAATTAATGATTTATCTGATAAAAAATCCCCATATTTTGAGAAAAAATAATATATAAGACCATTTAATATTATTTATTTATATTAATAAAATATAATTTCAATTTTGATGATTTATTTCTCATTTTACATGATCTTCTATACATGAATACAAGTAAACTGATCATGAAAACCAAGGAAATGAACTCTCCCGAATGACGAAAATGAATCTTATAAATCATTAAAATGGAAAAAATGAACATAATAAAATTATAATAAATATAATATGTGTATAAAATTTTCTTAATTAATTAAATAATGTATTTAATCTGATTAATCAGGACATTAAGATCAAGTGTAGAACTCATTCGGAGAAAAGGTAAGGGATTCTCCCTAAATGTTTATTTCTCATTCAGGTTACTCTATCAATTTCTTTACCCTAATTTAGTTCTTAATTCTCATTATGTACACTTCATAAATTATATGTGTATTTTCCAAAGATATTTACCTATCTCAATTCTTTTTTCTTAGACGTGAAATACATGTTTTATAAGGATTGTTTTTCAATATCTCCTTATAAGCAAGCCCGAATAAAGGGAACTTTCCAATTTCCTACCCATTTTTAATTACCATCCATAACCTATTATAATCTAAAAATATCTTTATAAAATAATTTCTTTTATCATGAAAACATTATTAGTTCATTTTTTGTGTTTTACAATCAATTATTCCTTTTTCCATTTGAAAGACTCTTTATTATTTTCCTTAAACCTCGCTAAAGAGGCTCATTTCTAAAGTTCATTAAACACTACATTTAAATGTATTTACTTAAGTTGGAAATAATTTATCAGGATATATTCTTATTTTCCATTATTAATTTCCAAATATTATTTAAATCCATTCTTTCATGGACTCCATTATGATTATACCTTTGGTTATGCATTATTCACCACTTATTCCTTGTATATAATGTATATATACATCCCTTTCCTTTGTGATCAAAATTAATTGAATATTTCATTAAATATCCGTATTTAATATATCATTTATATTATTATTTCCTTATCCATGTAACATTTTAATATATAGTTCTTTCTTTGAATGATGTTTTAATTTAAGAAATATTGATGAGTATGTACCCTATACTCAGAAAGGATATTTTGAAAAGGAATATTGTTCATGAATTGAATCTATTTATGAAGAATGATTTGGTATTTTAGTGATAGGTGGTGCCTTATATATCCACTTGATGCGTCTACGAGTCTCATAAGACAAAATAGTTTGTGAAAAAACCCTTCATGTTTGTTTCTAAGAATAATGAGACATGTTTTTACCTACAGCCTTTAATCATCTTAACGATATAATGATTCATGTATTGGATACATTTCCTAAAATAAATAAGCATCTTATTTATTCAATTTTCAATTTTTACTTTTCATGACATTTTCACTATGAAAAAAATATATCGATGCATTTTTATCGTCATTTTATTAATGGCATGTGTTTTTCAGATTATTTATCTTTCCATAATAACTAACCCTTATTGAAATTACTTCACTTATTGTTATTTCATATAACCCTTACCGAGTGTTTGATATCACACTTTAATTTTTTTCCCTTCCTCATGTTTTGAAGATGAAATATTTGAATAAGTAAAAAGAGGAATTTTATTTTATTATGTTATGTACTATGTTAAAATACCAATGTAAAAAGGGAACCATATATGTTTCTAGTTTCTTTCAGTCTACTAAATTGATCGATCCTCGGTGATGTGATCTCCTATATCCATGAAATTGTAATTAAACAACCACTAACTATAGGATATTGGGGTCTATGTTGTTACGGTTGGTATCACAGAATATTTTTTAGAAACCTTGGAAACAATATTTTAAGTAAATTTTGGAATTATAAAATTTTCTTATAGTGATTTTTTGGCTCAATACAAATGATGATTATGATCTAACTTAATGTGTGCCAGTATTTAGGGATAGCACGTAATAGAATGAAAAGAATCAATACCCACTGACAATTTAGGGATTTCCCACTGATAACGTCAATCCAGTTAGTGTTATATGTGAGAAGATCATGTATATATTAGGACAACATACTCAGGTTATGAAAAATAACCATACTTCACCTATGTTGGATTACTTTGTGCGGTATAAGCCATCATCTTTTAGTTATACTACTAATTCAGTGGTAGCTAAGCAGTGGATCAAGTCCCATTAAAAGATATTTCAAGCATTAGGATGCAATGAAAATGAAAGGTAGTACTGGTGGTATATTGTCTTAAAGTAGATGTTGATCAATGGTTTTCATTGATCCAAAATAAACAGAGGAATATAAAATAGAAGACATGGAATTGAGAACCTTTAAAGAAACATTCTTCAACAAATACTTCTCTCGTGAGCAGCAAAACAAAATTAAGTGAAAATTCATTAGTTCAATGAAAAGGTAGGAGTAGAATGTTTTTTATTATGAGGCGACCTTCAAAAGACTATTCAAGTATGCTATAGAATATATACAAGATTCAGAAGATAGGATTGATAATTTCTTTTAATTTCTTAATCCATGTCTCTCAGGGGAACTAGATTCTCAAAACAATTCATCATATGATGAAATAGTTTTAAGTTCCATAAAAATGGGGAAGTAATTTTATAGATACTACATGTTCTAGGGAAATCAATATAAGAATTCTCCTTTTTATGACCATGGAAAAGGTGAAGCATCAAAGAAGAAGCAGGTAATGACGTAATTTCCATTATGCGGTAATTGCGGAATGAAACATCCTGGTAAATTCTTGAAAATAATGAGAGTTTCATATTAGTGTGGTGAAAAGGGTCATCTAGCTAATGATTAAAAGGGAAATAAACTTATAAATTATGTTCAATGCTTCAACTGTAATGAAATGGGGAATTATTCAAATTCATTCCCCAAGTTTTAGGGGAATCTACCAAAAAAATAGGTGAATGGGAGATGGACAAGCTAATGAGATCACTACATCTAAAGTATAATTACCCAATGTTGATTTGTAAAGTAAATTAATTATATCTAGAAATATAATTAATGCATTATTTGATTCTGCATCATTTTACTATTTTATATCAACCCAGTTTTCCAAGAAAATAATACATTTCCCCTTTGATTAAACAAAGAAGTTATCAGTCAAAACCACTAAGGGAAGTATTACTGTAACAAAAATGTGTCGTTAAGAACCATTTTGGACACATAAACGTTCTTTAGTTATTAACCTTATCATCCTACTCATGGTTTTCATTTAAATAATCCTTTGTATAAATTGGATTTCAAAATATGATGTGAAAATTTATTATAAAAAGAAGGAAATTACAATATGTGAGGAAGATGTAGAATCACTTATCTTTATATTAGAAACCTCATCATCTGATTATTATCTAGATCGTCCCCTAATAGCTATACTGAATTAAATTCTTATGGATTAAGAGAAAACAATATCTAGGGATGAGGAAAGTAATCTTTAAATTGAGGATGCACCAATTTTGCACGAATACATTAATGTATTTATTGAGGAAATACCTGGGCACCCCTAGATCATGAAGTGGAATTACCATTGACATAATACCAAATGAAAAACCAATATCATATACTCCTTATATAATAAAAACAATAGAATTAGTGTAACTTAAAAAATAACTAGAGGATTTGAGTAATAAGGTATTTATTCTCCCTATTATTTCTCTATGGGAATCCCTTATTATATTTGTGAAGAAGAAAGATGGATCCTTGTAGATGTGAATTGACTATAGATAAATTAATGATATTACAATAAAGAATAAGTAACCTCTCCCTAACATTGATGATTTATTTCCTCAACATTGTTGATCTCAATAATTTTCAATGATTGACCATCATTCTGGGTATTATCAATTGTCTGTAAGAAAGGAACATATTCCAAATATAGCTTTTCAAACCAGGAGTGTACATCAAAAGTTTACAGTAATTCCATTTGGACTGAATAATAAGCCCTCTAATTTCATGGATCTAATGAACAAAATATTCAAGTAATATCTTGATAATTTCATGTGGTATTTATTGATGATATCTTGTTGTACTCAAAAATCTATGAGGACCATGATAACCACTTATGGATTATTCTGAAGACTCTTAAAAGAAAATTGATATATGGGATGTTTAGAATGTGTGAATTATGGATTCAATTAGTTTCTTTTCTTTTCTGTATTGTCTATAGGTATATAATCTCAATTGATCTAGAAACTAAAAATTCAATCCAATAATTCCCTACACCAACAAACATTACTGAGGTACATAGTTTCATTGGTTTAGTAGGCTATTATCTGTTTTTGTACATTTTTTTCCAATTGGATAACCCATTTACCAAGATCACATGTAAAGGGGTTAAGTTTATATGGTGAAAAAAATGTACATAATGTTTTGAAGAATTATGGAATATATTGGTCAATGCTCCTATTATGACTCTACTATCAGGAAATGATGGCTTTGTGATATATAGTGATGTATCATGGAATAGACTAGGTTTTTTCCTTATAAAAAATGATAAAGTTATTCCCTATGAATCAAGAAAATTTAAGACACATGAACAAAGTAATCCAACATGTGATATTGAGTTAGAAGCCATAATGTTTTCTTGGAAAACTTGGAGACACTATCTCTATGGTGAAAGATGTGAGATATATTAATATCACAAGAGTCTGAAATAAATATTTACATTGAAAGAACACAACATGAGAAAGATATGGTGGATCTAGTTACACAAATATTATGATTTCTCAACACACTACCACCTATGAAAATCAAATATGGTAGAAAATGAATTAATAAGGAAAGATCACAGACTTCTAACCCAAATTAAGATTGGGAAAGATATTATATTTCTGGATTTAGTAAATATGGATTTTTAGAATTGTTGAGGAATGGGAAACATCACTCCTTTTTCAAATGATTCTAAAACCATATTTACTAGAGAAGATAAAAATATATCCATACGATGATGAGAATTTCAAAAATAAAATTAAATTAGTTATGGATGAAATATTTGTAGACTTCATGTGTGAGGATAGTGTTCTAAAATTTGGAAGGAGGTTATGTGTTCAATCCATATAGGATCTAAAAAGGGAACTATTAGATGATTCTCATAGGTCAAATTTCTATATACACCATGGTATTAGCAAGCTATATAGAGATCAGAAGGAACATTTTTTATGGAATAATATGAAGAAATAAATTGATGACTATGTGCCAAGGTGTCTAGTTTTTCCACAAGGGAAGGATGATTGAAAAAACCTTGATGAGTCATTAAATCTCTAAATATTCCTATGTAGAAGGGGTATGATATTATTATGGACTTTTTCACAAGACTAACAAGGACAACTAGATGGAATGATGCGATATGAGCTATTGTTGATCAACTTACAAAACTGGAAAATTATCCCATTATAATAGAATATTTACCTATTGAGTGCCCAGAAAGTATATATATTAATGAAATTGTAAGACTTTATGGTGAGCCTTTATTGATTGATTTTGATCGAGATCCCCATTTTACATCAATATTTTGGAAGTGTCTTCATAATCCTTTTAATACTAAGCTTCATATGAGTGATGATTATCACCCTCTAACTGATGAACAATATGAAAGGACTATTCATACATTGGAAGACATATTGATATCATGCTCACTTGACTTTCAAGGTATATGGGGTCAGTATTTACCTTTGGTGGAACTTTCCTAAAATAATAGTTTCCATTATAGTATTCAAATGGCTCCATTTGAAGCACTATATAGAAAGGGATTTCATACTCTAACCAGTGGGGATGAAGTATGTGAGAGGAAACTAATAGGCCTTGAACTTATTGAAGGGACAATTACATATGATAAGACTATTTTTGCTCATATTAAATAATCTCAAAGTAGAAAAAAAAAGATTTATGATAACAACCATAGAAATGATTTGAAATATCAAGTTGAGGATCACATCTTTCTGAAAGTATCCCATGGAAGGGTGTCATAAGGTTTGATAAGAAATGGAAACTGATCCCCATGTTAATTTTACCATTTGAAATTATAGAAATAATTGGAGCTATAGTGTACTATTAATAAATTCCTCCTGGCTCAACAATGTCCATGACGTGTTCCACATATCATTATTAAAGAAGTACATGCCAGATCCAACACATGTACTCACCTGTGAGAAAGTAAAACTTTACCTTGATTTGTCTTACAATGAAGAGCCAATCAAAATTCTCGACACAAGAGAGAAAGTATTAAGAAATTTGATGACTCAAATGGTAATTATTCTTCAGATAAAACATAAAATGGAAGAAGCAATGTGGGAACCTGATGATGTTATGAAGAAGAACCACCCACACCTATTTCGACAGAAATGTTCATACAAACATTTGAAGATGAAATTTCTGTAGGTGGGAAGATATAACACCCCATGATTTTTTTGGTAAGTATCCTCTTACGTAAATTCTATTCATAGATAGATTATATTGCAAAAAAACTTATTTCATATTGTATAAATAATATAAAAATACATACAGAACACAAAAAAACATTATAAATGAAGAAAAAAATCAAATAAGAGGCCCTCTCTTGAAATTAAAGAGCATATACCAATGAAATTGTATGTTGTATTTTTTAATAATAACGTAACATTTAGAAATCGTAACTTGGAAAATATAATTTTAACCTCACCTATTAAATTATAAATAAAATTTATGCTTCTTATAAATGAAAATATGGTACAATTATATCATAGTATAGGAAAATAAATATTTTGAAAATGATAAATTAATTGTTAGTATTTTAAAAAAATGTTAATTTTATTTATAAATTTATAATTAATATAATGCTTTAAAAGAAATTTTTTTTTCATAAAATAGAATAATAAATTTATATTTTTTCAGCTTATTATTATATGAAATTTTTATTACACCTAAATTAGTTTTTCAGAGTACTACAAAATCGGTTATAATTTTAAAATACGTATTTTTTTCATAAATGGTGTTTTTATTTATAAATTAAATTTCTTATTTAAAAAAAATTGCATTCATTTTTGAATTCTAAACTTCAAAAAATGGATATGGTGAATTTTTTTTTCTTAAATAGTTGAATTTTTTGTGAATTGTGAAATACGGTAAGTTATGGTATATATACATTATAATTTAAATACACTATTCATTCACACACTTGTAATGTAAGAACCATAATCTAGAAATTAAATTTATAATTAAATATATTTATTAATAATTCTCAAACTATTCGAATTCCTGAGTAAAAATAATAAACAAATAAATAGAATAATGAGAAAAACACCCTTCTCCTATACTATAAATACCACCCCTAACCACCTCCTCTCATCACACAACATAAGCCTTGAATATTTTCCAATTTAGGCCTAATAATCTTCCCAAGTATCTTTCCCAAGTACATGATCCATTTCCCTCACTATAAGACCAATCCGAGTCCCCTTAAATAGGTTCTCACAGAGAAGAAATTTGAGAGGTAAAATCCTCTTTTATTTTCCTCTATTTTTGTTTCAATTTCAATTGTTTTCTTATCCGTACATCATATACTCTATCAAAAAAATTGCATGATGAATAGATTATAATATATATACTGGAATTTTATTTTATTTTTTGAAAATCCATCACAAATATCTTTCTCCTCTCCCTTTTATTCTAAAAATGAAAATATCATCTTTGATGTGCCGATTTATCAACATCATAGAGGATGCATTTTAATTTTCCATTACTGCCTTCAAGTCTGGACATAAAACCATTATTATGTTTAAATAATATTTTATTATACATATTATAAGTCATATAATGTTCTTAAACCAGAATATATAAATATTATTAATTAATAAAACAAAACTAGTATGTGTTAATTGATAATTTTCCAAAATAAACTAACATTCATCATTAATGTTTTCTCTAATGAATCATCCTCATATCTAGAAAAAATGATATATAAGACCCATTAATATTATTTAATTTCATTAATATCAAATAATTTCAATTTTATAAAATTATTTCATATTATACATGATCTTCTATACAAGTATATAAGTAAACCGGTTAGGAAAACCAAGGAAACAAACACTCTCAAATGATGAAAATGAATCTTATAACTCATCAAAAAGGAAAAAAATGAACTTAATAAAATTATAATAAATATAATAAATGTATAAAACGTTATTAATTAATTAATTTATTTATTTAATCTGATTATGTTGACATTATGATCAAGTGCAGAACACATTCGGACATAAGGTAAGGGATTCTTCCCGAATATTCATTTTTCATTTGGGTAACACTTTATCTCTCTTTACCCCAATGTAATTTTTAATTATTCTTATGTAATATTCCAAAATTACTTTTTTATGTTCCAAATATATTTTACTAGCTCAATTATTCTTTCTTTGATGGGAAATACATGTTTTATAATGATTCATTTTCAATTCCTCCCAATAAGCAATCCCAAATAAAGGGAACTTCCAAATTTTTACCAATTTTTATGTACCATCCATAACATATTATAGGATAACAATATTTTTCTAAAATAATTCATTTTACCATGTAAAAAAATCTTTGTTCATTTCAGGTTTTATACAAAAATTATGCTTTTTGTTTTAAATAGTCTTTAATATTTTCCTTAAACCACACTAAAGTGGATCATTTCTAAAGTTACTTAAACATTCCTTTTACATGTTTTCATTTCAGTTAGACATAATTTATCATGATATATGTATATTTTCAATCATAAATGTCCATTTATTATTTAAATCCATTCTTTCATGGACTCTATTATGATATTCCCTTTTGATTTTCCTTGTTCTCCACTAATTCTACATGTGTGGTGTATGTATACATTCCTTTAATTTGTGATCATAATTCATTTATTATTTAATTAAATATACACATTTCATGTACCATGGGTATTATTATTTCCTTATACATGTAACATTTTAATATATGGTGTTTTCTTAATGATGTTTTAATTGGGTAAATATTGATGAATTTGTATCTTTTACTCAATACGGCTATTATGATGAGTCATATCATTCATTGATTGAATCTATGTATGAAGAATGGTTTGGAATTAAAGTGATGGGTGGGTTACACAATATCCCAATGAAAAATCTATAGGTCTAATTAGACACAAAATTTGGCAAAAACCCTTCGTGTTTGTTTCAAAAAAAAATTAGATGGGCTTTTACCCACAATACTAAACAATCTTGATGGTATAGTGGTTCACGTGCCAGATACATGGATTCGAACAAATAATTAGCTTATTCATTCAGTTTTCAGTTGTAACGTTCCATGATATTCTCACTATGAAAAAATATATGGATGCATTTTTATTATAATTTTATTGATGGCATGTGTTCTTCATATAATTTACCTTGGCAAGATTTTTGTGCCTTATTGAAATTACATCACTTATTATTGATTCATATAACCCTTACTGAGAATTTGAGCTCACCCTTTTATTTATTTCCTTCCCCAAGATGTGAAAATGAAATATTTGAATATTTGAAAAGAAGTAGTTTATATTCATTTGTTATGCACTATGTTTAATTACCAATGTAATAAAGGAACCATGTGTGTATCCAGTTTATTCAATACTACTAAACCGGTCAATCCTTCATGATTTGATCTTTTGTATCTATGAAATTTTAATAAAATGACCCCTAACTCTAGGCTATTGGGGTCGGGGGTGTTATAATAATTATATGTGATAAAACATTAGTATTGATAAATGATTTATAATTAAAATTATAAATAAATAATTTTATAAATAAATTTGAATATTTTTAGAATAAATTATTATAATTTTAAATTTAAATAAATATATAGTTAACTATATATAATTATATAGTTTTTTAAAATATATATATATATATATATATTTATAATTATAAATACATAATTTTACAAATATATTAAAAATACATTAATTTTTTTTATAAATATATTTGTTATTATTTATTTATTATTATAAATATATTTATTTCATTATATATATATATAATTATATATATATATAATTATATATATATATATAATATATAAATATAAGTATATTAAATATATTCATTATTTAATTTTTTCATTATAATTTTGTAATTTAAATATACTTATATCATTATATATATTTATATATTTATATTTATATATAATAAATATATATGATTATAAATATAAATATTGTAAATATATTCATTATGTGAATATATTTTTATATTTTTATAATTATTAAAATTTATAATTATTTATTTATAATTATATAAATACTTAAAAAAATAATGTTTATATATTTTTATATTTTTATATTTTTATCATTATATATATTTGTATAATTATTTATATATATTATATAAATATATATAATGATAAATATAAGTATAAATATGAATATAAATATAGTTAATATATTCATTATTTAAATAAATTTATTATAATTTTATAATTATTTAAATATATATAATTATTTATTTATAATTATGTAAATATATTCTTAAAAATAATGTTTATTTATTTATAATTATAAATTTATAAATTTATAAATAGAGTAAAATACATTTATAAGTTCATTTATTTAAAAATATATTTATTTACAAATATAATTATTTAAAAATATTTACAAATATATTATACTATTATTATTGAATATATAAACTTAAATTCATGCATGTTATAAATGAGTGAAATTGAATAATTAAAGATGAGTACACTTTAAAAATATTGAAAAAATAAATTAGTTGTATTAATTACATATTAATTATTAAAAAAATATAGATGTATGCTGAAATAAATATGAAAACATATTGAAATATTAGAAACATAGTAAATAAATAAATATTAATATAAAATAGAAAATGATTAAATTCCAAAAATATTAAAAAAATATTAAAAATGAATTAATTCCTAATAGTAATAATAATAAAAATAAATAAAGAAATTTACCGATTAAAGATATAATATATTAAACGTGCCATTTTAAAATGAAATTCTATAATGAATATTAAAATTTGAATAAATTACATAAATGATCTTTGTATGTGTTTCTATATAAGATTTCATTAATTACGAAAATATTTGTGTGTGTACGTTGTATATAAAAATGAATTAATTACATATATCTATGTGATGTTAATGTGACCCACATTTGATATATGATAAATTGAAAAAGAAAAAAACATTCAATTATGTAAATTACTCAATGCAATTAGTTAGTATTTGTAATTAATAATAATTTTTAATTATAAATTATTCTTCACAATACTAAAAAATGACACTATACCCAAACTTTTTGATAAAACTTTGTTATATGCCACAATTATACCCACAGTTTTCCTAAAACTATCGGTATATGGGTGGGTTTAGAAGCTATACCCATTGTTTTTTAAAAACCATAGTTATATGGTTCTATACAAGACCTATTCCCACAATTCTAAAAACACTATGGTAATAGGTTTTGTTTAAAAACCTATATCCACGGTTCTTAAAAAACGGTGGATATAGGTCTACCCAATACTCACGGTTTTTGAGAAACATCGGTATATCTTTCATGTGTAAGTGCGGGGAAAAATTTCTAAGGGGACCAAAAAATTTCTACAGGACAACCTATACCCACAGTTTTCCACCTATAGCAATGATTTATATATATATATATATAACTAGGTATATATTTATATATGCATTATGCTTTATGGTTCAATGGTTAGGCTCATCAAATATGAAAAGGCGGTCTAATGTTCGAATTCGGCAGTAGAATTTATTTGAATCCTATAGCCACGGTTTGAGAACCGTGGGTATATGTTTATTGATACGATGGGCAATTTCCCACACACCTATTCCCACGATTCCTGACCATGGGTATATCATTTTTCAAATCGATGGTATAACTAATAGTTATACCAACATCTTAAACTCCCATTGTTCTATGAACTGTGGGTATAGCCTATACCCAATGTTTTTTGGGCAATACCCGATGTTTCAAACCGTGGGTATATGGTCATTTTCTAGTAGTGGCACTAAATATATGACAGATTTAATGTGAATCATAAATATTTTGAATTATATAAATCATTTTATTGGAAATATTATATACATTCATATATATGTATAGAGAAATTTATATGGATATATTTATATATTTAATATATTAATGAATAATTATATATAAAAACCATTAAAAATGAATAAGACATTAATATGTTTTTAATTGTTAATTTTAATTCATTTTTTATATTTATATTTAATATATATATTAATTTTTACTATTTATAATATATATATAATAAAATTATTAATTATTATTAATAATAGATTCACTAATAATCATTTTAACATTTCTTTGGTTTATTAATTTTTATTTATATTTTTTTAATTATTACAATTTATTCATTTTTAATTTTCTTAATTATTACATTTTTACTTTTTTATGTTTTCACAATTTATTCATATTATATATCTATATTTAATGTATATTATTTATTAATATTTATAATCTGTATATATGTATATTAAATTTATTCATTTTTATCAATAATTATTTAATGAATAACATTATTATTATTTTTCTTAATTTAAACATTTTAAAATTTTATTTACTAAATTATTTCATTCTATTCATTTTTCATACCTATATATTTAATATATACTATTTATTAGTAGTAATAATTTATAAATATTTATGTTATATTTACTTATTTTTATCAATAATTATTTAATTAATAATTTGTTAATTTTTTATTTAATTTACATATCACAACCCATCCTTCGGGGCACGTTCTTTTACTAACCCCAACTCGTCTTCCATAGGCCAGGGCATGTTGACTAGCATCAAGTAGGCATATCTCATAAAAGGAAGATATTTGCCTTCAAACCTGTACACGTACACAAAGCTCAAACTACAGAAAGTAAACATAAAGTAAAACCCAACTGTCACTAAGAAAACTAATTAGATTAAAGTATAAAATGAAATTACAAAGGGGCTAGAATAAAATCCCTAAACCATTAAAGAATTTAAAACGGCCACAGTCTATCTACTCGATACCCTACCTAAGGGGTAGGTGAAGGGTAGCTGCTTATAGCTGCAGAAGTACGCCTGTTTGTCCCATCTCACTGAACACCACCTGGTCCCGGACCACCAAGGTCTCCATCAAAGCGTTGATCACCAACATGAAACACGATACATGAGGGCCAAGCCCATGTAGGGGTGAGTAGCACAATACTCAGTATGGACCCCAAACCACAAAGCAAAGACCACAAACAAAGACCACAAAGAAAGACAAATCACACAATGTAAAATTCAAGTAATAGGAAGTAAAATTATTAGTCATAAAGTTGAATCATCTTGTACTAATGAGGGACACAAGCATGATGAGTCACTGAGGTTCACGCGACTATCGGACCACTAAGGTCTCCTCAGCTATTGGACAACTGAGGTTTGCTATGCTACTGGACCACTAAGGTCTGCTTGACTACTGGACCTATGAGCTCTGCTCGACTACGGGACTATTGAGGTATACTCGTCTACTGGACAACTATGTTCCACTCATCTACTAAACCACTGAGGACCTCTTAGCAACGGGACCACTGAAGTTCACTCAACTACTGGAACACAGAGTTCCTATCGTCATATCATTCGTGTCACAACCATCCATATGATTCTCACTCTCTTGTGTGTTTGATTCAGAGAGAATATATTCCTCAAGAAATCAGTCGTATCTTGAATACCAAGAAAACTCACTTAGAGTATACCCAATGGATCGTCTCGTTACAAGGGTCCCAACGTTGTAGACAGTGTGTCAATTGGACGCCTAGTCTGAAAGGTATTGGTGTTTTAGTAAACAGGGGTTGGTTGCATTCGGGCCTGATCCGACTTGGTTAGACCTACCCAACCATCCCAGTCTGGGGGTCCCGCATGACCTGGCCCATTTTAGCCAACCCGACCCGACCCGCTTGGGTCTGGTATGACCAGATATAGATTCGCCTAGTGGCCATTCCCATTGGTCCTTGTTGGACCTGACATGGTTCGGCCATGGGACCAACCCACTGGGTCATCAAGTGACTCGGTCTGTATTCTATGGCCCGATCAAACTTGGTTGGACCAATTTATTTCCAGTCGGGATGTAGAGTGGCCTGGTTTCTTCTCTGGCTCGGTCTGCATCGGTTGGTCGACTCTTCACCCACCCAGGTTGCCCAGCTTCCCAATTTACTACACCAGCCTAGCCCATGTCGGTTGGCCAGTTTGGTTCCATCCCAGACAACAAATTGCATCCGGGACCGTGTAGCATTGTGGCTGGCTGAAGCCATCCCCCTCACTCTACATGTGGTCCAGTATGGATGGAATGCCAGTGCATGCTGCAGCCTACCCCTTCGGTCGCTCCCTTTAACGATGTGCTCGACTCGTGCCACCCCCTGCACTACTGTGGCTGCTACTAGTTTCAGCCTCCACTGCCTTGGAATGTCTCCTCCCACTTCCATGGACCTCCTATCCATGTCCTACCATCATCTATGCTTCCCACTTGGAAATGACTCTTCCTCTGCCACCACTGACTCCCATACCGACAGTCGTTCACCCAACACCATCGTCTCCCTCTCCCTCCATCTATGTTTGATCAACCACTGTGGTCTTCCTAGGACCGCGGTTTCCATCACGTTAAGAATAATGAATAAAAATATGGAGTAGAATAACACACCAAGAACACATAAAGTATGGTCCATGAACTTTTTCATTTTTCCATGGTTTTCCATTACCTAGAGGTCTAATAAAGGATAATCAAAACACGAATCCACTTCCCATAAATTCCTGCATGCAAATTCCCCTGTCCCGTAGAGATCACCAATCTAAGAGTAAATCTGTTAATAGACATAACCCGCATTCATCACTTTGGAATAATAATGGGGTGGAGGTAATCACTTAAGAAAATAAACCCCTACCCAGGAAAAGGAGATTGGTCAAGGAAGATTGTCAGTTTTTGTCTTTCGATCTCCAGTATTGATTCTATTTCTAAGGGTATCGTCACCGCTATCCAATTTTTCGACATTTGTTACTAGAGAGGTTTCCTTTGTCATTCATCATAGGAATTCTAGGGTTTTTTTCAACCCTGAATCATGTCTAATTAAATAAGGAAGATGTACTATGCATTGCAGCGTCACCACACAGATTGATTAATGTATTGCATGAATGAGTTTCAGTGTCTTCGTGTTGATGCATTGCAACAATGTTGTGTCACAGTAAAATGTTAAAATAAATAAAATATACCTTTTATAAGTTTATTTTGTTTTCCATTAAAACATCCAAAAATTATCATTCACCCTCAACCAATGCTAGTTGAGGTTAAGCTCTTCCTAAGGGAGGAACACCCTCATGAGCTCAACGGTACTCAAGGATTTCCAATCTGAGATACCATTTATGAGTTTTAAGGATTTGAAAATAAAATAATCTTCATTCATTTATTTTATTTACATCCAAAAACTACTTTTTCTCAATTGGTCTACGTTAGATAATTTTAGGCCCTTCAAAGGTGAATCCTGATGCTTTGAGTTCAACAGTGACGTCAGATTTTTGATCTAGGCACTAGTTTAAAAGTTAGAAAAACCCGCTCAGGTGATTAATTTAATGAACATTAAAAATAGTTCAAAAACAAATTCTTGCCACTCTAGGACTTGGAATCACGTTTCGTCTCAAATCCCGGACTCAATATAATCCCATTAATTTTTCAAATAAATTTACATGGAATTACTGGATATTACATTACCCCCATCATTAGTGATTTACATCCTTACAAACAAAACAATGGATAATCAAACAAAAGGGGATACTATGCATGAATCTAAGTCCCCTGCCCCCATGTGCTCTCCAAGAGATTTCCGTTCTGCCAATGAATATACAACAAAGGAATCGACCATCCAAGAATGATCCTCTCCTGTCAATCCTCTATCTCCACTGGGTACTCCTTGAATGTTTCCCCATCGTCAATCTCCTGTTCATTGTTGTAAATGACATGAGAAGGGTCATGAACATATCTTCTCATCTAGAATATGTGAAAGATGTCATCCACCCTCTCTAAATGTGGTAGTAGAGCCAAGCGGTATGCCACCTTTCACACTCTACTCAGTATTAGGAATAGTATGATGAACCTTGGAGATAACTTTCCACCCCGACCAAATATATGTATCCCTCATCGAGGAGAGACCCATAAGAATATGTGGTCCCCCTCCTAAAACATCAACGGTCTCTTTCTTCTATCAGACTAAGACTTTCATCGGCTCTGTGCAGTATTTATCTGATCTCATATGGTTTTCACCTTCTTAGTTGTATCATATACCATCTCTAGAACCATGATTGCTGACTTCCTTGGGTCTATCCAGCATAGCGGTGACCTGCATTGTCATTCATACAATGCCACAAACAGTGCCAAACTGATGGTGGAGTTGTATTTGTTGTTGTATGAAAATTCCAATAGTGGTAGGTGGTCCTCCCAACTACAACCAAAATCAAAAACGTAATAATGAAGCATGTCCTCCAAGGTCTGTATGGTCTGCTCCATCTGACCATCCATCTGTGGGTATAAGGTTGTGCTCAAGTGCAGTTGAGTCCCAAATTCCTCTTGTAATTCCTTCCAAAACCAGGATGTAAATCATGCATCACGATATGATACCATCGTTGATAGTACCCCATAGATTTGAACTATCTCATGTAAGTAGAGGTGTCCAAAGCTCTCTATTAATCCCTGCTCCAGAAAGTGTAGAAAGTGGGACAAATTGGTGAGTCAGTCTACGATCACCTATATGGTATCATACCCCTAGATATATGAGGTAATACCATCATGAATCCCATCTATATTCTATCCCACTTCAACTTTTGTACCTCGAGGGGTTGTGTCAAACCTGCTGGAACATGTTGCTCAGCCTTCACTTACTAACAAGTAAGGCATGTCAAGACAAACACTACAACTTCCTTCTCCATCCTTGGACACCATTACTACTGTTGTAGGTCCGGGTACTTCTTCTTCACACCGATATGTACTTCCAATGGGGATGTATGGAACTACCACAGCACCTCCTCCAACAATGGAAATGGTACTATGGTGCGTCCTCTGAAACGGATGACATTCTCCCCACCTTTTGAATATACCTCAGGGACATTCCCTATGGACATTTGGAATGTGTAGTTTCCTAGATGGAATCCCTGATTTGTGTCTCCCTGACTCACTGTATGAGTTGATGGGAACTACCATCGACAAAAGAAAATATGTCTCCTCTATATCCAAAAAGGATATCTGAAGTGAGGCCAACTACGTTGAGGCCTCGTTCAGCAGCTGTGAACTCGATCTTCTGCTAAGAGAATCTTCCCCCACATTCCCCCTCCCTAGGATTATATACTATCTAGAAGTCATAGTCCAGGGGTGACTCTATCCAAATTTGTTCTCTCAGATTCAGATCATTATAAGAAAATATATACTTGAGACTCTAGTGATCATATTAGATGTTGAATCGTTCTGCCCAAATGTAGTGTCGACACATCTTTTGTGCAATGAATACTGCTACCAAATCATCGTAATGAGTCACATAGTTCTTCTTATGTAGTCTCAATTGTCATAATCCATAATCAATCACTTCTTTCCCCAACATCATGACACAACCATGCCCGATTTCTGATGTTTCATAGAATACTACATAGTCGATGACCTCCTCTAGCAGCCACACGATAGGAGCACTCATTAAGCTCTGTCTTAGTTGCTGAAAGCTCTACTGTCATATTTCTATCTACATCAAAGGGTTTTCCATTCTTCTTCCTTGTATAAATGGGTTCTACCACCCTGGAAAATTCAGGTACGAACCATTGATTTTACCCAGCCAACCCAAGGAAACTCCGCACCTTGGTAACACTCTTTGGTAGTTTCCAAGAAATAACGTCCCTAGTCTTCATTGGATACACCATAACTCTAGTCTTTGAGATGACATATCCTTTAAATTAGACCATTCTTATCCCTAACTAACATTTTGAGTGATTTCTATAAAGTGTGTGCTCTCAGAGTGTGTCCAAATCCATCCTTAGGTGTATCACTTGATCCTCCTCGGATGTTGAATACTATAAGATTTCATCGATAAATACCACTACCAACCATTACAAGTATAGTTGGATGATCCTATTCATGAGACCCATGAATTCTATTTGGGAGTTATTCATGCCAAATGACATCACTATGTACTCAAAGTTACCATAGCGACATATAAAAGTTGTCTTCGATATTTCCTCATCTCGTACTCGAATTTGGTGATATCCTAATATATGTTCTATATATTTCTCCCTTAAGCTGACCGAAGAGGCCATAAATCCTCGCGAGAGGATACTTTTTCTTCATGATCACCTGGTTCTGGCACCGGAAGCCCATGCATAACCTCAAGATTCTATCTACCATCTTGAAATACAACATTGGGGCTACCCATGATGAAACAATGGGCCTTAAAAATCCATTCCCCTATAAGTACTCCAACTATACCCTCATCTCCCAGAGCTCTTCAGGATCCATCCAATAAGTAGGTGTAGATATTGGTGTCATCCTTGGGTATATATCAATACAAAAGTCTACCTTTATATGAGGAGGTAGTCCTGTAACATCCTCTATAAAGGCGTCCTCATACTCGTCCACCACTTTAGGAAACTGTGGACTCATCTCATCCACTGCATCGAGGTTCAGGCTAGCCAATTGGTTTGTGATTGGCTCTACTCTCCCTCGAGAATTTCTATCCTACACTACAAGCATTCACTATTTTCCGGTAAAGGAGAACCTGGTTCCATCCCCGCGGACACACCACACTTTCCGACTAAATTAGTCAATATGAGCATGGACTGTGGATAACCATTCCACATGCAGAATGACATAATAGGGCCTTGATTCCACTACTAGAAGATCCAGACTGATTCTCTTGCTTTCAGGAGTAAGCTCATACTGCCAGCACTAGTACGTTATCATGGAACTCCCTCTCATAGAAGTCTCTAATTATAATGATCGAGCCAAAGTCTTGGTCGGAATCTCTGTGCTCCGAACAAGGTTAATGATAAGAAAATAGTGAGTAGAACTTGGGTTTATAAGAACTACAAGTAAAGAGGAAAAGACATAGAAAATACCTCAAATCATCTCTAGGATGTTGGGACTGTAAGACTCGATTACCTAATGTTGTGCCGGCCCTAGTCACCCTTCTCCTAGAGCCCATGGTGGACCACATGGGTGTGGTGATGGTAGTACATCGTATCAATGCCCCACTCCTGCCCGTCATCCCACTCCTATGCCATGCCTGAAACCTATCATACAACCATGTTTTTATCTATTCCACTACCTCAGTGGCCCCTCAACCATATTTTGGTACTCTACGCGGTGAGTTAGGCAATCCCAAACCATGTTCCCTGGCCCACCGTACACATTGCATACTATTCCCTTCAGATGACTTCCTTTTCCTCAAGATCCTCATACCACTAACCCTGAGTCTTGGGGTCTTCATTTGAATGATATGACCCATTTGGGACTCTACATCATCTTTCAGCTACCATCCAAGGATGAATCGGCCACCTTTCACCTGGTGGTAGCTCCCACCATTGGTGCCTACTCTGTAAGGAATCTCTCCACCAGTAGAGGTCATTCCAGCACCCCATTCTATGTAGGGATGCTGAAGGAATTCATCGATGCCCTGATCCCCCATTAGGGACCCTGTTCAAAGGTGTATTCCCTAATGAAAGTGTCTCATACTATATCTGTAGAGTAATGGGAGAGGTCTGTGAACCTCGTAGAGTACTTAACCACTGTCAGGATGCCTTGTTGTAGGTGAAATAGCTCATGTATGCACACTATGCGAAAAGAAACGGGGAAGAACTCCACCCTAAAAAGTCACATGAAGTCACAACAGGTGAGAGTCACCTATTCATGCATCTAGATCATAAAACTCCACCATCTCCCTGCCAATACCTGTAGTAGGCTCATGGCTAGAACTGCCATCTGGTTAAATGGCATCCTCACTAAGAGGAAGACTCACATCACCTCCTCCATCCAATCCTCATCAACTTGAGGTTCTATATCTCCCCTGATCCTAGGAGATCTCTATCTCTGAAACTCATGTAAGGAATGGAGCTTACATGTACCCTCTACCAGTAGTGCCGATAGTAACTGTTGACCAACGGGTGGTGGTATTGCTGGGACACCACTCGAAGGTACCATATTAAGAAACGATCCCTATTCCAAAACCTCATAACTATATAGACCATCCTGGTGGTAACACACTGGAATTTTGGCTCAATTTCTGTATGGAGGCATCCTAAAAAAGATCTAGATAAATCACGATTAATATATTTTACTTGATGATATGAATCTAACTCAAAAAGATCAAGAGAAAACATTTAAATACGCTTGCAACCAGTTTTTTCATATACTATGTAAAAGAGAAAAATTCAGGTTCTTATTGTATGGATACGTTGATCCCTGAACCAGCACTGGTCTCCCTGGCTTGAAAACTAAACTTGAGACACTTAACATTGTTTCCCCATAAAAATTTCTAGGCTTTTTATTCTTATGGTAGAACAGACCTTCTCTGACACCACTTTATCATGACCTGTCCCCCAGGACTCGTTCCATGACTACCCCAAGCCCACATTCCATAGTCCAATGGCAGCAGAGTAGCACCGAGTAGGCATGTCCCATAAAGGTAAGGAATTTTTCTTTAAACTCCTACACACTAACAAATATAAAACTGTGTAAAGTAAACACAAATTAAAACAAAACTTTCACTAAGAAAACTACTGAGAGTACAATAAAAACTGAATTTTTAAAGGGGTATGAATACAAGACTGAGACCACAATGGAATGTAAAACTACCACAGTTCATCCTCTTGAGACCCTACGAGAATGGTAGGTGATGGGTAGCATCCTGTAGCTTTTGATGAATTCTTGTCTGTCTTGTCTCACTGAACACCACCTAGTCTTGGACAAAAAATGTCTTCGTGGAAGTGTTGATCCCCTCTAAGAGACACGAAACATGAGTGTGAAGCCTGTTCAGGGGTCAGTAACACAATTCTCAGTAGGTACCCTAAAACACAAAGTAAATACAAGAAACCAAGACCCAAAAACAAGACCACTATGAAAAGACAACTCAAACCAAATATAATTCAAGGTATAGGAAGTAAGAATATTTGTCATAAAGTTGAATCATCTTGTACTACTAAGGGAATCATCCATGATGATTCACTCATGTTTGCTCAGATACTAGACCACTGATGTCCTCTCGGCTACTGGACCACCAAGGTCTGCTGAGCTACTGGAGAACTGAGGTATACTCGATACTAGAATACTGAGGTTGGCTCGGCTACTAGACCACTGAGGTCCACCCAACTACTGAGCTACTGAGGTCCACTCGGCTATTGAAGCACTGGGACCCCTCAGCTACTTTACCATTCAGGTCTTCTCAGCTACTTGACCAATGATTTCAAATTTTCATATCCTCCATGTCATAGCCAGCCATAGGATTCCCGCTCTCTAGTGCACTTGGTTGAGGGAGAATATACTCTTTAAGTCATTGATCGTATCTCGATGGCCATGAAAACTCACTTAGAGTATACCCAAAATAGAAACTCAGTGTAAGGGTCCAAATTTCATAAATGGTGCATCAATCGTATGTCAGGACTAAACGATATTGGTGTTTTAGTAAACAGGGGTCGGTTGCATCTGGGCCTGGTCTGACTTTGTCAGACCGACCCGACCAACCCATACCAGAGGTCCTAAATGAACCAACCTATTTTAGAGGACCCAACTTGACCCTATTGGTTCTCGGCAGACCCAGCCTGACCTAGCCCAATGGCCAGTCCCATTGGTCCTTGCTGGACCCAGCCCAGTTCGGTCGTGTGTCCATCCCACTGAGTCGCCCAGCAACACAATCAGCATTCTCCAGTCATGTCTGAATTATTCATACCGGTTTATTCCCATATGAGTTGTGTAGTGGCCCAGTTACCTTTTTGACATGGCCAGCACCGGCAGACTGAGTCTTCTCCCGCCCGGGCTACCCAGTGGTCTGGTTTACTACAATGGCCTCGGCCACATCGGCGAGTTGTCTTGGGTCCCAGATGGACGCATGGTAGTGTCCGGGTGCATGTAGCAATGCAACTGGCTGAGGTGGGATACCTCCCTCCTTAAGCCGTCCAACATGGACTGCATGCCAGTTTACGCTTCATCCTACCCCACGGGAAGCTCCCTTTGATGTTGAGTCCAACTAGCTTTTCCCCCTTGCATCACTATGAAAACTGATTGTTGTGGCCTCTGCCACCTCTATGTGCCACTAGGGCGCACCACCTCCCACCCACGACCACTATCTTTAGATATGGTGGCCTTGTCATTGTTGCGACCCTCCTGGTCATGGCCTTCCATCACCGCTACATCCCGAATGGTTGCAACTTCTTGTCCTCCACCGTCGACTCCCATGTCGGTGGCCATTCACCTGGCACCACCATCTCCCTCAGCCTCCTCTCTAGGTTGATCCCCCAATGAGGAATTTCATAGACCTCGATTTTCATCATTTCACAAATAACAGATAAAAAGATGTATTTTCTGAACAATAAAAGAACACATAAATGATGGGTTAAGAGCTTTGTTCGTGTCAGTGTGGTTTGTCCTTGTTAGGAGGGTTAAAATAGGATAATCAAAATGTGAATCCACTTCCCATAAATTCTTGTATGCAAATTCCCATGTCCCGTAGAGATGAACAATCTGTTAGTAAATCTTTTAGTAGATTTAACCCGAATTTGTCTCTATGGAAGAAGAATGAGGGGGTAATCAATTAGAAAAATAAACCCATACCTCGGAAAAGAATATTGGACAAGTAATATTTCATGTCATTGCCCATTGATCTCTAGTTCTTATTCTCTCTCCAAGGTTATCATCACTACCTTCTGATTCATTGGAATTTTTCATTAGAGAGGTTTCATTCTTCATTCGTTAGAGGAATTCTAGGGTTGTTTTTCATCCTTAAATCCCTGTTTAATTAAAGAAGGAAGATTTTTTTTACGTTCAAGAAGTGCCACATTAATTCATTAATGTGTTTCATTAATTATTTTCAGTGTCATCGCATCACCGCAATGTAGCGATGTTGTGTCACTGCAAAAATTTAAAAGAAATAAAACAAACCTTCTTTAAGTTTGTTTTATTTTCCTTCAAACATCAAAAAATAATGTTTCACCCTCGATCAATACTGTTCGAGATTAGGTTTTTCCTAAGGGAGTCACACCCTCATGAGCTCAACTGGACTCTCGGATATCCAATTCGAGTTACCATTTATGAATTATAGGGATTGGAAAATAAAATAATCTTTATTCAATTATTTTATTTACAACCAAAAACTACTTTCTATTGTTGGCTCGTGCTTGACAATGTTAGGCCCTTCCAAGGGGAATACTAATCCTTAGAGTTCTACAGTGACCTCATATTTTTTATCCAGGAACAAGTTTAAAAGATAGAAAAATATACTCATATGATTATTTTTATGAACATTAAAAATATAATGAAAATACATTCTGTCCACTCCAGGCCTCAGAATCATGTTCTATATTAGATCCTAGTCTCATAATAATTCCATTAAATTTTCCAAAAATATATATGGAATTCTGGGAGATTACATTTCTCATTTTTATTTTTTAATTTTTTAAATATTTCATTTAATTCGGGAGGTTTATCAGTGCAAAAAAGTGCTGATAAAGGATACCCTTTATAATCACTAAAATGAAAGCACTAATAAAGGACATCGTTTATCAGCGGTAAAAGTAAAGTGGTGATAAAGGATAACATTTATTAGTGGTAAAGAAAATCACTGATAAAGGTTATCCATTTTCAGTGCTAAAAAAGATCTAATAAAGGGTAACTTTTTTCAGTTCTTTTCTTTAGCACTAATAAATTATACCCTTTATAAATACCTTTTTAAAGAATAGATAAAGGTGCCCTATATCAATGCTTTTTTATAGCACTGATAACGGCCAGTGTTGTTACAATCTTTTTTTTATAGTCATTTATAACTCAATACAACACTCAACTCGGAAAATTATGAGTCATATATAAACATCACAAGGCTGTCATGCCCCAATTGAATCAACAAAAATCATAGGTATATGAAAAAATATGACAAACAAATAATATATACTTCCATTATCATACAAAACCATGGAATACACATGCCTATATAAGACACACTATGGACATTATTCATACCCCATATAAATTTACCACCAACATAAAAATCAGAGTGATAGACAAGAAGAAAAAATCACCCATTTAATTTATAATAAACTAATAATTTATTTATTAAAACATTGAATAAAGTATTTCTGATGTTTTAATTAAACAAAAAACTTTTATAAAAATCATTCCTCAATCACACGCCACTATGCTCATTTCATTTTAACCCACATATCAAGCATGATACATGTACAACCACCCTCTTTTCTCCCAGGGATAAGATTAAATCAATAAACCATAGATAATATCCAAATACAACATTAAATCACTAAAAAAATAAACCAATAATCACAATCTCACACCTTAAAAAATATTATTATACGATAAAGGTTCTAGCCTAGCATAAGGATAACATCCATCACATGTTTAAAATAGTCTATCTCTATATCTAAATTTAAAAATGAATAAATTTACTAAAAATAATTCTCTTGTACCATTTTGTAACTCACCAAACTCAGAAACACTACATGACCACATGTGAACCTACCTATACACTAGTGGCTTCTAATTGGCATTGAGGGCCCCCCATGATCACTATAAAGACTATTTCTTCAATCATATAACTAAACATAACATTAATAGATAAACATACATAAAGGAGAACATTATATTATACATACATAATCATAGTTAGACTTCAAACATAAAGAATAATATATCACTATGAAATATCATATGAAACTCATGTTATGTCATAAAAGACATATATCAAAAGGATATCCACCAACTGGTCAATCATGTATATTGAAGTAGGAAAAAATAAACAAAAATAATTCCAAAATGTTCCTTCTCCTAACCTTGGTACCATCACTACAGCATTGTCAAGGTACATTATCTAAACTACTTTTGATTACTCCCATTGATATACCCAATAAATAAAGAGATCATTGATAGGGGAAATAATTAGTGACCCCACAAAATTTTCCCCTAAAAACATTTTTATGTAATTGTTATTATGTTTATAAGATCAACTTATAAATCGTTTGAAATGAGATGAATTATGTAGTAATAAAGAAATTATTAAAAAAACCAAAGATTATTTAAAATTTTCACTAACTATTTACAAGTGCTGAGTCCTTGGTGATCCAAGAGTGTTATCCCATGTCACTTGATCTCTGTATTGCTATCAATAAATACTGTTGAGGGAATGAGGATATCCATAAAACCTTTATAATTATGTCATCTGATAATCATATAATTCCTCATTAATATAACACCATAAAAACTGAAAAATTGTATAAAAAAGAATAATTATTAAGCATAAATTGGAAATAATATTTTTATTCCCTCTTTAAAAATTACTTTTCATCCATTAAAAAAGTGTTTACATTTTCTATACTCAAAACCATCAATTTTTCACCTAAAAATATCTCTCTAAAAGTGGATTGGTTGACACCATTAAATTATATGTGAATCTAAAAATATTTATAGAGGAAAACAACCACTCTGTAAAACCCCCAACCATCATAAGGTTTCACTTATTCAACTATATATTTGAAAACCAAGGTTGATATTTATTTTAGACATTTCTTTTTTCCACCTTTTATTCTTACATTGGTTTAGAATAATTATGGAGTAAGAATTTTTTTATCAACATTGATATGATTGTATGTCAATTAATCACACAATGAATCTCATTGTTCTGTATGTGTCTCTCTTATATATTTAAGAGTATCCATGAAATATTTCATGAATCCATATTTGTGGAAATCAAACAATTAATTATTTTTCTAATTTACACAGGATGAATACTCTCAACTGAAGAAACATGTGATAATCACATAGAAATAATACTATAAATTAATGAAATATTCCTTTCCTTTTCAAACAAGTCACCTTAAAATTATTAGAAAAGGAAAATAGAATACTCTAAGGTTTATAGCTAAGTAAAAGGGTATTATATGATATAAATTCTTATAGGGAGGAACTCTATGATTTTATGTCATGGGAAGACACTTTATAGATTAAAAGTATGTGTAAATAACTACAATATTTAAAATATTCTAGAAATATTGTGAAGAAAAAATTGGGTTTAAAACCCATTTAAATACAATTAAGGTCACTTTGGAAGGAAAATGCATTCAAAGACCATGAAAGTTAATTTGGAAATAAATTTTTTTGAAGACTATGAAAGTCACTTTGGATTGAAAATTCATACAAAAACAATATAATTTATTTCTAAAATAATTAAAAATACAAAAAAAGATTGCTTAAAAATCTATACAAATACAATGGGTGTCACCTTTGATTTTAAATCCATAAAATATGATGTTGTTTGATTTAAGGACATTTGTGAAGTATCCAAGGCCACTTTAAAATTTAATGACTTCTAATAGGGAACTATATGAATTATATACCTATAAGAAATTGTAAGTTTTAATTTGGAGATTAATTTAATGCCCCTATATTATAAATGTAAAAAAATTTATCCAGTAGTGTATAATACACACAACACTACGACTAAAAAATCCATGAAATATTATTATTTAAATAAGTCCGTTATAACCTAGACATTAAATTAAAATGTATGAAGAGGGTTAAAGATTTTATAAAAATTATCTAATGGTCCTTTTAAATATAATATTTTTCTTTTTCTTTTTTAATAATCAATAAATTTTAAGAAAATTTATTTTATTCTTCAAAAATACATTTTCTTCAATAAATGATTTTTTCCACATGCTATGCCAGAAATCATATTATTATTATCATTTTCTTCAACTTTTAGAAAAAATATATGATAAAATTGGATTATTTTTTGAAATTTTCATATTCATATTAATTGGGGATGAAATTTTGGGATTTTTTAAAAAATATTAATTTTTTAATGAATAGTGTCAAATACGGATTTTTATAAAATTGCAATTTCACATTAATAAATTGAGTCTCATTATTATTTTAATTTTATTTAAAATAAAAAAAATTAATTTTAATATTAAATCAAATTGATTAAATTTATGACTTCTTTATACAATATTTTAGTATAAGTTTATTTTTAGGCATTAAAACAATTTTTTTCCAGAAAACTGTTTTATAGTGCATAATGTTTCTTCATTTTCAATAATTAAAATAACCCCTAATATGGAATTTTTTAATTTAAATTTATCTATTATATATAAATAAATATTAATATAAATTAATTTAATTATTATTATTAGTCATGTAGTTAATATGAGATCATTTTTCCTTAAAAAATGTGTTTCTTAAAAAAAATGTTTTTTCGATACATCTTTGGATTTAATTTTAAAATAAATTATACCAACTAAGTGAGTTCAAATTGAAAAAATTGATTCTATATTTTTAATAATAATAATTTAAATTACCTAATAAGTTAATCTTATTTATTGACCTTAATGAACAGCGAAAACATTAAAAATAATTTTCCACAGTTAAGGTAAAAACGGGTTTACAAAGGGGATAAACTCAAATTATAAGGGTTGAAAATGACCCAACACATATATAATTCCAATTTTATGGTTATATTTAAAACTTATATATTTTAAGTCTAAAAAAGGTTTAATTTTATATCCTTTTTTCAAGATTGAAACATTGTTATAATTCATTCTTTTCAAAAAAAAATCAAAATGGATCCTCTCCCCCATATATAAAGGGACACCACCTCTCATATCCTTTAAAAACATCAAAAGCCATTGGTTGTGCCAATAACTAACCAAGAAACTTCCTTAAATCTCTTAACTCATCCAATAATCTTTGGTTTTATCATAAATACATCCCAAAATGCTTTTGTTTCAAACCTAAGGATGTTTTCTGAAGAAGAGGTAACATCCTTAACCGAGTGTTTTATTTTATTTCATCTTCCTTATCCTTAAAGGATTTTTTAACCATAATGATATAATAAAATAATTATATTAAAAATACTCAGATTTTTTATGTAAATGGAATGGCATATAATCATATATTCCTCCCTAAAATGGGAAATAAAACCATTGATTGTGCGTGTGACAGACTAAAGCCTCGCGAACTAACGTAATTCATGTTACATAACCACTTCTCATGACTAGATGTAATGATGTATGAAACTTATATATATAATTTTTATAATATAATTATATACCATGACTTATAATTTCACATATACATTTTTACTTTCATTCCATATAGAATGCGATAACATCTTTCGTGTGTACGACTGACTACCGCCACACGAAGCGATGTGATTAATTTTCACTTATGATTTACATAGAAGATAATAAAGATAAATTTAATATTTAAAAATTATAATAATTAAATATTAATAATGATTTAAAGTAAATATATTATATACTTCCTTACCTTACCATCCATTGAGTAAATTGTATCATCGTTCATGTGTGCAGCAGACTATCACCTCACGAAGCGATGCAATTTGTTTTTATTACCTCATCGCATGGATGGTATATGTAAGTGTATTTAAATAAATTTTATGATATTTATGATATAATTATAATTAATTAATGTTAAAATAATACTCACGTTCTTTTGATCATGATCATTGAAAAATGGAAATGTTACTCATGCATACATATGACTTACCGACATCATGATTATAACATAGTTCTGTTTTCTTGAACAAAAATATTGATTGGTTTTAAAAGTTTAATTTATGTATAAAAATTATAATTATGTAATTCTTACCATTCCACATATGATTAAATAATAATATATTTGACCTTAGTCAACTTACTAAAGTAATTTTGGACGTATGATACATTTATCGTCAAATATTCTGACATGTTATTAATTGGATAATTAGTTTAATATGAAATTTTATAAAATAAAATAAAAGGAAAAATAAATATTGAATTTTTTTAAAATAAATTAAGTAATTAACCTATGTTTTTTATTCATTAAGATAAGTAATGCACATGATGATTCAAGCTCAAGTTTAGGGTTCCTGTTTAAAAAATTCCTTCTTTGAGACACAAGTTCTTTTATGAATCTAATTTATTTTATATAGTGTATATAATAACCATTTACATATTTTACTAGGAATAAATCACAATTCATTTTATTTTAAGATAAAATTCATTCACTTCATTTGTGTGGGTTATGATGTGAGAGTTACCAAAGCAGACATGGTTTATGCATCAATCTCATTTTAATCGAGATTATTTTTGCTTTAATTTACATTGTAGGGAATTATTTGATATTTTTATAATAAAGAACCATCTAATTTCCCCTCCTATGGTTATTCAAGAACTTTTAAATTAAAATTACCATTTTTATCTCCTTTGTACTTAATATTATTATCAAAATGTTTTTTAAGGTGAATTTATTTTTATCTTCAGCCGAAAATCCTTTTCATCTATATCCATGTTTTCTAAAAATATTTTCACTCGTGTTTTTAAAATTAAAAAAATTATTTATTGACGTCATTTTTTCCCTTGTAATACTTTTTCAAAAATGTTTTGAAATGAATCTTTTTATCATTTTCGAAACAAGGTAATTTTTAATCTTTCTACATCAGTGTGAAAGGAATATTTTTTAACTTATATGAAATGCACTGCATTACCCATAATCATGGCCACTGAATTCTTTGAAGATCCCTTTATAATTATCCATGGTTCATCTTGAAGAAAATATTTTATATAATATTTGGAAAATTCATACCTTTTTAAATTTGATTTTCAAAGTGGAAACATTGTTTTCCTCAAGAATGTTTTTAATCATTTAAAAATTATTTCAATTCATCAACAAAAACAACAAATAATGTTATGGAAAACATATAAATTCAATATAAATGTCTCTTAAAAATATACCTAGATCACCCTGCATTAAAATGATGGATTAATACATGCTATATCATCACTTATCAAATTCATTATTTATGAAATCACTTTTTATTATGTTATATTATGTGATTGGGGTACAATTACATTAAACCCACACACATACACCACAAACACGTGTAAGATAGGTAGTCCATAACCCACAAGGTATAAACCATACATCAAGACTTCTTTATACTATACATGATGTGAAGTCCCAGTGGGAATGAATCCTATTACACGACCCAAAGGCCTTGTGCAGCGTCATGCCTACATGACGCTACTTGCGTCATCTAGCCTATGTCATACCTACGTCACCACCTACCTACACCATGTCTGCATAATCTTTGGCTAGAATCATGCTTGCATCTCCACCTTCTAGTGGAAATTATCTCCTACAACGATTTAAAACCTAGGTCAAATGCAGGATTACTAAGATCCTTTATTTCATCATGACCACATCATCACTTTTGATCATGACTTGAGGTAAGAATATGAAACCAATTTTCTTTCTAGGGTTTGTTCATATGTTTATTTCTTTTGATTGATTCTTTATGTAGAATGAATATCCATATACATTAAATGAATGTGATGGGAGGGAACAAAATTATATATCCCTGCAATGTGTTGGGTATTAATTTATTCTCATGGGACATCATTTATGGATGTCTTTAAACTATGTGATGTTGTCTTACTAGTTGATAATGACTTATGTTTATTTCTTGTCTTATGTTTCTGGCACATTTCCTATGATAACATGATCTTATGGTACATTTTTATTTATGGTATTATCTTATGTGTTTACTCACGTTCCTTACTTTTAATGATATAATGTTATACCTTGGACTCACACATTATGTTTTCTTATCATGATTATTCCATTACAGGTCTTTCTAGATCACCACTTTTTTCTACGTATTCCCTCAGTTATCTGATGTAGGTTTGGATATCAAAAGGATCTAATATCACATTATAGAGAATAAATTATTATTTTTTATTTTTATCCTCACATTGATGTATTATGAATGTAGTCTTTGAAATACACTAGGCCTAATTATATTTGGGTTGCATTTAATAGATATTTATGTTATAAACCATTCAATGACATGTGTAAATGGCTTGGGTCATTGTAGTTCGTATCAGATCAAGTGTTTAGTTTACAATTGGACACTAGGATTAAAATTTATTAGGGAGAACCAATTAGATATGTATAAGGATTATAATTAGTATAGAAAAATATCCTAGAACTTGGTAATGTACAGAACATGTGGTTTCCAAACATCATCATTCCATTATGGACACTATAAGTGGATGAGGTTCTGGAAAAAATGTACCAAGGGGTAATAACATTGAAAATGGTCTGTCATTCTTAACTAGAGATTTCACTAGTACATGATAATGATCCTTACTATGAACCTAGTTTGACACCCCTAGGGGATATGATTTGAAAATTCACAGACTCTATACGAACCATTTTTAAGGACTTCAATGAATTATTCATTTAAAAAACTAATAGGACTCATTAGTATGGATGACATAGATTAAGACCTATAGGACCATATGTCGGGACATACTTACCATTTATAAGATATTATTTCTAGTTTTATAAGTTTCCCTTTGGATTGTAAAGGTAATCTCATCTTTCTTCTTTTAATATATTTTTTAATGGAGGGAAATAGGAGAAATACTGCTAACAAATAATGGGATTGGAAATGTAATGATTTTCCTAATGTGATTCCAAACCTAATGTGAATGATATTTATAAATCTTATGGTCATTAAAAATTATATATCATGAATTAAAATCAACAACTAGAATATAGTTGAATATATAGATGCATTAAAGAAGGGAAGGATGGTGTCTCATGGAAGTTCAAGTGTTAAATATGATAAATAAAAGAGGATTTTTCCTCCTAAATGTCAATAATATGGGAATAATAGCCTAGAAGAATACCTCTAATGGAGGGAAACATTTATTATAAATTGAAATAAAGGGCTTATAGTAACGAATTTCCAAGGAATTAAATTTATTATTTATGGGAAACTTGGGCATTATTCGAGTCAATGCCCTAATCTAATGGATGGCCACTAGACCAAGGAAGGATCTTTGATATACCAATCATTAAGGTGAAGTATTTACATATGGGGATCCAAGGATTATTATGTATAAGTATTCTTATATATGGTATTTTGGTTATAAGAATCACGAATCTTTTAATGTTCGTTGTACAATAGTATTTATTTTAGGATTTCGAAGAATATGTTGAATGATAATAATGACATAGAAAGGATATTTAATGGTAAGATGATATTTTGTGAAAATAATAAACTATATAGAAAACCTCAGTAGTTAAAAATTTAATTGAGGATTAAAGTTATTTTGAGGATTTTCAAAATATTTTTTTGGAAAATTACAGAAATTATATTAAAATAGTTTAAGAAAAAAATAGACAAATCATATGTTGAGTGACAACTCATGGAATCCATCGAAGACATGGGTCTTGAACTCAAAATCTAATAGTGATTAGGGTGTAGTTCCTACCACTGGACTATGTAATGTACTTGTTAGGATGAAATTTTTTTTACATAAAGGACTTGATTGATAAATATTAAGTTGATAAAGTCTTTTTGAGGTGATTAATGATGTTTCATGAGATGTTTTATTGGGTTAAAGTATACATATAAAATTTAGGTTTAACATAAATGATTATTTGTAAATAATGATATAACATTTTTTGAGATGAAATGTGAAGGGTTTTAAGGATAGACACTTATGTAATGGATTAAGTTAAACTTTGGGAATTAATATTGTGGTAATAGTGATTAATGTTTTATATGAGAAAACTTGTGATAAAAATTTTGGTTTTTATAAATATTAGAGGAATATTTTTTTATTTTGGGGATTATGTAACCCATTATAAGTTTATTTTTGTTCTTCAGGAAAGAAAAATTCATATTGAATTCCCATCATTTGGAGAAAAGAAGATATTATGGGTTAAATGATTAATGGATGACAATATACTTTTCAAGTTAGTATATTTCCTTATTTTCTTAATCTAGATGGTAAATTGATATCTCTAATCTTGGTAAATAATCTTGAAACATAATTGTTTCTATGACCTTTATATCTAATGAATCTATGGTCTTTCAATTGGTCACAATTTTATGGTTTTTTGATTTTCTATTTTCTAATGATCATTCACATTCTTATTATCAATGATACCTTTAACTCTCCTTGATTACTGAACATTTTCTTAAATGTTCATATATTCAATTTAAACTAATGTTCTCATATTTAGAAACCTATATATGTGAGGACCATTATATTTCATTTTCCCTCTTCTTAAGAGAATGTTTTATTAACCCTTCTTATGTTGTGGGTTTTCCACAACGAAATTTTCAAATGTAAAACCCTTGATTACTCCCCATAATTTTAAAATATGGGGAAAATTTTATATAATGGGGGTAGAATGTATGTCTGTGATATTTTAAAAGAATAAAATTATGTTTGATAGCTTATATGACACACACCATCGAGCCTAAACAACCCATGAAATATTATTATTTACATAATATCGTTATAACCTAAATGCTAAATGGGTAGGTATGAATAGGATTAAATAATTTATGAAAATTATATAAATGTAAAAATAAATATAATTTTATTTATAAATTATTATTAACTAATCACTTAATTTTAGTGATAGTCATTTTAATAATCAAAAATTCATTTTCTTCAAAAATTGCTTTTTACTATTTTGTGTGAGAAAATAATATAATTATAATCATTACTTTTTCTTATATTTTTAGAAAAAATTTTAGAAAAAATTTAATTCATTCTTAAAATATGTATATAGATATTTACATAGAGTCAAATTATGATATTTTATAGAAAATGTTATATTTTTATTGAATAGTGAAAAATATCATTTTTATACAATTATAATATTTTTATAAATAAGTCCCATTAAAATTTTAATTTGATATAAAATTAACATAAGTATTCATTATTAACATTAAAAATAATTAGTTTTGTTTAAATTTTCTGTATTCTATAATTTATTGTAATGTTTTTAGGCTTTAAAATACATTCTTTTTTCTTAAAACTATTTTAAAGCGCATAACGTTTCTACATTTTACTAATTAAATTTATAATTAACAAGGAATGATTTAAACAAAAAATTTATATTATATATCAATAAATATTAGTTTAAATTTATTTAATTATGACTATGTTTAATATATTTAATATGCTATCATTATTTCCTTAAAAATTGAATTTATTGAAAAACTATTTTTTCGTCACATAAGCGGGTTTAGTTTTAAATTATTATTTTTTAATTAATGTGAGTTGAATTTGTGAAAATGGATTAAATATTTTGAATAATAATAACTTATATTATATATTAAGGAAAAATTAATTTTTAACCATAATGAATAGTGAAAACTATAAAATTATTTTCCATAGTTAATGTAAACATGAGTTTACTCAGGGGTTAATAAAAAATTATATTGGTGTAAAAGGACAAATATATATTTTAATTACTATCATATATAATTATTTTAAACTTACCTATTAAAATGTTTAAAATGGCCCATTTTATATTATATTTCATGTGAAATAAATGGTTTGATTCTTTCTTTTTAAAATTTCAAAATGTGTCCTCCCCACACTTATAAAAGACCACCCGCTCTCATCACTTTTCCACACTTACAAAAACTATTGGTTAAGAAAATATCTATAAAATAACTACTTTATTTCCCATCGCCCAATAAATTTTTAAAAAAAAATCCATCCTAAAAATGAATTTGGTGTAAACCAAAATAATTTTTCCAAAGAAGAGGTAACATCTTTAACTGATCATTTTATTTTATTACAACTTACACCTCCTTAAAATATTTTAAAAAAAATGATGATATTGAAATATCAGTATCTTCTATATAATAATAAGTTTTTATATTACTGTAATTCCCCACAACCATATCCTTTTTCTCAAATGGGAAGTGGAATCATTGATTGTGTGTATGGCGAACTACTACATCACGAACTGGCGCAATTCATTTTCCATCACCGCTTCTCACATATGGATATACTAATGTATTTATTTATTAAATATGATATTTATAATATAATTTTTCTTATTTAATTACATTTTTTCATATAACTTCATAATTTACATTCCATAGAGAATACATAATCTATGCACATGTGTATGGTGAACTGCCACGTCGCGAAGTGATGTGATTCACTTTCCACTAACAGTTTATATGGATGGTAATAAAGACTAATATAGTTTTTAAACATGATAATAATTAAATATTTATAATTTTATAAAATAAAAATATCACATACTTTCTTACATTTTCATTAATTGAATAAATTATAACTTTAATTGTGTGTATGGTGGACTACCGTCTCCCAAAGCAATGTGATTTGTTTTTATTACCACATAAAATGGACTTTATATATAAGTGTACATAATGAAATAATTTAACATTTATGATATAATTATAATTATTTATATATAAAATAACACTTAACTTTTTCCATCATGATCATTGAAAAATGGAAACGACATTCATGTGTATGTATGTCTTATCATCTCCACGATTGTAAAATAAGAACTATTTCATAAAAATAAATAATGATTGGTTGTAAAATAATAAATTATGAATATAAATGATAATTATTTTATTATTAACATTATTTTTATGATTAAATAACAATATGTGTGATCTTATTCTACATACCAATGTGGTTTTGGATATGTGAACAACTTATCATCAAAACATATGATATGTAATTAATTGGTTATGTAATTGAATATGTCATCATAAAAAATAAAATAAAAGCAATAATAAACATGAATAACATTATTGATCATTTATATAATAGATATGTTTATTATTCATGAATGTAAGGAATGCACATGAAGACTAGGGCTCGAGGTAAGGGTTTATAACTCAAAAATTCCTTCTTTAAGACACATGTTCTTTAATACAGATAATTTATTTTACATAGTGTATATACTACCTATTTAAAAATTATATCATGAATCCTTCACACTTAATGTTATTTTATGGTACAATTAATTTAGATTATTCATCTGGTGTATGTCGCTAATGTTACCAAAGTGGAAAATGCGTATGCTTCAATCTCATTTTATTCGGGATCGTTTGTGATTGTATTTAAGTTTTAGGAAATTATTTGATCTTAGTTTTATGGATATTCATGAACTTTTCATGTAATTTTACCATTTTTACTCTCTTATTTACATAATATTATTTATAAAATGTATTTAATAAAAACTGACTCCATTTCTCTCTTTGGTAGAAAATTTGTTTTTTCCATATCAATTTTTTTTAGAAATATTTTTAAAAATATTTTTAACAGTGTACCAATGATTTATTATTGAAATTGTTACCTATGATTTAATATTTTATTTTTTTTAGGTAAATCTTCTTATAATTTTCCAAATGAGGTACTTTTGATCCTTTTTATAAAAGTGTGAAAGGAATATTTTTTTAACTTATATAACATACATAGAATTACCCACCATCATGACCACTCAATTAAATGAAGATTATTTTATAAGTTTCCTTTGTTATTTTTAAAGAAAATAATTTTGGTAATATTTTATAAATTATTAGTTTTTTAAAAGTAATTTTCTAACTGAAATGAATATTTTCCTTATGAATATTTTTAATGTTTTTAGAATCATTTATATTCATCAAAATCAACAAACTATAATGTTATGGGATGATGATAAAACGTATATATATTTCTATTACATATATACATAGCTCACCCACCATTACATTAATAATTTATTATATTCCTTATGATCACTTATCATGTTCCATCTTTATGAAATCTCATTTGATTACGATATGAGGTAATATTTTGAAACCCATTTTATTTCCATGCTTAATTATTATGTTTATTCATTATAATTAATTCCTTATATAGAATGTGTATTCATGTATATGAAATTAATGTTATGGGTGGGCACAAAATTATATATCCCTCCAATGAATTGGCTAATGTTTTAGTCTCATGGGATGTCATTTATGGGATTACAGGAGTGAACCTAATCAATTAGGGGACTTTGTCGACCATGTGATGTTTTCCCGGTAGTAATCCTTTACTTGTGTTTATGTTAGGACTTCTGTTTTTTCCACGTTTCAAATGATTACATGATTTTATGATACCATGATAATAATGTTATGATCCCATGTTTTTACTCATGTTCTTTCTCATTCATGATATCATGTTATACCTTGGACTCACACATTATATATCCTTATCATGTTTACTCCCTTACTATTATTATTAGATCACCAATTTGGTATATGAATTACTGAGGTTATCCAATGTTTTTTAGGATCTATAAAGGATTTGAGATCTTTTTATGGAGAATAGAATAGAAAAAATTATTTTCTAGTCTCACTTTTATGTATTATAAACCAAATATTTCAAAGACGGTACAAATCACTATCTTTGGGTTGTAATTAATATATTTTTATGTTAAAAATCATGTAATGATATGTGTAAACGGCTTGGGACACTATAATTAAATCCATACGAGAAGGAACTATGTGATTTAAATTCTTATTAGAAATTGTTAAGTTCACTTCAGAATTTAAATCTATCCAAGAAGGAACTATGTGAATTAAATACCCACATGAAATTATGCAGATCACTTTGGAATTTAAATACCTATAATAAGAACATGGTTATTTTAATACACATAAAATATATGAAGGAAACTTTAGATATTACAGAAATCTAAAAATGAATTTGGGTGTCCTTTTGGGTGAAATATAAATAATGAAATTCATTAAGGTTTATCATAATAATGAAATATTATATTTTGAGGAATACTCTATAATAGTTTGAGAAGTGAAAGTTAAAACAAAATTATATTTGGATATAACATAAAAGATAATTCATATATATACTAGTAAATGGAATCAAAAAACACATTATATTAATGGGAATTTTTATATTTTAAATCCATGTATCAAGGCATGATATAATACCTTAATAAATGATCAACAAAATTATAAGTCATGAAAGGAGGGAATAACATATAGTTTAATGTTATTTGAGTAGTTTATAACAATAATAAATTTTTTTGAGTTAAGGTGCAGGGAAAACCCCTTTGATTGAACACAAAAAGAAAATATCTCTTTTTGAGGGCTAGGAAAAGGAGAAACCTATAACAAGAACCAAATGAAAACATGAACCCCAACATGGCGCAAAGTCCTTACATGGACCCAAATGAAAAAAAGAAACACATATCAGAATCAGGAATTTATTTATATGGAATATAAATATAGTAATAAGGAATAATGTGGTTTATATGCTCTGGTAATATATATATAAGTCTCCCAACCATTACCTTTATCCATATAAGGTAAACAAATTGGGCTTGGGAAGAAAGGGGAATACACATAATATGATTATTGATGATAAGAAAGGCACATTGTATGTATCCAAATCCATTTGATATGACACATTAAAACTACATGTAAAAGAATAATGTGGGTGATGGGACCTTAGTTAAGAGAAAATATATTTTTATTGAGGAATATATATGAGTTTATATAGGTTATAATATCCATAAATTGTATTTTCAATCATCATACTTTCAAAACAATTACATTAATGTGATTAATGTAGTGTTATTGAACAAATAGAAAATATTTTTCAAGGTTTACGTTTTTTTTAGGTGAGTTTTATTCATGTGTGATGAATCTACTGAGGAAAATCTAAATAAATTGGGGATTAAGTGAAGGATTTCATCATGTAAGACACTTTTTGAATTAGTCTATTAAAGTGACCTTTACATAATTTTGAAATTTTGACATACATTAAGGGGAATCTTGCATAGGTCCAAGCTATGAAACCATAATAAATATATTATATGAATGGGAGACATCATATTTTTATTTAGAAGATCACATCCAAAAATGGTCTTTATTAGAGGGAATTATGAGTCTTTTCAATTATAAATTGGAATCAAATTATATTCCTATAAAAAATCATCTATTTTCTGAATTAACCAAAAAATTTATTATAAAAATTGTATTGTAAAACAAGTGGTTGTCTTGGATAGTGCCACCAGAAGAGTAACCATAGTGGGGTTGACTGTGGTCATTTAAGTTTGTGAGTTTTCATACATTCTGTAAATTATAACTTTTATACACAAAATCATTTTCATTGAAACTCTTTATTGATATATATTTTAATCTATTAGATATTTTTCATTTTCTATAATATCATAAGTCCCTAAAAAATATTGATGTTTTTCCCATATTTTATCTCATATCATTGACGGGATATATGGCATGTTTTCTCCTTGAATAAAATATAGTGTGTCTCTCAATCAAATATCATTATCCCAAACCATGTTCTAGAAACCATAAATATTTTCTAATATTAAAAATATTTTGGTCAGAAACTCAATTAATATAATCTTAACATGTGATCAAAACAACAATGTGATGCATGTGCATTGAAAACAATATCCTTAACACAACATATCCTTATAAACTACAACATAAACCATGCTCATTTTTCTTGTTAACCATGTCATAGTTCTTATAAACATGATATGTTTTTTATCTAATTATTAAACAATGAGTTTAGTATTTTTCTATATAAACCATATGTCTTATTTCTCCAAATTAATCATAATCCATTTTTAATTAGGTAAACTTTGTAAATTTGTGTGCTCTTCCACGAAATGTATTTTTTCATTATATTTATTAATTATATTTCATATGCTGTAACTATATAAAAATTCATACTACTTTATTTGTATATAAAAAATAATTATAATATGAAATAATGTTTATAAATCATGAATAATCATCTAAAGAAACTTTTCCATGGTATACAAGAAATGTGATAGTTATTTAAACATCATATTACCAAATAGAGCAATGTTTAATAGTAAACTCCATACCATAGGATAAAGAAAATTACATCATATACCAAGTCTTATTAAAACATAGGTTTTCTTTTATATTGTAAAAGTAAATTCATTAGTCTCCTAAGAAACTTCAATTTCATCTTCAGGATATCCAATCTATTAATTTTGTTGGTAAGGTGATACAAATTTAAAATCATAAACCAATCCTCAAACTAAAACATAAATTATTTCACATCTTATATAATTGTGTATTTTCCCCTTAAATTACTCAAATCATGTCTCCCCTTTCATAGAAGGTATTTTATTCTCCCATTTAATTAATAATGTCCCACATAAAAAAAAGAAAATATCAATATATACCCTACCTTTAGCAAGTAATTATATACCTTTAAAAAGGAAAACTAGCATGTATTCTTCCACAATAGTTAAAAAATGTAATGAAATTTAATATGGGAAGTTTAGAGAAAATAAACATAGATATTTTTCATGAAAAGGCTCTCCAAACAACACTTAGGAATTTTATAATGAATCCATTTTCAAAGGATTCATCCAAATGTACATAACTGCTTCACTTATAAAAATATATACCATTTTGAGTTCAACGCATACCCAATCCTCCTTGATGAAATGGTATTTGATATCTGTATGATTTGAGCTCAAATGCTACACCAGATTATTTGAAAAATTATTTAAACATAAGTTGTTACACACAATCACCAATGGATTTAAACATTTACCTACTATATCTTTAAGGTGTGATCTTATATAAATATATTTAGTTTTAATTTTTATATAGTAATGTACTCAACTTCAGTTGGGCTATGCGTGGATGAATTTTTTCCATATAGTTTCGTGCAACAAACCTTACTTAGATAATTAAATATCTTCCTAGAGTTTATTTTTTTCACCAACTTCACCTTACTAATATATATAACTAAATATATAAAATTGAATATTTTTATATATATCACACTTCATTCTATACTCGAGAGCTCAATTAACATTTCAAAATATATTTTTTCTACAATATGATGTGACTTCTTTAGGTTTCTTTATAATCATATATATAATGTAATAATGTAAACAATTCTGGGTCTATCGGATGTTAAATACAATAAACTCTTGATAAATATTTTGACATTTTTTGATCCATACATTTCCCATCATCATATTTAGAAAATTTAGTTAAAACTAAAATGAGAGTATATATATAATTATAATTTTCCACCCTAAAACATTTCAATAACTTTCAAGAATATTTTTCTTATGATCAGAAAATAAAACTTATTATGTACATCATTTGAAACCCACATAAAAAATTCATCTCACCAATTATTTACATTTCAAAGTGTTTATTCATTATTTTAACAAATTATTTAAAATATTTTGTCTTATTTAATTAAAAAATAGTATCATAAACATTGACTATCATAATGGGTGAGTTAATATTATTTTCTTTGAAAAAAAACATTTTTATATACTCTACCTCTTTTAAAACTAGACTATTTGAACATATATTAGGATTTGAATACCATACTCATTGAACTTGTTTAATCCTATGAAGTGTTTTTTTATCTTTTACAATTAGATTATATGATTGGAAATAAAAAAAGTACTCTATTTTTACACTGTAAAAATCCTCATTATGATCCCCATTCAAAATGAATACATTACCAACATTTAAAATATGTATTATTTTCATTAATCATATATTACTAAAAAATTTAAATAATTTTAACTATAGAAATTGGATTAAATATCACATCTAAATTAATGACTTTAATTAAATAATATCGTTTTCAAAACAAATGATCTATTCTATATTATACTATACCTTTCATGAAAATTTTATTTATGAAAAGAAACTATTTAACTATTATATTATTTACCTTGGGGTGTAATACAAACTCTTAAGTGCCATTATTCTCTATTTGATTTAATTATTCTTCCTTAACAAATATTTAATATTATATTCTGAAATTTATTCTAAACTATTTCATTCAACTTAATAAAGTAAGCTCATGTCGTTAAAATCTACCAAATTCCTTCAAGTTTGAACACTATAAATTCTATTCCCCATAATGTTTTTAATCTCAACATGTTTTAAAATAAATGTATAATTTATTATACATAGACCCATAAATTCTTAATAACTAGATATATCAAAATTATGTTATGATTCATTAAATTATTTTTAAGTAGTATGGAAATTATCTTATTGATTTCTATTTTTTTCATGAGCCTCCTCAATATCATCTTCAAACTACAATTATTTTCAATGAGTAACCTATTCCATTAAAATATTAACATCAATGTATTTTACATTCTTCTTAAGATTTTTGTTATACTACCAATAATTAATTTCCCCATGTGTATAACCAAGGAAAATGTCCTCATTATCTCTTTGATCAAACGTTCCAAAATGCGTTCCTTTAATATTGATTAAACAACATGTTCTCTTTAACATCCTTTAATATTTTTGTGTGCCAATATCCTACTCAAAATAAATAAAAAACAATTCATGGGAGAAAAATCAAGAAACATGTTATTAAATAAATATCTCCATCTGTTTATTTTAGACTCATAGGTCCATACGCATCCAAGTGTATCAGTTCAAGTGGAATTCATGTGTTGATCCTCATCTGTTTGTGACTTTTGATCACAAACATTCCTTCATGACACACTTAAAAAGAATTTTTTCCTTCCTAGTTGAGATTCAGTATATTTTCATAACATCATTATAGAAAATTATTTTTATTTTATTTTGGACCAAGTTACCAATTATTTGATTCCATATCTCATTATCTTCTTTCATACTCAAGTAATAATAATTAATCTCATTTCTAATTTAAAATAGATTATTGATTTTCCACTTTCCAATAATTTTTAAATCCATCAATAATCCTTATAATGAGACAACCATTTTTCTGTATTATCACCTTATATCTATTATCAAAAAATTAAGATACACTCATATTTTATTTATGAATTAATTAATGACTAGATAATATATAGAAGTGATGTTTTTCTTATTGATTTGAGTAATTATAATACATTTTATATTCATGGCTCTATCATCTATGAAATTCAAATTACCTTATTTGTAATAATAAATTACATATAAAATATTTTTAATTATATTACCATGTGATAAGAAACACAATCCAAGATCAGTGGTTTCTCATTCTTATATTCCTTTTATTCATCCTCAAAAACCATTACTTATCCAAAATCACTCTTCTTATTGTGAAATGTTAATTTTTCAAATTTCCTTCTCTAGTTTTATAATATATTGAGATAATAATTATTGTATTTTCTTGCTATTCATATCTTCATAAAGTCACATTTAGTTATTAAAAACTATTTTACACTATCACCACTTTATTGGGTTGTTGATTTGGATTCTTCATATGCCTGTTAGGTTATATCACTATAAATTTTGTGACTCTTTATTATTGGGATAAATAAATATTATACCAAAAAATGTATGATTTTGATTGTTCACACCACAACACAAATTTCTCACATCAAATGAAAATTTCATCATATGTTGAAAATTAAAATTAATAATTTTTTCTTATTTACTTTTAAATTTTTTTTCTTTTTTATAATTTTCTTACAACCTTATCAAGTGTCATTATGTTTCCCTCCTTAAAAATTTTATACTTAGGCTAATCCTTTAACTATTTTTCCATACACATGTAATTTATTTTTCAAATTTCGAGCACAATCATTTTGTAAAAAATATATAAATCATTTATACTAAGATAAGAAATTATTTGCTTCTTATTATTATAATCACTACCTTAAATAACTCTATTACATTGATTTCCCAAAGAATATTGTTACCATTTTCATAAAATATTTAAAAACTTATGTTAAATTTTTAGAATATTCACAAACTTGTATAAAATAATTTATAGAATCCTAATAAAAAAATTCTTATAGAATTTTCAACTTCATGTAGATTAACATTATGTTAGTGAACCTCATATTGTCTCATGACCAAAATATAGATCATTTCATTAATGATATTTTTTTTACAAGAATAAAATCTTAATAATTAATCTTTTTAATTAAATGTTTTATTCTTAGAATGATATTTAAATCATATGAATATATTTTTTTTCTTTGAAGATATGTTCTAATTTTCAATATTTCCATTATTCCAAATATATACCATGATCTCCTATTTTAATATGTAATATTTATCTATATGTTGATATTAATTTCCCTATTCACCATTTTCTTCATTATTATATGATTTATTAGAGAATTTAGATTGGTATATAAAATCATGACTAGCTTTATTTTTTTAAGATTTTAATTTCACTTCACTTTAATCATCATAAGATGACTCTTACCTTATAGATATAAGGTTTCTTATCTTAGAGTATTTTGGAAACTTTCCATTGCCATTGGATAAATTTATTCTACTATGATCATTTTACACCTTGTTATTGTTTTTCTTAAATGATATTTTGGGTTGATCATCAATATAATCCTCATGTGCACTTCTATATAATTTCATAAAAATATATAATATTCCCATAATGGAAAAATTTATACAAAAGATTAAAATTATACTTAACTTTTATATTTCAATATAAATTTTGAGAGAATAGGAAAAAACTTATTTTAATCCATGTAATCCTATTAATTCATGGATACTTGATCAAAAATTTTCTTTTGATCATTAATCATTAGAGTTTTTAAATCATTGAATCCAATATATTTTTATATTATTTCATTCTTCTTTATTTTTGAGTATCCTCTCATATAATATGCAATATATATATTGATCGATTTTTTAATTAAGAAATTATCAAAATATTGATCATAAAATACTGAAATATTTTAATCAAATTTATTTGGATGAGTTCATAATAATTTCATGATAATGATTAAATATTCAAATAATGTATCCATAGTCACAAATTGTTATAACAATCACATTCAAATATGTAAAAAATTATTTCATTATTTAATCTTCACAACAACCTAATTTAAAAAATTCTATAAATTTCACCAACTTAATTATTTCTATTTCATAAAAGAATAAAATATTTTATTACATTGATTGGGTGTTTATTTCCACCCATGAAGACTCCATTTGATATTAAAAACTAGATCCTCCTTTATTGTATCTTAAAAACATATTGAATTCTACATGAAAATTTCTTCACTTAAAAAACCATGAAGCTATTATTTATTTAAACCTAAATACTCAAGATGTAGACCTACCAAATCAACCACTCTAAGAATAGTAAGATCTATTTTTTTCTTCATCGCCAAATAGAATATGTCATTGAGATCAAAACCTTGTTTAATATTAATATTTTACACATTATACTTTTCATGTACTATTGCTTACCATCCAATTATTTCATCAATTGGTAATACCACCTATTCTATAGTTATTTTTCACATATCAGTAGATCCATTAGTTCCCATGTTCTATTCACAAATAAAGAATCCATGCATTCTTTTATTGTTGGATCTCACTATTTTGGTCCAATAACTGGTCATATCTTCCCGTCATTCACTTTCTCTACAATATGTTATAATTTCACAATTAATGTTTTATTCAAAACTTTTAACTTCATTTTGAACCTGGTTGGACACTTCAAGTAAACCTAAAGCTGAAAATATATTTTTCAAACTCTCATTCATGCTTCAATAATTTTTGAACATCCAGGTATGTCATAAGTTCTTAGTACCTATATAATATAATCATATTTTGGTCTTCCCATATCTAACTCCTCTAAAAACTCAGTGGCCCCTAAACTAAATGGAACATTCATACTTCCATTTAAATCAACATAGATATACTCTCATGATTATTTGTTATCAACAACATATTCTATTAAGTTTCAATACTTGTCAAAGATCCCTTCATTAAAGATAAAATCCAAATTATAATTACTATCCATTAGTCATTATACAAAATTGAAATCCAAATTACTCATCATTAAACCAAAAAAATTGATATTTCTCAGACCAAGCTTCCTTGTTTTCCCCTTTCATAAGAATTAACATATAATTGGGAAATAAAACTGAATATTTTCATGTGTGATACATCCAATGGAATACAGATCAAAAATTTCATTAGGTATATTATTCCCCATTGATACAGATAGACTCTTATTGATATGTTATTCCATAAAATTTACTACTTCTACCAAAAAACCTTCTAAATACCAGAATATTATAACATGATCTGGGATATCTTATTTAGTTTATAGTTCATGCATTCTACTACAACATTTTATTAGGGAATCAAAATAACTATCTTTTCATAGAAAATCCCTTTCATTCAACAGAATTTCATAAATTATTTACTATTATGCTCACAAATATGGTGCAACCTCAATAATGTTAGCTTTGAAACAGTCACATTTTCCACCAATTCTCTCAATTTGAAAAAGGTTTCATATAGTTAGGATATCTGCTTCAAAAATTATACTCTCACTTTTGTGTATCATTATTGATGAAGGTAACATTGTACTTTTAAACATTGTGATTTTTTAGCGGAATTGGTCCTCATACATATAAATGCAAAAAAATCGTACTTTTGAGACTTGGGTGTCCATTGTTGTTTATAAAAAGAAAAAAAATCATTCCAATGATAAACTCTTCACATGTTTTATACTCTATTTTCTTTAATTTTAGTACCTTTTTAAAAACCATGACACTCAATCCGTTTTCTGTCCTGTGACTATGTTGGTAATACCTTAACTGATCATCTCTAATTGATTATGTAATAATTACCATTATCTTATTCATCATTCTCATTAGATATAATATTTTTTATTTTACACATTTATCCACCACAATGGATCTAAGTGTGATTTTCCACACATCATCAATAAATATTATATAACCCTACCTCATCTAGATGACCTTACAAAATCAAATAATTATTTAATCTTAGAATGTGTATAACCCTTAAACTTATTAATTTTATAGTCTATGTTCAATCATTAGAACTATTGTTTTTGTAAAATATCATGTGCTTCATCATAAAGAAGTATAATCTTATTGAAACATCAAAACACATAATTTTATATGCATTTTATCTCTATAAATAGAGTGAATTGATGATTCGATGTTAATGATCCATGAATCCAATGGACTATTGGCCTTCAATATAAAAAATATTTTTAATCTTATTAAATATTCTATTTGTTGATGAAAACTCATATTTTACCTTTTATTCCTTAAAATATTCCTTTATATGTAGTTTATTCCCACTCTTCCAATATAGGGAGCCAAAAAACTATCATTTTATCCCAAATTCTTTCTCACAATCTGACTCTCTACTTTTGAATTCTTCACTGATTCCGTATTTATCTACCCTATGAAATATTTATTTTTCTAGTAGATATCTATATTCCATTATTTTTAATGTCATCATTTAGAATCAATTCATTGAAATCCTCAAACAATAGGTCAATCCTATCACTTGATCACCTTACAATAGAAACCATTGAATACCAAAAATTAAATAGAGAAAATAGAAAAATAAATTCCTGTAATTCACTCCCAAACATTACTTTCATTTATTCCAACTAAATTTAGACCATATTGAAATCATTCACCTGATAAACCATAAAAGTAACTAAATTAATCTTTTTAATAAAGAGTGTTCACATTAGAAACAGTTTTTCATTATAGTAGGATTCTCAAATAAGTTATTGATTATAAAAGTCATCCTAGAAATTGTCTCAGTCTCTTGAATATTAAATGAAAATTTTTATTTCAACATAATCAATTGAACTCCAAGTACATTTTCTTAAATCTGTTCCCATTAACTTTTTTTCATCATCTCTATCTTAATGCTGATCAATATATGATCAATATCACTTTCAAATAGATAATATGTAATTATTATCTTTTAAAAACCAAAATATAACACATTATACTTAACAATAATTAACTTTACCTATTCCAACTATATGCAATTGAAAATAGATCACATTGTATAGAACTTTAGACATAAAATACCCTAAAAATGACACACTTAATATAATTTTTACACTCCTTTGGAAATAGATATCTATGATACTTATAATAGTTCCCACGACATGGAACCCACCCTCTAAAGTTCAAATATAGAAGAAATAATGGAATTTATAAAGGCAATCAATAACAGTGTATCCAAGAAATATGTTTCACTCCATATTGAAAAATACTCTATAATACCAACAATTAATGAAAAAATTAATTAAATATCATAAAATAATAAAAAATGAATTTACATGGTTTTGAAAATTACGTAAATACTTGGAGAAACAATATAATCTGAGAGAATAGAGAAGAAATATTATGTTATAATTGACTATTAATCACTAATTATAAATTAATTATAATATTGTTCATAGAATATCACTATAGGGATCAAATATTTTTTAGAAAACATTAACCCTCTTGAAAATCACTACTGAACATGTAGATGAAATATTCTTCATATTTTTATTTACCACTAGAAACATATTCAACAATTTCCATTAATATTCCTACCAATAATATGAAAATTAGAACACCACGATCCGACTACATCTTATTTTTTATCTTAAAATATGAACAAGTCACCAATATTAATTTCCCCATCTGCACTCCAACTTAATCACTAACACCTTTTAAATAGTTCTTGAGCCAAGAAAATTTCTTTAAACTACAGCAAATCTTCTTTTAATTATAAAGATTTATTAAAATATATATAATGATTAAAAAACTAAGTCATAAATGCATTCATAATAAAATGGATTCACCCATAAAACTATGCATCTAAAAACATAAGATGATTAATTACACCTCAATAAAATGAAAAATCCATTCACATATTTTATCATAGATAATTGACTAAAATAAAGAATAATTTAATTCAAAACCAAAATGTGATTTGTTTTCCTAGAACCTAAAATCCATATCTTGAACCATATTAACTTTTCCTACTATAAAATATTTTTTTAATAGTAATTGATGCACTTTTTTGAACCATAATTAGAATAGAGAAATGATTATTGTGTGTGGTGGAAATTAACTACAACATAACATATCCCTGAAGCTATATCATCACCCACTCTTATTTTTATTTTCAATCATGATATATTTTTTATAACAATAATTGTTTATCCTCATTATAGTAACTAGTGAATTAATAATTCTTCTATAGAAACTATGATCAAAATTATGGTCATTTTCTTAGACTTCATTGTAATTATTTTTTATTCAACTAAATTGTGATGTGTTTGGAGCACTACCATGACATGGTTTTTCATTCACACTGGATTTCATTATTCCTTTGTAACCATTAAAAATATAAACAAACTATAACAATTTAATAAGATATATTATAATAAATATTTCATGAAATAAATTTTATAACTCAAAAATCATCATCCTAGGAAAATAATTCTTGGTATGATCTTAATTTAAGAGTAATTTAAATGCGACATGATCAAATGGAGTAATGTTTAAGAGATAAATTCATTTATTTGTAAATAAAATTACTAAATAGACTATGACTATTTACCAATAACGAATTATTCAGTCATACAAAGTAATCTTTGACCTCACCCTATTTAACATCAATATCATCCAAGAGGTCTTCACCCTTACCCTTTCCTACATCATGAACCATGAAATCTACACACAAATTTGGGTGTGTATGCAGGGTGTAGGTAACAAACATTATAGGAAAAAACTAATAGTTCTATAATATATTACATAATATATATATATTAGTAAATGTATAGTCTAGTATGAATAGAAATAATATCCAATATATTGAGAACCATATCAATACCATCTTCTTCAGTTAATTTTGGTGAACCAAACCTTTCATTATCTAATCAATCATTATCTACACCATAGGGTATCTCGATATAATTCTCTTCCATAAATATGGTATCTATAAACACTATTGGGTTTTATAATTTTTAATCCATCCCCTAGTCATAATTTACATTACTGGGTGCCACAATATACGACTGCCCCAAGTTATAGTAGCAATCCACACCACAGGTTATGCTCACTTGTATGAGTCCTTTATAATAAGTAATACCATAGGTTAGGATAATTAATAATTATCTCATGAAATCATATGGTCCCATACCATACTCCTTTTAAAAAACCATATAACCCCCTGCATAGTATTTGTTGAGATACTTTAATCAAAGATCAATCATCCCATGCCCAACTCACATTCTAAAAAAAATCATCTCTCAGATTATAACACAGACCGTAGGCCTTACTATAATTTTTTCAAACATTATATCTTTAATATAACTAGTAACTATATAATATATTTACAATTCTACCCTCAATAGATCATTTCATAAGGTTATACTAGGCCCCATGATACCTCCCAAAATTTATCCTACACACAGGCACCCATCCAAAGTCCCTTAAACATTCCCTTCCTAAAAATAAAAACTATAACTATTTTCAAAGTGAACATAAAACCCAATTATCATATTTAAATCATCCGTAGTGTTAGAAATAAAATTCAAATATTTTTCACTCAATTATACTCCCCCTTGATCCTCATTTGGGTGATCTAAACCCAATTACCCATGCTCATACACCATACTATATAAAAACACATAATAAATCATATAATATATTTGGGACCTACTGACCATATATTATGGATGGTTACTCATCAAACCCCACAATCCAATTCATCTTCAACTAATATATCTTTGAATTTTGATAATAAAACACCCAATTTAGTGATTTAGCGTGACTTTACAACAAATAGGGTTAAACAACTATGAATAAAGGATGTGTTAACTTATGTTCTGTGATAAAATACCATAGAAACCAATAGTTGTTTCATATGAAATCATATAATATGTCAAAATCAAGAAGAAGTGAATATGATCATGGATGATAAAAGAACCCCTACAGCTACTTTCCAACCAAAATAGAGGAAGAAGCAGATTTTATTATGAATATTCTAAAAAATAAAAATAATTGGTTTATGTCATTTTGGCCCAGTGTCTATGGAGTTCCCAATTGCTTCCGCTGAATAACATGGATCAGTCAATAAACCACCTCAGGGAAAATTAATTACTTATAATACCTTTTAAAGGTCCCATTGGGTACACAATTTCTCTCACTAGGTACTCAATGTTGTTTGTTTTACTATGGAACCGATTTTTTTTTAATTTATCAAAAAATACATATATTTAACCTAAAAATCATAAAAAAAAATCATATTAAAATATCAATAATTCAATATCCAAAATATAAAAAACGCAACATACAATCAAAACAAAAAATCTAGGTTCCCAAAATTATTACCCCAACTAAAGGCGCACAAAATAAATTCCTTGAATTTAGGGATTCTAAACTTCCCTCTTGTGTAGGTTAAAGAGAGAATTTAAGGGCCATGTTAGTAGTTTTTTTATTCTCCAAAAAACCCCATGAGACACCTGATTGATAAATCAAATTCTGAGTTTCTAAAATTCACTTCATTTTTATTAAATTAAGTTGATTAAATTATGATTAGAAATTATTTTTACTTATTTTTTATATAATTGTTATTCTACGCCCATATTTTACATAGACTTATTGATATGGTCATGCAAATGTCCTTAGATCCTCTTTTTTGTAGTGAAATCCTTTGTTTGAATTAGTTATAAAGGTGTATTTTTTTAATGATTTTCTCATGTATTATTACCAAATTTTTAGTAAATTTCAATGTTTTATAAAGGAAAACTAATTAATGAAAGGAATTGTAAGGATTATTATTAATGTATAGATATGTGTTTATATGAATTTTCTCAAAATTCAATGTGTTGATTCTCATCCAAAATTATATTGGCATTTATATTGAGCCTCCAAAACTTCTTTAGTTACTAATTATGTTACTAATTATTTTGAGTTAGAGTTGAGAAATCCCTATGATTATATTGATGCTAAAAGATAACGCCAATAGTAAACCCCTCCAAATAAACATATGGTTTATATTTTTACCTTCAATTATCCCAATAGGTGATGATTGGGACTACTATAGGAATTTTATTCGGACCAAGGTTTTTTATTAACATGTTGTGTCCATAAATAAATATTTTTCAATTTTTTTATAATAATGTTTATCACCATCGTAAAAGTGATTCTATTGATAAATTATTTCATTTTATTTTTATTAGTAACAAAATGGAGGAATAGTAACATAAATTCATGTTTGTATAAAATGAAATTTATATTAATTAAATTATAGTTTTTTAAATGTTTAATTTGACTTAGTTTTTTTAATGATACCCTAACCTTCTTTTTTAAACATTAGTTTCGCCTATCAAAGATAGAAAAAAAATAGAACTTATCCCCCTTACTTATTCTTTAAATGCATGGTCCTCTTTTTAAAATTATTTTATGAATTGTAGTCTTATTCAAGGAATGAATTTAAATTTATATACTCAAAAAAAATCTTTATTCTCTTCTATATTGGCAGGCTTTATTTCTTTATTTTTATAGACTTTAGGATAAGGATTTGAAGATTTATCTCTATTTAGAGTTGTTGAGGTGATTTTTCATTGGTAAGCTACTAGTAATCAATAATATCTTAAACTTTTTATTTGGGACACATTTTTTGTTGGGGTGTTAGCATTAATCACATGTGTGTTATATTACAAGTCATGAAAGAGTGTTAAGATGATTTTAGTTAATTTTTAGTTTAATGATTAAATAGTAGGTTAATAAAATTTATGTACAGTCGATAAATGTTAAAGTATTTAATTTGTAATGTACAATTTTTTTATTATATTAAAAACTATTATTATTAAGATTTCATTAAATATATATTAAATTATATATTTTTAGGATATAATTATATATTAATAACTTCATGGGGATTATTTTATAAATCATTAACTAGTTTTTTATAATCCAAGGAGTTATTATAATAAAAATTAATTAACAATTACTGTATCATGATTATTAGGTAAATCCATAGAGTAAATTTGTTTTTTTTTTTGTGACGTCATTTTTTATACATCTTGTATTTTTAAATATATTTTTATAATAAAGTTAACTGATTTTATTTAATGAATGATCATTATTCATGACATGTCCTCGTCATTTTGATACAAGTATAGTATTCATTATATAAGAATGGTTTTTTAGGGATCATGCCATAATGATATAGTACCATACTAAGGAGTGAATCCTTTTATAATATTGTCTTGTGAGAGGGTGATCCAAACATATAGTGGGTTTCTACCTAGACATAGTTATCTAGGGGATTTGTCCATGTTCAAATTATTAATGTTATCAAAGAGAAGTTTTAATATTTTCTCATGATATAGTGACTTATGGAGTATATATTTTGGTCACACATAACACATGGATCCATATGGCTTGGGTATATTCTTATTTAGTGTTGTGATTTAAGTAATATTATAATATATCTCAATAGGTGGGAACCTTTTGGGGTCATCAATAAACATGGGTGACATTATTTATAGTTATAATGAGGGAAAAAATTTCGAAAAAATATTAAAGGAGTCTAGTAAGCATTAAACTTCTATAAATTTGTAATATTTAATTCCATATTGGAGTATTAAAAGTTATTTAATCAATAATCAACCCTCAAATGGGCAAATTTATATGTATGTTACATGTTTTATGGTATTGATTTCTTTAACTCATATTTTAGAATGTTTTATTTATTATGTCTTGAATTTATTCGTTTTAAAAGTTTAAACATACCCATCCTTATTTATCATAGCATTTGAATTATTTTTATAGATTTAATACTAGTGATAAATCTAAAAAAACTATTTAATTATTATTTATTAGTTGAATCCATTTATTCTAATGTGGAAATTTAATTTTTATTTATTGGTGGAATAATTTTACCAATTTTTGTTATTAAAAAGGGGAATTTATTATATATTTACTAGAAGAATACATTAATTATTTATACAATTTTAATAGAGTTCCTTTAATTTATATTTTACTATAATTATCATCTACCAATCCATGGGGTTCATTCATGGTTTTATGTTTTCATATTTGGATTAGAAAATAAAAATTTTGAGTACTTAAGTTGGTAGTGCATTAATAATATATTAATATTTTATCTATGTAAATTACCTAGTGGTGAAATACAGATACTGATTCTTATCACCCAATCCATCTATCTCATACGGTGACTATAGAGAATAACCCAGATTCATGAACCATGGCATGAGAACTTATTTCCCACTATTGTTGGTTCTATCTTTTTAGTAATAAATTGTACATAATTAGTATCATATATCATGAGAGTAGATATTTTTATTTTGATGAAATTAAAACAATCAACACTTTTCAGTATAGAATAAATTCAATAAAAAATTTATAATTACTTGTTCATTTATTGATGGTTATTGAGATGAATAACACACACAAAAATGCCAAGTAGGTATGTTACAACGCCAAAAAATAGATTTTATGAATATTTTCAAATTAAAATTCCTCTATTAAAAGGTATAATTTCTCTTATAGAATTCTTTTAGTGGTTTTAAAGAGTATATTTTTTTGATTATCATGGTTATTCATAAATATAGAAGGTAAAAATCATTACCCTAAAATCCTAATGCTATGTTAATATTTAGTGTAATAGTTTAAAGGAACTATATAAACATGAATATAAATAACCTATTATATAATGGATTAAAATGAAGAGACTCATAGAAAATAAGTTTATACCCAATTATTATAAACATTATTTAGAATGTAAGAGAATATGTACCACAATAATGAGGTGTATACCATCCAAATTTCTATCCACATCATCAATATTTTATTTTTATAATGTTTAAAAATATATGAAAATAAATAAATAAAATAAATTTCCATCAGTTATTTCTATGAAAATTATTATGGGGGGGGGGGGATTTCTCTTTTAGAACTAAAAAATTATAATTTTTAGTGTTATGGAATCCAAGGGAGTGATCATGATTCTTAAGAATAGTCAAATTTAAGACTAATGAAAAATTAATAAAATATTATATAATTTAAGCGTAAATATGAAGACGTTGGGGATAATGATGAAGAGCATATCATATTTTCAGAATTATAATGATTGATTTGTATTCACTAAGATATAAATAATCATGAAAATGTAATATAAGTGAATCTATAAAAAAATGCAAACCTTGTGTAATGTTTTATTGAGTAGGATTTGAGTCAATAATATCTTTCTAAAACACCTTAAAATTTATTTCCATAGCCTACTCTTAAATGGTTTCATTTGAATGGGGAAAATAGTTCGAGCATTGTAAAGATTAAAAATGTGCTACAACATTTAGAAAATGTAATAAATGCTTATTTATTAATATATTTGATTTTTCCATATATATTTTAAATTTCATTGAACTAATTAGTAATTGATATATAAAGGAAAAAATTTCAAGAATTGGTGAATGATATCCCTTATTGTGAGAAGTTGGAATGGATTTTTCGAAAAAAAAAATTAATGTGGTATACTAAGCATTAAACTTCCAAATATTTGTAGGAATTAATTCCAAATTCAAGAGTTAAAATGCATTTAAACTCTTATCAGATGGAAAATGGTTTTCATTAATTTTATATCTTTAATGGTATTAAGTAACCTAACTTATATTTGGTTAATATTCTTTTATTATTTTGTTCATTATGCTTTTTAAAAGTTTAAATCTTCCACCCTTATTTATAATAGCATTGGGAATTATAGGTGTATATTTAATGGATTTGGGAACTCCAAAAAGGATCTTTAATGATTATTTATTAATAAAATATATTTATTCTAAATATGGAATTAAAATTGTATTTTTTAGAGTAATGAATTTTTTATTTGTGGTTGTTGAAAATGGGGTCCTTGTTATGTATTTATTAATATGATCCATGCATTGTATGTGGGAAATAAATTGGGTGACTTTAATGATTATTTATTTTTTATTTTAAACTACCTATACATGGGTTTTTTTCATGGATTTATATTTACATATTTTGAATAGAAAATAAAACTTTTAAGTGATTGAGTTGGTGGTAAAATAACTAATGTATCCTATTTTTATGATATTTTAGTGTAGTAAACGTTTGGTTTCCCAAACTCATATAATGACTTATGATCTAATGTTGGTATTTTATTCACAATAATAAGTAAATAACCCATGGTGTTAACCTTATTTCCATGAAATCGTTTTTTTTTAATTAAAAACATGAATATTTTGAAAACCCTTTCCCAAAGAAGTTAAATATTCTTATGGTATTGGAGGTGCATGGTACCAAGTTAATATTTTAGTTATAGATTCCTTATTATATTATTTTAGCATATGTAATGATGGAAATTATGGAATTGACTATATTTCTTTATATACCTACACATGAATACACAAATATATTCTTCCATGGGTGGGTGTTTAATAATTATATAATTTTATGCTCACCCCTTAAATGTTTCCCTCACATATACATGAATAATATGTTTAGAATGATCCATTTCAAAATAAAACTACCATCATCCATCATCCAATGGACCGAAGGCCTTCATTTTTTATTGATTATAGATAATCCACCTTTCAAGGGGTGAGTTGGAACCCTTAAAAGTCTCGTAGGCGTCAATATTACACGGCCCATAGGCCTTAGAGGAATTCATTGCCCGTAGGCTTCAAACATTACATACAACCTAGAATAACTACTTGGATCTGCTCCTCCCTAGCATCTTCATTTTGAAATTAGCTCTCCACCTCCACATGGCTTTTTGGATAGGCATTCCCATGCATGCACAGGATTATCCCAATGGAAGGTTCCATACCCTCTCATTCTTGCAATCTGTTTAGCTTCTGCAGTGGTGAATGCTCGTTTCCCATCCTCTTTGTAGAGCTTGTTCCTTGTAGGTTGTCTGGTTTTCATCTGCACTTTAAGTTGGCCCGAAGGCCTTGAGGTGGCACGAATTCCTTACTGACCCGAAGTCCTAGGTGGCCCAAAAGCTTTAAAGGACCCAGGGACCAAATCAGTGGCTCGAAGGCTCAAACGGGGTCATATTACCAGCTGCTACAGTGCCAAACAGTACCTACTACAGTCCTGCTACAGTACCCAAAAGTTATGCCTCCACTTGGATTTGATTCTGGGTCACTTGGATGCACTTACGGAGTCCTTACCAATCAGGATAAGGCTCATGTGCAAACTACCATGCTTGATAGTGATTGGGGATAAGTGGATGAACTAGCAATACAGAGGATGCTGATGATGATGGACCCAATATTTATTCTCCCATTTCTTTTTTTTGGAAGTCTTATTTTGTATCAATCTTATGTTACTAATTATTTTGTAACTCAAGTGATGGTGTGATTTATGGGATCTATTTTATTTTAATGTAAAAGTATCTCCATTCCATTTTTTTTATTTTCATAAAGACACATTAAGTTTAAGTGGGAACTACTTTCCAAATATAAATTACTACAAACCATAACTTCCAACAACCAAAAAAATTCAGCAGGAATCCAAATTAAAAAATTAAACAAACATCCCCCAAATTAACCCAAATCCATGAATTCAAAATTTGAAAAAAAAAACCCAATCTTCACACATCTCAGGCTATAGATTCTGATCCATGAGTTACCTCCATTATTAAAGACATTCTTGTTGAATAAAAATCCCCTATATCTCCGTCCAATAGAAACTGAGTCGAAGGAGAAGGATCCTATGCCAGACAAACCTCATAGAAATCCATCGGCCGCTTGAAAAACACCTCCCAATACCTATTATTGATCCATTACACCAGACCAAATTGGAATGAGGTTATGTGCCTTCGAGTCCGGATAGATTTAAAGTAGAAAAATATCTTGACAACAATACATCGCTATACAGGAAACTCCCCCTTCCATGGGGAGATCAGCCAATAATAATAGGTCCATAAAAATCCAAAATTCCAAAGGCACCAAGCAGAAACACCAAAGAGTCTCCTTCAAGAAAGATAGAAATGAAAGAAATAAACTACCAAATGAAACACAAATAATCACGTAAAAATTGTAGGAGAGGGAGACACCAAGAGAGAGAGGGGAGACGGGGGAATGGGGAGCCATCCCAAGGGAAGATACATGGAAGGAAAGAGAGGGAGGCCTGGGGAGAGTGACTCTCTAATAAAGTAGCATGTTGGAACCCTAGGAGAGGGTGATGCCAATAGAATGAGGGGAGTTTGGGGAGGGAGGATTCATCCCAAGAGAATTTACATGGAATGTGGGGCCCAGAGAGAACAAATCGTTGATGAAGAAACATGCCAAAATCTTAGGAGAGAGAGATGTCGAGAGAAAATCATCGATGAAAACGTATCTGGCTATTCCATTTATTTAGTATACGTATTTATTTTGTTTTAATGAATATAACCAAGCAGAAGAAACCTTTTATTTTTTTATATGCTATAGTTTGGTCCAGTTTATATATTTAATCACATGCTTAGTGATTCTTATAATGTTAAACGTATGATTTTTAGGTTATAAATCCCCATAAGATGAAAAAAATTTATTTATTTTTCTATAATTTTGGGGATAGTTCAATGTAAAACTATCTCAATTTAAATTTTGGGTAAAATTTTATTAACTAGAGGGTTAATGAGTTTATAGATAAATTATTGCCCTGTGAATATGTAATAAATATCTTTACTTATTTTCAAACATGAGGTCATAGGAAAGATCAAATTGGAGAACATTATTTTTTCACATCGAGTATTACATGAACTAATTTGAGATGAATAATCATGTTATTATATTTAGTATATCACAAATTTGTTGTTATATATGATTAATTTAATAGGAAGGTTTGAGTATACAAAAAAATAAAACTTTTAAGATTTGAATTTAAATCAAATAAAATTTCTAATTTTGGTTAAACATTGTATATTTGGGCATGTTATTAATCACAAGTGATACATTAACTGAAGTTTGGATATGTTTTTTCCACTTTTTGTATGCGTATGAAATTCGAATCCATAGTGAGATTAAAAATAAATATATATTTAAAAGGAAGCGTTATAGGCGTTAAAAATCCCCTAACTTATGTGTTTTCAATGACATACCCTCAGGTGATGAGTTTCACAAGATTGTAAATTTCAATTCCTCACATTCATACTTGGTGTTTAAGGAAAATATACGATTATAGTAATTTCTATTCTTGAGTAATTGGAATATATAAAATTTTTTATTATGGTTATCGTTATTATTTGTTCTTTATAATGATGAATAAAGTTAATAAATAATAACAATTATTTAAAAGTTTTAAATGGTTGCATAATGATTTTACAATTTTAATGTTATTTTCCAAAGAATTTTTACATAATAAAATAAAATATTGGTAAAATTTAATTAGAATTAAATATTAATATAAATATTAAATGAGTTGATTTTTTAATTAAATAATATTTTATTTTAATATTCTATAACTCAATTCAATAAATTTGGATATTAATATCTTATTTAAAATTCCTAATCATAGATAACTTAGATATGCATTAATATGAGTTATTAAATAATAACAATAAATGTGTGTGTGTGTGTGAGTGTGCTAAAGACTTATTGTATCAAAAACTCCATTGAGGTATTGATGTTTTCAACTCTCTATTACTAATTTAATAACATATATATTTAGTTGGAATGTGGGAATTATCTTCCAATAACATGGTTGGTTTTATTTTACTTTTCTCCTTTAAGAAATGAGAATATGATTTCCAAATTATATTTTTAAAACATGAAAAAAATGATATAAAGGGATTTTTGAACATGTATATTTGAAAGGAAATAGTTTCCTTAAAATATACAACTCAATAAAAAGTATCTCTCTTCCCAAATAAGATTTATGTTTAAAATTATCTCTATAATTTTTTATAGTTATTTTGATTTTTTTTAATATTTTAATTTATCTACATAATTTTGAATGAAATTTTATTGCAGTTTCTATTGTATTTATGAATTCATAATATAATCATATACTTACATATAGAAAATCTTTATGACTTTTTGGACGGTATTACACATTATCTAATTAATCCTTTAATTTCCATATGATATTAAATATTACCCCAAATTCCTCAATCACAAGTTATTTTTTCTATATTTTGGATCATCTAAAAAAATTGTATCGTATACAAAATAAAACTTATCATGTATAAAATATTTCCCTGATATAAAACCAACATTTTGTTTTTAAATCAAATTAAAAACAATCTACATGATTTCCATTATCATGTCAACAATAGTGTAACCTCCCAGATCCGGGTGCCATGCAGTGGGTGCCCCGAACCCGGTTCGCCACGTGACCTCAAGCGCATTTCCCCAAACGCCAGAGGCTGCCGACTAACAGCGAGGGCCCAGGTCTGATAGTGGGGAAACTATACCCCCATTTGTCAAAGTGTAGCATAGCGGAATACAAAATAAGACATACAACAAACAGTGGAAGCAGTAAACCATAAACAATGAAAAAAACAAAAGAAGTGGATATAACCAACAGTATATAAATAATTATGCTACATGTCTCAAGTTCTAAGAAAACGGCCAAAACACGATATACATCAATACAGTACAACAAGAGCAGAGTATAGAAAACAAAGAAAAACAGTTGGCAGCGGCATCGTGAGCCTAGGCTTGGTCCCATGCCCTTCTACTCCTCAGCAAAAGTCAAGTACCTGTATAGGGACTCTTTACCCTATCTACACCTGTGGAAACGTAATCTGTTTGGGCCAAAAAGCGTGACCCAAATAGCATGTGAGAAAAATATCTCAGTAGGCACCCACCAAAGGCATGTGCCCAACTGCGTGTAAGCATGCAATAATAGTGTGCAGTAGTAAAATTCAATAAATTAAGTAGTACTACGAAGTAACTAACTTAACAGTTAAATTTCCATTTAATTATTTACCTAATCCATTTTATATAAGAAATCACCACAATGCATTTTTAAGTAACAACTAGTGTCCTCAGACACGTAAACTCCTAACCTCGGGTAACGAGTATCCAACATAACAATCTTCCCTCAAGCATAATAGAGTTTTCCCTCGGGCGTAGGTAGTGTCGCCCACAGGCATAGAATCAGCTCCCAGAGGCACAGAAGAAGTTTCCCTCAGGCCGAAATAACTACTGCCCACAGGCTAAATAGTGCAGTTCCCACAAGCTAATCACAACAATGCCCTCAGGCTAAACAGGTAACCGAGCCATGCCCAATAGGTAAACAAGCAGTAACAAGAAATTCCTCTCAAGTAAATTCTACAATATCTACTTTAAAGTCATACCCTCGGGTATCCTAGCCAAACGGCTAAACAGTGAAACACACCCCGGGGGTAGTTCCAGATCCAAGAATCAATCACATCCAGCATTTTATTATCAAAACTTAATCACCTATGCAATTCTAGGCATTATATATAGCAACGTCCTCAGCCACATGACACCCCAACATGGGTTCGTGGCCCGAAACTCACAAAAACGCATGACAGTTGGAAAATAAACACAAAGCCACCTACCTTATATGCCAACGAATTTTATACCCGAACACCGACTCTAGAAATGCCCAAGAACGGCGTAGATCTGACAAAGAACAAAACCCATTCAAACTTAAATAAAATCCCCTTGGGAAAGAATTTGTAAGAATGGTACTGGGAGAGGAGAGGGCATACTCGTGCGGTTTCAACGAGATTGTCTGAAGCCGAATCAGATTCCAGACGAACACCTAGAGGGTCTTCAAAGGGTCGGCCATCCTCCTTGGCTCCAAAATGGCTCAAATGTCTCCTCTTCCAAATGAGGAGGATACTACCTATTTAAAGCTGAAAAAACAAAGTACACGACGTGTAATTCTTTCATTTAATAGTTTATTTGGTGGCACAGCCACACTGTTCATCTGTCAACATGAGTACACGGCATGTACTCCCAAGTACAAGGCGTGTACTGTCACCCAACTCGCGGCGACTCCACTGCCTTATTGTTTAAGCATTCTGAATGACTACACGGCGTGTAAAGGAACACTACACAGCGTGTAGTCGGTTCCTACACCCTTTGTCGTCGGAAAGGCTACACGCCCTGTGTACTCATCCCAACATGGCCAGAAGTACACGGTGTGTGGAAAAAGTACATGGCGTGTAGTTCCAAAATTCAGGATTTTTCCCCATTTTCCATATTTTCTCAAAAACACTTAAGGAAAAGGAAAAATAAGAAGCCCGTACCACAAAACTAAGAAGCGGGTTCTTACAAACTTCCCCCCTTATAGAAATTCTTCCTCGAATTTCCCTTACAAGGGTGGCGAAGATCATGCTCAGAACAGCTCTGACCACTGAGCACGTATGTTAGCCTCCCGCTCCTAGGTCTCATCCTACACTCGGCCATGCTGCCATAACACCCGTACGAGAGGAACTGACCAGCCTCAGAGAACCATTGTGCTCCTATCAACGATACGGATCAGATGCTCCTCAAAGGACCCATCATGCTGAAGCTCAACCTCCTCTAGCTGAAAGGTTTGAGACGGGTCTGAATGATAGCGATGAAACTGAGACACGTGGAAGACTTCGTGCATGGCTCGATATCGCTGCGGTAACTACAACCGATAAGCAGCCATCCCGACTCTCTCCAGAATCTCGAATGGCCCCACATACCTTGGTGAAAGCTTACCCTGTCTCCTGATCCGTTTGTGTCCCAGCCTCGGTGAAACACGTAGAAAAACATGATCCCCGACCACGAACACCAAGGGTCGTCTGCGGCGATCAGCATATGATTTCTGACGAGACTGTGCGGTAGACATCCTCTTCTGAATCAACTGGACCTGCTCAGAGGTCTCCTGCACGAGATGTGGCCCCAGTAAAGCTGCCTCACCTGCCTCTAACCAGCACAAAGGTGACAGGCATGGCCTACCATATAAATTCTCGTATGGTGCCATCTCAATATTCACCTGGAAACTATTTTTATTGGAAAACTCGACTAAGGGTACATGCTTCTCCCATGAGCCCCCAATGTCTAGGATGCATGCACACAACATGTCCTCAAGAACCTGTATCGTACTCTTTGACTGGCTGTCGGTCTGAGGGTGGTATGTTGTGCTCAAAAGCACCTGTGTACCCAGTGCCCTCTGAAAGCTTTGCCAGAAACGAGACATAAAGCGGGAGACCCTATCTAAAATGATAGAATGAGGGACCCCATGAAGATGGACGATCTCTCGGATATACAGTCATCTGAGCTCATCAACATCGAAGGTCTCCTTGATCAGCAAGAAGTGAGATACCTTCATGAGTCTTTCCACAACAACCCACACGACGTCATTAGATCGAGGTGACCTCGGCAATCCCGTCACGAAATCCATCGCGACATCATCCCATTTCCACTCTGGAATGGGCAACTATTGTAATAGCCCAGCTGGCCTATGAGCTCTGTCTTTACCTGCTGACAGGTGGAACACCTCGTAACAAAACCAGCTATCTCCCTCTTCATACCCGGCCACCAGTACTGACGACTCATGTCACAGTACATCTTGGTAACCTCGGGACGAGCTGCCCAAACTGAAGCATGAATTTCCCGCATCAGCTCCTCGTGTATATCCCCTGGAACCCATACTCATCCTTGGAAATGAAAAACTTCATCATTTCCTATCGTCCAACCAGGAGGATGGTCCCCACTTTCCACCTAATCCCGTAGGACTAGGCCTTCTGAATCAGATAGTTGTCTCATCCTTACTCTATTCAGGAGGGTAGAAGTCACATCTAAAGAGGAAAGATAAATCTTCCCCTGACTGTCATGCACCTCCAGATGCATCTTAGAGAACAAATCCATGAGCTTCCACTCACCACTATCCTCCTTCACTGCCTGTATCTGAGTTTTCCTACTCAGGGCATCAGCTACTGCATTACCTTTACCAGGTGTATAGGCAAGCTCAAAATCTAAGGACAATAGGTACTCGACCCACCTTCGTTGCCTCAGATTCGGGTCACACTATGTAAATATGTACTTGAGTATTTTTTTGGTCAGTGAAAACCACAAAATGCTCCCCCAATAGATAATGTCTCTAACAGCGCAACGCATGAACAACTTCTGCCAACTCGAGATCATGCATCGTGTAATTCCTCTCTTGCGGCCTCAACTGCCGAAACCCGTACGCAACTACTCGATTGCCCTGCATCAATACTACTCCCTGCCCAATACCTAATGCATCACAATAAACTGTATAGCTCTTCCCCTACTCTAGGAGTATCAGGATCGGTGCTGATGTTAACCTCCCCTTCAGGTCCTGAAATGCTGCCTCACATGCTTCCGGCCAAACGAACTTCACACCCTTCTTAGTCAAGCCTGTCAATGGCACTACCAAGCGGTAGAAGTCCTGTAAAAAATGCATGTAGTAACCAGCCAACCCTAATAAACTCTGAATCTCAAACACGTTCTTAGGTTGCTCCCAGGAAACTACTGCTCTCACTTTCTCTAGGTTTACTGAAATTCCTGCCTCAGATATGATATGACCCAGGAAGTGAATCTGGTCCATCCAAAAGTGGAAATTTGAAAGATTAGCATATAGTCGATGCTCCTTCAGTGTACTCAATACGATTTCAAGGTGGGTGGCATGGTTGTGTCGAGTGTGAGAGTACACCAAGATGTCTTCCACGAAGACTACCACAAAAGAATCAAGATACGGATGGAACACACGATTCATCAGGGCCATGAAAACTGCTAGCACGTTCGTCAGTCCGAACGGCATAACCAAGTACTCGTACAGACCATATCTGCTCTGAAAAGCTGTAAGCGGTATATCTGTTGGTCTCATGTGCAGTTGATGATATCCGGATCTCAAGTAAATCTTCGAGAACACTCGTTCTCCATGAAGCTAATCTAACAGATTATCAATCCTCGGCAAGGGATATCGGTTCTTAACCATCAATTGGTTCTACTTTTGATAATCCACGCAATGTATGAGGGTACCATCTGCCTTCTTCGCAAAAAATACCAGAGAACCCCAATGAGAAGTATTGGGTCAGATAAATCCCTTTGCCTGTAACTCCTCTAACTGTCTCTTGAGCTCCTGCAGCTCAGGTGTAGCCATACTATAAGGAGGAATGGACACCGGTGCTGCTCCTAACACTAGGTTAATCGAGAAATCCACCTCACACACCAGAGGTAGACCTGAAAAGTCGTCCGGGAAGACAACCCTGTAACGATCAACAACTGGAGGGAAATCTGTCTGACAAGTCCCATGGTCATCTAGATATAAGCTCGCAATCTGGACTGTGACTCCACCTCGCCCACGATGCTCTAGTCCAGCTCGACTCACCTGAACATCACATTCGCCCTTGTATAGAAACTCTCCACCCTCTGGTGATGTGAAACACACCATACAACGATAGCAGTCTACAAAGGCCCGAAAGGGAACCAACCAGTACATCCTGAGAATGACGTCATATCTTGTCATCTCTAGGTCATATAGGTCCCAATGGAAGTGACACTCACCAACCTCAAGGGTCACTCCCTGCACTGACACAAACCAGCAGTCCTAGTCCCCAACAGAGTGTCTAGAATCAAGATATCGGAAGAAGTAGAAACACAGAGCCCAAGGCTCTCCACAACGGGTACAGATATGAAACTATGTGTAGCACCTGTATCTAAAACTACTGTAGATAAGACAGAAGCTACTAGAATAGTACCTCTGACTATCGAAGGTCCGAAATCCTGCTCCGGCTGGGTCTGTTGAACTGCATATGCCTGCCCAGTGTCGCGGCCCTACGACACAGCCTGGCTACCCTGAGCTGCCCCACCCTGCTGCCTCTGAGATCCTGGTGTCTGCCTACCACGGCCACAACCACCATCTGTGCCTACACGCATTGACATGTTCCAGTTCCCTGACTGGTAAGAAGCCACTGGTCCTGCTCCCGTACGCGGAGTCTGCACGGAACACCTCTCACTAGCCACTGGTGGAAACGCCCTACAAAAGCGTTGTAGATGACCTATATTGCTATAAGCTCGGCACTCCACTGGGTCTCGTAGACACTGCGGCCTCTTGTGCCCCTCTCTACCAAACTGGTAGCACATAACCTGGCCACCTAAAGCATTCTTCTGACTAGTACTGCCGCCCTGAGAGAAGTCCATCTGTCTCTTCCTCTTTCCATCAAAAATAGAACCAGTAACCGATGTTGAATCGCCCTGGCCCACACCGCTCGATTCCCTCAGGTTCCTCTGTATAATCAAGGCCTGGTTCATTATCGCGTGTACAGTAGGAAACTTGAAAACATTCACCAGCGCCTGGATGTCATACCGAAGACCATCCTCAAAACGTCTAGCTCTCAGCGTCTCATCACCCACCAGCATGGGTGCAAAGAGCGGAAGCTCCGTAAAACGAGCAGAATAGTCCATCACTGACATATCTCCCTACTGCAGATTCATGAACTATCAAGTTCTATCTGGCCTCAGCGTCTCAGGAATGAAAAATTCCTAAATGACTGCCTGAATGTATTCCCCCGCCATGTCCCTGTGATGCTCTGACTGGGTGGTAACATCCCACCACCTCTTGGCTGAATCACGTAGCATGTAAGTCACGAGCTTGACCCTCCACACTAGAGGCGTCTCAAGATGCTCGAAAATAGTCTGCATCGACCCCAACCAAGACTCTACAGCCTGTGGTCTTCCGTCCCCTGAAAACGTAGGCGGATGCTACTGTTGAAAGATACGAGTCAGCTCAGCCATAGATGTCGCAGCCTCCGGTACTCCCTAAAAGGTCTGCATGAACTGCATAAAGCCCTCACGAAACTACGCCTCCGCACCTGTGTCCGGTATAGCAGCTGTCACCGCAACTGACTCTGCTGGAGGATCAACCGGTATCCCATGGCCCACCAACTCCGGAGTATAATCGTCACCGCACTCCTGGCGAAAAAATCGCGGTCGTCTAGGCGGCATGACACTACAAGGTCAAAAGCACGCCTCAGATTCAAGATTATTAAAGCTGAAACGAAGAAACCACAAGGGAAACAAGAGGAAGAAGGCATCTCAAAATTTGAAAACAAGACTACACGGCGTGTATCCTGACAACACGGTGTGTACTTGACTTCCCTTCCCCTTCCCGGGTCCTTCGACATGGCTAAGCCACACGAATCCCATTAACAAAACTACACGGCGTGTACTTAGTCTACACAGCGTGTATGGTGTTATTTTCCAACTGCCCGTGTCACTTGGGACACGGCTGACTACTCGGCTTGATAATACACGGCGTGTTACACCCGCACACGGCGTGTACATCACCACGTTTCCCCAGCCACTCGGCTAAGTCCACATGGTCTTTCCTCGGACAAGACTACACGGTGTGTCCTCAAAGGTACACGGCGTGTTCAAGGAATGGTGACATCGACCCGTGTTATTAGTTACACGGCCGAGTCCCCAGGTCACACTACACGGCGTGTTCATCATTAACACGGTGTGTTCTGTATAGGAGTTCACCGACCCATGTTGTTAGTTACACAGCCGGACTCCGGGTCAACACTACACGGCGTGTATAAAAGCTACACGGCGTGTTTTACCCAAGACATTCCCTACCCCGTGTCGCCGCCCACACGGTTTGTGACACGGGAAGAGACTACACAGCGTGTACTTAGGGTACACGGCGTGTACTTAGGGTACACGGTGTGTACTCAAAAAGTTCATTTTTTCTTTCCGAACAGAAGGACATACATGTCATGTGTAAACATACTACACGGCGTGTATACTGGGTTTCTGGACAGTATGTCTCAAAAACTTCTGCGGAACCCATAAAATACTGAAACTAACACCTAAGTGTCAAATTCCGACCCATGGGGGCCCATACTCCCCACGAATCAATGTTTGACATCTTATATGTGTTATAACTAATAAACAGTCAATGATCCACCAAATTCCGGTCAATGGGGGCCCATACTCCCCAAAAACCAAAGTTTGGTGTCCATTCTGTGAATAGCTCACACAAAAATTACCCTATCAAATAGCATGTATTTTATCAGTGCAGCTATCACAACAACATGCTTTTCTAACACCAAAACTATCACATCAACATGCAAATTCTAATGCACCTACATGGCATGGAATCTATGCATGACATGTGATATCTAACATGTGCTTATATGATGCATGAGACGACATACCCTCATCTCATCGGGTTGCAACTCAAGAGAAGCCATAGATAAATTATAAACAGCATAATACAAGTGTGTCACCCAATGGTGAAATCATATCAACAGTAAAATTTGCAAAATCAGAGAATGAAAAATACGAGATAGACTGGTTTTTCCCTGTACACGAGTTAGCTACGCCCGGGCACAGCTTATTACCGACTATCGTTCGTCCTATCCCTGACTACGGCTCCAAATAGTAAGTCAAAGAAAAGAACCCGCCTTTGATACCACTTTGTAACATCCCAGATCCGGGTGCCATGCAACGGGTGCCCCGAACCCGGTTCGCCACGTGGCCTCAAGCGCATTTCCCCAAATGCCAGAGGCTGCCGACAAGCAGCGAGGGCCCAGGTTTGATAGTGGGGAAACTATGCCCTCATTTGTCAAAGTGTAGCATAGTGGAATTCAAATTAAGACATACAACAAACAGCGGAAGCAGTAAACCATACACAACTGAAACAAACAACAGAATTGGATATAACCAATAGTATATAAATAATGATGCTACATGTCTCAAGTTCTATGAAAATAGCCAAAACATGTCATACATCAATACAGTACAACAAGTGCAGAGTACATCAAACAAAGAAAAATACCTGGCAGCGGCATCACGAGCTTAGGCTCGGTCCCATGCCCTCCTACTCCTCAGCAACAGTCAAGTACCTATATAGGGACTCTTTCCCCTATCTACACCTTCATAAATGTAATCTGTTTGGGCCGAAAAGCGTGACCCAAACAGGGTGTCAGAAACATATCTCAGTAGGCACCCACAAAAGGCTCGTGCCCAACTACGTGTAAGCTGCAACAATAGTGTGCAGTAGGAAAATGCAATAAAGTAAGCAGTACTAAAAAGTAACTAACTTAACAGTTAAATTGCCATTTAATTATTTACCTAATCCATTTTATATAAGAAATCACCACAGTGCATTTCTAAGTAACAATTAGTGTCCTCAGACACGTAAACTCTTACCCTCGAGTAATGAGTATCCAACACAATAATCTGCCCACAGGCATAACAGAATTTGCCATCGGGAATAGGTAGTGTCGCCCACAGGCACAGAATCAGCTCCCCATAGGCACGGAAGAATTTTCCCTCTGGACGAAATAACTACTGCCCATAGGCTAAATAGTGCAGTGCCCACAGGCTAATCACAACAACGCCCTCAGGCTGAACAAGTAATCGAGCCATGCCCAACATCTAAACAAGCAGTAACAAGCAATTCCTCTCAAGGTAATTATACAATTACTACTTTAAAGGCATACCCTTGGGTATCCTGGACAAACGGCTAAACAGTGAAACACACCCCGGGGGTGGTTCTGGATCCAAGCAACAATCCCAACTAGCATTTTATTATCACAATTTAATCACCTATGCTATTCTATGCATTAAATATAGCAACGGTCTCATCCACACGACACCCCAACATGGGTTCATCGACCGAAATGCACAAAAATGCACGACAATTAGAAAATAAACACAAATCCACCTACCTTATACACCAACAAACGTTATACGCGAACGCCGACTCCAGAAACACCCAAGAACGACGTAGATCTGACGAAGAACAAAACCCATTCAAATGTAAATAACTTCCCCTCTGGAAAGAATTAGTAAGAACGGTACTGGGAGAGGAGAGGTCTTACCCGTTCGGTTCCAACGAGATTATCCGAAGCTGAATCGAATTCCACACGAACACCCGGAGGATCTTCAAAAGGTCAGTCGTCCTCCTTGGCTCCAAAACAGCTCAAATGTCTCATCTGCCAAATGAGGAGGCTACTGCCTATTTTAAGCCGAAAAAACAAAGTACATGGCATGTACTTCTGGGTACACTGCGTGTAATTCTTTCATTTAACTATTATTTGGTGGCACCACCACACTGTTCATCAGTCGACATGAGTACACGGCATGTACTCCCAAGTACACGGCTTCTACTGTCGCCCAGCTGGCGGCGACTCCACCGCCTTACTGTTTAAGCCTGCTGACTGACTACACGGCACGTAAAGGACCACTACACGGCATGTATTCGGTTCCTACACCCTTTGTGACCAGCAAGGCAACACACCCTGAGTACTCATCCCAACACGGCCAGAAGTACACGACGTGTGGAAAAAGTACATGGCGTGTAGTTCCAAAATTCAGGATTTTTCCCCATTTTCCATATTTTCTCAAAAACACTTAAGGAAAAGGAAAAAAGAAGAAGCCCGTACCTCAAAACTAAGAACCGGGTTATTACAAATAGTTATAGGTAATAACCAAAAAATATTTAATCAAATATGAAATTATTAAATAAAAATGAATTCCTATCAAACATCTTATAACTAATAGGTTTTTTAGATATATTATACTCTTTAAAAGTATTATATAAACAAAAAACCCCATATAATATTTGTTGATAGAGTTTCAGGATAATAAAATATACAGAACATTTACATGGTGGTTGTAATGGATACACCTTATAATTCAATAATTTATGAACACCACCAAACACAAACCTAATGTCCTACCTCTATTTCAGTGATCTGATGTCTATAAAATCATAGATAAGTTAATATTATTTCCATAAATCCCCATTGAATTTTGACAGCTCCATATGAAAAGGAGAAAGGGATGAGTCAAAGAATATATAAAGGAGTTCCATAATTTGTGGGTAGTAATTTTAGGAATTTTTTATACCTTTAAATAGACTTATATTATTAAATATAGAAGTATCCATTGGACTGAATCATTCCTCAAGAAATCACTAGATTATGAAGATATGTTAAAACACATATAACATATACCATCAAATTATCCTAGCACCATGAATGGTAAAATCCTTTAACATTTAATTTATACATGTTTATAACTCTTTAAAAACACTATTACTTAATGTAGAGAACACTTAAAAAAGTTTATTTAGGGAATTCAATATATAGGTGATAATTTCTATATGTATATTCCATACAATATGATATTTGGTAAATTTTATAAAATGATATAATGATTTATGGTATATATCTTTCAATATTCCAATTGTACTAAATCCTCATATAATTTACCCTTATTTCACACAATGATACATTATATATAATATACTGTGAAACTATATACAAAATACTTTTTATACAGAGTTATCAAATAAGGGATATTATATTTGGGAAAAATTATACCAAAATAAATCCACATTCAAATAGTTTTATGTATAAACCTATAATTTTTTGTAGCATTGAAAATGATTATGAATTTCTAATTCATATCCACAATTAGGGAGTGATATCCAACAACATTGCATTATTACTCAAGAAAAATTTTTTGGTGTGATTTTTATTTACCACATGTTTACTCATATTCCATATGTATAATAATGAAATCCCTTTATCAATAACATTGAGTATAATTATAGGACATGGGGCATGTTAATATTGCATTGTAAAACTCATACATTATTGATTCACCAAGTAGATTACCAAAAATAAATCAATATATAAAATTTAATTTATCTTAGTATATGAGTGCATCATACATTACTCAAATAAATAGGTCCATTAATTTTTAAAATTAGAAAATAAAGAGGGAATAATTAATGTTTCCATACACGAGATAAAAAATATCATATTGGATAAGAAACATCACTTCATGATAAAAAAACATACCTAATCACCCCTTAGTTATCACATTTCTATGATTGACATAAGATGAGTATCAAAGTATAAAGGTTCATAGATATTGATCCTTGTTAGCCTCATGTATTTGGATTATTATGCAGTATACATTCTATGTATACCAATGAATTATATATATGACATTACATGTGGTAAACATAAATTAGATCAATCCAATTAACATGTCTGACCTAAGTATCATGAGTGAAATTTTCATATTTATATTATTTCATATAATTTTTAATCTTACAATACTATAAACCTAGGTTAATCCAGCTCTAGTTAAAAGCAAAGTTAATGACCCTCTTTGTCAGTGCTAGAAAAAAGAACTTTTAAAGGGGGTCTTAGACAGCACTAAAAATGTTGTTAATAGGGGACCTTTATTAGTGCTTGTAAAAAATAGATGATAAATCCCTCATTTAATAGCACTAGAAAAAAAATCCCAAATAAAGGGGTCTATATATTAGTGTTTTTTAATAGAGATGATAAATGGTATATTTCAGAAAAAAATATTTCATTAAAAATAATTTATTAATTTATAAATATATTTATATTGATATAAATATAATATATATATATTAAATATGTTATAGATAAGGATATATAAGCATTTAAACAAAATATATATTATATTTAGTGAAAATGAATTATATAATAATTTAAAATATATATTTATAATTAATAATTTTCTAAATTCTCTCGAGTAATAGTCATTTAATAAGAACTCAAGGATAAAAAATAAAAAATAAAAATGAAAGATCTAAAATAAGTTGAAAACCTTACTCAAACTTCAAAATACTGTAAATTTTGATCTGGGTGTTTGTATGGGCTCTACCATATATCAATTCAAGGCATGCAAAGAGATCTACACCCTAATGATAGAGGCGAACAACCTGTCACATTTTTCATGGCCAAAAATGGTTGTGAAGGCCTCAAAAACTATGTTTTTGTTAGAGAACCTAATTTCTTTAACAGTTAATGGAATTTCAGCCTTTTTTAAGGGGGTATTTTTTCCCATTTTCAATGGGGAATGAATTTATTCCTGAGTATTACATTCAAATCGATATTATGGTTTTTAACTTTTATCATTTTTTCACAATTAATTTTTATTTATAATTATATATCTTGATATTTTCTTATATTTACTTATAATGAGGCACTTTTATAAATACATATATCAATTTATATACATAGAATTGTATTTTTAAATATATTAAATAAATATTTATTGTTAATTTTATTTTAAGTAAAAAAATTACCAATTTCATTTACTATATAAAAATGCATTCATATATATATATATATACCTATAAAATTAATGTTTATATATAAATATGTGTGTGTCAATAATTAAAAAATATATATTTATATGTATATTCAAATATATGTGAATAAATACATATTCTAAAAATTTATTTAAAACAATATCTATCCATTTTTTGGTTTATAAATAAATATATATATATATATATATATCTGTAATGATTATATATACATATATGTGTGTATTAACAAACTAATATATATTTATATTATATTATATCATATGTAAATGAATATAATATATAATATATTTAAATAAATATAAGTAAATATATTTATCACACACACATATATTATATAAATGTATTAAAAATAATTATATAAATATATGACTAAAAAATATATTTATATATATATAAACAGTAAATTTCATTAAAAAATAAAAAAACAATATGGGGTAGTGGAAATGTCATTCGGTCTTTAAATTAGATGTTCAACGTTCAAATCCAGGTAAGTGCAAGATGATGGAAATTTGCAAAGTGTTGATAATGGTGTAGTGGGGGTGAAAAGTTGTGATGTGGGGTGGAGAGTTATTAAAGGGGTCATGTAAGCACTGATAAAGGGTTCAACCTCATATATATTTAAAAAAACATAATTTTAACCCTTTAACAATGCTAAAAAAGTTCTATTAAAGGGGTCCTTTAAAATTTCTAAAAAAGCACTATTAAAATGATCCTTTAACAGTGCTAAAAAGTGATAATAAGGTGGTGATTTATTGGAACTTTTTGAGAGATGATAAATGACCCATTTATCAGTACCTTTCTAATGTTGATAAAATCTTGGGACTTTTAATAACAGTCCAGTAGTTAGTGTTTTTTTAGTGCCAATAAAAGCATATTTTATCACTATTAAAATCCCCTTTTGTAGTAGTGTTAGTATATCATCAGAACCCGTGAATTTTTTTAATGATAAAAAATAGGGATAACTTACTATTTTGCCACCAAAGGGTTATCTAGAATATCATATCTCATATAATAAATAAAACATACTTGAATAGAATATAATTTATAAGTTTCCATTAATTTTAGATCCATGATATAAAGTATGATCCTAATATTTACATCAAATGAAAAGTTTTTAGATTCAAAAATTTATAAAAAATATAATATAGAGTCAATGTCATATTCATATAACTCCTAATGAATTTATATTCCCATAATAGATTTATGATATTATTTTTTCAAAATATATTTCATATTATCATATGTAGCTTCCTAAAAAATCTTTATATCACCCAACTCATTATTCTCCCAAATGATATTAATATTTGACTGATGTATTTTGATATTTTTTTAAGATAACAATATCTTTTATTGAGAAATAAATATATTGTTTTTATAATAAATATCTGTAGGATTTTATATGTTGAAAAAAAAACCTATGGTTCAATAATGAACCTCTTTTTTCAAACATAATTATTCATCAAATTTAATGTTGCAATATATTTATCTTATATTATAAAATATACCATGGTTGACTTTTTTGTAATAATCTAGCACACAACTCCACCATCCTTTAAAAATACAAACACAAATGAAGTTCTACAATCATCTTTTTAAATTTTGGAAATATGTATCAATTTAACCTTTTATAAGGGGATCTTCTTCACATTCAAATATCAACAATAAATTATTAGTTTCTTAAGTACTTAAAAATACTTTTAAATAATAATCAATGAATTTTTAAGTTATTGATTAGTAAATTTTTTTTATACTTAAATCATTTACGGTATTCATTTTAGTTTATGTCATGTTATACATTATGGATCTTACCGTAAAAGTATAAAAAACTTACTCATGTGTTCCTTGTATATATAATTAAATGAATATTAAATATTCAAAAGACAATTTTCATATAACATTATCAAAGATAATTTATTGGAATATTCCACACTAAATATTTTATGTACATTACCAATAAAAGTTTTTCAATTAAGACTAAGAAATTTTTTTATCTATCATTGTAGATATTCATACCTAGTATAAAGGTTGTTTCTCATATTCTATTTATTGAAAGTAACATACAAAATTAATCCTTTACCTAATTTTTATTTTGGGATTCCATTTCCAAAGAAACAGTTTCATACACATAAAAAACTAAAAATAAAACTCTAATCCCACTAACTTTCTAATATATATAAAATTTTCCTCTTTTTTTAATTAAACTGGAACCTTTGTTTTCTTACTCAAAAATAAATGTTCCAACTTTGAGATTTTTACTTCAAGAATAAATGTAAATTTATAAATTTCAAACCTTTCTACTACCATTAGATTTCTAATTTTTTTAGAATGTATCATTTCTATGTCATCAAATATGTTTTCTTAAATAACATGGTTTTGATGTCAAGGTTGTAAATTTAATAAACACAGTATTATGTTATGACATGAAAAATCTTGATGTATTTTTATACTTATTAGAGAAAAGGTTTATACAATGTTTATGGAATTTTATTTTTTGAAAATTTCCTATAAAAAAACAATATATTTAGAAACTTTACTTTCAATGCCTATTTTATTCCTAAAAATCCATTTTCTCACCATGAATCTTGCACCATCAAAAAAATTAATCATGTTTATAACTTGATTATAATACATATTATTCATATAATATTTTATAGCCTAAAACCATTTCATATAATAAATACACTAGATTTATTCTTGATACAAACTACGTGTATCCTTTATGGACATACTTTTATCATACCATCAAAATGAAAATACTCATATATTTATCTTTGTATGAATCTAATCACACATTTAAGGTTATTTTGTAAAATTAATTAGTTAAATTCTAATAAATTATTGTTTAATTATCTTAGTTTATATATAAAAAAACATTTTCTAATTAATGGCACCATAATTCATTAAGATCTACTTCTCTTACATTTGTTCCTCTATAAATACTTTATTTCTTAAAGAATATATCAGTTTAATCTCTAAATAATTTTTACATAAAATCATGATTAAAATATTATTTATTTATTTATTTATTTATGATTCATAACCAATGGGCACTTTTATGATTTAGTTTCAAGCTTATTAAAATTATTATTTTTTATATATTCAAAAAATATACAAATTTATGTATATGATAAGTTAGTTAGCTTACAATTCTATATTTTATTAGGTGTATTCTCAATCTTCTTTGATGGAATATATTTATGTCTAAAAACAAAAAAATTTAAAGCATAAAACTAGAATAAAATAGAAAGGTTTGATTTATTCATCATTTATAAAACTATGTTTAACAAAAAAAGAAACCTTTTTTTATATTTTAGTGAACCAACCTAAGAACCATAAATATATAGATCTTTTAGGTCCCAAGTCACTTATTAGAACTTTTATTTTTCTTTTCAATTGATGCGGTATAACATCCCAAGACCCGTAATCCCATATCCAATGCTATAATTGTAAACATTTTATTTCTAGATTTGGTACCAATCAATGTGACCTAATTTACACTGTCTAAAACATAACACATAAAAAGGAGTTATAATATCACTTAGATACCCAATGATATTTTAGGTTTAGAGTTTTAGAGAATTAGGAAAATATCTTACATAATGATACCCATGAATTTAAGTTTTCATTATTCCTAATATACCCTACATTCCTTTTCCCATAATATGTCTTCATCATCATTCATAGACATCCTTAAAACCCAATGATTTTTTAAAAATAACAGATGAGCAGAAAATTATTAGTCTGGGACGTAAAAATATAAAAAGAAACCCATTAGTTCAGGGATACTTCTTTTTTCCCTTTTTCAAAAATAAAATTTGGTATCAAAATAAAAATTTTATTACCCAAGAAATCAACTTTTCTTCCCAAATATTTTTATAAAACATTTCATGAGAAATACTAAAGTAAAAAAATAAAAATAATAATGGAAATGTGAAAATGTGGAAAAAGAAAAAAAATGACATAAGCATATGTCAAGGAAAACTACGAAGACCAAATAACATGGTGGGAATTGTCTAATTATGGAGTAGGTATACTGCCTAATGCTATAAATAACATCTCATGATACATAATCAATATAAAATTTATTAGAGGAATATAACTTACACACCCATCCTTGGTTTATAATGTAACCTCCCATCCATGGTTTATAACAAAACTACCAATTAATAGTTTATAACAAGACCACCCCTACTTGGTTTATAACATAACCACCCATAATGATAAAAAATTCCCAATAACCATAAAAAAATCATAGTTCATGGAATATTTCATCAGTAAAATATTATCTCCACCCATAAGAAAACATTTTCATATCCAAATATATCCATTTTTAAAAAATCATAAATTAAATTCCATGAACAAAAGGAATTAGGTTTTTTTATTTGAATAGAACATAGAATATTATAAAGGAATACAAAAATAAAATATAATTTTTATTTTTTAGAAAAGGCGTTGATGTTAGATATATTAAAAAAGAACATTCCTTTTATTTTTTATAAAGGAAGTCAAAATGTTCGGTATAAAATATGTAAAATGGTTCTTTTTGAAAAACCCTTAAAAGAAATTAAAAATAAATATAATTTTTTCTTTTATAATTCATAAAAAACCATAAAATAATTTTAAGAATATGGGCATGGAAGATAATTATTTGAAAATAAATCTTTAAAACATTCAAAATAATGTATTTAAAGTAATGTATCCCTTAACTTGAGTCTGAATCACCGCATAAATTATTTATGATCTTGAATAATCAACTTATGTTAATTATTTTCTTTTTTGAGAACTATTTTAACGTTTATTATTAAATTTTTTAAATTTATTACAATTTTATATACCATTACTTAATCAATTAAGTTAATGCAGAATGTTTTGACAATATTCAGTTTATATGTACAAAATGAAATTGATCATTTGAAAATGTCTAAAGTGTTAATTATTAAATCATACATAACATAATAATCATGGAATAATTATAATTTTTATACATCAATTAAAATTTTAATACTAATCATGAATGGTGGTTATGAAAAATGATCTACGCTACAATCATGGAGACGGTAAGATGTATGTACGCATGAGTAATGTTTCCAATTTTTATTGATCATCCTGGAAAGAAGGTAATTATTATATTATATTTATAAAATGATAATAAATAAAACATTATAACATTAAATATACTTTTATATATCATTAATGTGATGTGGTGATGGAAAATTACTTTCATTGCTTCATAAAGGTGGTAGTCCACACGTACACATGAACAAATTTTTCATTTTTCAAGGGATGGAAACGTAATAAAGTAAAAGAAATAATATATTTTTATATTGATAAATATTTAATTAATATAATATATAAACATTAAATCCATCATTTTAATCATATATGAGAGGTGGTGATATAAAATGAATTACATCAGTTCGCAAGGTAGTGGTCCATCGAACACATGATCCGCAAATTTGTTTCCCATTTGATGGAAGTAGAGATGAATATAAGGTATTAAATTATCAAAGAAACATATAATTATACATAATATATTTTTATTATTATTTAATCATGGTTTAAGATAATATTAAGTGGTTAAAATAATAAATAGAATGAAAATCATTGGCTAAGAACTATAATTCTTCTTTGAGAAACCTTCTTTTCTTTATATCTTAACACCTCAATGGTTGGTGTTATTCCCAATGTAAGACCTCTAAAACCTATTAAGTGATTTTATTATTTTATTTTGGTAGTGATTCGTCAAAAAAATGGCTCATTATTTGTTTATAGAGTAGGAGAGTGGGTACCCTTATTTAAAATGGGGAGGGTCATTCATGAAATTTCTTAAAGTATTAAGTTACTATAAATTAATTTTCATGTTAAAATGGTTCCAAATTAATATAATTAAATTATAATATTATTATTATTTTAAATAATCTAATATAATAAAAAAATTTACAAGTTTAGGTGATTCTTTGCCCCTTATCTATTTTTAACCCTTTGTTAACCCTTTTGATGATTACCGCAATAATAAAGTGTTTCACTATTTCGTGGTAAAGATAGTTACTATAAAAAGTAAATTGGCCATTAAATGGAACATGGTTGATATAATAAACCATATAAAAATACAGTTTATTAATATAAGTTTTTAGTTATTTTAAATTATTTAATAAAATAAGGTTTTTTAGAAAATATCATTTCTGTCATTTTTGGAAATTCGTTAAATATTATAATATAATATGTTTCAAACTCATCTAAAATGGTTCAAAAAGGAAATATATTATAATATAGATAATATATTGTATTAATATAGTTATCCAATAAAATTTTAATAGGTTTTGATATCATTTTAACCCTTATATTTTGGATTAAACTCAAGGTTAACCATTTTTATCCTTTTCCTGAGTAACGACATTTTCAATATTAAAGGGTTATACTTTTATTTATAAGGTAAATATTGGATCAAATATGGACAAGGTATGCAATTTTATATCAGTTAACATCCAAATTTTCATTTTCATTATTTTTTATGACTTAAATAATTTAATAAATTATTATTTAACATAAAATATCATTATTATTTTTTTGACACTATTCATTTAATTTATCTTTAAAAAAAACTTGAAAATAAATAATTAGAATAAATTACATTAACACATAAATAAAATTTTAGATTTTTCTAAAAAAATCATGGAACACAATAATCCATTCACTTCTAAGAATTGACAATATTTTCAACTTGTTGAAATGAGTTATGTGGTTTTGAAAGATTGACCTCAGGTTATGTTTTCACCAACTCTAGGTTTTAGAAAAATATATACCACAAACTAAATTCTAGTGCCACTATAGTTATTATGTGTACTTTTTGATACTCTTTGGTGTGATGAATTACCAAATAGTGTTCATAGGACTCATGAACCGAATATTTGAATCTTTCTTACAATGGTTCATGGTAGTCTTCATAGATGGAATCCTCAATTACTATGAATCATATAATGATCATGCAAGACACTTGATAATGGTCTTAGACATACTCCTAGAGCCCAAAATTTATGGAAATATATTTATGTTTCACTTTTGTATTCATGAGAGGTCCACTTATAAGGAAATTTCATCTCTGAATAGGGAGTGTAGTGGACCCAGTTATGAATGAGGTAGTACTAGTCTGAGAGCCATCCAATAGAATGATCAAGGTTTATATCTTCCTTAGGTTGAAAGGTCATTGTCATAGATTTGTGCCCAATTTCTCTAGAGTTGGAGATTTCTTGAATACATTAACCTAAAAGCAGTATCCTTTAATGTGAGTAGATAAGTGATAGTAAGATTTTCATGACATACTCTAGAGGTTGACAAGTGACCCCATCATGTGATTTTCAATATAGAGTAATACGTATGTGTTTCTCTATGATATCTCCAAAGCCGGGCTCGTATGAATTCTGATGTAGTGGTAGACAATGACTTCTTTTTGGTCCTAATGGCTAAGAACTAATGGGAACAATTACACAACCCTGATTTAGATTTAGAATCAGTATTATTCACCCTGAATGATTGAAAACACTATCTTATGGGAGAGAAATTTATCATATATTATTATCTTATGAGTATCTGATATCTATTCTCATATATAGATATTAACTTGAGGAAGAGGCGATGGTTTAATTTCATATAGGACTATGAATTTAAGATATTCTATACCCCTAATAAAGGGAATGTGGTGGAATATTGTCTCAATAGTAAATTCCAGTCATAGTTTTTTATCTAGGAGATGGAGTAGTTTGTATCTTTGTAATTGACCATTGTGAATGAGGATGGGGAAATGTATCATGATTCAACGGTTTTGACCCAACCACTTAACTGGATCATTAGAGAAGAACAATTTAGAGATATTGTTTCATGACCTCCTCCCTCCAAAGATGCCGATCCTAAGCTGGTAATGAAGGAATAGAGATAACGACCCCTGAGTCACACATATAATAGGGCATGGGGTGGTGAATACCAACAAGGGTACAATGATCTCACAATATGGGTGGAATTACCCTTTATAAGAAAAAAAAGATCAGGAGATAAGAAGTATCAACTTCAAAACAACTCCATGACATATAATTAAAGAAATCCAAAATCCATCCCGCATGCATGTTTAAAATAAAAATGTTAAAAATGAAATAAAAAACTCCAAAGTAAATACCAAAAGAAAAACTAAGTATCGACATAACAACTGTCCCAAAGTCCGAGCTAGTAATGACCAGCATGGTCTATGTCATCTTCCTAGATGTCTGAAAGTAGTTTTATATACATAGGGTGGGCATGCTAGTATACAAAGTAGTAAAATACAATGTCTTTCATGCATAAATTGTAGAATCATACTAACGGACCTATGAGAAAACATCAGAAACCAACAGAACCTACCAAGGAATGCTATCCATCCCAACCTCACCAAGGCATGCTCACCAAAAAACACAAATCAAGTAAAGTAATATAATAATCACATTGATGTTTGTTCACCCTTTAAAACTTTCCACTAGTTAACTTCTCATACCCTATCAACAAACATACTGGCACTTCCAAACTCTTCCATAAGCCCCATGTCACAACCTGCATGCACAAACCTGGTCCTCAGAGCTAGTCCCGCAACCTAGGCAATCAAATATCACTACATCCCACCCATAGACACATGGTCCACAACCATACCACATCCTACCCGCAATCACCTGATCCACAACCATACCTCTTCCCAAAGACACCTAGCGAAGTACACCACATCTCATCCCATAGAAACCTGGGAATGAACATCACACCCATAGACACATGTGGCTTCAAACAGCACCACAACATACCTGAGGAGTCTTTATCTGCCAATGCCTTGAAGAGGGAGTAGGAAAGATTCAATAACCATCCATCCATCCTCCCACCGAGATGTTTGGAAAATACACACTCCCCCATAACAATGGTAGTGTTCAGCATGTAGTACTCAACTCGGGTTGGGTTCATATAGAAATCACAAGGAATTACATGTATATAAATATATATAGGTATCAAGCACTCATCGTAACCTATGGATTTTTCCAAACAAGAAACCAGTCCAAAAAATCAACATTATGACTACCTCTAAATGAACCACTACAAAACAAGACACAAAATCAATTCATAGCCCTAGTCAACTCATTTAACCATTTATTATTCTTTTTAATAAGTCCATTTAATCATTCCACCCCTACCAAGGAAACTACCAAGAACCAAAAAAGTCATGTCACACAATGGACATCACACAGAGGGAGATAACCACGATAAAACAACCCACTGCACATTTACCCTCCATTAACACCCATTTGTGGCTTAAAAATGATCCTAAGATACATAATGAAGTTTTGGGAATGATACTCATGGAGAAACTCCAAAAAAAATTACACATACCAACTAATGCCAAAAATCATCCTTCAAATTCATTCCTCCCAATCCATACTCTCAACAACACAAACCCCCAACTCATTCCCAAATCCTGCAACGCATATCATCACAACCAAACCCAAAAGACTCTCTATATAACAATAAAACACCCATCACACCCAGCAACATAAACACATTATAACCCAAACCTGTAACCCCTCTTCTCAAACACTTCCCATAAATTCCACAATCAATCAATCTCTCATATTGAGATTCCATTAAGCCTTCAAAACCACTCACACACACTACCTTTCACCCAACCGTGACACCACACAACCCACACAAGGCATAAGAGAGAACAAAACAGAACACCACAGGCAATGACACCAAGAAAACCGATATATATTCAGGTTTAGAAAGCACTCATTATTTAATTACACTTTGATGATTCATGGGTTATCACAGAGAAAGTTTGATCCTGAGGCATCCATTTATTTATCCAGTTTTACGTGGTTAACCAATTTCATATATAAACATTCATAAAATAGTGGATCGAAAATAAGAATTAAAAATCCATCACATGTGAAAACAAAAATAAAACCAATTACCATTATTTTCAACGGGCATATAGCTCATATAATCACAATATAAACAGATAAAAAACATAGAACATATGTCTCTTTTTTCCTAGCCCCACATGTTGATATTAAAATAGATTCAATTATCTTTATCTAATTGGAGTTCAACTATTGTCACAAGGGAGACATTAATACACCCACCCCTCATGATACATAAGTAAAAGAGAGATTAACGGATCCCTACCTTGAAGAAACTAATGATCAGAACCTCTTCCTTGTGCCAACATATGGGGAGCACATGCAATAGTAAAAAACATATAGGGAAATGCTATCCAAAGGCCATAGCACAATGCATGATCACTTTGGGGAATAAAGGTTCATGGGGTTCTTAGCAGTTAGGGTAAAAGGAAATTAAAAAAAAGAAATGGTCTCATCTTTAAAAGGGAAAGATCTTATATCATCAGAGGAAACGAGTTCAAAATCCAATAATGTTGGATCATAATATAGACCACACATTTTGACTATTTTAAAGCCTTCCAAGAATTATGAATTTAAAGATACAACTTATATCCTTTGAAACAAATTCAAAAAGATGTTAATATGTTTTTTAACTCATTGTACATTTAAGGAAATGTTAAATTGATGAAACTCAAGAAAACTGGAAAAGTAGAGGATTTTGGAATTTTGAAAAACTACTGGAAATGACTAACTATTGGATGTCATACCACTGGAAAACTCACCATTGGAAGATTCACTACTGGATGACTCACTGTTGGATGACCCACCATCGCAAGACACCGCTGGATGAGTCCCCATCACGAGTCTCCACTAGATAAGTCACCATTGTGAGTCATCATTGACGAGTCCCCCTCACGAGTCACCGTTGGATGAGTCATCGTCACGAGTCACCACTGGATGAGTCTCCATTGGATGATTCATCATCATGATACACTTTTGGATGAGTCACCATCATGAGTAACCACTGGATACCTACCTTCATCGAATCACCATTGTGACTCACCATTCTGAGCTACTGTTGGATTAATTACCATTGGGATTCATCATTGTGACTCGTTAACACAACCTACCATCGACAACTATCAGTGTGAGTCACCAATTCAACTCACCGGTCCAACCCACTATTTGATGAGAAACAATTAGAAATATGGATTTTTTTAAAACTCTTGGAGTGAGCTATAGTTACATCCCAGAACACTTCAAACACTATATTTTCAAAAAGAAATGGACCGAGGAAGTCCATATTGTTACATCAGGTACCTATCAACCTATTCTCAACCTCAAGAATTTAAAACCAAACCTATAAGGAAAAGGGGGTTCCAAACAACCTCCCCATGAGATACCTCTCAAGGATCTCGCTACCCATGAAATATTGCTATCGACAGCAAAGTTCAATAATAAACAACCTTGTATTGTTCGAAAGCCAGTGAAACCTAGCATTCAAGAACACCCCTTCCGAAATCTACTAACCCAATCGACCAGAAGACACACCACACAAGAACAACAACCACACTATCCAAATATACGAATCAATGAATCTCATCCTCCATGTCATGATACTATTTTATTTGGGTGGCACTGACTCGACCACACAGGTTTCATCGCATCACAATTAAAGAATCTCGATTTGGAATCTAGTCTTCCTCTTTTCACTTGTCAGGAAATTTTAACACATCACAAAACAATTATAACAAATCGTCTAATAACAAACAAGGTTAAAACATTAAATTTATTTTAAAATAGAATAGGAAAAACTCAAAACAACTCTGGGTACTGGGCACTAATTTACACTTGTGGCTCTCAAGTACTATCCTCTAGGACACCGTGCCTCCAAAAAACACAAACGAAAGGAAAGGTTTCCCACATAGCACATTATTTTAATGGTCCTACATCTCTATTGGTATATTTATGAATGTCAAATCATCTTCAATATCAAACTCTACCTAGTCGATTAAATGGGAGTCATCGTGATGATATCGACAAATATTATAGATGTTAAAGACGTTGTGGATCCTCTCAAATTGAAGTGGAAATGCCAACTAGTAATCTACTTCTCCAACTCATCCCAACACCTCAAATGGTCTAATGATCCTAGGAGAAAGATTATTCCCTCTTTCAAACCTCTTTTACCCACATGGAGGGGAAACCATCAAGAAGACATAGTCCTTAACCTCGAATATCAAGGGTCTCCACCTGCAACTGGAATAAGACTTTTTCTGGTCCTATGCCACATTGATCCTCTCAAGAACAAGATGAACCTTTTCTGTCATGGCATGCACCACCTCAGGGCCAAGAATACTTGTCTCCCTAACCACTTTATATCACAAAGGTGAATGACACCATCTTCCATACATAATTTCAAATAGATCCACGCTAATGGAAGAGTGATAGCTATTATTTTAAGTTAACTCTACTAAGGGAAAGTTTAATATCCAAGATCCACCAATGTCCAAGTTGCATGCTCATGTCATGTCCTCTAATGTCTGGATAGTCCATTCTATCTCTACATCAATATGAGGGTGGAATGTAGTATTGATGCATAATAGAGTGCCAAAATCATGATGAAATACCCTCCAAACTCATGAATTAAACTGTGTATCCCTATTTAAAACAGTGGATCTTGGAACCCCATCCAGCTACACCAACTCATCCACATACCTCTTGGATAAGGCATACCCTACACCTGCATCATGATTGCTAAGAAGTGAGGTGATTTCTTCAACTGATCCACTACTGCCCAGACTACATCACAACCTCCTTGAGCCCTACGAATCCCTATGATGAAATCCATCAATATTTCATCCCACTTCTACTTGAGGACATATAAAGGCTACAACAACACACTGGTAACATGGTGCTCAGCCTTCACCTATTGGAACACAAACAACTTTTCTAAAAAACTCTACCACCTCCCACATCATTCAAGGACCCAAAACATTCTCCCCCAATCCATGGTACATCTTGGAAACTCTTGGGTGTACCGTTAAGTGTGATATATGAATCTCACAGAGGAATCCCCCATGCATCGCCACTGGAAAAAATATCCAACCACAGAAAAACATCTTATAATGGACATCCTCTGACCATCCCTCTAGAGTATCACACTTACCAACGTGATCATGCATCACCTGTGCCTCTGAGTCTCCCCAATGAGACTCCTCCACCTGTTGCACTATATAATAATCCACTATCATCTAAAACAAATAGAATCTCGCACCTTCTATTCCCACTTCTATGTGAAAGGTAACCAACTCCTCCACCACCTTTAATGAATTCACAGATTCCTAAACTACCTCCTTCTACAACATCCTACTCAAGGAATCAACCATGAAATTCCACTTTCCTGAGGTGTAGGATATCTCAAAATTATAGTCTGGAACAAACTCCATCCACCTCCTCTTTTGTAAGTTTTCATCCAATTATGAAATGATATACCTCAAGATATTGTGATCCATGAAGACTACAATACACTCCACAATGAGGTAATATCACCAAAACATTATCACAAACACAACTACTGCTAGCTCTAGGTCATGGGGGCATAGTTATGTTCGTGGGGACATAATTTTCTATACCCATAAGAGATCACTCTCTTTTGTTGAATCAAAATTCATCCCAATACCAGATGGGAAGAATCACAAAAACACCTCAAACATCACTCATTACACTAGAAACTAGAGAACTGGATAACTGACTAACCTCCCCTTCAGATAGCCGAACACTGCCAGAAACTGCTCACTCCACACAAAATCTTGGTTTTTTCTGCTCAGGGCTATCAATGGAGCTGAAAATCAAGAGAAATTGGGTACTAATATCAGGTAATAGCCTACCAGACTGAGAAAACTACAAACCTATACCACCTTCATGGTTGTTTCCTAAGAAAAAAATGCTTCAACCTTCAACATGTCCACTTCTACACCCTTTTGAGAAAGAACATGCCTAAGGAAATTCACATATATTATCTTGAACATGCACATTGACAAAGTCCCAAAGAGCTGGTTGTGTCGAAGAACCTCCAAGATAGTCCTGATATGCTCAACATTTTCCTCCTCTGACATCAAGTTTATCGGGATGTCATTGAGGAATACAGTGATGAACCGGTCCTGGAAACCCAGGAAAATATAATTCTTGAGCCCCATGAACACAGATGTTGTGTTTATAACACCAAATGATAAACTCATATTGAACATACCTACACCAAAAAATAGTATTTTGGATAATGGATTCCTTCTCCCTCAACTGGTGATATCCAGACCACAGATCGATTTTATAAAACCAACTTTATCCTCTCAACTTTTTGAAATGATCTTCTACCCTCATGAGGGAGTAATGGTTCTTGATCATCGCCTGATTCAACCTTCGGTACTCTATACACAACCTTATACCACTATAAACCTTCTTCTCAAAAATGAATGGAGTACCCCAAAGGGACAAAGTAGTTTGTATAAATCCCTTCTTCATCAGGTCTTCTATGTGAATCCTTAACTCCTGCTGCTTAGAAGGTTCCATCTGACAAGGAGCCATCGAAACCACGCAATCAATGTGTTATAAGCTCCTCTTTAACACAACGTCACATCGAGGGGGTAGATTCACAACCTCATCAGGGAATAAATCCAGGAACTCTACAAAAATGATGGGAAATTCCCCCATATCAGCATCCAATGATTCCACTAGCAGCTTGACTAACAAGAAAAGAATATTCTCCATAGGCTGAATGCATATCTGACAACTCTAATCACTAACAAAAGTAACACGCTGCCCATAAATGTATGAAAACAATACTCTTATAAGGAATAAATTGAAAACAAAATTCATAGATTATAAAAAATTGATGCTGAGAATGACATCATATGGTTGCATCTGTAGCAAAAAAAGAACCCCATGGGATTGATGTGGTACCATCATTTGTCTACATCCCCAACAGACATCCTACAAGTTGTTATCACCTCTGACTGACATACTCAAAACCAGAGGTATGGTAATATTATCTATATGTAGTTCCAAATCATTGGCTAGACGGGGTGAAGAAAATGTGTGTGAATCTCCTGAATCAAACAAAGTGGAAGAAAGTGTACTGAATAAACTAATCGTACCTCAAATGATCTATGGCCATGTTGGTGTTGCGGCCTCCACAGCATGCTACTGACAATACCCAGATCTTCTACCTCTCTGTTGAAGACCTTCCTCTTGACCATGTCTAGGTCAAGGTCCCTAAAGAACACCCTAAGTTTAGAGTCTACCTACCTCATCTCCCCTTGATGGAGTGTGAACCTGTTGTCCCTAATTCTTGAATTGCCCTGCCAACAACTGCTATTGTGGTGGGTGCTGAACCTACCCACCTCCACTATACTGAGCTAAAAAAACCATTGGTCACTAACTGTGAAAATTAAAATCATCCCCACAAGCTAAACACCTTAGTCACATGTTTATGGTAAAGGCATGAAGACTAGGAGTTCAAATTGGAAACCACTGAGGTTAGTTCCCTTTTGGTCAGAACCTCGAAGTCCCTGGTGCCCGAGACATGCTGTTAGTAACCCTAGATCTGGAATAACTCTGCTAGATCCCCCCTCACAGTAGACCTCCTTAGGACTGAATCTACTCAACTACATCTTCTTTCTTCTGTACCTCCATGTACATCAGCAAGGTAAAGAGAGTAATCATGTAATGGAAAGAAGGTCGAAGTGCCTCCTCTAGTAACCTCACAGGTGACTCCTCATCCAAAAAGAGATCTGGAGAAAAAATAAGGAGATCCTTGAACTACATCCCTACCTCCCGTACCAACATACACACTTCTATGAAGGATAGTAACTCCATCCAATTATCATCCTTTATATTCGGTGAAAGGAATTTGGATTTGAACTCCTTATTGAAATCAACCCTTATAACATCAGTCACTTTCCTCCTCCCTAGGTACCTCATCTTCCATTGATATGTAGATCCCCTTATCTGACTATCTACTAATGGCTCCTAGTACTCTATCAAAGCTCGGATCCAATTGAAGGTGAGAATAAGCTCTTCAAGCTACTTCTCTATCCCCATGTCTGAAACACTTCCCCCATACTTTCTCACAGAGTTTGCCGCTTGAAAGCACATATCCTCTTTTTCTAGTGGTCCTCCTCCACTAGATCAACCCTCTGCTGATTAATAAGATCATCCTGTTGCACCTCAAATTCCCAAGCCACATGCAAATAACAACCAGGTTCCATAAATGAAAATGAAAACAAGTAACTCCTAAGATTTAGTATTATGTAATTTCACTTAAGATTCATTTTAACTCATTTACTCATTATTCATTTCAGATTTTCCAAAAATGACAAATTAAAAAAGGAAAACAAGTCCTTAGTATCAATGTACCTTTCCTAGGGTCTCTAACATGAAAATGGTGTAGAATCACTTGGTCATTTAGTAACCTCGGAGTCCTTGCATCAGATCATGGAGGCCAAAAACCCTGTTTCCTAGGAGGTCTTCTTGTCCAATGTCATGTACCAAGATCACATAACATTGTTTCCCTACTAACCCATGAAATCCTTACTGTTCCTAACTCAAAACTCCATCCTATCCCTCAACCTCCCTCAGATACCATTCTTTCATGACCCCTCCCTCCAAATATCCCCCTCCTAAGCTGGTAATGGTGGAAGAGAGATGATGACCCCCGAGTCATGCCCCCAGTAGGCCCCGGGGTGGAGACTATCACCAATGGTAAAAATATCTCACAATATGGGAGGTATTAAAATTTATAAGAAAAAAAAGATATGGAGATAATATATATGAACTTCAAAACAGCTCCAAGACATATATTAAGAGAAATCCAAAATTCATACCATGTTCTTGTTTAGAATAAAACAATAACAAATGTAATAAAAACTTCAAAGTAAATATAGAATGAAAAGATAAACATCAACACAAAAACTATCCCAAAGTCCGAGCTAGTAATGCCCAAAATGGTCCATGTATTCCTCATAGAAATATGAAAGTAGTTATATATACATAGGGTAACCATACTAGTATACTCAGTAGAAAAATACAAAATCTTTCGTGCACAAGTATGAGAAGAGTACTAATGAGCCTATGAGAAAACAAAAGAAACCAAAACCATCTAGAAAGGAATATTAGCCATCCAATAATCACTAAGTCTCTCTCAATAAATAAAAAAATTAAAGTGAAGTAATATAATAATCACATCAATATTTGGGCACCCCACACCACTTCCCAATGATTAACTACTCGTACCCTAAAGGAAAATGTCTTGGCACTTCCAAACTCTTCTATAATACCCATGTCACAACCTACCTGCACACACTTGGGCCTCAGATCAAGTCCTACAACCGGAGAAAATGAAGATCACCACATCCCACCCACAGAAACCTGGGCCACAACCATACCACATATCGCCCAGAGACACCTGGTCCACAACTTTCCTTATCCTCAAAACACTTGGGAATCACACCAAATCTCATCCTGTAGACACCTGGGAAAGCACATGTTTCCCACAAACACATGGAATTCACAACCACACCATATGCTTCCTAAAGAGTCTTGGGATACCAATGGCCAAAAGATAGAGTTGGGAAGATCCAATAACCATCCACCCATCTTCCTACGGGAATGTTGGGAAAATACACCCTCCCCTATGAAAATGGGGGTGTTCGACACATAGTGCTCAACTCAGGTGGGATGAATATAGAAATGAAAAGTAAGTACAAATATATATATATATATATATATATATATATATATCAAACACTCATCCAAACTTATGGGTTTTTTCCAACATGCAACCCACCCACAAAACTACTTTTTCTACTACCTCTAAATGAAAAACTACACAATAAGACACAAAATCAATTCATCACCCCGACCAAACAATTTAACCATTTATAATTATTTATTAGTAATTATATTTATTCATTCTATCCCTACATAGAAAACAAAAAAACACAAAAAAATTCAAGTCACACAATGAAAGTTACACCGAGGGAGAGAACCATGGTAAAACAACCCAATCCACATTTCCTATACATTAAAACCAACTCATGGAATAACAAAACCAATCTCATTACATTGAGTAAAGAACAAGGGATGATACTCATGGAAAAACTCCTAATGAAGTTACCCATACCAACTACAGCCAAACGTTATCCTTTAAAGTCATTCTACCCATTCCATCCTCTCAACAATGCAAACACCCAACTCACAGATAAACCCCACAAGACATATCATCACACCCAAACCAAATAGCCCTGATGTATTAAAAAACTACCCTTATCACACCTAGAAACATAAACACAACGTAACCAAAACCTGAATCCATGCTTCTCAAACACTTCCCATCCATTCCAAAATCAATCAATCTCTCATCCTATGATTCCATTACACCTTTAGAACCACCCACACACACTACTGTGATCCCAACCATGGTACCAGAAAACCCACACAAGGCACAACACAAAACAAAACCAGACAAAACACACAAATACACCAAAAAAATCAAGGTGTATTCAGATTTAGAAAGCACGCATTCTTCAATTCCACTTTGATGATTCAGGGGTTATCAAAATGCCAGTTTGATCTTGAGGCATCCATTTATTTATTTGGGTATACATGGATAACAAATTTCATATATAAACATTCGTTCAATAGAGGATCAACAATAATAATTCATATTACATCACAGTTGAACAAAGATAAACCACCAACAACTGTAATTTTCAGTAGGTATGTATCCCATATAGATCAAAATATTAACAGATAACAAAAATCACAACATAAGTCATTTTTTTCTTAGACCCACATGTTGATCTTAAAATGGATTGAGATATATTTATTTAATAATTTTTCTTCTATCTTCACAAGGGATACATTCATACACCAACCCCACACGATACACAAATAAAATAGAGATGATGGGATCCATACCTTGATGAAATTAACGATCAACACCGCTTCCTTATTCCAAAATAGGGGTTGGGCATGAAGCAGTAAAATACTCTGGGGAAACACGATCCAAAGGCCACATCACAATTCATGATTACATTGGGGAAGAAAGGTTCTAGGGATGCTCAGTGGAAAGGTTAAAGGTAAATGAACACGAAACAATGTGTCTTGAATTTATAATGGTTATATCCTATATCTATTGAGGAAATAGTTTCAAATGCCATTAATGTCAGATAACGATCAAGACCACATGTTTAAACTATCTAAAATCCTCTAGAGAATTACAAATTTAATGATATAATTTATATACATTGAATCGACTTCAAAAGCATTTAAATATGGTTTTAAACTCTTCTTACCTCAAATAAAATGTTAAATGGGAGAAACTGCAAAAAATTGGAAAACTGGAGGATTTTGGTATTTTGAAAAACTATTGGAAGCAACTCACTATTGGATAACATACCGTTGGATAAATCTCTATTGGATGACTCAATATTAGATGAGTCACTGTTGGATGATTCATCATCGTTAGTCACCACTGGACGATGATTCACCGTCGCGAGTCACCGCTAGAGGAGTCCCCATCACGAGTCACCACTGGATGAGTCACCATCATGAGTCATCATTGGATGATTCACCATTATGAGTCACCATCTCATTACACTACTAATGACCTACCGTCAGTGACTCACCATCGTGACTCATCGTTCTGAGCTATCAGTGGATGACTCGCTATTGGAAGTCACCATCATGAGTCACTATCGCGACCTATTGTTGCCACCTACCAATGTCAGTCGCCTTTCCGACTCACCAATCTAACCCACCATCAAATGAGCTCCTTTTGAAAGCATTATTTTTGAAGAAATCTTAAAATGGGCTAGAGTTACCTCCCAGAACACTTCAAACATTAGATTTTAACAAAGGAATGGACTAGGGAGGTTTAGGCCATCACATATTAATTATGAGGTCTTGTGTGACTATATATCCATAGGTAATTCTTATGATTAATTTTTTGAAGGTGGGGAACATATCATCATTATACTATGAAATAAAATGGTGCCAGTCACATAGTGAGAAGAGTTATTGAGGGAGTTTCGTACACCCCCATTAGTAGTATATACAGGAGTTCCAAAGATATTCCAGTACCTTTTATGAATATTTTGGTGTCTATGAGTTGATCAAAGTGTAGATGAGTTCCTATTTTAATTCCTCTCTTTTTATAAAATGATGTTAAAGCTTTAGGAAATAGTGGGTTTACTCAAACCCCATGAGGTTCCAAAGTGGAATTTGGATTGTATCTCCATGGTTTTTATGATGGGATTTCAGTGATCATCTATATGTCATGACACTAACTAGGAGATCGTAGAACAACTAACCATGTTATCCCACTTTCTATCCATCCTAAAGTAGAGTTCAGTGGAGAGTTTTGGAATCTTATACATGCAAGAGATTATCCAACATTATGGAGCTTCTTCAACAATTGTTTCGGACCATGATGCTCACTTCATGTCTTGATTATGGAGAGAATTATAGGTGGATTTTGGGACTCAATTTTGGATTATCATGATGTTCCACCCCTAAAATGATAAAAGAAATGAGTGGATCATTCAAGGTTTGGAGGATATGCTATAATATTTGGTGTTGGATTTTGGAAAAAGACTGAAGGACCATTTACCCTTGGTAGAGTTTGTGAAGAAAAAATTACTAAAATTTCACCATTTGTATGCATCCATATGAGGCCCTGTATGGGAGAACCTTCAAGTCACCACTTTGAAAGATGGATCCTAGAAAGACAACACTTATGTAATATAGTTGGTTCAAGTGATATAAGGGATGGTACAGATCATCCACCTAAGGATGAGGAATATCGGGATCCATCAGATGTTCTATATATGCCAACAACAGATGAATTTGGAGTTTTATTAGGGAGTTAATGAGTTCCTAAAGGTCTCACCTAAATGATGATTATAGATATTTGGAAAGAGTGAAAATTTATCACTGAATTTCAATGATCCTTTCTAGATAGTATACAGGGATGGTAAAATAGAAAATCACTTGGCCCTACTAAAACATTTAGACTATGGGGATAAATTTTCCCAAGTATTAAAATTGAGGAGATATGTGAATGATACATCACACATTGTCTGCTATGGAAAAATTTATATTGAGGATGGAGCTACCTATTCAGAGTACCTTGTGGATATCAAGGATTGTCATGAAAAGATCCCACATGGGTGAACAATGTTTTTGACAAGTGGTTATTGGTATCATGAGAATCCTTAGTATAGATCATGAGAGTGGAAAAAATACGAGTTCAGTACCCTTACATTTCTGAGTTGGATGTTTTCTTATGAAAAAATACTTAAAGGTGGATAGAATTTAACAACTAGGAAAAAAATTAACCAACATAAAATGTTGAATAATATTTCTGATGTTGGGTATGTAGTCGACATGGAGTTCTGGGCCCCATGGAGGATCGGTATTGATATATTATAAATATTAAATATAATATATCAAGCCTATAATTTTATTTATAAATAATTAAATATCTCTTGAATAGATTCTTGGATGGTAAAATCAAGAATACCATTAAATAAAAAATGTGTATTTTACCCTATGAATTAAATAAGTTTTTTTGACAGCAGATGTTTCAGTTTCGTGAAATTGATAATGTATATTGGATAAAAATAAATAAATTGGATTAAAATAATTAATTTATTATCTTGATTATGTCAAAACCTTCCATGAAATCTATTTAAAAGCTATTTGATTCAATCACTAGGGTTATTTGTATAACCATAGGAGATTATATAATATGAAATCATCATCATGAGGAAGACTTTGATGATTGAAAAAATATTGACCAAGGATTGACAATTGAGATATTATGGGACTTTACATCGACAAAAAAGAACATGGATCTCATGAATAACAATGAAAGAAATTCTTTGCCAATTATTGATCCAAACTCATGGTGGGGTGTTTGATTTTGATGGTTTTTCTCCTTGTTCTTGATTTTTCCAGGAATAATGTGAATTTATAATTTTTGGAATTAATTCATGGATTGTTCTTATTTAATTGTTTTTTTTATTTTAATTCATATATTTAGAATATTTTTTTAACCATAATGAATTTTCATTCTTCCATCATCAACATTGTCCTATCCTAACATGGATGGCGTGGGTCTCCTCACTTTTTTGTTTTATTCCATTATCCCTCTTTTCTGTGAACGTTAATCATCGGTAGCTCAATTAGCTGATGATGCAACAATATTTGAGAGCATGTTTAATTATGAAATTTCATTATTAGGTTCAAGGGATCATTTCTATAGAATCAACATCATAGATTATGGAATGAAATATAATTAATGATGATGAAAAAACCTAGAGTTATTGAAGGATTCAATATTTGTAGGTTATGGAATGCGGGTGACATAAGGTGTGATGAGAGTCAATTTTTGAGAAAAAAGTGGCTGCAATATGGACATCAGTGAAGTTATAGGCTCGATAAATGTAGTTTTATGCATTTTGATCAGGATTTACAATGGATGTGGTAGTTTAGGATGAATTATTGGAGATTCAACACATTTCAAGAAATATAGAGAAATACTAATATACATAGTATATAATTCAGATGAATACATGTTGTGTATCATGCCAAGTGAAACAACAAGGGTTTTAGTCAAAGTTAAGTGTCATTAATAGTGTGTTGTCTTCATAGAATATGTGACTCTCTATTCCAACAACTCAGCATGTGCCTTGTAGTGTACACTGACACAGACATAGACATAGACACATACATGAACATAGACATATACATGGGTATAATATGAAGACAAAGACAGAGTATACAGATTTGGGGAGAGATGCATGCCTGAGTACCAGGTTGACCTATACATTGCATTTATAACACCAACACTCCTTTAATGTGGAGGATGAAATGATGCATGAGACAGTAGAACATGAGAAGGATATAAATGAGTGGACACACCATACTGCTTTATAAAACATGGACATGTTTGTCTAAGCATGATTTTTACCCTCTTAACCCCTAAGTAGAGTCACATGTATCTCCCGATGGGATTTGAATCCTCCTAGAGAGTGGAATATTCCTCATGTGATTATGAGTGGGGTAGAGATCCTTTACTTTCAAAATTTATATAGATTTGGGTATCTCACCCACATTATCAAGGCATAGGTCATTTATATTTGGAATACAATTTCACCCATTTATAGATCTCAGATGGAGGTGGGATCCTCCACTAGAGTCTATAATTTAACCTAATTTTACGAACTCTAAGGCTTGATTACCTATAATGGTCATACATAGATTATCTTTTTTATCCTCCTTTATTTTTTTTTTGATTTAGGGTTATCCCTCTCATTGAGGAATTGTGTTAGGTGATTTTGGGGTGTCCTACTATGTATGTTTATACTCACCCATGAAAGGGTTTTTCCTACATGTGTCATGTATTATGCAGAAGAAAAACCTTTTTATGGTGACCTAGGTGGATCAGGAGTAGGTGGAGCTTAGTTGGCTATGATGAACCAAAAAAGGGTTCAAGAGTTGTATTATGATAGCAATTCCCTTCTTGTTAGTAGTTCAGGATATTTTCTAGTATTGGTGGGCTTGTATTTGGCCTTTTTTCGTTTCTATTTTTATTTATTGTACTTTGATTTGGGATAATATATTATGCATGAATTTATAATATTAAATTTTAATGTTTCTAAATTTTAATGGTGTGTGGTGTGTGTATGTGTGTGTGAAGGTACTTTATGTTAAGGCCTACCATGTGTGTGATATACCTAGTCAATTCTAGACACTATCCCCTGGAATATAAGAGGTGGGCTAGGGGAATCGCTCTTGCTTTATAGTTAGCCAGGTGGGCCTCAATGTTTCAAGTCATTTCATAATTATTATTTTTTATTTTCGTGAAACACCTATATATCTCATAAAACTAAAAACCATTACTATACATTTTTGTACTACATAAACACTTACATCATGTTTATGGAATTTAATATAATATTTTTCATCAATCATGGACGGTGAATTTTTAATAATAAATATTTATGTTCTATATTTTAATAATTAAATTGAGACTCCTCTATTTTGTGACATCATTTCACTGAGATATTATAAGAGAAATGAGTAACGAAAAAACTCCTCACTCTTTCAGATGATTATTAAACTTATGAATTATGTATTATCTACCTTGATATGATTTAATTATCTTGATACTATAATTGAGATGAATTTTATTTCATTTTTGAACACCTTGAATATAAAAAAATTATTAAACTTGTGTCTTGTGACAAATAAATAGTCATACTGACTATAGTCAATAGTGTAGTTTTTAATGTATTGATAACCACAACATGTATAAGTGCCAATTGTACCACATACATCCAAGTATGTATTTGGTTAAATAACTCACGTGGTTTCTCACCTTCTCTTTTAAAAGGATATTTATTAATTTTTCTAATAAAAAATACTCTCAAGTATTATGAATCATAATCAAAGTGTCCCAACTATACATGTTTATAGAGTCTTTGGATGTGATTATCATTTATATAAACAATGGGAAAATGAAAAAAGTGGTCTTTAAATATATTATGTTAATATTCTTATCCAATATTCTATAAATATAAATATCAAGGTCTAAAATATATAAACAATTAATCATGTGATTATAACAATAAAACATATCATTCATGATGCTGAACAACCTTTGTTCCATATTTCATATATAAATCCTCTATTATCTAAGCGTAATACTAAATTATTTTTTTTATAGATATCATAAGATAAAAAATTTCTAACCCTATGAATAAATAGTTGGGAATATATAGATTTTATGTCCCTTTCTTCACTGAAATAATGCTTTCTCCATCATTAACAAATAAATATTCATTTTTTTAAAATAATCCCCTTTTATTTTCGACCCCATGAATATTTAATCATATATATAATGCATAATTGATATATAGTACCCATGAAACCAAATTAGGGAGATTGATAATTATAACATAAATATAACACACTGACTCTAGTAATCCAGGGTCAGTATTTACTTTATTACATTGGTATAATATACAAGAGATCTTAGCATACTGGATAAATTAGTTTAGCCACCTTTGAAAACTAGAAACAGATTTGATTCCCATATTACACTTAAAATATAAAAACATAGCATAATGAAAATTATTCCATCCTTGATATAAGGCCACAACCTTCAGCATTACCTAATCTTGTGTTAAGTCAAGAATTCACATTGAGGATTTTTTCAGGTTTAGAGCTTTAGATAATTAGTCCATAACTATTACATTACATCTCAAATATTACAAAGTATACACTTATACTTGTTATCAGTTTTTCATAAAATAAAAACTCTTAAAAGAAAACAAGAATTATTTTATTTATAGAAATCTTCTAAAATCCTTTCATTCTCTTACCATGCCTTATAACCTATGAAAAACATTTCAAAAACATAGGGTGAGCATAAAAAGCTCAGTAAGGGATATAAAATAAAGAATGAAATAATTATTCCATAAATACATACAAAACATATTCTCTTTAACACACCTCATGAAATCATAAGATTTATGAATAACACATAGAAATCATAAATCATAAAGGTAATGTGTGGAATCAATAACATACTTATGGTGTAGCTTTCATAGCTACGTAGGGAGTTATATTTTGAATAACCATCACATTATATTACCTAAATCTCTTGGGATAGACTTTAATATTTACCACCATCACATTAACCAACGAATTGGAGGGCTATCTTAGGCTCACCCACCCTTGGTTTATCACGGAACCATTCCTATGCCTAAATAAATCCCAAGAACCATAACATATTCATAACAAATGAACAAGCTTAAAGAAAAGATAACATTTTCACATTGCAATCAAAATATAAAATTTTAATGTATTGACAAAATCAATCCATTCCCAAAACCATTTTCAATACCAAAATACATAAAAATAGTATTTGGTATTTATTTTCCTTTTAAAAATATTACAACTTGGTAAGAAATCCAAATATCAAATAATACTTGTGCTGGAGGAATGGTCGTTGTCAATGCATTTATAAAAAAGAAACATTATTTTTGTCATTCAGTAAAACAATTCCTAAAAAAATATTCTTTTTAACAAAGTAAATGTCAAATGGGGATATACACTATATAAAATAAATTCATGTATAAACCAAAGTGTGCCTCAATTAATGGAGATTGAGATGAACTCCCTTACCTCGTATCCGACTTGACCTGTTCTTTCTTTAGTATCCAGAATAATAAAATAAAGTTAATTTCTACTTGATTAATAAACTTTTTAATGTTTATTTTTTTTATATCACTTATTACCACGTTATAAACATTATATAATCATTTAAGTTAATAACGTACGTTTTGTCGATATTTGGTACTTGAGTCAAAAATGAACATCTTATAATTACAAGTTGTCCATGCGGTCAAAATTAAATATCTCTAGAATTGTATTTATTATTTATATATCAAATACATAATATATACTTATATATATATGGTATATATATGTATTTACAATATTACATAACATTTGAAGATAAGAAATGAAATGTACCATTCATGAAGATGGTAAGTCGTACGTACACATGAATGATACTTTCATTTCTATTTCATATTTAATGGAATGAAAACTTAAATATACATAGTTATTATATTATAATATCATATATAATTTTTTCAAATCCATCCTTTATACGTTCCCTACATGGCATGAACGAGTCAGGTCACTTTGAATGGGTGGTAGTCCGTACTTACTCAAATGAAATTATCATATTTACCCATTATCGAAACCATAAAGGTATGATATAAATGAAAAATAAAGAAGAATAGAGATAATATAAATATAATATATAACAAATATAAATAAATTTCCATCATAATGGCAACCATGAAAGGCGGTATGAGATAATTAAACAATAGTCGTTTCGTGAGCCAGTGGTTCACCGTTCCCAGATTCAGTATGTTCATATCCATTAGATTGAGGTGTGTGGAATTATAGTTTGAATACATATCATAAAAAAATACACTTATACTTAATAAGAAGGTTTTTTATAAAATAATGGAATAAATAGAGTTTAGGGGGTTGAAGAAGGAAAATAAAAGAAAAGAACTTGAGAGAAGACATTACCTTAAAATAAGATAACTTCTTTTGGTTTGAACCAAAAGGATTTATTTAATTTCCTTATACCCAAAGTAAGGCCTCTATGTGGAATATAGGGATTTTTGGAGCTTATTGGAGAAGATTTTGGTCAAGTTAAGGGGTTTGATAAGTATGAGTAATGGGTTAGAGTTGGTGGCCTTTTATAAGAGGTTGGAGGGGATCTTTGAGAAGTTTCAAAGTATTATTTTATTATTAAATTATTTTCGGTTTCAAAAGCTCCAAAACTCATTAAATTCCAATATAAGATGAATATAAGTCGAACTAAAATCATCCAAAAATAATTGGATAGGTTTTTGATATATTATAATCCTTATCTTTTTTATTTTACCCTTTTTTACTCTTACAGTTTTATCAACCATTTAATATATTGAGAATAAAAATAGTTACCAAAACATAACAAATATCAAATTAAAGAGTCAATAATAAAATTATAGAATTATGATAACTATTTTTATTAATATCATATTTCTATTAATTTTATAATATTTAATACAATATTTTATATTTTAAAATATGAATTACATCAATTTTGACACTAAACATATAATGACATTTTAAAAATCCATAAAAACTTGATTGATTCAAAAAAACATCATTAATAAAAATATAACATGTAACTATAATCCAAAAAATTCTTGGTTGATATCAAAATAACTAAATTACATTTATTTTAACATTGATAATATCATTTTTTTGTATCCTTTTTTAATGAAGCAGTCATTGCATCACCATTGTGTCAAAATTAATTTTTTTTAATGTCTAAATATTATAAATAAAATACCATGATGTATTAAATATTTTTATCTTTGTAATGACTATTTATAGTTAAAAATATAACTTATATAATCCAATATAAAAATTGTTTTACTAAAAGATATATGTTTATGTTACATTTTCCTTAACTTTAAATTAATTTTTATAAAACAACATTTTCACTTACAAGTGTCTCCATGGGCTCCCCAAATAGACGCACCGATTCCCATGGTCAGAAAAATATCATACAATGGGATTAGGATATGTGTTAGGGTAATTTAATATTATTATAATATAATTTTTTTACCTTTATTTACCAGATTTACCTCTTAACCATGTTAAATAAAATATTGACTGAAGTTACTATTCATAATGTCTAAAAATAAAAGTTACCTATTTAAAAAATTTCGACCCTTTGACTCCAAATATGGAATCAATTTTTCTAAATTTAAAATAGAGAAGTTTCAGAAATTAATTTAAAATTAATTTCTGTTGTTAAAACCAAAAAACGTGTTTTTAAGAAATAATAACTATCAAAATATGGACACTTGTTTATGTCCAATTTCAAAGTGAAATTACTTCTAATGAAAAAAATTAGATTAAATGATAAAAATATAATCCAATAAAACTTTAAAATAAATTAAAAGGACAAAATAATTATATAAATAAATCTGATGAAAAGATAGTTTGGTCTTAAAATGTAGTATTTTTAACTATTTATTTAAAAATGAACTGTATCATGAAAATACCAAAAATTTACCCAAAGTAAATTTTGATGTCCCACTTCTAAATAAGAAGTTTATTTTTTAAAATTAAACATATAAATGTAATAAAAACTAGATTTAAAAGGGGTTCTCCATCAAAAGGTGGTAAAACAACCTTTTAAAAATATTAAAGTCCTTATGCTTAAAATTGGATTCATTCTCATTTTAGGCATCTAAAGTTTATTTCATAAATGTAAAAACATTTATAATAATATTTTAGTTAGTTCTGTTAATTATCACCAATACAACGGCTAGGTGTTAACTACCATTTAAAATAATATTATATTATTATTTTTCAGTATGACTCAACCTTGGGTGAAACATGAGATTTCAGAGAAACTCATTGTTGTGTGTCAGGTATTCCATCGAACATATAATCCCCTTTAAAGTAAAATTAATAATTAATTCTAAAATATTAATAAATATGAAAATATAATATCCTTTATTTACATGGGATGTTACATCCTTTCACATTTTGGAAATTACGTCCTCGCAATTTTATTCACCTATCAAATAAGTGGGGGTATTTATCTATCATAGCATTCTTAGATTCCCGTGTTACCTCTTAAACCATATAATTTTTTAAAAAACCTTTACCTAATGAATTACCTTATTCTGCAACACTTTCTCTCTTCGGTCAAGAATCTAGATTGGTTGTTCCTCATAAGAAAGATTCACTTCCAATTAAACTACCTAAGGACTCAAAACATGATATGGATCTGGAATATACTTTCTCAACATTGAAACATGAATAGAATTCCGTAATTGGGATTAAAATGGAAGTAAATCCAATCTGTAGGAAACAGATCCAACTTTCTCTCGGATTTTATATGGTCCAACGAACCTTTGACTCAGCTTTCCCTTTTTACCAAAATGTGCCACACTTTTACATAGAGTAACTTTGAGAAATACATGGTCACCTATGTCGAAAGAAAGATCCTTCCTTCGGTTATCAAGATATCGTTTCTGCCTGCTCTGAGTTGTCCTCATGAGTTTCTGTATCAACTGAACTTTCTATGCCATCTCTTCTACCAATTCTGGTCCCATCAACTTCCTTTAACCTACTTCATCCCAAAAATTTGGAGTTTGACACTACTTTCCATATAATTACTCAAATGAATCCATCATTATTGTAACATCCTAGGTAAATAATGAATAAAACATTTTCATATTTATTAATATTTATGAATTAAATATTAATTTTAATTAAAAGGGGTTTCTACGTTCGATAGCGTACTCGATACGCAACGATGAGTTTCTTTGAAAACTTACGTTGTACACTAGTAATATAATAATTTTATTTTAAATGGTAGTTAACATGTAGCCGTTGTATTGGAGGGAATGGATAGAAATAACTAAAATATGATTATATATGTTTTTTAAATGTTTTTACATTTATCCAATAAAAGATAAAGGCTTAAAATATGGAAAGAATTCAATTTTAGGCATTTATACCCTAATTTTCACTAAAGGTTCACTTATCACCTTTTGATGGTGAACCGTCATTAAATATAGTTTTGATCACTCTTATACATTCTATTGGACCAAATAAAACTCTTCTTTAGAATTGGGACATCAAAATTTACTTTGTGTAAATTTTTGGTATCTTTCTGATAAAGTTCATTTTTTTAATGAATAGTGTAAAATGTTGTATTTTAATTCAAAACCTCTTTTTAATCTAATTTATTTATATGATTAGATTATCTTTTGAATTGGTTTTAAAGTGAAATTAGAATATATTTTTACCATTAAATCCAATAGTGGTCGTTGGAATTAATTTCACTTTGAAATCAGACTTAAACTAGTGTCAATGTTTTGATACATATTGTTTCATAAAAACACGCTATTTGCTCTGACAGTGGGAATTAATTATTAAATTAATTAATTTGACTTATATGTTTTGAATTTTGTAAAATAGACTTCATTTTTGAATTCAGAATATCAAATATATCTTAGGGTGAATTTTTGGGATTTTTCTGAAAAACATCAATTTTTGATGAATAGTGAAACCACTAAGTGGTACTTATGAAAACTGATTTTTCGTTTAAATGAAATTTTACCACTTATGTGTTTTTAATTTCAAAAAACCGACATACATGGTTGTCATTAAGAAGTAAAATTTGGTTCAATGAGATTAAAATAATTTTTTTATTGAATAGTAACTTTTAAGTTCTTAATCGCGATTAGAGGTAATTAGTGTAGTTTAAGGTAAAAATAATGTTTTAATAATATGAGATGAGCTTGACACATGTCATACCCTTATTGGATGTGTCATGGCCGAACAAGAAAAGCAATGGGTCAACTTGGGGACCCCATGGAGCCACTTGGTTGGGAAATGACATAAATAACTTTTTATTTAATGTTAAAGTAAAAATGACACAAACATGACATGTTTTACTAAAAAAAAATTACATGGGGTTATACAAGTCATACTTTTGATTATAAATAGTCATTGGAAAGATAAAAATATTTCCTACATCATGATATATTTTTTATAATTTTTAGACTTTAAATATATTAAATTATTTATGACATCATGATGATGCAGCGATTACCTCATTAATAGATGATTTAAATAAAATGAAATGAGAATGTAAAATATATGACCTAAACATGTCCAAAACCTATTGGATGGGTGGATTTAGAACCCTTATCACCTTACCCTCGAATTATATCAATGTGGGACCTTTTGAATCCGAAAATCATTTTCAAATAAATTAATATTTCTTTACTTTCCAAAATTGCCCCTCCTCTCCTCTTATAAAAGGCCCCCACCACTACCACCTTACACACACTCCCAAAGCCTTTTGCTCGGCCAAAATCTGCCCCTTTTGTCTCTCAAATTCCCTATCTTACTCCATGAAGCCTCACTTTGAGCATAAGTATTACCAAGGAAGCCTTTGAACTCATACCAAAGGGAGTTACCCGATTTTAAGGTAATGTCTTCACTTGAGTCCTTTTGTTTTATTTTTCTTCTCCAACCCCCTAAAATCTTTTTATTAATTTCTTTTGTAAAAACTCCATTATCTTCAATATACTAGGATGTTGTTATAATATGGATTCGAGCTATACTTACACACACCTACATCTAATGGTTAAAGGACAAACTGTTTCCGTGGATGGTGAATTTATGCCTCCCGAAACGATGATTGTTCAAAATTCTTTTAACACCTTCAAAGGTGGCCATTAAGATGTCACTATATTTATATATGATATATAATATGTTTATGTTTTCCTTAAGCTTCTGTATTTTTCATTTTGGGCATACCTTTATGGTTTCCATTATGGGTAAATGCGATATCTTCATTTAGGGAAGTGCGGACTACCGCCCCCTCAAAGTGATTTGATTCGTTAAATACAATATGTGGGACATATAAAGGATGGAACTATGATATTATATATTATATTATACTGTAATTATAATATAACTTTATATAATTATGATTCCATTCTATAAAATACGAAATAGAAATGAAAGTAGCGTTAATGCGTACGAACGGCTTACCGTCTCCATGAACGGTGCATTTCATTTCTTACCTCTAAATGATTATATAATATTATAAATGCATGCATGTACTGGATATATATGACATATATGATATATACATTATGAATACCATTCTGGATATAATGGATACATGAACAACTTGTAATTATAAAGGGATTATTTTTTACTCAAGTACCAATGATCGTTAAAACGACCATTATTAACTTAAATAATTACATACTGTTCATGACCTAGAAATAAGTGATATAAAAGTAATAATGAACATGAAAAAGGTTCTTCAACAAGTAGAAATGAACTCAAGTTTATTATTCAGGAGATTAAAGAACGACCGAGTCAAGTACGACCCGAGGTGTGGGACTTCGTCTCAATCTCCTTTCATTGAGGCATATTTTGTTTTATACACAACCTTATTTTATACGGTGTATAAACCCATTTGAATTTTACGTTTATTAAAAAGGAATCTTTTTTATACAAAGCATTTACTAAATGACAAAATGGAATGTTTTTGTCGTACGTATGCGGCGACAATGACTTCTCCGCCGCCGTGACCATTATTTGAGTTTCAACTTCCTCTACAAGCCATACCTTTTTTAAAAAAGAAAAATAAATACCATGTTCTACTTTTCTTTTATTTTGGTTTTGAAATTTGTTTTCATAATGTTTATATATCAATGTGTTGTATTGATATCTTGTGATTGAAAGGTGGAAATGTTATGTTTCCTTTATGCATGTTTTATGTGATACGATTATGTTGAGGTTCTTGGGCATTATTATGAAGACGGGTGGTTCCATGATAGACTAAGGGTGGGTGAGCCCGATATAGCTCTCCAATGCATTGGGTAATGTGAAGGAGTGAAACGTTAAGGTTTCTCCGAAGAGTTTTAGGTAATATACTGTGATGGGTATTCCAAACGTAACCAAGAGGGTTACTCCCTACGTAAGAATGTTATGAATGCATCATGTTACCATCATGTCTTATGATTTCTATGATTTATTCATGATTTTATGAGTTATGATAAAGTGCTTATGTTTTATGGGTAACATATGATTTTATTCTTATGTATATATGTACCCATGTTTCCTTTCCATATTTTTATATCCTTTACTGAGATTTTTATGCTCATCCCATGTTTTTTTGAAATGTTTTTCACAGGTCAATGGAAAGGTACATGATATGATGATAGTGTCAAGGAAGTGTCAATTAAGAATCCATATTTTATTTTAAATATGTTTCAATTGATGGGAATGAAGAATACTATCTTTATGTAACCACTTTGTTTATATGTGGAATGTAATGCAAGTTTTATGATCTAATTCTCTAAAACTCTAAACCCAAAAAGATCCTCAATGTGTAATCTTGTAATAACTCAAGATTAAGTAAGGTTTAAGGATGGGGCCTTATAGTTGGTATTAGAGGTCGGTTTAGACAACTTTAAGAGTTAGAAAGGTGTTAAATTATAATATGATTGAAATGGAATAGCATTTACGGATTACCATGTTGCTTCGCCTAAGATATTTCTGTGTTAAGAATGGTTTTTCATAGAGGAAAAAAACATCTTTTCTTGGAAGGCATACAGAGGGAAATGACCTTTCAAATTAGTATCCTGAGATGGTCAGAATCAGAACTAAACAGTTTATTGCAGTGATGGCTCAGTTGACTCAGGAGTTGAAAAGAAGATTGGTTAAGGCTCCAGTTTTGGAACATCCTTCAAGGAATGGTGAGTTTGTTATATACAGTGATGCTTTGTTGAAGGGACTTGGTTGTGTCCTTAAGCAGAATGATCAGGTAATTGTTTATTCTTCACGTCAGTTGAAAACTCATGAGGTAAATTACCCTACACATGATTTGGAATTAGATTCTATTGTTTTTGCTTTAAAAATTTGGAAGCATCATTTTTATGGAGTAAAGTGTGAAATATATACTGATCACAAAATTTTAAAGTATATATTCACTCATAAAAAATTGAACATGAGACAGAAGAGATGGCTGGAATTAATCAAGGATTATGATTCTACAATTCATTACCATCCGGGAAAAGCCAATAAAGTGTCTGATTCTTTGAGTCAAAAAAGTAATGCTTCATTAACGATGTTGCATTTAGAACATGATCCTTTGGTTAATTATTTGATGAACTTTGGCATAGAAGTTATTGGTGCAGGGTTTCCTTCTGTTTTGTTTCAGGTATCAGTGAGATCATCTCAATCAGACAGAATCAAGCAAGCATAGAAGCAAGACAGTGAGTTGCAGAAAAAGGTAGAGCTGGTTCAGAAGTGTAAGTTGCCTGAATTCAAAATTGATAATAATTGTGTTTTGAGGTTTGGGAAGAGATTATGTGTCCCTGGTGATTCACAGTTGAAGAATGAGTTGTTATGTGAGGCTCATAGTTCCCCGTTTTCTGTTCATCCTCGAAGTACTAATATGTACAGAGATCTGCAGGAGTATTACTGGTGGGATGGAAGGAAAAGGGATATTGCTGATTTTACTATGAAGTGTTTGACTTGTCAGTAGGTTAAAGCAGAGCGGCAGTTACCGAAAGGGATGCTTCATCCTTTACCAGTGCCATAGTGGAAATAGGAAAACATATCCATGGACTTTTTTGTGGGATTACCGATGACATCTCGAGGTAATAATGCAATCTGGGTTATTGTTGATCGCTTGAATAAATCTACTCATTTCCTTGCTATACGAGATACTTTTTCCCTAGATCAACTTTCCCGTTTGTATCTTAAAGATATAGTCAGGTTACATGGATTTCCTCTCTCCATTTTATCTGACCGTGATCCTAGGTTTACTTATAACTTTTGGAAAGGCCTTCAGAAGTTGTTGGGTACTGAATTAAATTTTAGTACTGCTTTTCATCCGCAATCAGATGGGCAGTCAAAATGAACAATTCAGACTTTGGAGGATATGCTACGAGCTTGTTCAATGGATTATCAGGGAAGTTGGGACCAACGTCTTTCTTTGGTTGAGTTTTCTTATAATAACAGTTTTCATTCCAGTATACAGATGGCACCATTTGAGGCATTATATGGGAATCGGTGTCGAACTCCAGCTTTCTGGGATGAAGTGGGTGAAAGGAAGTTGATGGGACCAGAATTGGTAGAAGAGATGGCATAAAAACTTCAGCTGATTCAGAAACACATGAGAACAGCTCAGAGCAGGCAGAAGAGTTATGTGGACAATAGGAGGAAGGATCTATCTTTTGAGGTAGGTGATCATTTTTTTCTCAAAGTCTCACCATGGAAAAGTGTGATGCGATTTGGTAAGAAAGGAAAGCTGAGTCCAAGGTTCATTGGACCATATCAAATTCTGGAGAATGTTGGATCGGTTTCTTACCGAGTGTCTTTACCTCCTAGTTTATCTCAGGTACACAATGTTTTTCATGTTTCGATGTTGAGGAAGTATATGTCAGATCCATCTCATGTTTTGATTCTAGAGGTAGTTCAGCTGGAAGAGAACCAATCTTATGAAGAACAACCAGTCCAGATTCTTGACCGAAGAAAGCAAGTTTTGAGAAATAAGGTAATTCACCAGGTAAAGGTTTTGTGTAAAAACCATATGGCTGAAGAGGCAACCTAGGAATCTGAAAATGCTATGAGGGACAAATACCCCCACTTATTTTGATAAGTGAATAAAATTGCGAGAATGCAATTCGCAAAAGGGGGGAAGGATGTAACATCCCAGGTCAAGAATGAATAAAACATTTTCATATTTATTAATATTTACGTCTTATATATTAATTTTAATTAAAATGGGTTTCTACGTTCGATAGCGTACTCGATACGTAACGATGAGTTTCTTTGACAACTTATGTTGTACACTAGTAATATAATAATATTATTTTAAATGGTAGTTAACATGTAGCCGTTGTATTGGAGGGAATGGATAGAAATAACTAAAATATGATTATATATGTTTTTTAAATGTTTTTACATTTATCCAATAAAAGATAAAGGCTTAAAATACGGAAAGAATTCAATTTTAGGCATTTATACCCTAATTTTCACTAAAGGTTCACTTATCACCTTTTGATGGAGAACCGTCATTAAATATAGTTTTGATCACTCTTATACATTCTATTGGACCAAATAAAACTCTTCTTTAGAATTGGGACATCAAAATTTACTTTCTGTAAATTTTTGGTATCTTTCTGATAAAGTTCATTTTTTTAATGAATAGTGTAAAATGTTGTATTTTAATTCAAAACCTCTTTCTAATATAATTTATTTATATGATTAGATTATATTTTGAATTGGGTTTAAAGTTAAATTAGAATATATTTTTACTATTAAATCCAATAGTGGTCGTTGGAATTAATTTCACTTTGAAATCAGACTTAAACTAGTGTCAATCTTTTGATACTTATTGTTTCATAAAAACACGCTATTTGCTCTGACAGCGGAAATTAATTATTAAATTAATTAATTTGACTTATATGTTTTTAATTTTGTAAAATAGACTTCATTTTTGAATTCAGAATATCAAATATAGCTTAGGGTGAATTTTTGGGATTTTTCTAAAAAACATCAATTTTTTATGAATAGTGAAACCACTAAGTTGTACTTATGAAAACTGATTTTTAGATTAAATGAAATTTTACCACTTCTGTGTTTTGAATTTCAAAAATATGACATACATGGTTGTCATTAATAAGTAAAATGTGGTTCAATGAGATTAAAATAATTTTTTTGGTGAGTAGTAACTTTTAAGTTCTTAATCGCGATTAGAGGTAATTAGTGTAGTTTAAGGTAAAAATAATGTTTTAATAATATGAGATGAGCTTGAAACATGTCATACCCTTATTGGATGTGTCATGGCCGACCACGACAAGCCATGGGTCAACTTGGGGACCCCATGGAGCCACTTTGGTTGGGAAATGATATAAATAACTTTTTATTTAATGTTAAAGTAAAAATGACACAAACATTAAATGTTTTACTAAAAAAATTTTTACATGGGGTTATACAAGTCATATTTTTGATTATAAATATTAATTGGAAATATAAAAATATTTCCTACATCATGATATTTTTCTTTATAATTTTTAGACTTTAAATAAATTAAATTATTTATGCCATCATGATGATGCATCGATTACCTCATTAATAAAGGATTTAAATAAAATGAAATGATAATGTAAACTCTATGACCTACACATGTCCAAAACCTATTGGATGGGTGGATTTAGAAAACTTATCACCTTACCCTCTAATTATATCAATGTGGGACCTTTTTAATCCGAAAATCATTTTCTAATAATGTAATATTTCTTTACTTTCCAAGAGTGCCCCTCCTCTCCTCTTATAAAAGGCCCCCACCCCTACCACCTTACCCACACTCCCAAAGCCTTTGGCTCGGCCAACAACTGCCCATTTTGTCTCTCCACTTCCCTCTCTTACTCCTTGAAGCCTCACTTTGGGCAGAAGTCTTCCCAAGGAAGCCTTTGAGCTCAAACCAAAGGGAGTTACCCGATTTTAAGGTAATGTCTTCACTTGAGTCCTTTTGTTTTATTTTGCTTCTCCAACCCCCTAAACTCTTTTTATTCATTTCATTTGTAACAAATACAGTATCTCCAATATACTAGGATTTTGTTATAAGAAGGATTCTAGCTACACTTACACACACCTACATCTAATGGTGAAAGGACATACTGTTTCCGTGGATGGTGAATTTATGCCTCCCGAAACGATGATTGTTCAACATTATTTTAACACCTTCAAAGGTGGACATTAAGATGTCACTATATTTATATATGATATATAATATGTTTATGTTTTCCTTAAGCTTCTGTATTTTTCATTTTGGGCATACCTTTATGGTTTCAATTATGGGTAAACGCGATATCTTCATTTAAGGAAGTGCGGACTACCGACCCCTCAAAGTTAGTTGTTTCGTTAAATACCATATGTGGGACGTATCAAGTATGGAACTATGATATTATATATGATATTATACTGGAATTATAATATACCTTTATATCATTATGATTCCATTCTATAAAATACGAAATAGAAATGAAAGTAGCGTTCATGCGTACGAACAGCTTACCGTCTCCATGAACAGTGCAATTCATTTCTTACCTCTAAATGATTATATAATATTATAAATGCATGCATTTACTGGATATATATGACAAATATTATATCTACATCTTGAATACCATTCTGGATATAATGGATACATGATCAACTTGTAATTATAAAGGGCTTATTTTTTACTCAAGTACCAATGATCGTTAAAACGATCATTATTAACTTAAATAATTACATAGTGTTCATGACATGGAAATAAGTGATATAAAGTGAATAATGACCTTGAAAAAGGTTATTAAACAAGTAGAAATTAACTCAATTTTATTATTCAGGAGATTAAAGAACGACCGAGTCAAGTCGGACCCGAGGTATGGGACTTCGTCTCAATCTCCTTTCATTGAGGCATATTTTGTTTTATACACAACCTTCTTTTATACGGTGTATAAACCCCTTTGACTTTTACGTTTATTCAAAAGGAATCTTTTTTATATCAAGCGTTTACTACATGACAAAATGGAATGTTTTTGTCGTACGTATGCGGCGACAACGACTTCTCCGCTGCTGTGACCATTATTTGAGTTTCGGCTTCCTCTACAAGCCATACATTTTTTTAAAAAAAGAAAAATAAATACCATGTTTTACTTTTCTTTTATTTTGGTATTGAAAATTATTTTCATAATGTTTATATATCAATGTGTTGTATTGATATCTTGTGATTGAAAGGTGGAAATGTTATGTTTCATTTATGCATGTTTTATGTGATACGATTATGTTGAGGTTCTTGGGAATTATTATGAAGATGGGTGGTTCCATGATAGACTAAGGACGGGTGATCCCGATATAGCTCTCCAATGCATTGGGTAACGCGAAGGAGAGAAACGTTAAGGTTTATCCGAAGAGTTTTAGGGAATATATTGTGATGGGTATTCCAAACGTAACCAAGAGGGTTACTCCCTACGTAAGAATGTTATGAATGCCTCAAGTTACCTTTATGTATTATGATTTCTATGATTTATTCATGATTTTATGAGTTATGTTAAAGTGCTTATGTTTTATGGGTAAAGTATGATTTCATTCTTATGTATATATGTACCCATGTTTCCTTTCCATATTTTTATATCCCTTACTGAGCTTTTTATGCTCATCCCAAGTTTTTTTGAAATGTTTTTCACAGGTCAAGGGAAAGGTACATGATATGATGATAGTGTCAAGGAAGTGTCAAGAAAGAATCCATGTTTTATTTTAAATATGTTTCGATTGATGGGAAAGAAGAATACTATCTTTATGTAACCACTTTGTTTATATGTGGAATGTAATGCAAGTTTTATGATCTAATTCTCTAAAACACTAAACCCGAAAAGATCCTCAATGTGTAATCTTGTAATAACTCAAGATTAACTAAGGTTTAAGGTTGGGGCCTTATATATATACTGGAATGAAAACTATTATAATAAGAAAATTCAACCAAAGAAAGATGTTGGTCCCAAATTCTGTGGTTATCCATTGAGCAAGCACATTGCATGTCTTCCAATTCCAAAATTGTTTGTTTTGGATGACCATATGATTAATGATGAAAATCGGTACAAAAATTTAATCTGGATGTGCCGGTACGGGCCGCTCTCTAGGTTTTATTCTCCTTGTCACCGCCAGCTTGCTCCTCAGGTTGGCTGCTCATCCTTCCCTTGCTCAGCGAGATCGCAGTTGTGGTTCCCTACCAGCCTCATGGTTTGTGGAATCTCTTATCGTTCTCTATGGTGAGTGTGGGGGGTTGTGCCTTCTCGATATATCGGCTTGGCGGCGATGGGATCTAGTCTCCAACAGCGACGACCTCTAGGTGATGTTTTCTGTTTCGGTACTTTGTGGACGTGTCTTCTTTGATGCGTTCAAATTTGTGAGTCAATGTTAGATTTGATGAGCTCATTGATGCTGGACTGCTGTGTTTTGGTCGATTGGGTTCGACATCTAATCCCAAATTTCATTGAATCTGTCGTGGCGATGCCTGAAGAGTTCTCGTCGGCGATGAAGGGTGAAGGATTGAAGGTGACGATGAAGGGTTCGATGGTAGCTATAAGGCTCGAGGGCTGGGGAGTGGCTCGATTTTCGGTGCATGGACAGGTGCGCAGCTCGATGGTAGGTTCACGGCTCGAGGGCATCTATCTCGTTGATTTTTTCTTTGGAAATTTAAATTTGATATTGAACTGGTATGAATCTGAGGATGCAGTTGAATTTTTTGTGTGGTTTTTTGCTGTGTTCATGCATTGTTATGGTTTTGGAATGGTAAAATCAGGAGGTTTTGTTATGTTGAAGTGGATGTGGTGATGTCAGGTATTGGGTACCGGCAACACTTGAATAGACTACTAAAAATGGAAAAAAAATGATTTGCAGTCAGCAATAAACATGGAATAATGATCAGATACAATAGAGAGGGGAACTCCATGAAACCTGACTATCACTTTTATATACAACCGAGAAATTTGATCTAGAGACAGATTATCTAGAATAGGAAGAAAATGAGAAGATTTAGTCAATCGATCAAAAATAACCCATATTGAATTGGTACCTCAAGATGTCTTAGATAATTCCACAATGAAGTCCATGGATATATTTTCTCATTTCCACTATGGCATAGGTAAAGGATGAAGCGTCCCTTTCATTAACTACTACTCTTCTTTAACCTTTTGATAAGCCAAACACTTCAATGTAATGTCATCAATATCTCTTTTCATTCCATCTCACTAGTAATATTCCCGATGATCTTTGTACATCTTAGTACTGTCGAGATGAACTGAAAATGGAGAACTATGAGCTTCATTTAACAACTCATTCTTCAACTTTGAATCACAATCCCCACAGAATCTCTTTCCAACTCTCCAAATACAATCATTATCAATGTTAAATTCAGGGAACTTACCCTTCTGAACCAACTCTACATTTTTCTACAACTCACTTCTTTCCTTCTATGGTTTCTTAATTATTTCTGATAGAGATTACTTCACTAACACCTGAAACAAAATAGAGTAATTTCCTACACTAACAACTTCTATGCCAAAGTTTATCAAATCATTAATCAAAAGATTTTTTCCCAAAGTAACATGGTTAATATAGCATTACTTTTTCGACTCAAAGCATCAACCACTTTATTTTTCTTTCCTGGATGGTAATGAATCGTGCAATAATAATCCTTGATTAATTATATCCATCTCCTCTATTTCGTTTTCAATTCATTCTGATTTAATATATACTTCAATATTTTTTTGTCAGAATATAGTTTACATTTTACTCCATACTGATGATGCCTCTAAATTTTTAAAGCAAAAAAACAATATTATCTAATTCCAATTCATTTGTAGGGTAATTTAACTCATGAGGTTTCAACTGACATGATGCATAAGAAATTACCAAATCATTCTACAGAAGGACACAACCAAGTTTTTTTAACTAAGAATCACTGTAGATAACAAATTCACCATCTCTAGAAGGTAATGCAAAAACTGTAGCATTCACCAATCTTCTTTTCAACTCCTGAAAAAAATCATCACATTCTTTGGTCTAGATGAATATAACACCTTTTCGAGTTAACATAGTCAGTGGGCTAGATAAACGTGAAATATTTTCCACAAACCTTCTCTAATAGCCTGCCATACCAAGAAAACTATGGATCTCTGTTATATTTGTTGGTCTTGGTCATTTTTCAACAACTTTTGTTACAACAAGATCAATAGTTATGGCATTTTTTAAACCAATGTGACCATGGAATGAAATTTTTTGTAACCAAAACTCACCCTTGGTGAATTTCCCATACATTTTATTTTCTTTTAAGGTTTTCAAAACAACCCTTAAAATACTTTCAGGTTTCTATTTACTTTTGGAATAAACCAAAATATCATCAATAAACACAACCACAATCGTATCCCAAAACTCATGGAAAATTATATTCATAAGATCCATGAATACAGCAGGTGAATTGGTTAACCCAAAAGGTAAAACTACAAATTCATAATGGTCATATATAGTATGAAATGTGACCTTTGGAATGTCTTCTTCCTTTACTTTCAACTGATGGTACACTAAACTCAAGTCAATCTTCAAAAAATACAGATCTCCATAGAGCTAATCAAACAAATCATCGATATGACGAAAATGATACTTGTTCTTAATAGTAATGTCTTTCAATGATCTATAATCAATGTAATGTCTCACTAAATCATCATTCTTTTCAACAAACAAGATAGGATCACCCCATGGTGATATGATGGGTCAAATGAATCCTTTATATAATAACTCCTACAAATGCTTCTTTAAATATAAAAGTTCAATTTTATCCATTGGATAAGGGGTTTTTAAAATTTTAGCTTTAGAAACTAAACCAAAAGTAAATTCAACTTCCCAATCAGGCATTATACAAGAAAACTTGTCAGGAAAAACATCAAGATACTCATTTAACAGTATCACATAATTAATCTGAATAGTTCCTTTGTTTTCATCAATAAGTGAAAGGTAACATTAATTTTAATCATTTACTAGTTTCTTAGATTCCTGATATGTTTTCAAAAGTGAGGGTTCATTCTTGAACAAAATCTGAAATTCATTCTAAAAAGAAACCTATTTAGATCTACTGTCAATCTTAGCATGATAAACAGAAAGCCAATCCATACCCAAAATAACATCAAACTCTAATAGAGGAAAACTAAATAAGGTTTGTAGGTGGATTCTTTCCGCACAAAAGGAAAAGAAGTTTCTTATAATTTCTTTTTGTCTCAACATTTCCTCCCAGTGTTTTTACCACAACTTCATGATTCATATCCTAAGATGTAATTACCATTTTACAAGAAAATTTATCATAAATGAATGAATGTGTAGACCCTGAATCAAACAACACATTAACATAATCTGAATAAGGAATCTATGTACTTGATATTACTTCATTTGATGGCCCAACATTTGCTGAAGAAGTTGCAAAAGATTTCACCACCCCTTTCTGCTTGTATTTCAGTTGCTTTCCCTTTGTTGAGTTCTTTTTTGGACACTCAATTTCATAGTGACCCATTTCATTTCACATAAAACATTTTACTGATTGTAAATCAGATTTTGTCTTACAATTTCCATGCTCTTTTTCAGTGCAATTACGAGCCTTATCCCCATTTTACCACATCGGTAGCACTTACCATAAATCAAAATGAATTCCCCAGTTCTCTTTTTACCACAAATTTCAAAAACTATAAACATAATTTTCTTACAATCATACTTTTTGAAGAGTTATTCCCTTTAGTCTTCCACCTCAACCTATTATTATAATGTTTTTCAATGAACACATAACAATCAGAAATCTCCATTTCCACCTTCTCCGCACATCAAACAAGTTTTTCATAACTTTTTAACTCATGTGAAGGTAAATCCCTTCGATATGTTGGCATTAATCTTGAGTAATAATGATTGACTTTACTATCAATATCTCGTATGAAATTTGGTACATACCTTTCCATTTGAGTGAATTTTGCTTCATAAGTAGCCACTGATTCCTCCTCCTACCTCAATTCGAGGAATTGTTTTTTCATCCTAAGATGATCCACCTTAGGAGAATATTTCTCAATAAAAATACCTTTGAATTCATCTCAATAAAGAGCATCAATCTCCAAATTATCAATAATATTTTTTACCATTGACCACCACTGGTCTACATCACCTTTAAAATGGTAGACGGAAATATTAACCTTTTGATGTTATGAACACCCCATGACCTCCAATATCTTCTCCAGTGATTTAATCCACCATTGATCTAGCATAGGGTTAGATGATCCTATGAACGATAGGGGATGTTTCCCCATGAAATGCTCCACTACTAACATGTTCCACTATGGTTGATCTCTCTGATCTCATGCATGGATACCACCACCATTTATATCCAGATTCAATTATTCTATCACTACAACAAACTATTCAGTTCCAATTTTGACCGCCTCGGGTTGCTGATTAGAAAGGTTGTCTTAATGTTGTCCTATCATAGATTCCATATTATTTTTGGAACACTATTCTGAACACATAAATATTTTATGCAAAGCAACATGTTAATATTTAAATTCGATATCATTTCAATATTACCATAAATCAATTTATGGATATTAATTTAACAATATCCTAACTTTTAAAGTTGTCTAAACTGACCTTTAATACAAACTATAAGGCCCCAGCCATAAACATTACATAATATTGAGTTATGTAAAGAATTTACATTGAGAGTCTTTTCAGGTTTAGAGTTTTAAAAAATTCGACCATAACTAGTACATTACATCTCAAATATTAAAAATTAGACACTTCTACTCAGTATCCATTTTTTTCATAAAATAAAAACTCTTAAAAGAAAACATGAATTATTTTCTTGATATAAATCTTCTTGAATTCTTCTTTTTACTCTCTCTACCGTATACCCTATGAAAAAAATTCAAAAAATGGGATGAGCATAAAAATATTATAAGGGTTATAAAAAAAGAAAGAAATCATTAGTCCATAAATACATTCAAAACATATTTTCTTTAACACGCATCATTAAATAAAAATATTTATTAATAACACATAGAAATCATAAATCATAAAGGTAACTTGTGGCATCCATAACATACTTAGGATGTAGCTTTCACAGCTATGTAAGGAGTTACATTTGGAATACCCATCACAATATAATCCCGAAATCTCTTTTAAGAAACATTAACGTTTTCCTCTATCACGTTACCCATTACATTAGAGAGATATCTTCCACTCACCCACACTAGGATTATATGATATTTATTTTCCTTTTAAAAACATTACCACTTGTTAAGGAAGCCAAATATCAAATAATGCTCATGGTGGCAGAAAGGTCGTTGTCACTACATATGTTAAAAAGACACATTCTTTTTTTTAGTGAAATGCTTCGTAAAAAAATATTCCCATTCAATAAAATTAAAATTCAAATGGGTTTATACACTGTATAAAGTAAATTTGTGTATAAACCAAAGTGTGCCTCAATGAAAGGAGATTGAGATGAAGTCCCTTAACTCATGTCGGACTTGACCCTTTCGTTCTTTAATATCCTGAATAATAAACTAAAGTTAATTTATACTTGATTCAGAACCTTTTTCATGTTTATTATTCCTTTTATATCACTTATTACCATGTTATAAACATTACATAATCATTTAAGTTAATAACGGTCATTTTTTTGATATTTGGTACATGAGTCAAAAATGAACTTCTTATAATTACAAGTTGTCCATGTGGTCAAAATTCCATTATCTAAATAATTATATTCATGATTTAGATATCATATATATCATATATATATCCAGTATATATATGTATTTATAATAGTACATAACATTTGGAGATAATAAATGAAATGCACTGTTCATTGTGATTGTAAGTCGTACGTATGCTTGAACACTACTTTAATTTCTATTTTGTATTTAATGGAATGAAAACTTAATGATACATAGGTATTATAGTATAATATCATATATAATTTCATTAAATTCATCCTTTATACATTCCATGTATGGCATTAACGAGCCATATCACTTTTAGGGGCCAGTAGTCTGCACTTCCTCAAATGAAATTATCATATATAATCATTATGGAAACCATAAAATTATAATATAAATGAAATTTAAAGAAGTATAAAGACAATATAAATATAATATATATCACATTTAAATGCAGTTCCATCATAATTTCCACCATGATAGGTGGTAGGAGATAATTGGGCATTTATCATTTCGTGAGGCAGTAGTTCGATGTCCACAGAAATAGTATGTTCATATCCATTAGATAGAGGTGTGTGTAAGTGTAGTTAAAATATTTCTTATAAAAACATAATATTAAGTTTACGATACTGGTGTTTTTATAAAATAATGGAATAAAAATATTTTAAGGGGTTGGAGAAGGAAAATAAAAGAAATGACCTTGAGAAAAGACCATACCTTTAAATCGGGTAAATCCTTTTGGTTTGAACAAAAAGGCTTAATTTAATAGCCTTATGCCCAAATTAAGGCTTATAGGTGGAATTTACGGATTTTGGGAGCTTATTTGAGTAGAGTTTGGATGATACAAGGGGAATGAGAGGTGTGAGTAATGAGTTAGAGGTAGTGGCCTTTTATAAGAGGGTGGATGGGCTCTTTAGGAATGTTTGAAAGTATTATTTTTTATTAATTTTTTTTTGGTTTCAAAAGGTCCAAAACTCATTAAATTAAAATAAAAGATTAATATAAGTCTAAAAAAATCATCCAAAATAATTGGACTAGTTCTGTATATTTTTTTAATCCTTATCTTTTTTTATTTAACCATTTTTTACTCTTACCATTTATCAAGAATTTTACACATTAAGAATAAAAATAGTTACCAAAACAAGACAAATATACAATTAAAGAGTCCATAATAAAATTTTAGACTTATTATAACTATTTAGACAAATCTCAAATTCTTTTTACTTTTATAATATTTAATAAGATATTTCATATTTTAAAATGTGAATTATGTCAATTTTGACACTATTCATGTCATGGCTTTTTAAAAATCTATAACAACTTAATTGATTAAAATAATTATTATAATATACAGATAACATGTAACTATCATCCATAAAATTCATTGATGATATAAAAATAACCAAATTACATTTATTTTAACATTTATAATATAATTTATTTGAATCCTTTATTAATGAAGAAATCACGACATCACCATTGTGTCATAATTAAATTTATTTATTTAATGTATAAAAATTATAAATAAAATACCATGTTGTATAAAATTGTTTTATCTTTGTAATAAATATTTATAGTTTAAACGATAACTTATATAACCTTATATAATTTTTTTTTACTAAATGATATAAGTTTTTGTTACATTTTCCATTACTTTAAATTAATTTTTATAAAATGTCATTTTCACTTACAAGTGGCTTCATGGAGTCAAAAAATATACCTAAGGATTCTCATGTTGAAAATGTGTCATCCAATAGGATTAGGACATGTGTTAGGGTAATTTAATATTATTATAATATTATTTGTTTACCTACATTTACGAGATTTACCTTTAAACCATGGAAAATAAAATATTTTCTGATGTTACTATTCATAATGTCTAAAAATAAAAGTTACCTATTTAAAAAATTTGGACCCCATAATTCCAAACATGGAATCCATTTTTTCAAATTCAAAACATCGAAGTTGAGGAAATTAATTTAAAATTAATTCCTGTTGTCAAAACCAAAAATCATGTTTTTATGAAATAATAACTATCAAAAGATGGAAACTTTTTTATGTCCAATTTCAAAATGAAATTACTTCTAATTACCAAAAATAGATTAAATGATAAAAATTTAATCCAATTACACTTTAAACCCAATTAAATGTAAAATTTTACTATATAAATAAATATTATGAAAAAACATTGTTTACCTAGGATAAACATGGATGTAAAGCCGCTCTGTTGGAAACTGATACAACTTTCTATAGGATTTCATAAGGTCCAATGAACCTTTAACTCAGCTTTCCATTTTTACCATAATTCTTCACAATTTTCCATGGAGAATCTTTGAGAAAGACATGGTCACCTACCTCGAAAGAAAGATCCTTCCTTTGATTATCCAGATAAATTTTCTACCTGCTCTAAGATGTCCTCATGTGTTTCTGTATCAACTGAACTTTCTCCACCATATCATCTACCAATTTTTGTCCCATCAACTTCCTTTCACAAACTTCATCCCGAAAATCTAGAGTTCTACACCACTTTCCATATAATGCCTCAAATATAGTCATCTGTATACTGTAATGAAAACTGTTATTATAAGAAAATTCAACCAAAGAAAGATAATGGTCCTGACATCCCTAGTAATTCATTGAGAAAGCACGTACCATATCTTAAAATCTCTAAAATGTTCATTCTGACTTCCCATCTGATTGAGGATGAAAAGTCGTACTAAAATTTAATTCAGTACCCAATGACTTTTGATGGCCTTTTCAAAAGTTATAAGGAAAACTGCGGTCACGATCATATTCAATAGAGAGGGAAACTCCATGCAATCTGACTATATCGTTAGCATACAACCATGAAATCTTATCCAGAGAAAGAGTATCTCAAATATGAATAAAATGATCTGATTTAGTCAGTCGATCAATAATAACCCATATTTAATTGTTACCTCGAGATGTCTTCATTAATCCCACAATAAAGTCCATGGATATATTTTCCATTTCCACTCTGGAACCAGTGAAGGATGAAGCATCCCTTTTGGTAATAGACACTCTACATTAAACTATTGACAAGTCAAACAAATCACAACAAAGTTAGCAATATCTCTTTTCATTCCACCCCACCAGTAATACTCCCAAAGATATCTATACATCTTAGTACTATTGATATGAACTAAATATGGGGTACTATGAGCTTTATATAACAACTCATTCTTCAACTATGAATCACAAGGCACACATAATATCTTTCCAAATCTCAAAATACAATCATTATAAATGTTAAATTCAGGAAACTTACCCTTCAGTACCAACTCTACCTTTTTCTGCAACTCACTATCTCCCATATGTGCTTGCTTAATTTTTTCTGATAGGGATGATTTCACTAACACCTGAAACAAAATAGAGTAATTTCCTACAAAAAAAAACTTCAGTTCCCAAGTTCATAAAATTGTTAATCAATGATCTTGTTCCAAATGTAACATGTTTGATATAGAATTACTTTTTTTGACTCAAAGCATCAACCAATTTATTTGACATTCTTGGATGGTAATGAATCATGCAATCATAATCCTTGATTAATTCCAGAAATATCATTTGTCTCATGTTCAATTATTTCTGAGTGAATATATACTTCAAAGTTTTTTGGTTAGTATATATTTCACATTTTACTATATATAGATTATACATCCAATATTTCAAAGAAAAAACAATAGCATCTAATTCCAAATCATGTGTAGGGTAATTTAACTCATGAGTTTTCAACAGATGTGAAGCATAAGAAATTACCTGATCATTCTTCCTAAAGACACAACCAAGTCCTTTCAATGATGAATAACTGTAGATAAAAATTAACCATCTCTAAAAGGTAATTCCAATACTGTAGCATTCACCAATCTTATTTTCAATTCTTGGAAAAAATAATCACATTCCTTTTTCTAGATGAAATTAACAACTTTTCGAGTTATCTTTGTCAATGGGATAGATAACTATGAAAATGCTTCAATAAGACCTTCTTTAATACCCTTCAAAAACAAGAAAACTATAGATCTTGGTTATATTTGTGGGTATTGGACATTCTTCACCAACTTTTTCTCAGTAGGATCAACATTTATACAATTTTTTGAAACAATTTGACTGAGGAATTAAAGTTTTTGAAACCAAAACTCACACTGAAGAATTCTCCATACATTTTATTTTCATTTAATGTTTGTAAGAAAACCCATAAATGAATTTCCTATTCCTCTTTACTTTTGAAATAAACCAAAATATCATCAACAAACACAACCAAAAACATATGCATAAACTCATGGAAAATTCTATTCATAAGATCCATGAATACAGTAGGTGCATTGGTTAACCCAAAAGACATAACTAAAAATTCATAATGGTCATATCTAGTAAGAAACACGCTCTTCAGACAATCTGGTTCCTTTAGATTCAACTGATGGTACCCCGACATCATGTCAATCTTAAAAAAATACTGAGCTCCTTGGAGATGATCTAAAAAATCATTGATATGATGAAAAAGATACATATTCTTAATAGTGATGTTATTCAATGCTCTATAATAAATAAGAAGTCTCATTGAACCATCTTTCCGTTTTAACAAACAAGACATGAGCACCCTGTGGTGATGTTCTAGGTCAAGTGAAACCTTTATCTAATAAATCGTATAGTAGCTTCTTTAACTCTAAAATTTCAATTTGATCAAATTGATAAGGGGGTTCTGAAATTGGATTAGCATCACGAACCAACTCAATAGTACATTCAACTTACCTATCAGCTATTATACTAGGTAACTCATCAAGATAAACATCAGGATACTCGTTTACCATTGGCACATCATTAATTTGAACAGTTCCTTTGTTTTCAACAATAAGTGAAAGGTAAAATTCAATTTCCATCTTTTACTAGTTTATCATATTCATGATATGTTATCAAAAGTAAGAGTTCATTCATGTACACAAACTAAAATTATTTCTAAAAAAACCTCTTTAAATCTACAGTCAATCTTAACATGATAAATGGAAAGCCAATCCGTACCCAAAATAACATCAAACTATATTAGAGGAAAAACAATAAGGTTTTCAGGTAGATTCCTTCCACACAGAAGGACAAAAAGGTTCTTATAATTTATTTTTGTCTCAACATTTTCTCCTATTGTTTTTACCACAAGTTTAGGATTCATATCTTGATATGTAATTCCTATTTTTCTAGAAAATTTCTCAGAAATTAATGAATGTGTAGACCCTGAATCAAACAACACATTGGCATAATCTGAAAAAAAATATAGCATACCTGATACTACTTCATTCAATATCCCAACATCTTATTATGTTTTTGCAAAGGATTTAATCACCCCTTTCTGCTTGCCGTCTTGCTTCTATCCCTCAGTTGAGTTCTTCATTGGACACTCATTTTCATAATTACCCATTTAATTTCACTAAAAAAATTACTGATTATAAATCAGATTTTGTCTTACCATTACCCTGGTCTTTTTCAGTGGAATTACGAGCCTTATGCCACATTTTACCACATTGGTAGCACTTACTAGAATTCAAAACGCATTCCCCAGTGTTCTTTTTACCAAAATTTTGACAAGCTGTAAACTTGTTTTTCTTACCATCATAATTTTCTGAAGAGTTATTCCCTTTTGTCTCCCACAATGATCTCTTATTCGGATGTTCTTCAAAGAACACCTAATAATTGAAAAACTCCATTTCCACCTTCTCCTCACATCGAAATTTTTTTTCATAAATTTTGATATTATGAGAAGGTAAAGCCTTTTGATAGATTGGTTTTAATCCTGGGTAAAAATGATTGATTTTACTATCAAGATATCATTGGTAATTTTGAGAATACCTTGCTAGTCAAGTTAATTTTTCTTCTTAAGTAGCCACATATTCATCCACCTACCACAATTCTAGGAAATTTTTTATATCATAAGATGAACCACCTTAAAAAATATTTCTCGAGAAAGATACCTTTGAATTAATCTCATTCAAGAGCATCAATCTCATCCCTATCCCTGATATTTTTCCCCATCAACCACCACTAATCGACTTCACCTTCAAAATGGTAAACAAAAAGACTAACCTTTTGATGTTTTGAACACCCCATGACCTCAAAAATATTCTCCAATTCTTCAATCGTCCCTTCAGCTAGCACAGGGTTAGATGATACTCTAAATGATGGGGGATGTTGTCTCATGAAATACTCCACTACTGAAATGTTCCTATGTGGTTGATCAGGCTGATCTCGTGCATGGATACCACCACCATTTATTGCATGAGTCTACTGGGCCATCACTCCAACAAATTGTTCAGTTCTAGTTCTTACAATCTGAGGTTACTTTTTTGGAAGATTGTTTTCCTCTTAATGTTGTCCCATCATAGCTGCCATGTTTCCTCTACGAAAAACCATTCAGAACATAGAAATATCATAAGAGAGCAACATGGTAATCTATAAATGATATATCAATTCAATATTACCATAAATTAATTTATGGATATTAATTTAACAAATTACTAACTCCTAATGTTTTCTGAACCAACCTATGATACCACCTATAACACCCCAACCTTAAACATTACATAATCTTGAGTTATGTGAAGAATTCACATTAAGGATCTTTTCATATTTGGAGTTTTAGAGAATTAGGCCATAACTATTACATTACATCTCAAATATTACAATGTAGACCCTTCTACTCAGCATCCATTCTTTCATAAAATAAAAAACTGTTGAAATAAAACAAGAATCATTTTCTTGGTATAAATCTTTTTGAATTCTTCTTTTCTATTACCATGACTTATACCCTGTGAAAAACATTTCAAAAACATGGGATGACCATTAAATGATTAGTAAATGTTATTAAATAAAAAAAGAAATAATTATTCCATAAACACAAAAATGACATAAGCTCTTTAACACACTTCATGAAATCATAAGATTTATGAATAACACATATAAATAACAAATCATAAAGGTAACTTGTGGTATCCATGTCACAATTACATTATATATTTCACAACTATATAGGGAGTTATGTTTGGAATACCCATCGTAGTATATTCCCTAAATATCTTAGGAGAAATATTAATATTTTCCTCTATCACATTACCCAATGTATTGGAGGCCTATCTTAGGCTCACCCGCTCTAGGATTATCGTGGAACCACCTGTATGTGTAAAAAATTCCCAAGAACCATAACATAATCATAACACATGAACAAGTATAAAGGAAAGGTGACATTTCCACATTGCAATAATAATGTAAAATTTCAATATATTGACGTAATCAATCCATTACCAAAACCATTTTCAATACCAAAATACATAAAAATGTTATATGGTATTTATTTTCCTTTTAGTAAAACTATGGCTTGTTAAGGAAGCCAAGTATCAAATAATGCTCGTGGTAGTGAAATGGTCATTATCACCGCGTATGTTAAAAAGAAACATTATTTTGGTTATTTAGTAAAACACTTTGTAAAAAAATATTCTTTTTGAATTGAAGTAAAATTCAAAGGGGGTTATACACCGTACAAAGGAAATTCGTGTATAATCCATAGTATGCCTCAATGAAAGGATATTGAGACGAAGTCCCTTACCTTGTGTCCGACTTGACCCTTTCATTCTTTAATCTCCTGAATAGTAAAATAATTTAAAATTATACTTTCTTCTAAACCCTTTTCATGTTTATTATTCCTTTTATTTCACTTATTACCATTTTATAAACATTACATAATCATTTATGTTAATAACAATTGTCTTCTCGATATTTGGTACTTGAGTAGAAAATGAACTTCTTATAATTAAAAGTTGTCTATGTGGTCAAAATTCTATTTTATGTAGAATTATATTCATGATTTATATTTCATATATATCATATATATGAATTATATATATTTATTTATAATAGTACATAACATTTAGAGATAAGAAATGAAATGCACCATTTGTAGAGATGATAAGCAGTACGTACGGATGAATGCTACTTTCATTTATATTTCATACTTAATGGAATGAAAACTTAATGATACATAGGTATTCCTGTATAATTTCATATATAATTTCATTAACTCTATCCTTATGTTCCATTTATGTCAGGAAAGAGTCATGTCACTTTGAGGGGGTTGTAGTCCGCACTACATCAAATGAAATTATCGTATTTAGCCATTATAGAAACCATAAAGGTATGCTATAAATACAAAATAAAGAAGCATAGAGACAATATAAATATAATATATATTACATATAAATAAAGTTCCATCATAATGTACACCATGAGAGGTGGTATAATATATAATTGAACAATCAACGTTTCGTGAGGCAGTAGTTCACCGTCTATAGAAACAGTATTCTCATATCCATTAGATAGAGGTGTGTGTGTGTGTAGTTCAAATAATTATCATAAAAACATCCTATAATATTGAATATTCTGGTGTTGTTTTAAAATAATGGAGTAAATATATTTTAGGGGGTCGGAGAAGTAAAATAAAATAAAAGAACTTGAGAGAGGACGTTACCTTTATATTGGGTAACGCCCTTTGGTTTGAACCAAAATGAATTATTGAATTTCTTTATGCCAAAAAAATGATTCTATAAAGAATAAAGGGATTTTGGGAGAATATTATAGAAATTTTTAGAAAATCCAAGGGGGATGAGAGGTGTGAGAAATGGGTTAGAGGTGGTGGCCATTTATAAGATGGAGGGGGGCTCTTTAGAAAAGTTAGAACGTATTGTTTTATTATAAATTTTTTTTTAGTTTAAAAAGGTCCAAAACCCATTAAATTATAATATAAGATGAATATACGTCTAAATGAAATCATCCAATAAGAATTGAATAGTTTTTTGAAATCTTTTAGTACTTATCTTTTTTATTTTACCCTTTTTTACTTTTACTGTTTTATCAAGTATTTAACACATTGAGAATAAGAATAGTTTCCGAAATTTGAAAATATCCAATTAAAGGGTCAATAATAAAATTTTAGACTTATGATAACTATTTTACTGAATCTTCGATTTTGTTTCATTTTATAAAATTTAATTAAATATTTTATATTTTAAAATATAAATTATGTCAAATTTGACACTATTCATATCATGAATTTTTAAAATTCCATAACAACATGATTGATTCAAAAAAAACATCATTAATAAAAATATAACATGTAAATATCAACCAAAAAATTCTTGGGTGATATCCAAATAACCAAATTACATTTATTTTAACTGTTATAATATCATTTATTTGAATCCATTATTAATGAAGCAATCATTGCACCACCATTGTGTCATAATTAAATTTATTTATTTAATTTTTAAAATTATAAATAAAAGTAAATAATGTAAGAAATATTTTTAGCTTTATAATTTCTATTTATAGTCTAAAATATAACTTATATAGTCCCATATAAAAATTCATTTACTAAACGATGAATGTTTATGTTATATTTTCCTTAACTTTAAATTAATTTTTATAAAATGTCATTTTCACTTACAAGTGGCACCATGGGTTCCTATTCAAACAAAGGATGTACATGGTCGGAAATGTATTAGAAAATAGTATTAGGACACTTGTAGAGCTAATTTAATATTATTATAATATTATTTGTTCACCATTATTTACCAGATTTACCTTTTAACCATGGTAAATAAAATATTTACTAAAGTTACTATTGATAATTTATAAAAATAAAAGATACCTATTTACATAATTTTGACCCCCTTATTCCAAATATGGAATCCATTTTTCCATATTTTAAACACATAAGTAGCATAAATTAATTTAAAATTAATTCTCATTGTCAAAACCAAAAGGCATGTTTTTAAGAAATAACAACTATTAAAAGATGGACACTTGTTTATGTCCAATTTCAAAGTAAAATAACATAAATTGACCAAAATTGGATTAAATGCTAAAAATATAATCCAATTACACTTAAAAACCAATTCAAAGGACAATATAATGATATAAATAAATCACATGAAATGACAGTTTTGACTTCAAATGTAGTATTTTTCACTATTCTTTAAAAAATGAACTTTATCATAAAAATACCAAAACCTTATCCAAAGTAAATTTTGATTTCATTATTCTAAATAAGACTTTTATTTTGTCAGTTGTAATATATAAAAGTAACATAAACTAGATTTAAAATGGGTTCACCATCAAATGGCGGTAAAATGAACTTATAAAAATATTAGATTATTTATGCTTAAAATTGGATTTATTCTCCTTTTAAGCCTATAAATTTTATTGGATAAATGTAAAAACATTTAAAAATATGTATAATCATATTTTAGTTATTTATGTTCATTCTTTCCAGTACAATGTTTATGTGTTAACTACCTTTTAAAATAAAATTATATTATTATTTTTCAGTATGACATAGCTTTGTGTGCAACATGAGATTTCAGAAAACCCATTGTTGCATTACAGGTATTCCATCAAACATAATGTCTCTTTTAAAGTAAAATTAATATTTAATTCACAAATATTAATAAATATAAAAATTTCATATCCTTTATTTACCTAGGATGTTACACTTGAAATCATTCAAAATATACTCTTTATATCCAAGGGTAAGGAAACAAAATAAAGGGTAAGATTAGATGCTCAGTAAGGGTTCTGTATAGTGAAAAATATCATGTGTAAATAAGGTATAATGAATATGTAAGAGTGTATAATAAATAACCTAACATTCAATAAAAAATTAATTCAATGAACATCCATGGATAATATCAACATAGAAATCACATGGATAATGGATAATCAATTCTTAATAGAGTAAATGCATGAATATGGATATTCATGATCTTTATATCAATGCCAAAACTATGTTATTATGAATATTACCATCATTTCCTCTCAAACAAGATATTTCCTTATTAAATGGGGAGGTGAAAATCAAATACCCATCTAATATGGTGCACCAATTATTTTGTCTCATGAGACTTATCGATGCATCGATGGGATATCTATAAATAGACCACACCCATCACTTTCATGATGCATACACCATATTTTGAACAATAAATATAATTAATTCTCAAAATGTCTTATAAGCAAACATTTATATTTATTGAATAAAGAATAATAAATATCAATATTTTTCCAATAAATGAAATAACTCACTTAATAAAATTCCTTCAACTGATATCATATATAGAGATGATAAAAAATGGAACAAAATCAATATAATATAAATTATGTTGAATTTATCTATGATATTAAAAATAAGGACATTAAGGAGAAAAATAATTTTCAATGAAAAATGGAGAGCAATTAATAGCACGATCACAGGAAAGAAAATGATCTAAAAATAAGGAATAATAAATTATCAATAAAGGATTATAGAATACCAAGGATTCAAAAGAAATAATTGTTTTCAGTAAAATCAATAATTTATAAAATAAAATAAAATGAAAACATTAAAAATACCTTCCATGTGTCTTATTATCAGAATAGAGTAATAAATTACATTAGAAATTATTTTAATTTTTTTAATAAAATAATACCCTTTCTTTTTTATAACATTATAAATACTAATTCTTATAATATGGAGAAAAATATTTTATATAAAAATAACCATGGAAACATGGAAAGGATTCTTGATAACATATAATTGATTTAATAGAAGGAAAGGGCGGTCAAGCCTTATATATTAAAAAAAATCTTTTTTACTTTTGTAACATGGAAAAAATGACCTAAAAATATAATGTTGAAAATATTCCTTTATCAAAATTTATAAGGAAATTAAAAAAAGTATTTGAAACTATCCTTTATTTCAATTTTAATAATAATTAATAAAATTCTTTAAATATTTATAAGAAATGTGACATGGAAGAAAATAGTTGGAAGGAAAACATTAAAACAATATTTTCTTATAGAAATTACATTACATGTAACATGTTTTTTCTTCATCCATAAAGAGAAAGAATGGATTATGTACATGTAAAACCCAATATAATAAAAATATAAGAAAATATATAGGGGTAAAAATATTATAATCATATAATATTTCCAATGTAAATATAACCGAAAATAATCTTCAAATAAAATGATATTATAACAGAATCCATTACCTTAGGTCTCTACAAAGTCTTACATGTTCGGTCCTCCAATGTAATGAATTTAAATTTATTAATTATATGATAAATAAATTTTTTTATTCTATATTAATTTTTATAAGGTCCATTTATAATCATTTGAAATCCATTCATTGAATGGTTCTTTCATATGTTAACCACTTTAAGGTTATTCAGTCAGTTTCTCCAAAATTACTTCAATATATTGTCCATGGTTAAAGGATTTATGAAATGGTTTACTCCTCTATTGAATGTTATTATTTTCATGAATATAATTTTCGTTCATCATATTTCATTTTATAATCCTCTATAAATAGTGGTAATAGAAAAATGAATCACATCGCTTTGGGGAGGTGGTAGTCTGCAAGTACGCACAAGCAACATTATCAATTTCTAACAGATGGAAGGGTAAGAAGGTAAATGATATATTATATTAAAAGAATCATAATTATTTTATAAATATAAAACATATTTAATTAATTCAAACTTTACAACTTTCAATGTAAAATGGTGATGAAAAATTAACTACACCACTACAGGGAGACGATAAACTGTATGTACACACTAGCGATGTTTTCATTTTCCATAGGATAGAAATAAGGTATAAAATAGTTGTCCCATAATCCTAATAAAATATTAATATATTGGTTATATAGTATCCATTATGTTATGATAGATAAAACATATTTATAGGAATTATTATAATAAATAAACTTTGAAAGAGTTGGGTAAGACCATTACCTCTTCTTTAAGAGACCTCATTTGGATTATAACTTAATCCTTATTAAGATGGAATTAGGGTATGAATGGGAGATCTAGAAAAAAGGAAAAGAATATTGGGAGGTTTTTGGGTAAGTATTGTCTAATCTGCATGGATTAATGTTTTTGAATAAGGGTGGAGAATAGGTTCCCTTTTATAACTGAGGGGAGGGACACACATGAAATTACATAACATATTATAATAACATAAAGTCACATTTTTGTAAAATTTGGTCCAAATTGTCACATATTACAATATTATGAGGTTAAGGTTGAAATAAAAAAATAAATTATGTTAAATTAAGTGTTTTTTGTTACCTTTAATCCTTATACCTTTATTTTTAACTGTTTTAACCCATTTTTACCTTAACTTAGGTGATAAATATTTACCATGGTTATTATTCATTATGAGAAACATTAAGTTGGACTTATTAATAAATATTAATTATTTTTATTCTAAATATGGAATAAATTTTACAAGATTTAACTCCATGAATCTTTAGAAATTACCTTTAATATAAGATTACCAAATGCAATAAAACCTTTTTTGGAAAAATGTTTATTTGAAGCATAAAAATGATATTAACGAAAAATAAAGAGTAATGTCGATTTCAATGGGGTTAATTGGATATTAATAAATAAATAATTCATATTTTTCTTTATAAACAAACCAAAATCTGAAGTAATCTGGTAAATAATTTATTAATATAAATGAATTGAAAACAATTTTTATTTGAACAAAAACATTACTTAGAATTCCAAAATGTTAAGAGATATTTATATGTTCAAAATTATATTTTTATATGAAAAATATTACTAATTAAAGATAAATTTGTTGTAGAAAAAACGATTCATAAAAATTAATGACATTATTACATTACTATATTTTCAAAAAAGTGATAGTTTTTTTGTAAAACCTGTAACACACTGAAATGTTAAAATAAGAGCATTGTATTTGATATCATGTATGACATACAACACCAAGATTAGAAGCGAATATAAAATCCTGATACTTTATGATATATTTATTTTTTAAATAATTTCAATCTCTTCAATAGTTTTCATTATACTCAACATAGATTTTTTCTTGCGTTACATAAAACATTGAGTTTTTCTTGTGTTACATGCAACACCATGTTTAAACAAAACATGTCATATTATTAAAATATTAATATTAAATATTATAAGTTATCACATACATGTTAAATTAATGGGTATAAATAGAAAAAAAAAGAAATTAATAAAATTAATAAAATCTACTTATTAGAAATAGAATGAGAATTATTTAGAAGAAAAAGAATTTTTTTCTGAACAAATTTATTTTTTATGAAAGGCGGTTTAGTCGCGCTTTATGAACTTAATATAAAATTATTTTTTAACAATTTTAAAAAATTTATATGATGAAATACAATTATTTTTTGAATCATAATATCAAAATTATCATAGGGTGAGTATTTGACATTTTTCTGAAAATTTATTTTTTAAAGGAATAGTGAAAAATAATGAATTTTAATTGAATGCATCATTTTCATTTAAATAATTTATAATGTTAAATTATTTTTAAATTGTTTTAAAAAATATATATATTTTTTATATCAATAAATCCAATTTATTTCATTGTAATCAATTTAATTTTGAATTTTTATATAAAGACTTTGTAAATTTTTGAACATTTTCTCTTTAAAAACTTTTTTTCTCATCACGTTTGTGGGATTAAGTTAAAATTAAATTTTTTAACTTATTTTAATTGAAAAAAAGGATTACATATTTTTACGTATAATAATATATAATTTATAATAAAGCCAACATAATATTTGGACAAAATGAAGAATCAATATTGTAAAAATTAATCATTGTGGTTAAGGTAAAAACTGATTTACTAGGTGTTAAACTAAGATGATAAGGGTTAAAATGTCATAAAAATTTATATGAACCCATTATTTTGAAATATTTCATACCTTATGACCATAGAATATATTTTTATGAGTTTTTGGGAAACTTTTCCATGAATGTGACCCATATAATAAGTTATGTAAATAAAAGGATAAAAGAATCCTTTCTTCCTTTTAATATATTTAACAATTTGGGTAGGGACAAAAACAAAATAGGTTAGGTTATAAATATTATTTTGAAATATAAATTATTCTTTATCCTCATAACTTATCTTTAATTTTTATAGATTAAATAATTTCTCAAAATGATTAAGAGATGCCAATTCAATAATTATTCAGTTAATAAAAAAGACAACTGATACTTGAAATATAATAAGTCAAGTAAATAGAATGAATTATTGTCTTACAATAATTTTTTAGATGAATATATATTGTTAAAAAGGTTTGAAAATAATATATTATAATTCTAAAATTATCTTGATATTTTAAACTCAAATCAATTGAATAATGTCAAAATTGACATTAATGATATTTTATAATAAATGATATTTTATTAAATGATTTAAAATTACTTAATTATTAATCTTATGAAAATTTATTTATAAATTTAATAAATATAAAATATTTTCCATTAATGGACCAATTTTTATTTTATAATGACTATATTTATCACTAAATAGTAATAAACTTTGTAGTGCATGGAATGTTAATACAGTGTTTGTTCACGTACATGTGCTTGTGGTAAAATAAATATTACACAAACATATGATTTTTTTTTGATAAATTGGATTTAATATATATTATCATAGGAACAAAATTGTTTAATAAGGCTCACTTTAATTTAGTCTTAAAGTTTTACTTACCTAGGTTAGAAAACCAGTAACCATAGTGTAAAATAAAATTTCTAAACATAGAGAATCTTAGAAGTAAAGGAACAAAATGTTTTAAAAATGTGTTTTATTATGTTGTGGAGGTGTGGATAGACCATATCATCCCTAAAAACCATTAATTTCCAATTTTAAATCTAATTCAAGTATGATTTACCTCTCAATAGAGAATATTTTTTGGTATTTACAAAAATACGACTCATCCTCATCTATAAAAGTGAACTCAATCCCCTCATTTCTTCACACATTCAAACAATTATAAATTATCCAAGAACTACCCAAATCAATTCACAATATACCTCCCCTCATCATGGAATCCTTATTTTGGGTATAACTACAACCTTTGAATTCATTTTTTTTAACCGAGGGAGGATATAAGAAGAATAGGTAATGTTACTCAATAAGGATCTTTATTTTATTTCTTTCCTCACATATGTAAATTCTTATTAAACCATGATGATATAACAACCTATGTATCTTCCATGTCATTTGTTCTATAATTTACTACTTTCATGATTATATATTATGATGTATATTATGTATATATATTATATTTATAACATAATTATACCTCTTGAGTCATTATATAATGTATATATTTTTACCTTCCATTATGTAGGATATATTATAACATCGATCGTGTGTACGACAGACTACCACCTCTCATAGCGATGTTATTCTTCATTCACTAATGATTCACATGGATGGTGATAAATATGATTTTAATGATTATATATGGTATAAATGACATAATTATGATATTCCTAATTCTTTTAATTTTTTAAATATAATATATAACATTTTTTCTTTCCAGTTTACTCATGTGAATATGATAACATGGTTCATGTACGTGTGGACTATCGCCTTCACAAAGTGATGTGACTCTCATTTCATAACCACACCACATGGATGATATATTTATGAATTTAATATAGTATTTGTTATATTATTGTAAATATATAATGGTAAAAAATTTATTACCTCCTTTCCATAATGATCATTGATAAATGAAAACTTTACTTATACGTACATACGACCTACCATCTCCACGATCATAACGTACTTCATTATTCATAACCATATTTCATGGATTGTTTTAAAAGTTAAATTGACATAAAAATATGATAATTATTTCATGATTATTATTCTTGAGGAGATATCACTATATAATATGTGCAAGAACTGGATATTTTATGATGAAACATGCATAAGAAAATAAGGCAATTAAAACCCAAAGTAATAAAAATTAGGAATGATTATTAATGAATGGGTGATAAGATGATATAAAGTGATCATGTAGGATAATATAATTATTAATATGGTTTTTTAAAAGTTAATAATATTTATAAAACAACTTAGGTAAGGTAAATTATGTAAAACCTAAAGGAAGCATCTGGTAGGAGATTTTTTCTCAACTTCATTTCACTAAGACATATTATAATTTTATGCACCTAATTTCATTTATATTGTTTATATACTACCCCATGGAAAAGTAATACCATGGAACTTAATTATACATTGTATTTTAGGTTTCAATTTGAATTATTTCATCTATGGGGATTTTACATAAAAATCACCATGTTGTAAAAGTTATTGTACAATATCACTTAGTTTTGTGATTGTTATTATTATCTTAAAGCAATAACTTTCTTATGATCATTATTCATTATAAATACAATTTTTATTAAATATAAATATTATTTTATATTTAATATGATTACTATATAATCCATATACCATTTTTACATATGGTGTATACATTGAGAGTTATTTGACTAACTGGGGAAATATTGATAAACCCATATCCTTTACATGATACAGATACTTTGTGATAAGAAATAATGTTTATGAATTAAATATATTATTTGATATATATGGAATTATTTGGACATGTATGACATGGGTATGTGACTATTTATATAAATCCTCTCAATGAATCGTAGTCTCACGAGATGATTGAATTGGCCCAACTAGATGTATTTTTACCCAGTATGTTTTAAACTATCTTGAGGGTAGATCTTGATAATAAAGGTATCATGCCCCTAGGAAACATGATTTCCAATGATTAAGAATTTAGTTAATTGATAATTTATTTATTTTTATTATCCATGGTATTTTTTCTATGATATTTTCTATGGATGCATTATATTATCAGTTTATTGATAGAATGGAATGTGTTCTTAGTTATTTTAATTCCCGTATTAATTAAGCCTTGTCCATTTATTTATGTGGAATTTGTGTTAAGTTGTACACTCTTTAAAATTGATTAATCTAATAGATTCAAGATATATTCCACTATACTTAACCCTTACTGATCATTTGATTTTAGAGTTGTTATTTTTTCTTTCCATAGGTTATGAAGATGGATATTTTGAATGGGTTTTCAATGATTCTTCTTATTTTCATGTGTTATGTACTATGTTTTATTTTATATTCCCAATTTGAAATGGGTATCATGTATGTATCTAGTTCTCCAAAACAAATAAACTCGTATTATCTTCATGATTTGACCCATTGTATCTATGCTGATGTAATAAAGTAAGACATCGGCTCTTGGATACTAAGGTCAGGGTCATCACACATGGTATCAGAGGTAGTTTTGTAGAAACCTTTGGAACTATATTTTGGAAAACATAGATTAGGGAACATAACCATATGATATAATTTGAGGATAAATATATAATAACATCTTAAATTTTTACTAATGTAGATATTATGTGGTTTTTCCTATCAATTCATCTCTATCTAGATACTATAATTGGATGTGGTTCTGGAACGAAGGTACCTTGGGGAAATAACTCTGAAAAAGAAACATCAAGATTAAATTAATCATTACCTATTACATGATAATGGGTCTTACTGCACACATGGTTTGACACTGTTTTAGCTTATTCTTATAATAATTTACATTTTCATTACAATCCATTATTAAGGATTTTGAAATAAAGATATCCCTAATGAAACCATTTTTATGATTATGAGATTATCTTTGAATAAAATTTTCAATTTGTGTCAAGTATTTAGATTGTTTTGGGATTATAAATTTTTTTCATAATGATATGATCTAATCTGTTTTATTCCATCATTTATAAATGATTCATATTAGAAGTAATGGGAACCTCACTAATTCACATGATCAAAAGAGTAAGAGTGATCATATTTTATATGGTGTTAAGACAATATCCCGAATGGAATCCTCCCAAACATTCTCATCATATGAGTACATAGTATCATATAATAAAAATATAAATAAATAATTATCTAAGTATTATATATCTGATGTGAAGAAATAAAAAAGAGGATGAGTTAAAAAAATGTGGATAAATGGAATAAGAGAAAGAAATATTTTCAAACATGGAATACATGGGGAAGGAAACAACTTTGAAAATTATTAAAATGAAAAGTATTTTACATCAAATGTGGAGAAAAAGTCCACTGTTCTTATGATTTTGTGGTGAAAAGGTTTCCAATGTTGAATTACATAAATTCAAGGTAGTGGGGCAGTATTCAAAAGAATGTCCCAAGCGTTAAAGAAATATACCTAAAATATGCCAATGGATCGTGATAATGCTTCTACTATTACCACAAGAGAAGAGTAATAATTAATTTTATATTTTTTTCGTCCAATAGTTATGTCATTTGAGTATTTAGGTAATGATATCATGGTTATAAAAATTATGAATTGTATAAGGATAATACTACATTATTTTTTTATTTAGGATTTCAAAGTGTATGTTGAATCACAATAAGAATTTCTTATAATCACAACAGTGAAGTTGCAATGTATTCTTGTCGAAAATGATATTTGGCAACCAGTTTCCATTTCAAATATCCCATCATGGAAGAAGGCATCATGAATATAAATATCTATGATGGTCTATTGCAGAAAACATTTTTTCGATGAATATACAGTTCGTTGCAAAAAAAAACCCTGAAATATTATTTATAACCCTTTTTCAACAGTACATTGCAAGAAACCTTTTGCAACAGATTACGTATAAATCATGAATAACCTTTAAAAAAGTAAATAATTAAATTATTTAAAAATAAACAAAATTAAAAATATTTAAAAAAAATAATAAAGACCTAAAAATTTAAAACCCATATAAAAGTATTCCATCTTTGAAATATAATATGTGTATCATACCAAATTACAAAACAGTCATAAAAATCATTAGAAATCATCAACTGGCATCAAGTGGAAGAGGATCACTCAATGGAACAGGGGGAGGAAACTCCATACCAATGCCATGTGCAATTTTTCACTTATACTCAATCATCTCTTCATCTCTCAGATACTTCTACTCAAGCTAATCCTCTCTCTTCTTCTGTATCTGTTATATCATATCATCCTAATATCTTAACCTCTCCTAATAATGTGTAGATGGTTTTGATGATGAATCTCTATTATATCCCCCCACTCTTGTTCATTCCATCGAAGAATTACCATAATAACTCATAGGTGTCAATCGAGAATGAATACCAATCACTTGATCTTTCTCGCCACCCTGTGAAGTCGCCTATATCCAAGCCCCCTCATCAAAACCCAAATAAGCAGTGACATATTTTTCAGCCTCAGATTGACTCTCCCATGAATGAGAGGTCACAAGCTCATATGTTTCCTTTAAATATAATGACAAATTAGAATAACAATAAAATTAATATTGATGGCATTGTTTAACAAAATCACTATACAGAATATGGTGCAGTCGTTCACCTATTACTTCTTCTGTGCGTGGATTAGAATACATCTTCTAATAAACATCACACTTCATAATAAAAGGGTCAGTAGCATCCTTTATAATATAATAGACATTTTATAGTTAAAATAAATATACAATAATAAATAATTTAACTTACCATATGTTGTTGATGTATTCCAAATGTACGAATCCCGACCCTAAGGGTGACCTCTTTCATACCTCGACTCTAACATCCAACTGATGATCTCCTCATAAAATTATCGCACAGATAGAAGGAGCACAAACCATTCCATACCTAAGATAATTTATAGTTGGGATGAATGGAGATGCAAGACTAATTGGAAGACGGTAAAACAATCTTTATCCATATATCACTTTCTAATGTTATATAGAAATTGACGAAAGTACTCGCATATAAATGTATCCCAAACCTTTCAGATAGTACTTCTATGACTATCAGAAATCAAATAAAATATGTTCTGGAAGACAATTAAAAAAATATATTAGTAATTAAATAAATTTTGAAAAAAAAAATATTATTTAATAATGTAAAATCTAGTGGTCGAACATATGGTCACGCAGGACAATGGGTATGAGGTCTCATGACACCCATGACTCAAAAAAATAATTTCTTATAATTTCACCATACAAGCAAATGACTAAATGAAAAAAAAACTATGAAAAGTGAAAAAAATATATATATAATGATAAAATTATTATCGAAATTAATACACTTAGTTAATAGAAAATAAATTTCTTATAAAACAATTAAATATACCTCTATAAATGTGGATCCAAATCAATAGATGTTTATCTCTCTGGAAAAGGATCCAAAATCAATAATTGAGCAAGATTGTGCCCCTCTTTATAGGCCCACCAGCTTGAGGGGGAGAAGCTAAATCAGTCTCATCATCAGGAAGTACGACATCAGTGAGAGAACATAATAAATCATCATGAGGATTATCTCCAGCCATCTGAAACAAATATTCTCACCACTAAGAGATTGTTATAATAGTTATTAAATCTAAAAAACTAATAAATTTCAGAATACAATAATGTTACCAATAACAGATTGTTAATAAAAATAAAAAATTTAAAAAAAATAAATATCAAAATAAGATATTTACTTGTAACTAATGTTGAAACAGATTTTAAATATAAAAAACTAATAAATATTAGAAAAAATTAATGTTACCTATAATAGATTGTTAATACAAATAAAAAATTTTAAAAACTAATAAATAACATATTATTATAATTGACTTTAACAAAAGACCTGAATATAGTACAATAATAATCATCTTCATCACCATTGTCATCAAAATCAATTCCTTCATCCTCATCTTCATCATTATCAACTTCAATATGACTTTCAGTTTAATCATCCCTTATTACATCATCAAAATTATCTATATCATCATTCATTAACTGAGTGGTTTCATCATTGATATTTATATCCCCTAGGGTAAGAGATATATTATGGGATGTTTCTTGAAAAATTTCAATATGTTGCACTTACACAGAACCATTTTCATTTTCAATAATTATATTTTCACGTGATTTCATTTTTATCACACTCCACTAGTCCTTCAAATCTCCCAAAACATCAAAGTAATTTTCATAGTAAACTTGATGGTCTTGATGTTCCCATATAAATGATTCATCTAATGCAAGATGATTGTTATATTTAACATAAATGACTCCATTTTGTGGATGAACTCTCAAACCCTAATTAGTATCAAACCAATGAAAATTAAACATTATAACATAATTTGTCCCTAGATAATATAACACAATTATTCCATCTAGAATACCATAAAATTCAACTTAAATTCCTTATAATGGTATCCTTTCAAATGAACACCATTATTACTTTATTTCTTTTGGTCACCATATATGCATGTATGGAATCGAAATCCATTAACGACATACCCATTATAATATTTTACCAATTTTGATGGAGGTTTTTTTTAAACATAATATATTTTTAATTTTTCCTATTTTGTGTTACCCATAAACAATAAAAATTATTAATAATAGATATCATTGAAAAATTGATTTATTATTCCATCAAAAAAAATTACTTACCCGTATTTGTAACCAATATGAAAAATATTGTTTTCGATGTTCCTCAAGAGCAACAGATGTAATTTGTAAAAATTGAATTTTGATATGGTGGTCATATAGTCTACCAAAAGTTAATGTAAATAAAGATATATTTTAAAAATATTTAACAAAATTATAAAAAAGTGGTACTTACTGCACAAATTGTGTCATTTCATCACAATTCACCAGAAAATAAGTATGATCTCTATGTAGTTCTTCATCTACAAACCATCACTCACAGTAACAACCAAACCCATGTTCAGGCTGATTAAAAACTAAAAACTGATAGTTTGTGACATAATCAACATTTTTCTAATTGTGACCCATATGATTACGTTTTGAGGTATATTTTGACTGAAAATAGTATGAGAAGAAATTTGAAATTTCCTCTTCTATGTAAGCTTCTTCAATCGACCCTTCAACTGATGATTTGTTATGTACTCTATTTTTTAATTTTTGCATACATCTCTCAAACAGATACATCCACCAGAACTATACCAGCCCTCCACAATTAGCTTCATATGAAAAATGAAATATTAATTTTTCCATGGAATCAAAGATGCTTGGTGGGAATATTTTTTTCCAATTTACATAAAATTAAAACAACAACTATTTCTGGGTGTTCGATGCATTATAATTCAATTTTTCCGCACCAATTTCTTGAAAAAATGATATTTAGGTCAACACGTCATAGATTGAACAATTCAAAATCCCTCTAAAATCAAGAGAGAGTAATCTTTCAATTATTAAATGAAAATCATGAATTTTTAACCCGATTATATGACCATTTCTTATTAAATGAGACAAATTAGTAGTATAACCATCTTGTAATCTCAAATCTCTAATACATTGACAAGAATAATAAATAGTTTCCTTTACTAAGTGAGTAAGCTACTTTTGGATTCATTAATTTGTGTGATCTTTCATATTCAAATAATTCAATTTCAGGATGTCTACAAATCTGCGCATAATCTAACCATTCCTTTACATTATCTTTCATCTTACCAGGTGTGTCCAAAATGGTATAAAACATGTTATTAAAAAAAATCTTCTCATTATGCATTATATCTAACATATGATAAACCAACAAATCAAACCAATATGAAAGGTCCCAAAAAATACTTGCTTTATCTAGTTTTGATCTCTCCCAAAACCATTTATCTTTTTCTAATTTATGATTGGTCTAAAAGTAACATAAGGAAATCATGAGAAAATATAATTTACATGATAAACTGAGAGTACTGTTGGTGGTACATCTGTTTCAATTTGACCTTTTGTAAAATTCATTTTGTTTCTTTGAATAGGGTGATCCACATAAATATATATCTGATGAAAATAAAAATTACTAAAATTTCTCCCATTACTAATAATAAATGATTTATTCTCAGCCATGCAGTACATACATGATTTTAGACCATTTGTGCTCCCTCCAGATAACATTTCATACGTTGGAAAGTCACTGATCATCCATATTAAAGTAACCTTCAATTTAATATTCTGATGTGTAGTTATATCAAATATTGTCACATTGTTTTTCAATAATGAACTTAACTCATCAATTAGTGGTTTCAAAAAAACATCAATATTATTATTTGGATGTCCTAGAATTAGAAGATTAAAATATATATATATATATGGTTCCTTCATCAACATACATGGAGGTATGTTGTAAGGAGTAATGAAAACAGGCCCAAAAGAATATTGACTGTCGTAAGCTCTAAATGGACAAAAACCATCAATAGAAAGACCTAGCCATATTTTATGAGGTTCTGCAACAAAAGAAGGATGTGTCTGATCAAAATTCTTACATGAGTCACCATCACATGGATGATTTAAGCTATTTGTGATGGAAATATTTGACTTATGCCATGTCGTAAATCTATTTGTGCTACGAGACATAAATAAGTGATGTAAATGAGGTGTAATTGGAAAATATCTCAACTATTTGACATGATCTCTGGAATTTCCTTGTTTTTACTCATTATAACTTGATTCTGCACATGTTGGAAAATTAACCAAAGATTCATATTCCCAATAATATAAGATTCAATCGTTTGAACATACCTGAATCTTCTAATAACTTAGACCCAAATTATGATCCAAACTATTACTTTCATAAAAACTTACGAGTAATGTATTTCCATCAGGAAACAATGACTTAAAAAAAGATAAAATCCGATCAAAAAACTATTATACATTCCAAAATCTGATTTAATAGCCACAAATTATTTAACAACTTCATGTTTGCTCATCTGACTTCCGAATATAAGGCCTCTTCATCGAATTATAACAAATTGTAAAACTGAGAAGGTTCAGATTCAGGATTAGAAATGTCATTCTAAGTTATTGTTTCAAGAATAGATTCTCCAACTACCTCATGTATTAAATTCTGAAATAATAGATCTAGAATAGAAATATATGTATTTTCTACTGAAATATTTTCACCATGTTGATTCCAAAAAATAAAATCTTTCCAAAAATAGTAATGCAATTGACAAAGTCTAACATTGTCAAATATTTCGAATGTCCTAAGATCACATTTTTTACACAACCATTTAATTGTTCCTTCAAAAACAAAATTAAATTTTAAGATGAAAATGAAATAAAGGCTTTAACACCATCAATATAGATATGATTTAAACCATATCCATTTGGATTTTTTCAATTATTTATCTAATCATGATCACGTAATAGATATTATTGTCTACATCCTGAGTCCATATTTATCTAAAAAGAAACAAGAATAAGAATAATTATTTATGATCATTTTGACAAGTTGAAAATTATTATTATATTTTACCATCATGAAATATTCTATGAAATGTGAGTAGAGCGGGGCATTAGGTTAGCACTTGTTTATGGGGACCATAAAGGCTCAGTGTAGATAAAAAATATATTATATATATTATATAAGACACGTGCTATTTTTAAACCAAATAATAGAATATATTTTGAATGGTGTCTCATATGATAAATTGGAGAACACTATTGGGTCTAGGATGTGGGGTTTATCCTAGACACGACAATAGATTTGTGAGCATCGGGTAGTTACATTCAAGGCAAGGGTAGTTTATTTAATATTTGTATTATAAATGATTATAAAAAATCAATATATCTTTCAAACTATGTATCATATAATAAATCAGAGATCATTGTTGGGTTCGAGATGTGCTGTTTACCCTAGGTGTGACGTAACATTTGTTAGTGTTAACTGTTTCATTACATCGCAGGTGAGGATATCATTTTTAAAGTTTTAGTAATATTATTTACCTAATTATTTATTTTTATATATAAATATATATTACAATATTAATAAAAATTATTAATATGGATTATTTTAATTAATTAAACATTTATATGAAATAGTTATTAATTAATTAATAATTACTATATATATCATAATTAATTATAAATCATATAATAAATATTATTAATTATGTAATGATTATTATTATAAATTATGTAATGATTATTATTAATTATTATAAATTATTATAAATTATGTAATTATTATTGTGAAATGATTATTATTCATTATTTAAATTATTATAAATTATGTGATAATTATATATATATATATATATATATATATATCAGAATTACTTAAATTATTATTTCAATTTTATTATTATAATTTTATAATGTGATTATTATTATTATTATTATTATTTGATAAATTACATAAATTATTATAAATTATGTAATGATTATTATTAATTTATTTAAATTATTATTTTAATTTCAATAATTATTATATATATCAAAATTTCTTAATTAATTCAAATACACGAAATATATTCTCACTCATTTTTCAAAAAAAAAATACAAATATAAAATCTATATAAACATATACATATAATTTGATTACTTTGAATATATAATTTATATATATAATTTACAAATAAAATTAACTTCATATTTTTGAATTAATAATTAATTTGAATTCATAATTATTCAGAATTAATAATTAATGAGTTAATAATATTTACCTTAAATTTATAATAATATTTGTGTAAGTCTGATGTTTTTACAACCTTTATAAAAATATTAATAATTATTATTTTAATTAATACAACATTTTATACAAATTATTTTGAATTTCTAAACGCTGTTATATTTTATTATAAATTATTTACAAATTATTATAATTTTATAATTATAACTAATATTTACTATTTATTAATAATAAAGACTCGTTAATTATTAGATTTTATTGATTTTTTATTGATTTTTACTAATTATTTAAATTAATACTACATTTTTAATAATTAATATTTTTTAAAAAAATTATAATAATTCATTATATTTGTTGTATTATTTTTAATCTATTACAAAAATTTATCCTAATTATTATAAAATAAGTTTTTACTAAATATTGAATATTTTAAATTGTCATTGTTTTCAATAATATAAATTTTTTACGTTATTTAATAAAACAAAATTCTTATAAACAACTTTTTTATTAAAAAATTATTCAAATTAAATTTATCATCATTATTAAAAATCAATTAATTATATTTAGACGTACAAATACTCACACAAACATACATACATATACATGCGTCAAAAAACTTATTATAAATAATATTATTATAGACAAATATTATTGTAAATAAATATTATGCGCACTCAAATATAATTATAAACAAATATTATGTGTGCGTAAATATAATTATTATGTGTGCGAACAAATAAATTTAACATAACAAATATTTAAACATCAAAATATTTAGACATACATACACATGCATGCAATAAAAAATTTGGAATCAAAAAACAAGTGAAAGGAATAATAAAACCAAAAAACAATACGCAATAAAGAACAAATAAAATTATAATTAATTTCCTACAACCCAAAACATGAAGAAAATAAAAATAAATATAAGTGTTGAAGAAACTAGTATATTTTCAAAAAAATACAAACTTCCAATATATTTTTATAACAATCATATATTAGAAAATATAAAATAATAATGTTTCAAAAACCCTAAATACCCAAAAAATATATATAGTTTAATGATCAAACATTGTGAAAATACTATAAATAAAATTAAAACAATTTGTGTGTAATCTAAATACTCAAATTTACAATAATAAATTTATACTAACCCTATATGTCAAATAAATCATCAAAATAGGGTAAAATTTTAAATCTATGTTTTGTTAATTTATCAATCTAATGAAAATACACAGACAAACTGATGAAGGATAGAAGTAGAGTCCATACCTTGGATTTTTTTTGTGAAATCACTGATAAATCAGAAAAACAAGGCAATCTAAGTCTGCACGGAGTGGGGCAGCTAGTAGGGTTGTGCTGCCTTCAAGAGAGAGAAGGGAGGAAGAAGAAAAGGGGGGGAGGAGAAAGGAGTGACACAACCAGCTAAATCCAGATGAATATTTAACATATCACTCTATCTTTTTAAGAGGATATTTTATTTAAGCTTTTATGGTGTAGATTTTTCAACAAAGGAAACCTCAAATATCAAACCATTGATTACTATAATTATGTATATCTTTTGAGGATTCGATTTATTTAAGCTTGGGAGAATGAAACACCTTGAAATTATAAATAAAGAACCTTATATTTGATACTATGTATTACACAAAATACTAATCATAGAATAGAATATAAAAACATGAAATTTTATGATATATTTATCTTTAAATAAATTCAATCTCTTCAATAGTTTTCATTACACACAACCCTTATTTTAAACAAAATGTGACATATTGTTCAAATATTAATTTTAAATATGATAAGTTATCACCAATCTGTTAAATTGGTATGTATTAATACTAAAAAATAAATTATAAAAATTATGCTTATCTACGGATTAGAAATATAATAATAATCATTCAGAATAAAAAAGAAATGTTTTCAATGAAAAACTATATTTTTTTTCTAAAATAAGGTTTAGTCGCACTTTTCACAAATAATTTAAAAATAATTTTATCATTTTTAGAAAATATATAAGATAAAATAAAATTTATTTTGAAATTTGAATATATAAACTATCATAGATTTATTTTTTTGGATTTTTTGGAAAAGTGTCATTTTGTGTTGAATAGTGAAAAATACATAATTTTAACTGAAAAATTCCTTTTATTTAAACAATTTATAATGTTAAAATATATTTTTAATTGGTTTTAAATTAAAATTAGTTGAATTTTATAAAAATTAATCTAATTTATTTAATTTTAATCATTTTCATATTGAATTCTTATATAAAAACATTGTAAAGTTTTAAACATTTTTTTAAAACCCCACATTCTCATCACCTCTTCGAGATTAATTTTAAATTAAATTTTGAAACATAAATGAATTGAATTAGGAAAAATGGATTCCATATTTTGAATCTTCATAATTTATAATTTCTAATAAGTTAAACTTAATTTTTCACCAAAATGAATATTGAAAATAAAAAAAATTCATCATCGTGGTTAAAGTAAAAACTAATTTAATGGGGGTTAAACTAAGACGATACTTGTTAAAATGACATACCAATTTTTATATCACCATTTTTATGGCCATATTTATTCCCTTATGACCTTAGTGTCTATTTATATATGTTTTTGGGACACTATTACATGAATGTGACCCATATAATAAGTTAAGTAATGAAAGGGAAAAATGATCCTTTCTTCCTTTAAATATATAAAAATATTTGGGACAGAGAAAAAAACAACATATATTCAGTTATAGATATTATTTTAATATATAAATGAGTTTCTTATCATAATAATTTATCTTTAATGTTTAGATATGAAACAATAACTTATAATTATTAAAAAATGCCAATGTACTAATTTTTTAGTTAATAAAAAATAAGATAACTAATATTAAAAATATGAAAAGTGAAGTAAATTGAATGAATTATAGTCTTCAATTAATATTTTAGATTAATATATTAAATCACATAAGTTCTGACATAATATATTCGAATTTTATCATTGTCTTTTTATTTTTAAATTCATATTAATTGAATAAAGTCAAAATTGGCATTAATGTTATTTTATAATAAATTATATTTTATTAAATGATTTAAATGTACTAAAAATACTATATAATTAAAAGTAATATATAAATGTAAATAAATATTAACTATTTTCTATTAATGGACGAATTTTTCTTTTATAATGACTATATTGACCCCCTAATATAGCGACCCATTCTTTACATACATTGATATCACTTCAAAATTGAAGAATATTCATTACAACATAAAAAACCATGACAGGACCTTATAGGTATATTGTCTTTAGAAATTGGGAAACATAATCAACTAGTTCATAAAACATATACATTGTCTCCCATTTATTTCATCATAACTAGACTCCTTTTTGGAATATCATACTTAATACCCTTATCCATTTCCTAAAAAAAGAAACATATAAATGGGAGATCTCAAATTCTCTATAAGGGTAAAAAAATGAAATTAAAAGCATATTATATTCATAAGAACATAACATTTGAAAATTTTATAATGAATATAAAAGATCACAATAGCATGTCATGGTATTAATCATAAAAGTGAAATGCAATCCCAATAGTCATAACATAAGACATGAAATTTTTTGGCATATACACATAACGATAGAAAATTATTTTATGTTAGTCAAAGAACATTTCCAAGACCATCATAGTGGAAAAAGTCTATTACTGAACTAAGTTCTCTCCTCGTTCCAGCCCTGTATCACTGAACCAGATTAACTTGTCATTCCCGCCATGTTTATCACATTATTTATAAATCTTTACACTATTCATTGAAGGGAGATATAGGTCCCACCCATCTCAAAATGAAACTATTATTATGTGTTCCACAAAAACATAAAAACATTTACCATAGCATAACCCATGAAATAAAATGGATTTATTAAACATTATTCAATCATAATTGATATAAAACAAATGGATTCCCTAAATAGCATTCCATTATAAACACAAAAAAATCATATTAATAACAGGGATAGAATCATAAACCTATTTAATCTTAGATGGAAAATAATTTTGATAAAACACTTGAGCTTCATTCGTGAGGAAAAAATCCTTTCTTCTTTTTAAATGTTTTATTTTCTCAACATTTCATGCAATTTTAGATGAAAATAATTTAATTGAAAATATATTTGTAAACTTTTAGAGGATTCTCCATGTAAATAAGGTATTATGAATATGTAAACCCCATTTATTCTATATAAGATAAAAAACATTCTCCTCATACTTTTCTAGGAAAAGTGAAAAAGTATCTCATATAGTAAACATAAGAAAGATTAAATTCTAATCATTTAGTAAAAGTTAAAATGGATAAAAATAAATTTAATCATATATAGAAGAATATTAAATTTTTAATGCGAATATTTTTAGAAAACATGAACATGGATAATAAATACATCCCTGGTAGATATTTATGAATAAACAATCTCAGATAAAATGAGATTAGAAAAGTTATCCCTTACCTTAGGTATGATATATTTTGTATGTATTTGAACCTCCTGTATGATGATTTAATTAATTTTTCTGATTTTTTCCAGAATCATAATAATTTTTATGATAACATTTTCTATCATATTTTCATCCATTTGTTAGTAACATTTCAATGTTACTTGTTATTCGGGTATTAACAGCTTTATGTTCTTATGCATGTTTTTTTGGATAAGTTATTATTACACTTTTTAGGTTATAGTAATATCATTTAAATCATTGTATTAATATAATATATATCATATTTATTCATTTAATTCATTTATATAACCATGGTTTAATGAAGATTATGTAGAACGAATCACATCGCGCTGTGGAGACGGTAATTCATACATAAGCATGAGCGACGATATCGTTCCCGTAATTGTTGAATGGTATTTAATTGTATGGTGTATAGTATATTATAATTATTATCATTTTATAATAATCATATATATTTTTTATTTCCCCCCTTATACCCATCCATGTAAGGTGGTTATGAAAAAAAGATTATACCACGGCGTGGTGACGATAAGTCGTATGTACACACGTGCGGTGATTTTATTTTTTATAAGATGGATAGAAGGTGAAATATGATTGTTTCATATTTATAATTACATATAATTATATTAGTGATACTGATGTTATTAATTTATAATTAAACAACTAAATAAGAGGAAGTAGAAGATGAAATAAATTTGAAAGAATAAGTAGAAGAGATTACCTCTTCCTCGACGTGCCTCCTTTAAATTTCCTCTTAGGCAGCTAGAGTTGGTATTTTGAGAAGACCATAACCTCTATAATGTAACTACGTAATTTTAGAAGAGAAAAGGGTAGGGTTTGGACGATATTTAAGGCACAAAATGGAGTGAGGAGGATAGGGAGGAGGTTCCCTTTTATAAGAGAGGATAGGGGCCTTTCAGGAAACTCTCAAAATATTAATTTATTATAAAATTAATTTCGAATAAAAACAGTCCAAAACTTATTTAATTATAATATAAGATTATTTTTTTTCTAATTCCCATCATCCAATAATTTTTAGACAAGTTTAGAATATATTTTTTGTCCTTATCTTTTTCATTTAACCCTTATTTTAACCTTTTAAAATTTTCTATGATATCATGTTATTTACACATTTTTGGCTAATGTAATTACCATATCAGGTCAAAAGACTCAAAAAATTTTATTTATGACATATTTGGATGTATATTAACCATTTGGCCAATTCTTAAATTTTTAGTATTTCAATATCATTTAATAAACTAGTTTATGTTTTATGTTATGAATTGTGTAAATTTTGGATACTATTCATACATGACTTTTAAAAAATTCATAAAAACATGATTCCTTAGAAACTAAAGAATTAACTCAAATATAATACGTACATATCATCCATAAAATTATTGGATGACATCAAAATAAAAAAACTACATTTTTTAAATATTTATAATTCATTTATTTGAATCTTTTATTAATGGGAAAATCAGTACATCATAATTGTGTCATATATAAAACTATTTATCTAATGTCTAAAAATTATAAACAAAAAACCATGATATAGGAAATATTTTTATATTTCTAATATCTATTTATATACGTATATATCCTTTATATAACTCTAAATTAATATCAATTTAGTTAAATATATTTTTTTAAGTTATAATTATCATTACTTTAAATTAATTATTATAAAATGTCATTTTCATATACATGTGAATTAATGGGGTCCCAAAATCTTCCCAAGAATTCACATGGTCAGAAATATTTTATCCAATTTGATTATAAAACGTTTTATAGTAGTTTTATATTATCAAATTATTATTTTTTAAACCTTATTTAACAGATTTACCCTTTAACCATGGTAAATAAAATAATTACTATAGTTACAAATCATAATGTCCAAAACTAAAATGTATATATTCCAAAAATATGGACCTTATGATTCCAAATATTGAATCCCTTTTTATAAATTCAAAACATAGAAGTTGCGGTAATTAATTTAAAATTAATCTCGTTCTTGAAATGAGAAAATGAGTTTTAAAAGTTTAAACATTGCAAAAGATTGAAATGTTTTTGCCTATGAATTCAATGTAAAATTAATGATAAAGGCATAAATTATATTAAATGGTATAATATATTATATTTATACTTTACAACAATTCAATATTATAATTTAACCATATAAAATATCTCAATGAAAAAAGTTGTTTTTAATTAAAAGTTAGCGTATTTTTACTATTCATCAAAACATGAAAGTTATCAAAAAAATATCATAAATTTATCCATAGTAAATTTTTATGTCCTCATTCAAAACAACATGTTAATATTTTCATATAAAAATTTTTAATGTGTCAAAATATTAATTTAAAATCGATTCTCCATTCAAAGGTGTAAAATTAACCTTAAAAATTAGGTTCTTATACATAAAATAAGGTTTTATTCATACCCTATGAATAAAATATCCATTCGATGAATATAAAAAATATTTTATTAAGTATATAACACATATACCTCATTAATTTCACTATCAAATTTAATTCACTCAAAAATATATATATATATGTAATTTATTTATATTTTTCATAGATAATTAATAGCCAATAAATTCATAATGAATTTTCATTAGTTTGTTATAATTATTCCTGCTAACATAAAAGACAGAATATAATGGTAATTTTATATTATGGGCATCTCATGGTTCATTTAAATGCACAATTGCATGAAAATAACGATACTAATTAATAAAAATTACTTAAAGAAAATATTTCATAAAAACATCCATGTGTGACATTCTACCCCCCTTAAACTAAATTTCTCCCTCGAAATTTGTTGCTTGGAAATAAATATATAAGTATACCTCTCCCTCATAATATCCTGAAGTTCCCATTTAGCTTCTTAAAATTAGTGGTTCATCCATAAAATTTTAACCAAGTAAGTGGTCTTGTTTCATAGAACTTTTTTGTTACAATCCAAAAACTCTATCGGTAGTTCTTCATAAGAAAGATCTTTGTCCAATGGTACGACTTCTAAGATTATTACATGTGAAGGATCGAGTTTATACTTTCTCAAGATTGATACATGGATCATATCATGAACTTGAGAGAGATTTGGTTGAAGTTCCAATTGGTAATCTACATTCCCAACACGATCCAGTATTTCAAAAGGATACATATACCTAGGGCTCAGCTTTCCCTTCTTTCCAAATCTCATTACTATATTATAGGGACATATTCCTAAGAACACCTTATCACCACCTTCAAACTCGAGGTATTTTCATTGATTGTAAGCATCTATTTTTTTCAACTCTAAGATAGCCTTATGTGTTGTTGAACAGATCTGACTTTTTCTATTATTTCATCAAAAACATCAGGTCCTAATAGCTTTCTTTCACCATCTTCATCCCAACAAGTTTATTTTCTGCACTTCTTTCCATATAGGGGTTCATAAGAAGACATATGAATACTATAGTGAAAGCTATTATTTTATGAAAATTCTATTAATGGTAGGTGTCTATCACAAAAACCTTAGAAATCTATTTAGAAATCTCTCATCATGTATTCTCGAGTTCGAATTGTCCTCTTAGACTAACCGTCTGTCTGAGAATGATAAGCAGTGCTAAAACTTAACCCTGTTTTCAGAGCATGCTGAAGACTTCGCTAGAACATCGAGGTAAACCTTGGATCCCAATCAGATATAATGTTAAGTTTTACTCCATGGAATCTTACCACTTCCTTTACATATATCCTATCATGTTGGTCAATATAGAAATACTCTCTAATAGGAATGAAGTGTGCCAACTTTGTAAGACGATCAACTATAACCCAGATAACATTACCTCCTTTGGATGTTTTGGGATGTATGATGATAAATTCCATAGTTGTGTTTATCCATTTCTATTCTGGTATGGGTAATGGTCGTGAAATCCCATTATACTTCTATCTCTCGGCCTTAACTTACAGACAAACCAAGCATCGAGATACATATTCGGCGACATCTCTTTTCATTTCATCCCACCAGAAGTACTCCACCAGGTCCCTATATATCTTTGTGCTTCCATGGTGAATAGAGAATGCAGAACTACGAGCCTCATACAATAATTCCTTCTTTAATTATAGTATTGGATGAATAAAAACCTAGTTCCTAAACCTTATTATTTCATCACAATCAAGGTTAAATTTAGGAACATTTCTCACCTTCTTTTGAAACTCTACATCTCCCTTTTGTGCCTCATTAATCATCCCTTGTGTAAATGGTTGAACATTATTTTGAGAAATAAAAGATTTCTCCCCTTCCATTAAAATTTCAAGATCCATCCTTTGAAAATCCATGAATATAGGATCTTTTGTGATCCTCATCATGGATAAGCTAGCATGGGCATTTCAACTCAAAGCATCTGCCACCTTGTTCGCTTTCCCAGGGTGGTAATGTATTGAGCATTTGTAATCATTTATCAACTCCAACTATCTTCTTTGGCACATATTTAGCTCCTTTTGTGTGAAAATATACATTAAACATTTATGATCAGTATAAATATCACACCTTTCACCGTAAAGAAAATACCTCCATATTTTTAATTCAAATATTACCGAAGATAACTCCAAATAATGATTTGGGTAATTTTTCTCATGGATTATCAACTGTCGTGAGGCATAATCTATCACTATATTATTTTTTCATGGGAAGACACCCCAACCCCTTATTGGATGCATCACTGTACATCGAAAACCTTTCTCCACTACCAAGAAGTGTGAGCATAGGTGTACTGGCTAGCCTTCTTTTTATCTCTTTTAAATTCCCTTCACATTCCTCCTTCCAAATGAACATAACTCCATTCTGAGTTAACTTGGTGGGTGGACTAGATAATTGTTAAAAAATAATTCACAAATTGTCAATAATATCTATCCAAACCAAGAAAAATTAATATCTCAGTTACTATTTTTGGTCTCGACCATCTTTTAATAACCTCTGTTTTTGCTGGATCCATAGATATCCCCTCTCTTGAGATTACGTGACCCAAAAATTAAAAAAAATTGAGCCAAAATTCACACTTTTTAAATTTGGCATAAATCTTATCCTTTCTCATCATATTCAATACAATTATCAAGTGATCTTCATGTTATTCCATTCTCACTGAATTGACCAGAATATTGTTTATTAAGACAACCACAAAGTGAACAAGATATTCTCTGAAGACTCTATTCATTAGATCCATGATGATAGATGGGGCATTAGTAATACCAAAAGGCATCACTATAAATTCACAGTGACCATACCATTTACAAAATGTCATCTTTTGTATATACTACTTTTTGACCCCTAATTGATGATATCTTTAACAAAGATAAATCTATGAAAAGTATTGATCTCCACGTAGGTGGTCAAATAAGTCATCAATGGAGAAAAGAGGATATTTTTCTTGATAGTTATCTTATTAAATTCTTGATAATCAATGCAGAGTCTCATTGATCCATCTTTCTTCTTAAGAAACAAAGCAGTTTCTCCCCAAGGTGACACAATGGGGAATATGAATCCTTTATCAAGATTCTATGGGAGTTTCTTCTTCAATTCCTACAATTGAATTGGGGACATTTAATAAGGTGTCTCTGAAATAGGTATAGCACCCAATATGAGTTTTATTGAAAATTCAAATTCACGGTTTGGTGGAAGACCGGGAAATTCCTCTGGGAAGACATCATCAAACTCTTTTACAAATGGTTTATTCTTAATACTGAGTTTCTCTCCATCCATTTGAGATATATAACCTTCATTTATTGGAATCAAGACCCATAAGATGGATGAAATTTCTACTGGAAGTTTATATTAATCCTTGCATTGATAAATGATCATAGATTGATCTAGGATATGAAATTTGACTTCCCTTATTTGGAAATTGATATGAGCTCCATATAAATAAATATAATATATTCCTAGAATCATGTCAAATTATACTATAGGTAGGATCACAAGATTTGAAGGAAGAACTTTCCCACAAACATTAATTGTAGAAGAATTGTAAACTTCTGAAGTGACTTTTGTGCCATTATGAGTTGTCACAACTTACTCAACATCTACATATTGAGGTAATGCAGTGATAACCATAGAGAATTATTTAGAAATAAATAAGTGGGTGGATCCAGAATCAAATAAAACATTTTCTACTTTAGAGTGTATGTTAAGTGTACCTTTCAGCACTTCATTATCATAATCCATGTCACCGATTGTAATTTCATGTGAATTTCCATTATCTTTGGCATTAAGAGTTTTTTGACATCGATCATCATCAATAAAACTTGGATTATGGTATTGATTGGAATAATGATCTATTTTCTTTCACTTTTACATTAAATTGTAAGAGGGGTATTCTGTGTAGCATTTTCTTTGTTGGCCTCATTATACATTTTTCCCATCACATCAGCATTCAATTTCCCGATGACCTTATTGTCCAAACATAAAACATTTACTAGTCCCTTTAAGACAATTCCCTCCATTTTTTCTTTCAAAACATTCAGCATAAGGGAAAATCCATCTTCTTTTCAGTGTGGTATTTAGATTTTCCTTTTAATTCCATTTTCCACTTCTTATCAAACCCATATGACTGATGTGTTACTCTAATCGCCATCTTGTTAGGATGGTATGACTCTGAGTATGATATAATCTGTGATACCAAACGTAAAAATTGGTATCAGAGGATTGGTTCAAACAGAATTAATCTCACGATTAGATTCAGAAGAGAATTCTCGGAATTGATTATTCGAATTCATATTTCTGGATTCATAATTTTTGGATTCATATTTTTCAGAATCATAGTTCGGATTCACTTTTTTCTTAGAGATAAAAATGTTACTTTCTTAGAATATTTTCTTTTTTTACAGACTTATACTTCTAATAAGTTTTTGTGCCAATGATTTTCTTAAGGATGGCAGGTTTAAATGTTTGTTCTATCAACAACTTAAATCTTACTAGACCTCCTATCTTTGATGGTATTGATTATGAATATTGGAGAGATCACATTAATACATTCATTATCAATACTAGAGTAGATAATTTTTTTAGGCTTTACTAGTGGATACAAGATTCTTGATAAGGAAGTTATTGCTTTTACTAATCAATAAAAGCATGAATACCAACTCAACTATAAGGTACGCAATACTTTACTGTGTTCAATGACTAGGAACATATATAGCCAAATTTATTCTTATGAAACAGCTAACTGTATTTTTAATAAACTTGAAGTTACAAATTTTGGTATATCTAAAGTGATTGAGACAAGAAGATCCATTCTTAGAGCTGAGTATCATGGTTTTAATTTTCCTTATGGAGAACCTATAAGGAAATTACAACAATGGTTTATGATTGTCATGAACAGCTTACAATCAATGGGAGAGAAAGTTTTGGATGATGAAGATATTATTGACAAGATCATAGATATCATTCCAAATGAGTGGGAATCCAAGAGGACAACAATCGATGAAACAAAAAGGTTACTCAAATTTCTCTTGATGAACTATTTAGAACTCTTCTTCAGCATGAAACTAGAATGAAGAGAGATGCTGATAATATAATGAAGAAGAATGGAAATAGTAGTGTTTCTTTTACTACAACTTCAAATCATATGAAAGCTAAGACTTTTGAAAGAGTTACTTGATCCAAATCTAAGAAGGTTATTATTCAATCTAAATATAGTGAGAGTGAAGTCTCAGAAAACGAGTTAGCTAATCTTTCTCGAAGGATGAACAAGATTGTTGGATAGAGAAATTTCTAATCCAAGTATAAGAAGAAGTAAAGGAAATCAAAGAAATATTCAAAGGTCACATGCTATTAATGCATGAGAAGTGGACACATAAGACTGGATTTCCCTATGCTTAAAAATAAATAATGAAAAGAGAGGCATTCTGAAAGGAACAGGAAGAATTTTTACAAAGCTGAAGCTAAGAAAGTCATGAAAGCTAATACTACTTGGAGTGTTATCCATTGAGATTATTTAGAAAGAGAATCTTCATAATATGATTCATCAGCTCAAAAGAATATGGGATTCATTGCTACTACATCTTTCCCACATACTTGTCTTATGGCCAAGGTGTGCTCTGATGAGTCTTTAACAAATATATCTCTTGATAAAAATTACTTTTCCGAAAATAGTACTTCTAATGAATATACTTCATCCTCATAAAATGAAGAACCTTTATATGAAGAAGTATCTAGATTTTTCAAGTTACTTGAAGCAAAAAATTGTAAAATTTCTAAGAAATTAGACAAGCAAAATACTAGAGAATAAATTCTCACAAAAGAGATTTCATATCTTAATATAAACCTTAGAGATAAAGAAGAGATTTTAGGAAAACTTTATAAAGACCTTGAGAAAGAAAATTCTATTAAGGAAGAACTTTCTAAAGATCCTAAGAATGCTATTTTAGAGATGCAAATTTTTGAGGAAAAATCTTACTCTAAGGAAATGATTCTTGAGGATATAAATTTAGTCATCCGACTGAAATCTGAAATATTTTCTCTTAAGAAACTACTTGAAAAATTTACCTCTGGGAAGGAAAATTTTCACAAATTGTATTTCAAATTAGACCTCAAGGAAACACTACTGGAGTAGGTTATACTCACCAAAAACCGGTTTTCAAAAAACAACTATTTTGTTCCTTCTAGAGCCCCTTTTTGCACTAAGTGTCAAAGTTGTGGGCATTGGAAGAAAAACGGTTTCTTGAATAGAGTCCAATCTCTTGGGTTTCATAAAACATATTTTTCCAAACAAATGTGGATACCCAAAAAAAATTTGTCTAACAATTCTGGATCCAATCAAGTATAGATTCTGAAAACCTAACTTTTTCTTATTTTCAAGAAAATAGGGAAAGTACCAACAACAATACTTGGTACATGGATAGTGGATGTTCCAGGCATATGACTGGTAAAAAAAGATATTTCAAAAATATTATCAAGACGAAAGGAGGAAAAGTATCTTTCAAAGATAATGCTCAGGGAGAAATTATTGGTATAGGTACCATTGTTCTACTTCGAAAAACCTTGATTTCAAATGTTTTGTTTGTTAAAGGTCTTAAACACAACCTCATAAGAATAAGTCAATTATGTGATGAATGATACCTTGTGAATTTTAGGAATGATAAGTGCCTAGTACCCAATTCCAAGGAATAATTATTCTTTCTGCCTATAGGCAAGATAATTTTTACACACTAAACATAGAAGAACTTAGGACCCAAGACTTACCTTTCCATAGTTTAATGGAAGATCATTCTTGGTTGTGGCATAGAAGGTCAGGACAATGTAACCTTAGAAACTTATGTAAACTTTTTAATAAAGGTTTAGTTAAGGATCTAACAGAGCATAGATTTGATTCTTCAAAAGTTTGTGACCCTTGTCAATATGGAAAGCCACATAAATAAAGTTTTAAATCAATTGGTGAAGTCTCAACTACTGATGCACTACAGTTGGTGCACATGGATCTTTTTGGTCCAACACAAACTAGAAGAATTGTATACAAGTACTATGTATTTGTTTTGGTTGATGATTACATTAGATTTATGTGAGTCTATTTTCTAACAACTAAGTCTAAAGATTTTTCTTATTTAAAAAGTTTTAGAGCCCAAGTTAAAAATTAGAAAAACCTTCCATTGAAAACATTTCATAGTGATCATGGAAGAGAATTTCAAAATTCTGATTTTAAAACTTTTTGTAATATAAAAGGTATTACTCACAACTTTTCAGCACCCAGAACACCTCAACAAAATGGTGTTGTTGAAAAAATAAAAATAATTATTCAAGAGATAACTAGAACCATGTTGAGTGAGTATTCTATAGCTAAACATTTTTGGGCTGAACCAGTAAGTACTGCTTGTTATACTATAAATCATGTTTTAATTAGAACATTTCTTAATAAAACCTTTTATGATTTATGGAATGGTAGAAAACCTAGACATTCCTAATTTATGGTTTTTGGATGCAAGGTATTCATTCTGAATACTAAAGATAACTTACACAAATTCACACCAAAATCTGATGAAGGAATTTTCTTAGGCTACTCCACAACCTCTAAGCCTTATAGATTTTTCAGCAAAAACAGTTGCATTGTTGAAGAAACCATACATGTCAAATTTAATGAAACTGATCCTTTTGTTTTCAAACCTCCCCAACCTACATCTTTGGATGTGTTTTCAAAAACTGATTATCAAACTTTGATAGAAAATCCTTCTGATAAGGAATATTTTTAAGAAGATACTTCTGAATCATTTACCCCAGAATATTTCCTACCCTATGTTGATGAATAGGTTTTACAAAACCCAAATCAGTCATTTCTTAAGAATCATCCTCGTGATAGTATCATTGGTGATGTGAATCAACCTGTAAGGAATAGAAGTTCCTTAAGAAATGAAGTAGAACATCTAGCATTCCTTTCCAAATTAAAACCAAAAAGCACTGATGAAGCTTTATGTAATGAAGAATGGATTAAATCCATGCAAGATGAACTAAATGAATTTGAAAGGAATAAATTGTGTACCTTGGTTGAAAGACTGAAGTAAACTTCTGTTTTTGGAGTAAATTGGGTCTTCAGAAATAAATGTGATGAAAATGGAGTCATCGTTAGAAATAAAGCTAGACTAGTTGCTAAAGTCTATAATCAATAAGAGGGAATAGACTATGAAGAAACCTATGCTCCAGTAGCTGGACTTTAATCTATTCTCATTTTACTTTCCTTCGCAGCATTCTTCAATTTTAATCTTTTTCAAATGGATGTGAAATGTGATTTCTTTAATGTTTATGTTCAAGAAAAAGTTTTTTTTGAACAACCTCCTGGCTTTGAAGATACAAAATATCCTAATCATGTTTTTAGACTTACCAAAGATTTGTATGGCCTTAAACAAGCCCGACAAGCTTGGTATGATAGACTTACAGGATTTTTTCTTCAAAATAACTATGTTAAGGGAAATGCAGATCCAACCCTGTTTATAAATAAAGATAAGAAAAATGTTTTGATTGTTCAAATTTATGTTTATTAAATTATATTTGCTTCAACTCAGCAATCATTAACTGATTATTTTTTGGATCTAATGAAATCTGAGTATGAAATGAGTATGATGGGTGAGTTAACATTTTTCCTTGGATTTCAAATTTCTCAAAAACCAGAAGGAATCTACATATCCCAACATAATTATATTAATGATCTTCTTAAAAAGCATGGGTATGACAACACTAAGAGTATAAGTACTCCTATTGGTACCTCAAACACACTTCATATTGATGAAGCTGGAAAATGAGTAGATCAAACATCCATTAGAGGTATTATAGGAAGTCTACTGTACTTGACAGCTAGTCGACGAGACATAATGTTTTCAGTATTCTTATGTGCAAGATATCAATCCAATCCTAAGGAATCTAATTTAAAGGTAGTGAAAAGAATTTTTCACTTCTTAAATGGAACCATGGATATAGTACTATTTTATACTTCTGGAAATGATTTTGTTTTAAAGAGATTTTTAGATGCTGACTTTGGTGGATGTAGAATGGATAGAAAGAGTACATCTGGAACTTGTCATTTCTTAGGAGAATCATTAGTTTCTTGGTCATGCAAGAAGCTACATTCTGTAGCACTCTCCACTGCTAAAGCAGAATATGTAGCAGCTGGAAGTTGTTGTGCTCAAGTGTTGTGGATGCAACACACACTCACAGATTATGGCCTAAGTTTTACTAAGAGTCAAATTTTATGTGATAACACAAGTTCCATTTCCCATAGTAAAAACCATGCACATCACTCCCATTAAAATCACATAGACATTATGCATCACTTTCTTAGAGATCACCCACTTAAAGGAGATATCACTCTTCAGTTTAACGGAATACAAGAACAACATGCTGATATTTTCAGAAAATATTTACCCTTCGATAGATTTCAATACATTAAACAGAAGTTAGTAATGATAACCGTGAGGTAATCTTTCTTCATTAACTTCTTGCTGAAGCATTCTTCTTATAGTAATAAACTCCTTTTCATAGAGGGAGTATATCTTTTATGATTTTTTTAAAAAAATCATTCGTATTGTTGTTTTTCTTGTTTTTCATAATGAATTTTTTGTACTGGAAATTTTCGTAATGAAGTTTTCGTACTGGAAATTTTCGTAATGATGTTTTTGTACTGGAAGTTTTCATAACGAATTTTTTGTACTGGAAATTTTCGTAATGGAGTTTTCGAACTAGAAATTTTCATAATAAAGTTTTCATACTGGAAATTTTTGTGATGATGTTTTCATACTGGAAATTTTCTTGATGAAGTTTTTTTACTGGAAATTTTCATAATGAATTTTTCGTACTAGAAATTTTCGTAATGAAGTTTTCGTACTGAGAATTTTCGTAATGAGAATTATCTTAATGAGAATTTTTGTAATGGGAATTTTCATACGCATATTTTTTTGTAGTGAGTTTTTCGTAATGAGTTTTTCATAGTTAAATTTTCATCAAGAAAAAAATCACCATTTACAAATAAACTTCTTGGCTAATTTGAAAGGTATGACTTCCTTACTCAAGTGTTTCGTAGTGTTTTTTAGTTGTTGGTAGTTTCTTTTTCTTTTAAAATGTACCAGATTTTCTTCTTCAATCTGAATTATTATTTAAAAACCTCAAAAGATCAGATTCAAGATTTCCTTGCGGGTATGTTTTCAACCATCAGATTAGATCAGAGAAATTTTCAACTGTTAGATTGGTTTTTTAAGTTCAAAGGTCAGCTCCATTTCCTATATAAATAGAACCCCCATTTGTGTCCCACATCATTTTCAAGCTCTTGCATGCTAAAACTCTACCTCCGTTCTTATAGCCTGTTCCAAATCTTTCAGTGCTCCTCCATTCCAAATGTTTGTAGAAGACACTTCCCAATATATGTCTTCGATGAAGCCAATCTCAAAATGGTGAGTCTACAGGGAACGTTTGGTTCATCCTAACTTTTTCAGTGAGTATGATTATTTAATTTCTAAGAATATCAAACTCAATGGTTGGGAATATTTTTATGTATCCAAACCAGGGGATTAGGATGTTGTTTATACAGATTTGCTTGTATAATTCTATGAGTCTGTTTCCTTCTATGAAGAAGATGGCAGAGAAAAAATTTCTTTTAAGAGCTATGGTAAGACTTACAAGTTATCTTACATCAAGGATACAAACTTGGTGGGGCTCTCATACGATGGTGAAGCAGAATTTTGTTCACATAAGTTACCGAATGTGCAAGGAAGTTTTATCAAAGTTAAGGCAATGGAATGCCTTGGACATAAAGATGACAAAATAATGAATATTTCTTATCTTTCCACCAACAACTGGATTCTGCAGTTGTGGGTTCAAGGGTTTTTCTTTCCGAGGAGTGAAGATAAGGATAACCTAAGGAAAAGTGATATTTACATCTTGGATTTTTTGGTAAATCTAAGAAAGATCAATCTGATGAGGCACATTATTATTACAGTTCAAAAAATCAATAATGGGACTTTAAAAGCTCAAATTATTATGTCTCCTGCTCTTATCTTCAAGCTTATTATTCGGTGTCTAGATTCATTCAAGGTTTCTTGAACTTCCAAGCCGAGAATTCATAAGATGATGCTAATAAGTGATGACACTTTAAAGAGGATAAAATATGTTTTTTCAAAAGATTCAGGGGAGTTTTATGATCTGCCAGAGGAGGAGGAAAAAGCCATTCTGGAAAATATAGATAAAGCAGAACCATCAAAGAAGGAATGGAAGAAGAGGAAGCTGAAGCAAGTGGTAGCTGAAGACAAGACCCCTAAAGCTAAGTAAACCCAATACGTACCTCCAAAGTCGAAGAAACAGATAACATATCCAGATGAGGTAGCTACTAAATGGAGGGAAGATAAGGAGAAAAGGAAAGAAGGGGATCCTCAGTTCGGATTGGACCCTGCTGAGGCTAAATTTTTAAGAGAAACAGCTGCTGGTGAGCTTGAGATGAATGAAAAGGAGAAGAAGATGAAGAAGAAAGTGTCTAAAGCTGAAGTTGTACAATCTCTTTTGAGAGACACAGAAATAGCTTCTGAGAAGATTCCTGTTCTGGAAACTTTTTTTTCAATCTTTACCGGAGACCCCTGGAGAAAATTACTTCAATCTAAAAAAGTCTAAAGGGAAAGAGGTTGTTGAAGCAGTACAAAAATAAGTTATTAAAGATGTAGAATAAGATTTGGTTGAAAGAGAAGAAGAAGAATAATATGTAGAGGAAGGAAGTGGTGATCTATATGACATGATTAAACAAGGTGGGGATTATCAAGAGAAAGAAACCCTATCAGGAAAACTACTACTCCAATATTCTGAGGCCAAGTCCTCAAAGCTTGTCACTCCAGGAAAGAGAGGTGAGGAAGAAGGTCAGAAAGATGAAGACAAAGAAGAAGAAGAACCGAATGTTTTATCTGAGGAAGAAATCTATGACAAGAATTTTCTTGAAGAAGGAGTAGAGAATGAGAAACCAGATGAAGATAAGATTGTTCAAGTATATGAAAGTGAAGAAGAAATATCTTGATGAGGCAGTTCTAAAAGTTGATAAGGGAAAACAAGTGCTTATGGACACCCCAACAAAAGATGTTATAATGAAGAAGGATGTTGGTGTCTCTTCAAGAAGGAAGTTGGTGGATATTGAAGAAGAACAGTCTCCAAGCAAGGTGTTTGATTCGAAATCATCAGCACTAGGTCATGATTTTTTTGTTGAATCTTTGAAGAAGTTGGTGGACACAATTCTGATCTTTCCCACCATAGACTCCAGATGACAGATGCTGAAACATAGCCTAAATCAGAAATCATAATCTTTATCCATGTTGATGGATAAGTGTGTGAAGATTGAGGTTGAGCCCAAAATTTTCTTATCAATTATGATGTTCACAGAAAATCATGCAGCAAGATGACTTTATGGTCAAAGAAAATCGATGAGGATTTTTCAGAGCTTGATAATTTTCAGAATGATGTTAAAGAAGCTTTTGACACCGAGGATACCAAAATGAAGAGTCTTTAGGATAAGCTGACCCTTGAACAAAATACTCAGAATCAGCAGGTGAGAGATCTGAATGGGAAGCTTAACTCGGTTACTCAAACTGGAAAGGGGAAAGAGATTTTCGGATTGAGATCAATGAGAAGCTTGAAAAGTAGGATGAATTACTGAAGATGCAGGAAGAGGCCATGAAGGCTCAGGCAGAGGTCCTGAAAGCCCAAGATAAAAGGATTAAATCCTTAGAGAAACAAGCTGAGGAGGTCTAGAAAGACTTAAAGAAGCTGAAAACCTTGTTGAAGAAGTTAATCCCCAAGGAAAAGGAAGACACATACACAAATCCAATTTTTTGTTGTAATTATTTTTGTTGTAAAAATTATTTCAACTCTAATGAAATATCTAGTTTCTTCTGTTTTTTGTTGTCTTTACTAATGTTTCAGGTACTTCATCATTTTTTTCCATTCCCTTAAATTCTTTTTGGAAATCACAAAGGGGGAGAAGGAAAAAATTTTAAGTCAAGAATTATCCTTAAGTAAGGGGGAGTGCCTCATTACAATGTTTTTCACTTCCAATGATAATGAAAACTCCACTCCAAAAATTCAGAATACAATACTTAGTGTTCTTAATCCAAAGGGGGAGTTAGTTGATTCATCACCATCTATGAAAAAAGGGAGATAAGTTTTAATTTCAAAGTCTAAAAAAAAATTTCTAAGTCCTTATATTCTTTTTCGAAAGGTTGTTTGTTCTTTCCAAAAAGGGTGAGATTGTTGAGTCAATAAGGTTTTCCTTATTACTTTTTCCATTCCTTTTTGTTTTGAAAATCACAAACACCTTATACTTAAGAGAAACTATATTTTACTTCTATAAGGAAAATTTCCTTTCAAAATAAATTTTCCCCTACCATATTTTCATTACTCATATCAATATTTTTCTTAAGTATAAAAATCGGATTCATACTTAAAACCTCAGAATCATATAATATTTAGATATGAAGCATTCTGTTTTAGGATCCGAATTCTGGATACGAACTCTAATGAAGTTCCATTCCAAATTCTGGATACAAACTCTAATGAAGTTCCACTCTGAATTATGGATACGAACTCTCATACAGTTCGACTCTGAATTCTGGATACGAACTCTCATATAGTTCGACTCTGAATTATGGATACGAACTGTAACTATTTTAACTACGAACATCTATGAGTTCAACTCTGAACTTCTACTAGTTCGACTCTGAACTTCTATAAGTTCGACTCCAAACTTCTATAAGTTTTACTCCGAACTTATATGAGTTTGGCTCTGAACTTTTACTAGTTCGACTCCAAACTTCTATAAGTTCGACTCTGAACTCTGTAAGTTATGATTTCGAATTCTAGTGAAACCAGAATCCGAATTCCCTTAGAAATTAATACTCCTGATTTCTACAGAATTGAGGTTCCTGATTCATATTAAAATAGAATCTGAATATCTCTTTATTATAGACTTCGAATTCCATTTTGGTTAGACTCCAAGATTTTATTTTCTTACATTCTGAACATTAGTTTTACATATACATACACATGTTTCATTACAAAATGATGTCGTGCTTTCAGTTATTGACTAACTGTTGGTTGAGTGACATGTGTATAGGTCCCTCTGTAATTCAAAGAGAAATAGGACCTTTGGAAGAGGGAGACAATCGTTGGAGCTTCGCCTATAAATATGAGCTGATTTGAACGTGCTCAGGACTTTTGAAATTTTGGTGATCAGAACTTCCTAAAGTGTTTTTTAGATAGAGAGGCATTTATCAACTCTCAAAGCTTCATGCAGAAAGTTTGAACTGATTGTTCAAACTTTTCCTTGTGTAGACTTGCTTCGTGCGAATCTGATTGTTGCTGATTACAATCGAGGGCTTCTGGGGATAGGAAGACAGAGTTTCTAACACCTTGAAGTTGAGGGCTTACATGCCGAGGAAGACAGAGGTGTCGACTACCTGATAGTTGAGGGCTTGCGGGGATAGAAATACAGACTCTGATCTTTGTATCGAGCGCTTACCCTGGTGTGGGTAACACAGACTTTCTTAAAAGTATAAATTATGGGACCTTTATCCAAGGTTGTTAGATACACTTCTCTTTGGGTTAAAAGAGTTATTATTTGTTACTTATAGTTTTACTAATTTTTTCGCAACATTTTGTATTGCTAAGGAAAGTATAACTTTCTTATACTTCCTTACTTGTACTCTGATTTAGTTAGATTCTATATTCTTTAAGGTAGAATCTTAATCTTTGTAAATTTTGTTAAGTTTCATTTCCGGAATCATTTTTACGAAATCTAGCTTATTTTAGAACTCATGGAGGTCTTGTGAATTATACTGTTTAACCTTGTTAAACATAACCATCCTAAAACTTCCCTTAAGGAATTCTAAAAGGTACAATCCCCCCCCCATCTTGTATATGAGAATCTCATTCTTATTTCGATCCTACGTTTGTTATCATAGAGTATATCATACTCAGAGTCATACCATCCTAACACATTTCAACCTTGAGAGTACATAGAAAAATTTCTTCAAAGGTATTGAAGTCCCTTATGGATAATTTTGTTTAGAGACTTGGTTTTAAGCCACTGAAAAATTGAATGATCTTACTCTCAGGTTGGATAATAATTCCAAAACCATACCTTGAAAGCCTTGTAAAATTTTCTTTTAAGGTAACAACAGATTCATCATCCTTTTTCATCAGTTCAAGAAACTCCTTATCTGCCTTTGTTTGAATAATATTATGGAAATACTTACTGAAAAATAAGTTCTTGAACTTGTCTCATTCCATGGACTCAATTTCATCTCATTGCCTCATATTCTTGATATGATTTTTCCATCGATCAGCTTTACCTTCTAAAAAATATACTGATAAGATGACCTTATCATGTTTTGAACATTGTAGAAGTAGAAATATCTTTTTAGTGGTACTGATCCATTGTTCAGCCACTAATGGATTAGAAGACCCGCTGAATGAAGGTGGACGTTGCCTCATGAAGGATTAAATAGAATGTTGCTCCCTTGTTTTCTCATTTGGAAGTCCTGCATGATTCATAGCTTGAGAAAGCTGTGTGAGCATGGATACAAGATTTTTCATTCCATATCCCATAAAATTTAGTTACTCTAGGGGACAATCATTGCATTTCCCGTCGCATTTAACATTAATTAGGTTCCTTCGAGTTCTAGCCATAGACTAATACCAAGATGCATAGTGTGATAAACTCTAATCGTAATAGGAAAACCACATAATCAAAAATAAAATTTCAATTTAGTAAACATTAGGTTTTATCCTAGGTTATTCATGGTAATTTTTAAAACACTAGGGTTGTATCCTATACTTATACATATCCTTAAGTATTTCTTATACTAGTTACCAAAGGTTAACTATACATTTCCTCTGATACCAACTATAGCAACCCATTCATTACATACATTGATATCACTTCAAAATTGAAGTATATTTATGGCAACATATAAAAAATAAGGATTGAACTGTATAGGTATAGTGTCATTAGAAACTGGGAATCATAAACAACTGGTTCATAAAACATCTACATTGTCTCCCATTTATTTCACCATAACTAGACTCCTTTTTCGCATATCATACTTAATACCCTTCTTTATGTCCTAGGGAAAATAAACATATAAAAGTGTGATCTCAAATTCTCAGTAAGGGTAAAAAATGAAATAAAAATCATATATTATTCATAATAACATAACATTTGAAAGTCTTATCATGCATATAAAAGATCACAATATCATGTCATAGTATAAATCATTAAAGTGGAATGTAATACAAAAAATCATAACATAAGACATGATATTTTGTGTCATACACACATAACCATATAAAATCATTAAATGTTAGTCAAGTCTCATTTCCAATACCATCATAGCAGACAATGTCTGTTACTGGACCAAGTTCTCTCCTCGTTCCAGCCATGTATCACTGAACTGGATTAACTTTTCATTCCAGCCATGTCTTTATTATGAGATATAAATCTTTAACCAATGAATTGGTGGGATATATAGGTCCCACCCATATCACAATTAAACCATTATTATGTGTGACACAAAAACATAAAACAATTTACCATAGCATAATCCATGCAATAATATGGGTTTCTTCAACATCATTACATAATAATTGATGTAAAATGAATGGATTTAAAAAATAACATTCCATTATAAACGCAATAAAATCATATTAATAATATGGAGATAATCATAAACCTATTTAATCTTAGACGGAAAATAATTTTGATAAAAAACTGGAGATTTATTCATTAGGAAAATATCCTTTCTTCTTCTTAAATGTTTTTTTCGAAATGTAGTGCAATTTGAAAATAAATGAATTTAATTGAAAATAAAATTTTAAAAATATAGAGGAAGCTTCATGTAAATAAGTCATTATGAATATGTAAAAACCTTTTCCCGTGATATAAGTTAAAAAAACATTTTCCTCATACTTTTTGTAGAAAAGTCAAAAAGTTCCTTGTTTAGTAAACAAAAGAAAGATTCCTTCTAAACAATTTAGTAAAATTATAAATGATTAAAAATGACTTTAAACATACATAGAGGAATAGTTAACATTTTATGAGAATATTTTTAGAAAACATGGACATGGATGGTAAATATAACCGCATTAGATACTTAAAAATAAATAATCGTAGATAAAACGAGATTGGAAAAGTTATCCCTTACCTTAGGTTTGATAAGATTCGTATGTATCTGAACCTTCTATATGATGGTTTAAATAATGTTAATGATTAATTACAGAATCGTAATCATTTTTATGATAACATTTATGATCATATTTTCATCTGTTTGTTAGTAACATTTCATTGTTACTCGTTATTTCTTTATTAACTGCTTTATGTTCTTATGCATGTTTTGTCGAATAAGTTCTTATTACTCTTTTTAGGTTATATTTATATCATTTAAAGCATAGTATTTGTATAATATAATCATCTTTATTCATTTAATACATTTATATAATCATGTTTTAATGAAGATTATGTAAAATGAATCACATCGCATCGTCGAGACGTTAAGCCGTAGGTATGCACGAGCGACGATATTGTTCCCATAATTGTTGAATGGTATTGAATTGGATGGTGTATAGTGTCATAGAATTAGTATCATGTTTTAATAAACATATATAGTTATTATTTCCACAGTTATACCCATCCATATAAGGTGGTGGGGAAAAACAAATTACACAATAACGTGAAGATGGTAATTCGTACGTACGCACACGCGATGATTTCATTTTTCATAGGATGTATAAAAGGTGAAACATGGTTGTTTCGTATTTATAATAACATATAAGTATATTAGTGATACTTGTTTTATTACTTTATAATGAAACAACTAAATAATATGAATTAGAAGAAGGAATAAATTTGAAAGAATCGGTAGAAGAGATTACCTCTTCCTCTATGTGCCTCCTTTAAATTTCTTCTTAGGGCACAAGAGTTGGTCTTTTGAGAAGACCAAAACATCTAGAGTGTAACTATGCAAGTTGAAAAGTTAAAAGGTAAGATGTTTTCAAGCATTATGGCTCAAAATGTGGTGATGAGGATAGGGGGGAGGTTCCCTTTTATTAGAGAGAAGAAAGGTACTTTAGGAAACACTTAAAATATTAATTTATTATAAATTCAATTTCAAATATCAATTGTAAAAAAATTATTTAATTATAATATAATATGATTTTTGTTTTAATACCCATAAAATAATTATTTTTAGATATGTTTATTGTCACTACCCGACCCAATGGGGCTCGAGACGTGACTCCCCAAGCCCGCCAATAGGCCAGGGGCTGGCGACCAATGCCGAGTAGGCTATCACACACATGGGAGGCATTTTCCTAAGGTACCTGTACACACGCACCCACATACACCTCCATGCAACAGTGCAGAGATATATATAAAACTGAAAAGAAAATGCATGCATACATCTATCCCAAACCAGAGTACAACAGAAGTACAAAAAGTACAAAACAGGGCCCATAAAAAGAAAACTACAAAAGCACGTCCAACCTGCTTTGAAGAAGGGCAACGCTGCCACAAACACCACCAGAAAGCTCCCTCGGCACCGCACCGGAAAACACCCCGGTCAGTCTTTCTCACTCATCACCGCCCGCTCCGGGTCCTCCTGGGACTCTGTCGAAAGACCTGTGGTCTGCACAAGACACAAACATGTGCAGGAAAAGCCCGTGAAGGGGTGAGTATAAACATACTTAGTAGGAACCTCAAAAACCCAAAACCAAAGAGAGAAACTGATAGGAAACAGTCCGCTCATCCTAGCCAGAGGGAACCTGGATGAGAGAGAAAATCCATCTCGTGACCATCCTCGGCTAAACAAAACTAGCCAGCTTAGCTCAGGTGTATTCCCATACATACACCTTGAACAATCCAGATATACTCAACTCACACACCAAGCCACAAGAGGTACCGACCTCATCGCCAGCAACTGTACACAACCAGAAGAGTACACCCCACGATCACTACCATCCTAGATGACACTCATCCGAGAGATACACTCCATCGGGTTTCTCGCAAACCCCTCAGATTCTCACCAGAGAGATCACGCTCTTCGGTTGGCATCACTGAGGATAACTCACCGAAACAACATAACCACCAAACTCCTCAGATCGGGGATCGCCACTAGGGTCCGCTAGGGGATACCAAAACCCACTCCGGTGTATGTAGCTCACAGATAGGGGATCACTCCTAGGGTCCGCTGGGGGATACCACGACCCGATCTGGCATACGTAGTTCTCACAGATAGGGGATCACACCCAGGATCCGCTGGGGGATACCACAACCCGATCTAGCACTCAACAGAAGCACATCACTCAGATAGAGGATCATCGCCATATAAAGGTGGTCACGATGATACCGGAACCCTATCTGGTATAAATCGCGATGTAGGGGATCGAACTGACGATGCCGCAACCCTATCGAAACCACGTGCTAAGTAGGGGATCACATAACCAACGATACCGCAACCCTACTATTACCTGATGTTAAGCAGGGGATCGTATACCTGATGATACCACAACCCTACTGAGCACGGCCCACTGCATAGGGGATCATATTTCTGATCATGCCACAAACCCTACAAGGTTAACTTGCTAGATAGGGTATCGTCGCCCGTGAATAAGCGGTCACAACGATACCATGAACCCGATCTAGGGAGAAGATGCTAGAGGATCCTGCACCAGGCCCACTGGAGGGATGCCACAACTCCAACAGTTTAAACATCCCATCGGGAGGATCAAAAACCTATACGAAGGTTGTGATGCCACACGAACCCTCGTGGGAACGAACCAAGGGAGTACCCTCAACCACTGCTGGTCCGAAACGTCGCTAACCCGAGCGACCCACAGCAACGCCACACTGCGCACCTCCAAAGCCAAAACCGAGGCCACCATCACGTTCCACGCGAAAAACACGCAGGATAGGCTGTTTACTCATCTGAAACAGAGCACCGATGAAAAATGCACTATTCACCATAGCTAGATCATGCAGGGCCCACACAACGATCCTGAAACCCATCGAGCGGATCATACCACGACGATCCCCTCGGAAAAACAAGCGGAATCGACTACTCGCTCGTCCAAAACGGACAACTGGTGAAAAATGCACTATTCACTGAAGGCCAGATCGGGTGGGACCCACACCTCGATCCTGAAACTCATCGAACGGATCACACCATTGCGATCCTCTCGGAAAAACACACAGGATCGACTATTCATCCGCCAAAATCGGACTCCTGGTGCGAAAGCTGCGTTTCTCCGCAAATGCCAAAACCCGGCCTCGTGGGGCCCACACCCCGAACTCGGTCCCAACACCCGAAAACCATCTCAAAAAGTCTTTCGTACCATCGAGGTCTCAACGCCACTGATGTCATGTCATTCGGACGTTCCGGGTAGAAGTTACAACGGCCCAAAGTCGTAAAATAATAAAATAATATTATTTTATACGACGTTTCTAGCTCCCGGGCCACGATCCCAAACCTTTAAACCCTCGAACCCACACCGGAGGGTTCGCCTCGTCGCCAGGGTCGCGTCGCCGCAAACGGCACACGAATCCGGCTCCCAGATTGAAAGATATGGGGGTTTAAAGACGCCCGTATGATAAAAGAGGCCGGACCGGCCTGGCCCGACCGGTCCGGCCGGCCCGCCCTAGCCGACGGCCTCCGCCGCGTGCCGTCACGGCTCCGCTGTGTGCCGCCGCGCCGGCGGATCTTCCGTGGACTGCCGGGGGCACCCGGAGCTTCCGTTTTGCGATCCGGAGGCGTCTACACGACCCTCGGGACCCGATCTACACTGCTACGGATTCAATTTGCAGAAAAACGCAGCAAAAACGGGATCGGGGGTTAAAACTCAAATCCGCCTACCTCACGGGCGAAACGCCGATGTTTTTCCTTAGATCCGTGCTCCAGAGCTTCCACTGCATGCTCCTGGAACGTCCTCCATCGAATTTCGAGCTCGTGGGCGCTTCGTTTTCTCGATTCGGCGGAGCGGCGGTGAAGAACGGTGAAGAACGTCGAGAGGAACGATAAGGGGGGGGGCGCTGATATTTATATCAACCGCCCGCCGGCGCCAAACCTGCCTCGGACCCGACGCCCGATGCAAACAAAAGTAAGGTCACCCCTAGGATAAATGCGTCGTTCTAAACGCAATGGTGGACTCAGATTTTCCATCCGATACTCTGTTTATATGTTATTTGAGCCGACGCTCGCACACTAACTTCTCCATTTAATTACGAAAATGCCCCTGGTGGCGTTTCTTACCGCAGGCCCGTGCCCGCAATGTTTACACCTCGCCTAAGGTAAACGGCACGTTCCGGACGCAACAGTTCCCTCATATTTCCATTCTGAGCTACCGTATAGGAGATATCACACCCCCGCCATGTGCATAGTATAAAAATATTTAATATTTTTATAAAATTAATTTTGGGCTCACCGGGCCTCGGAATTGCACGCCGTATTCGCGCCTAGCTCTGTAATTCTTTGTAGAAATATTAAAAAGTCTGAAAGGGCCAAAAACCCGAGTTTCTACATCCTCCCCCCCCCCCTTAGAACTTTTCATCCTTGAAAAGCCCTATCCACAAGGAAAGCGATTGGACTCTCAACTGGGTCTCCCACACCAATGAGTTCGCCAACCAAAACCCATGCCCAAACACATAAGTCAGAGGGACTCATCAACCATACCTCAATACTATCTTCTTTGGGCGGCATTGAATCGCCCGCACGGTTTTAATCGCGTCAAAAAAACGCGTCTCGGTGGGGGAAGGATCCCTCTTCCTCACGCATTCGAAGCATGTCGAACAACACCCACACAGGGTCTTACCAACGCCCTAGACAAAACTCGATCAAGAAACAGAAAGGAAATGGTACCTCTAAACAGTGTCTATCAAACTACTGGAGAAAGTAGAAAAGACACAAGGCGTACCTCTTTCCATCCGCGGTGCCTCTGGGTCAACTGCCTCTAGGGCATGCAGTTGTCCTCGCCCTCGGCCACCGGCTCCCTGAGCTTGGCGTGGACCACCTGGGGGTGGTGGTGGTGGAAACTGGTACCACCTACCACCACCTCCTTCTGCACCCGCTCCGCTGCAACATTCGCCACCCTGCAGACTTCCTTGCTCAATACGCTGCCTCTACCAAGGCGGTCCACCGACCGGCTCCCTCTCAGCTACACGTCGGGTCGGAAAATCTCTAGCAAGATGTCCTCGACCATCGCAAGCATAACACCGCCTCTCCTGCGGCTGAGAAAAACTGGCTTGCGAGCCCTGTGAGCCCTGAGCCTCAGATCCTCCATCCTGGGGTCACCTCCTGAAATGACGCCCACATCCAGACCCCTGAGTCTGTCGTCGGCTACCAGATTTCGACGTCTTAGCCCTCACGTGCCCAGCACTAACAGGGGGAATCTGCTCAGCTAGAAAGATCTCAACCACCAACGCTCTCTCCAGCACTCCAGCATAGGTGGGCAGGCACAAGGAAACCACACCTACTCGGATGTCTCTGCGTAACCCCTGCTCGAAGGTTCGAGCCCTAATGAACGCGCCTCGAACCATATCCAGGGTGTAGCACGACAGGTCTGTAAACCTCGCTGAGTACTCTGACACAGTCAGGCCCTCCATCCAAAGCTGCAGAAGCACTTAAATCCGCACTGACCTCAGCATCACGGGATAGAACTCCTCCCTAAAGAGCCACTCAAACTCTGCCCACGTGAGCGTCTCCTCGTCATGGGACTGCGTCACCAAACTCCACCATCGCCCGGCCGAACCATGCATAAGGCTCGCCGCTAGGACCACCATCTGATTAGGAGGTGTCCTCACTAGGCGGAAAACTCGGGTGACTGCCTCAAGCCAGTCCTCAGCTGCCTGGGGGTCTGGATCACCCCGGAACCTCAGAGGTCGCTACCTCTGGAACTTGTGCAGCGCACTCAGCCTGCGCACAACCTCATCCTGCACTACCGGCACAACCAGCTGCTTGACAGGTGGTGGCTCAACTGGCAGACCACCTGGAGGTCCAGCCTCAGAAACTGTGCCCTGGTCCACATCCTCTGCACGGGGTGGATCATCACCACAATCCTGCTGCGGAACCCTCGCTGGCTGTCGTCTTGGAGGCATCTTGAAATACATTCAAGACACACCACAGTCAAAGAGTATGTCTGGAGAGCTGACTCAAGAAGGACAAGGAAAACATACAACCCAGGCCTATATGATGCATGTACCATTATGTCCCTGCATCCAGTGTACGAATGTCCTGAGTCGAAAGGAAGGTTATCAGAGTCCTGGGGTATGGATACGTCGGCCGCCGCACTAACACGGGAGTCTTTGGCCTGAAAGTCGAGCTCGAAACACCCTAACACTGCCGTAATGCAACCCAAACCAAACTCACAGCTAGACCACCTATGCTCTAAGATCCCAAAGGTGGAACCTCCTCTGATGCCACTCGGTCACGACCCGACCCAACGGGTCTCGAGCCGCGACTTCCCATGCCCGCCAATAGGCCAGGGGCTGGCGACCAGCACCGAGTAGGCTATCACACACATGGGAGGCATTAGCCTAAGGTACCTGTACACACGCACCCACATAAACCTCCATTGAAACAGTGTAGAGATATATATAAATCTGAAAAGAAACTTCATGAATACATCTATCCCAAACTAGAGTACAACAGAAGTACAAAAAGGGAAAAACAGGGCCCACAAAAAGAAAACTACAAAAGCGAGTCCAACCTGCTCTGAAGAAGGGGAACACTGCCACAAACACCACCGGAAAGTTCCCTCGGCACTGCACCGGCTAACACCCTGGTCAGTCTCGCTCACTCACCACCGCCCGCTCCGGGTCCTCCTGGGACTCTGTCACGACCCGTCCACGGGCCCGTGCCGTGACTACCCCAAGCCCGCCTTCCATTGGCCAGGGGCTGGCGACTAGCACCAAGGCGTAAATCTCGGTAAAAAGGGAAGGCATTGCCTTTGTAAAGTAAACAAAAAACACCACAGAGCAAGCATGCAGAAGTAAACACTAATTAAAAACTGAGTACAACAGTAAGTGCGGAAAATTAAGTGGGCCAGTTTACAAACCCAAACTGAAAGTAAAGTACAACTAGAAAGGAAAACAGCAACTGAAAAGTAAATCCGCAGCGTCGAGCCGTCCACTGGAATTCCCACCTGATGGGTGAGTACAGATGGCCTCCACAGCTCCTAGGGTCCAACCGTCCTCTCCGAGTACATCCCACCCAGTGGTTCACCTCCAGGTATCGTCCTGCTCCGCTAGCCTCAACTACGATCAGTTCTGTCCGTCGTCTGCAACCAACACAACGTAGTGCGGGAACAGCCTGTGCAGGGGTGAGTATAAACTACTCAGTAGGGACCCAAGACCCCCTAAGGTCTCCCAAAATCCACAATGTATAATCCACAAAGGAAAGATACAATCACGAAGTAACATTCGACACTGCTTAGGTATATGCCCATATATATACCTAAGTCATCAATTCTCTTTCGGCTCCAACATCTGCGCCCAAGTACAACCCAGTCCACACAGGAAATCAGAACGTAAATCTACACAGGATAGCACAACATAATCCACATAGGAAATCAAAACAGGATTCAGCTCACACAAGAATACTTCTTCGTATGACGATAGAGATGATCAGATATAGCCACTGATTCATCTAAGCCGTCAGACCCACAAAGGATCGATATGTACTAACCCCCGCAATGACCCAAAAAGGATCTGACCCACAAAAGATCGATAGGTAACTAACCCCTGCAATGACCCACAAAGGATCTGACCCACAAAGGATCGATAGATAACTAACCCCCACAAAGACCCACATAGGATCAGACCCACACAGGATCTGTAGGCGCTGGACCACATAGGACCGCTGAGCGCTGACCCACACAACATCGGACCCACACAGGATTGGTAGCACTGATCCACGAAGGATCGCTGAGTGTTGAAGTCGTCGCCATCAAATCCACTGAGGATCTCTGAACAGTCGTCGTCGTCATCGTAGTCGCAGCCAGCTCTAGGGTTCCCACACACAGCAAGCTCATTCCGGAGGGTCCACTCCACGATCCGAGGGGCTGATACATCAACTGACGCAAAGTCCGGAGTTGATGTATCCAAAATTTCTGTATCGTCAACAGGAACTCAACGTCACAGATGGCGCGTCAATCGGACGCCCGGTTTGAGAGTTATTGGCCTTTTCGTCCTAGGGGCCCAGTTAGTTTATAAGGCAAAACCAACCCGGCCGTTCTCCAACTGAGACCAAACCTCGAGCGGATTAAGCCAAAAGATCCGTCTAACTTATAGGAATCCATCAAAGTTGACGGAACGTCAATCGGACGTCTGGAACTCAAGTTATTAGCGTTTCCGCTCCGAGGGCCCGGTTGGTTTCGTGTACGAACCAACCCGGCCGAACCCAAAGTATTCTGAAATCTTGCGTGTGATATACCGAAACGACCGTCTCGATCCAAGGATCGCATCGCAACTGAAGGTGCGTCTATCGGAGGCCCGTATCTGATGTTATGGGCAATAGACCGAAAAGGTTCGGTAAAAGGGGGGTTCGGGCCCGGTCCGACCCGGCCAAATACCCCTAGGGTCGGCCCGAACTGGGTCGACCTGAACTGGGCGCGGCCCGGCCCGACCTGGGCGCGGCCCGGCCGGGCGGTTCGGTTTGGCAGACCGGCCAGGGAAGCCGCCCGGCGCGCTGCACGCTGGCGCGCCGCCAGGGGTTCGGCCGAACGGCCGAACCGTTTCGGGGTGGGGGTGCTGCCCCCGCGTGAAGTAAACCGCGGCCCCTTTAATGGGGCCACTCAGCTAGCCGGCCGGGGGTTACGTCCCTCGGCGCTCTCCTCGAACCGGCCGGCTCGCACCGGCCGGCCGCCGGTTCCCCTGCATCGCCGCGGCCTGGAACCGGCCGCCGCCTTGGTTCATCTGGCATGGCGCGATGGCGCCGCATCCTTCCGCCGCGGCCTCTCTCTGGCCGCGTTGCTTCTGAGGTCCTCCGGCACAGCATGATGGTGCCGCGTCCTTTGATCATCTTCTATGGCGCGGCATGACGGCGCCGCGGATTTATTGCTTCCAACGGCGCGGTGCGATGACGCCACGTTTCTCCGCTCTCCCTTTTTACAAAGTCCGCGCTGTGCTTCGGCACCGCATTTCCTTTCTCGCCGCATCAAAAATCAACAACCAAAAAGGGGAGGAGTGTCGGCCGTGTTCGTGCGGTCCGACCTCCTCCCTTTAATGCGATATCAGGAGGTTCAATTGAAAGGGGAAAAATGATGGAAGTAATCACAAGAAAAACCCCTACCTCAACTCTGTCGTCGCACGAGCATTCATCGCGGAAAAAGCGTCGTGGAAGGAGGATCGTCGGCTTCGCGGTACACGACATCGCGACGTCGATCTCCAAGGGTTCGGTGTTCTTCGTCGCCCTTCGTCGGAGGTTGACGTTCTTCGTCGGCGACGATGCATTCTTCGCATTCTTCGCGTTCTTCAGCGAAGGAGGATGAAGATCATCAAGCCTTAGAGCTATCCCCAAATCATCTCAACAAGAAACCCCTCAACAAAATGTGTTGGTCTTATTTTATTCTCATGCCAACTTTTTGGAATTCATAAAAAGAATCCAAAAATTAATTGAATTAAAAGATACGCTAAAACCGCCCAATTAATAGGCGCGTTCAATATTTAATTTAAACGCACATGTTGAAATTAATTAAAAGGGGGGTTGCGGGTGCGTTACTTAGAAGGGAAGAAACGGCGGGGCTCGTGAAGGCCCCACCTCACAAATATCCTACCAAGTGGGTAGGATATTTTTGGGCTCCACCTTATCCTCTTAACTTGGCTTAAGTGGCTTTATGTGAAATAAAATAAAGTGTCGCACCACTTTTATTTTATTTCTTAACATAAACCCCAAAAAAAACACACATGAGCAAAGGGAATCTCTGAAAAAGACGTTTCTAAGAAAATACTGGCGCTGTGATTCCATCGGTGTCCTCGGAATTCGAATCCGAGCGCCGGTTCAAAAGTTAGAAAACCCCACTGGTTCGTTCACTAAACGTACCCAAGCTAAACTTCATAAAATGATTCCGGGCACACCGGGCCTCGGAATCAGTTGCCGTCAGAAACTGCGTTCTTGTAAAATTCCAAATAAAATTAAGAAAAAAAAATTCCTTGAATTTTACAGGTGTTTACATCACTCCCACCTCAAGGCTTTACGTCCCCGTAAAGATACATCATAAACTAGGGAAACAAATGTGGGTACTGAGCACGCATCTGAGCCTCCCGCTCCCAAGGGCTCTCCTGGAGGTTCCCGTGCTGCCATCTAATGCGCACTAGAGGAATCGACTGTCCACGTAGGAACCGCTCCTATCGATCCTCAATCTCCACCGGGACCTCCGAAAATGTTTCCCCATCATCAACGTCCAGCTTCCCATGGTCAATGATAGGCATCGGGTCATGCACGTATCTCCTCAGCTGAGATACGTGGAAGACGTCATGCACCCAGTGCAATTGAGGTGGTAGATCTAGGCGATAAGCCCCCTCGCCAATATTGCTGAGGATCTGGATTGGTCCGATGAAGCGTGGAGACAACTTTCCACCTTGGCCAAATCTCTGTAATCCACGTCGAGGTGAGACACGCAAGAAGACATGTTCATCATCCTCAGACTCTAGTGGCCTCCGCCTCCTGTTAGCATAAGAATTTTGCCGGCTCTGAGTTGTCCTCATCCTCTCCTGGATGACCTGGACCTTCTCTGTTGTGGCCTAACTATCTCCAGTCCCACAAGTGCTGACTCCCCATGGTCTATCCAGCCCAAATGAGATCTTCAAGGTCGGCCATACAACGCCTCATAAGGTGCCATCCCGATGGTGGAGTGGTAGCTGTTGTTGTACGCGAACTCCACCAAGGGTAGGTGGTCCTCCCAGCAACGACCAAAGTCGAGGACACATGCACGGAGCATGTCCTCAACAGTCTGTATGGTCCTCTCTGTCTGACCATCTGTCTAAGGGTGAAAGGCGGTGCTCAGACGTAGCTACGTCCCGAACGCCTCCTGCAACCCCTTCTAGAGCCGGGAAGTAAAGCGAGCATCTCGAGCGGAGACGATAGAAGATGGTACACCATTAAGCCGTACAATCTCCTGAACGTAGAGATGTCCCAAGCTATCCACTGAGCCCTGCTCTCTGATGGGTAAGAAGTGAGATGACTTGGTGAGTCGGTCGACAATCACCCAAAAGGAGTCGTGACCTCTGGAAGTGCGTGGATGTCCAGTCACGAAGTCCATAGATATCCAGTCCCACTTCCACTCTGGGACCTCCAAGGGCTGTACCAATCCTGCTGGTACTTGATGCCCTGCCTTCACCTGTTGGAAAGTGAGGCATCGAGAAACGAACTCTGCCACAGTCTTCTTCATGCCCGTCCACCAGTACTGTCGTCTGAGATCCTGGTACATCATTTCCACTCCAGGATGTACCGCCAAAGGGGAAGTGTGAAACTCTCTCAACACCTCCTCTCGTAAAGAAAATTCTACCAAGGTACGTCCTCTGAAAAGGATGTCGTGCTCTTCTCCAAAGGAGAAACCATCAGGTGCATGTCCTGAGGATATCTGTGCATGCCGCATCTCACAGTCAGCGTCCCCACGCTGTGCCTCTCTGACTCGCTGCAGTAGTGGAGGGGTGACTGTGAGAGACTGAAGGAAGTCTACTCCATCTCTATCCACGAAGGATATCTGCAAAGCAGCTAGCTACTATGTCGCCTCCTCAAGTAGTTGAATGCCCTTCCTCCTGTTGAGAGCATCAGCTACTACGTTCCCCTTCCCAGGAGTATAGAATATCTCAAAGTCATAGTCCTGGAGAAACTCGAGCCATTTTCACTGTCTCAGGTTCGGGTCTTTCTGAGAGATGATGTACCTGAGACTCTGGTGGTAAGAAAAGACTATAAAGCGCTCTCCCATCAGGTAGTGTCGCCATGTCTTCAGAGTGAAGACCACTGCTGCTAACTCCAGGTCATGGGTAGCATAGTTCTTCTCATTCAGCCTCAGCTGACGGGACCCATAGGCGATCACCGCCCGCTCCTGCATCAAGACACATCCGAGTCCGGTCCCTGACGCATCGCAGTAGACTACGTACCCTACTCCCTCCTCTGACAACCTCAAGATAGGTGCGCTGGTCAATCTCTATCTCAGCTCCTGGAAGCTCTGCTGATATCTATCTGACCACACAAAGGGTTTCCCCTTCTACGTCAAAGCTGAGAGTGGTGCCGCAACTCTGGAGAAGTCTGTCACAAATCCCCGGTATTATCCAGCTAGTCCCAGGAAACTCCGCACCTCCATCACACTCCTGGGTGGCTCCCAAGCTAGCACTACCTCAATCTTTGCAGGATCCACTGCAACTCCCGCATCAAAGATGACGTGCCCCAAGAAGTGGACCTCACGTTTCTAGAACTGACACTTCGAGAGCTTTCCATAAAGATAGTTCTCTCGGAGTGTGTCTAGTACAACCCGCAAGTGGTAGGCGTGCTCCTCCTCAGTCGTCGAGTATATCAAAATGTCGTCAATGAAGACCATGACAAATTGATCGAGGTATGGATGAAAGATCCCGTTCATGAGACCCTTGAACAATGTTGGAGGATTGGTTATGACGAAGGGCATAACCAGGAACTCATAGTGCCCATACTAACATCTAAAGGATGTCTTCTGTACGTCCTCATCCCGAACACTGAGCTGATGATAGCCTGACCTGAGGTCTATCTTCGAGAACCACTGTGGTCCCTTGAGCTGATCGAAGAGGTCATCAATCCTTGGTAGCGGATACTTGTTCCTCATTGTCACCTGGTTCAGGCGATGATATTCGACACAAAGTCGCAAGCTCCCGTCCGCCTTCTTGGCAAACAAAATCGGGGAAGCCCAGGGTGAAACACTGGGTGGGATGAATCCCTTTCCCTACAAGTCCTCCAACTGTACCCATAGCTCTCGAAGCTTGGCGGGAGCCATCCGATATGCCGAGGTGGATATCGGGGTTGTCCTGGGGTACAGATCAATATAAAAGTCTACCTCTCTGTGAGGAGGTAGTCCTAGAACATCGTCGGGAAATCCGTCGGCATACTGATCCACCACTGCAGGAAAACTAGGACTCTGCAAGTCAACTTCTCCTAGGATGAGGCTATCCAACTGGTGAGTGATGGGATGCCCTCTCCTCCAAGAGAGTCCATCCTGTGCTGTGAAGGCTCCCATCTCGCTGGTGAAGGTGAACCTACTCCCGTTGGTGCATACACATCGCACCTTGCACCTAATACAGTCGATCTGAGCATGGACTTTATATAACCAATCCATTCCCAAGATGACGTCATAAGGCCTCGATGCCGCTACAAGAAGATCCCAACCGAAGCTCTCGCCTCCTAGAGTAATCTCACACTGCCGGCACCAGTGTGTAATCGTCAAGTCTACTCCCGTAGGAGTCTCTAGCCGTAAGGATCGAGCCAACGGTTCTGTCGGAATCTCCGAGCTCCGAACAAGGGCAGCAGCTATGAAAGAGTGACTCGCTCCTGTGTCTATAAGAACTGCAGCAAGGGTGGAATAGACAAAGATAGTACCTCGAATCATCTCGGGCGCGCCGTGGTCATAGGCCTCCGCTGCCTGAAGCTGTGCATGTCTCTGCCCGCCAGCTCCCTATGGTCAGGGTGGACCTCCTCAACCGTCTGCTACTCCTCGGAACGGCGGGTCGGGCAGTCATGAGCCATGTGACCATGCCCGCCACATGTGTAGCACTTCCTGCCTCTCGAAAGATTGGCTCCGCACTGTGTGCCTCGCACTGCTGAGATAGTGTCCTGAGGTCATCTGCCTGAGGGTCTGGTCTACCTGGACCCATGAGTCATCCGTCGACTGCCTGCTGCAGAAGACTCTGCTACCTTCCACCCCGCGGTAGGTCTCGCTGCTGATGTAGACTTAGCAAGAAAGCTCTCGATCAGAAGAGCTCGCTCCAATACTCCTTCCTGAGTTGGAATGCTGAGGGAGATCAGCGATGCCCTAATCTCATGCCTCAATCCCTGCTAAAAGGTCCGGGACCGGAAGAATGGGTCCCTTACCATGTCTCTCGAGTAGCGCGAGAGATTGGTAAATCTCGCCGAGTACTGGGCGACCATCAAGATGCCATGCCACAGCTGTAGAAGCTCCTAGATGTGCACCACACAGAGGGTGGCTGGGACAAACTCCGAGCGGAAGAGGATCTCAAAGTACTTCCAGAGGAGCGATGCCTCATCGTGCACCTGGAGCATCAAGATCCACCATCAGCCCACTTCCGCGTGCAGTAGGCTCGCTGCGAGGATCACCATGAGGTCTGCTGGTGTCCTCACTAACCTGAAAACTCCTACCACTGCCTCCAGCCAATCCTCGGCTGCCTAGGGGTTCGTCTCCCCGTGGAACCTGAGCGGTCGCTGGCGCTGGAACTCGTGCAGTTCACTAAGGCGGCGTGCATCGTCAGAGGATGGGGCTGGAAGCATCGGTGGATCGGTGGGTAAAGGTACCACCGGTGCCTCATCTATCAAAGGGCCCTATACAGAGGCCTCATCGCTCGGTGGGCTGTCGTCGCGCACAACTCTCGGAACCCTAGCTGGCTGTCCTCGTGGGGCCGTCCTGAAAGGAACAGGTGCGCCATGGTCAAAACAGTATACCTGGTGAGCTGACATAAGGTAATCACAAAGGAAACTTGAAACACACATGCAATCAATGTTTTAGTGCATTAAGTGGGAAATCAAAAGTCAGGGTCCAGGTGTACGGATACATCGGCCGCCGCAACAACACTGGACTCCCTGGACTGATAACCACACCCAATACGCTTAACACTATTGGTTCACATAGAAAAAGATCAGAGTCCAAAGTTCTGTGGAAGAACCGAACTCCTCTGATACCAATTTATCACGACCCGCCCTCGGGCCCGTGTCGTGACTACCCCAAGCCCGCCTACCATAGGCCAGGGCTTGGCGACTAGCACCAAGGCTTAAATCCTGGTAAAAAGGGAAGGAATTGCCTTTGTAAAATAAACAAAAAACACCATAGAGCAAGCAAGAAGAAGTAAACACTAAGTAAAGAGTGAGTACAATAGTAAGTGCGGAAAAGTAAGTGGGCCAGTATACAAACCCAAACTGAAAGTAAAGTATAACTGGAATGGAAAACAGCAACTGAAAGGTAAATCCGTAGCATCGAGCCGTCCACTGGAAGTCCCACCTGAAGGGTGAGTACAGATGGCCTCCACAGCTCCTAGGGTCCAGTCGTCCGCTCCGAGTACGTCCCGCCCAGTGGTCCACCTCCAGGTACCATCCTGCTCCGCTAGCCTCAACCACGATCAGCGCTATCCGTCGTCTGCAACCAACACAACGTAGTGCGGGCATAACCCGTGCAGGAGTGAGTATAATCTACTCAGTAGGGACCCCGAGACCCCCGAAGGTCCCCCAGAATCCACAAAGGATTATCCACAAAGGAAAGATACAACCAGGAAGTAACATTCGACACTGCTTAGGTATATTCCCATACATATATCTAAGTCATCAATTCTCGTTCGTCTCCAACATCCGAGCCCAAGTACAACCCAGTCCACACAGGAAAGCAAAACGTAAATTCACACAGGATAGCACAACACAATCCACATAAGAAAGCAAAACAGGATTCAGATCACACAGGAATACTTCTTCGTATGACGATAGAGATGATCAGATATACCCACTGATTCATCTAAGCTGTCGGACCCACAAAGGATCGATAGGTACTAACCCCCGCAATGACCCACAAAGGATCTAACCCACAAAGGATCGATAGGTAACTAACCCCCGCAATGAACCACAAAGGATCTGACCCACAAAGGATCGATATGTAACTAACCCCTGCAACGACCCAAAAAGGATCTGACCCACAATGGATCGATAGGTAACTAACTCCCGCAAAGACCCACACAGGATTGGACCCACACAAGATCTATAGGCACTGGCCCACACAGGACTGCTGAGCGCTGACCCACACAGGATCGGACCCACACAAGATCGATAGCACTGATCAATGAAGGATCACTGAGTGCCGAAGTCGTCGCCGTCAAATCCACTGAGGATCTCTGAAAAGTCATCGTCGTCGTCGCAGTCGCAGCCAGCTCTTGGGTTCCCGCACACAGCAAGCTCGTTCGAGAGGGTCCGCTCCACGAGTCGAGGGGCTGATACATCAACTGACACAAAGTCTGAAGTTGATGTATCCAAAAGTTCTGTATCGTCAACATGAACTCAATGTCATAGACAACGCGTCAATCGGACGCCCGGTCTGAGAGTTATTGGATTTTTCGTCTGAGGGGCCCGATTGGTTTTTAAGGAAAATCCAACCCGACCATTCTCCAACTGCGACCAAACCTCGATCGGAGTAAGCCAAAAGATGTGTCTCACTTAGAGGAATCCATCAAAGTCGACGACACATCAATCGGATGTCCGGAACTCAAGTTATGAGTGTTTCCGCTCCGAGGGCCCGGTTGGTTTCGTGTACGAACCAACCCGGTCAAACACAAAGTATTCCAAAACCTTGAGTGCAATATACCGAAACGACTGTCTCAATCCAAGGATCGCATCGCAACTAACGGTGCGTCGATCGGAGTCCCGTAGCACAAGTTATGGGCAACAGACCGAAAAGGTTCGGTAAAAGGGGGGTTCGGGCCCGGTCCGACCCGGCCCGATACCCTCAGGGTCGGCCCGAACTGGGTCGACCCGAACTGTGTCTGGGTCCGGCCTGCTTGGCCACGGCCCGGCCAGGGCAGCCGCCTGGCGCGCCTCCAGGGGTTCGGCCGAATAGCCGAACCGTTTCTGGTCAGGGGGCGCTGCCCCCGTGTGAAGTAAACCGCATCCCATTTAATGGGGCCGCTCAACTGGGAGACTGGGGGTTACAACCCCCGACGCTCTCCTCAAACCGGTCATCCCGCACCGGCCGGCCGGCTGCTCCACAACGGGACCGGCAAGGGCCGGTCCCCTTGCTTCGACGTTGGCGTCCTGGTGCCGGCCGCCGGTTCCCCTGCATCGCCGCGGCCCGAAACCGGCCACAGCCTTGGTTTGTCCGGCATGGCGCGATGACGCCACGTCCTTCCTCCGCGGCCCCGCTCTGGCCGTGGTGCTTCTGAGGTCCTCTGGCACGGCGTGATGGCGTCGCGTCCTTTGTTCATCTTCTACAGCGCGGCGCGACGACGCCGCGGATTTATTGCTTCCAACGGTGCGGTGCGACGACGCCGTGCTTCTCCTCTCTCCCTTTTTACAAAGTCCGTGCGGTGCTTCGGCACCGCGTTGCCTTTCTCGCCGCATCAAAAATCAACAACCAAAAAGGGGAGGAGTGTCGGCCATGTTTGTGCGGTCCGACCTCCTCCCGTTAATGCGATAACAGGCGGTTCAATTGAAAGGGGAAAAATGATGGAAGTAATCACAAGAAAAACCCCTACCTAAACTCTGTCGTCGCATGAGCGTTTTTCGCGGAAGAAGCGTCACGGAAGGAGGATCGTCGACTTCGCGGTACACGGAGTTGCGACGTTGATCTCCGAGGGTTCAGTGTTCTTCTTCTCCCTTCGTCGGAGGCTGGCGTTCTTCGTCGGTGATGATGCGTTCTTCACGTTCTTCACGTTCTTCAGCGAAGGAGGATGAAGATCTTCAAGCCTTAGAGATTTCCCCAAATCCTCTCAACAAGAAACCCCTCAACAAAAAGTGTTGGTCTTATTTTATTCTCATACCAACATTTTGGAATTCATAAAAAGAATCCAACAATTAATTGAATTAAAAGATACGCTAAAACCGCCCAATTAGTAGGGGCGTTCAATATTTAATTTAAACGCACGGGTTAACTTTAACTAAAAGGGGGGGTTACGGGTGTGTTACTTAGAAGGGAAGAAACGGCGAGGATCGTGCGGGCCCCACCTCACAAATATCCTACCAAGTGGGTAGGATATTTTTGGGCTCCACCTTATCCGCTAAACTTGGCTTTAGTGGCATTAAGTGAAATAAAATAAGGTGTCGCACCACTTTTATTTTATTTCTTAACTTAAACCCCAAAAAAACCACACCTGAGCTAAGGGAAACTCCGGAAAAGGAGTTTCTAAGAAAATATCGGCACTATGATTCCATCGGTGTCCTCGGAATTTGATTCCGAGCACCGGTTCAAAAGTTAGAAAACCCCACTCGTTCGATCCCTGAACGTACCCGAGGTAAACTTCGGAAAATGATTCCGGGCACACCGGGCCTCGGAATCAGGTGCCGTCAGAAACTACGTTCTTGTAAAATTCCATAGAAAATTAAGAAAAAAAATTTCCTTGAATTTTACGGGTCTTTACAGACTCCGTCGAAAGGCATGTGGTCTGCACAAGACACAAACATGTGCGGGCAAAGCCCGTGCAGGGGTGAGTAAAAACATACTCAGTAGGCACCCCAAAAACCCAAAACCAAAGAGAGAAACTGAAAGGCAACAGTCCGCTCATCCCAGCCAGAGGGAACCCAGATGAGAGAGAAACTCCATCTCGTGACCATCCTCGACTAAACACAACTAGTGAGCTCAGCTCAGGTGTATGCCCATACATACACCTTGAACAATCCAGATATACTCAGCTCACACACCAAGCCACAAGAGGTACCGACCTCATCGCCAGCAACTATCCAAAACCAGAAGAGTACACCCCACGATCACTGCCATCCCAGATGACACTCATCCGAGAGATACACTCCATCGGGTTTCTCACAAACCTCCCAGATGCTCACCCGAGAGATCACGCTCGTCGGTTGGCATCACTGAGGATAACTCATCGAAACAACATAACCACCAAACTTCTTAGATAGGGGATCACCGCTAGGGTCTGCTAGGGGATACCAAAACCCACTCTGGTGTACGTAGCTCACAGATAGGGGATCACTCCCAGGGTCTGCTGGGGGATACCACGACCCAATCTGGCATACGTAGTTCTCACATATAGGGGATCACAACCAGGATCCGCTGGGGGATACCACAACCCGATCTAGCGCTCAACAGAAGTACATCACTCTGATAGAGGATCATCACCCATATAAAGGTGGTCACGATGATACCAAAACCCTATCTGGTATAACTCACGATGTAGGGGATCGAACCGACGATGCTGCAACCCTACTGAAACCACGCGCTGAGTAGGGGATCACATAACCAACGATACCACAACCCTACTATAACCTGATGCTGAGTAGGGGATCGTATACCTGACGATACCACAACCCTACTAAGCACGGCCCACTGCGTAGGGGATCATATTCCCGATGATGCCACAAACCCTACGAGGTTAACCTGCTAGATAGGGGATCGTCACCCGTGAATAAGCGGTCACAACGATACCATGAACCCGATCTAGGGAGACGATGCTAGAGGATCCCACACCAGGCCTACCGGAGGGATGCCCCAACTCTAAGAGTTTAAACATCCCATCAAGAAAATCACAAATCTATACGAAGGTTGTGATGCCACACGAACCCTCGTGGGAACGAACCAAGGGAGTACCCTCAACCACTACTGGTCTAAAACGTCGGTAACCCGAGTGACCTGCAGCAACGCCACACTGCGCACCTCAAAAGACAAAACCGAGGCCACCATCGCGTTCCACGCAGAAAAACACGTAGGCTAGGTTGTTTACTCGCCCGAAACGGAGCACTGGTAAAAAAGGCACTATTCACCATAGCTAGCTCATGCGGGGCCCACACAACGATCCCGAAACCCATCAAGAGGATCATACCATGGCGATACCCTCGGAAAAACAAGCAGAATCAACTACTCGCTCGTCCAAAACGGACACCCGGTGAAAAATGCACTATTCACCGAAGGCCAGATCGGGTGGGACCCACACCTCGATCCTGAAACTCATCAAACGGATCACACAATTGCGATCCTCTCGGAAAAACACACAAGTTCGACTATTCATCCACCAAAATCGGACTCCTGGTGTGAATGTTGCGTTTCTCCGCAAACGCCAAAACCCGGCCTCGTGGGGCCCACACCCCAAACTCGGTCCCAACACCCGGAAACCATCTCAAAAAGTCGGTCGTACCATTAGGGTCTCAACTCAACTAACGGCACGTCATTCGGACGTTCCGGTTAGAGTTTATAACAGCCCGAAGTCGTAAAATAATAAAATAATATTATTTTATACGACATTTCTAGCTCCCGAGCCACAATACCGAACCTTTAAACCCTCGAACCCACACCGGAGGGTTCGCCTCATCGCCAAGGTCGCGTCTCCATAAACGGCACGCAAATCCGGCTCCCAGATTGCAAGATACAGGGGTTTAAAGACCCTAGTATGATAAAAGAGGCCGGACCGGCGGCCTCCGCCGCGCGCCGGCGGATCTTCCGCGGACCGGCGGTGGCACCCCGGTGGTCCGTTTTACAATCCGTAGGCGTCTAAACGACCCTCGGGACCCGATCTACACTGCTACAGCTTCAATTTTCAGAAAAAGGCAGCAAAAATGGGATCGGGGGTTGAAACTCAAATCCGCCTACCTCGCGGGCGAAACGCCGACGTTCTGCCTTAGATCCGCGCTCCAGAGCTTCCGCTGCACGCTCCTGGAACGTCCGCCGTCAAATTCCGAGCTCGTGGGTGCTTCCTTTTCTCGATTCGGCGGAGCGGCGGCGAATAACGGTGAAGAACTTCGAGAGGAACGATAAAGGGGGGGCATGATATTTATATCAGCCGCCCGCCGGCGCCAAACCCGCCTCGGACCCGACGCCCGATGCGAACAAAAGTAAGGTCACCCCTAGGGTAAACGCGCCATTCTAAACGCAACGGCGGACTCCGATTTTCCATCCGAGACTCCGTTAATAAGTTATTTGAGCCGACGCTCGCACACTAACTTCTCCATTTAATTACGAAAACGCCCCTGGTGGCATTTCTCACCGCAGGCCCGCGCCCACAAAGTTTACACCACGCCTAGAGTAAAAGGCACGTTCCGAACGCAACCGTGCCCTCAGATTTCCGTTATGAGCTACCGTTTAGGAGATATCACACCCCCCGCCACATGCATAGTATAAAAATACTTAATATTTTTATAAAATTAAGTCCGGGCACACCGGGCCTCGGAATCGCACGCCGTCTTCGCGCCTAGCTCTGGAATTCTTCATAGAAATACTCCAAAGTATGATAGGGCCAAAAACCTGAGTCGCTACATTTATAATATTTTTTTTATCGTTATCCTTTTGGTTTAACCCTTATTTTACCCTTTTTAATCTAACCGTGATATCATGTTATTTACACATTGTGGGTTAATTTAATTACCATATCTTTTCTAAAGTCCAAAAAAAGTTATTTATGAAATTTTTAGACTTATATTAACCATTTTGATGAATATTATATTTTTATTAATTTAATATGATTTAATAACCTATTTTATGTTTTAAGTTATGATTTGTGTCAATTTTGGACACAATTCACAATTGACTTTATAAAAATTCATAACAACTTGATTCATTATAAAATAAGTAATTAACTCAAATATAATATGTTAATACCATTCATAAAATTCGTGTAAGACATCAAAATAATCTAATTAAATTTATTTTAATATTTATAAATTCATTTATTTGAATCTTTTATTAATGAGGTAATCACTACATCATTATTGTGTCATAAATAAAATTATTTATCTAATGTCTAAAATTTATAAAAAAATTACCATGATGTAGTAAATAATTTTATATTTCTAATGATTATTTATAGGCAAAGATATAAGTTATATAACCCTATATTAAAATCTATTTCGTAAAACATATTTTTTTAGGTTATAATTATCTTACCTTAAATTAATTCTTATAAAATGTCATTTTCATATCCATGTGAATCCATGGGGTCCCAAAATCTACCCAAGGATTCCCATTGCCAGAAATATTTCATAAAATAGGATTATGACATGTTATAGGGTAGTTTTATATTATTATATTATTATTATGTTACTCGTATTTACCAAATTTACCCTTTAACCATGGTAAAAATAATAATTAGTGAAGTTATAATTCATAAAGTCCAAAAATAAAAGCTACCTATTCACAAAATTTTTACCATCTGATTCCAAATATGGAATCCATTTTTCCAAATTGAAAACACAGAATTTTCAGTAATTAATTTAAAATTAATCCTGTTGTTGAAATGAGAAATGGGTTTTAAAAGTTAAAATATTGCAAAAGGTTGAAAGTTTTTACCTATGAATTCAATGTAAATTTAATGTTAATCAAATAAATTATACTAAATGGGAAAAATATATTCAATTTATAATTTAAAAACATTAAATATTTTAATTTAACCATATAAATTATCTCCATGAAAAAAGATGATTTAAATTAAAATTTAGCTTGGTTTTAGTATTCATCAAATCATGAAAGTTATCAGAAAAATATCATAAATTTATCCAAAGTAAATTTTTATATCCCAATTAAAAATAAACTATTTATGCTGTCATATAGAAATTATTAATGTGTTAAAATTTTAATCTAAAATGGGTTTTCCATTCAAAGGTGTAAAATTAACCTTTTAAAAAAATAGGTTCTTATATATAAAATAAGGTTTTATTCATACCCTATGAATAAAATATCCATTGGAGGAATATAAAAAATATTTTATTAATAATATAACACATATACCTCATTAATTTCATTACCAAATGTAATTCACTCAAAAATAAAAATATCTAATTGATTTATATTTTTTATAAATAATTAATAGGAAATAAATTCATAATGCATTTTCATAAGTTAGTTTTAATTATTCCTGTTAACATAACGACTAGGCTATAATGGTAATTTTATATTAAGGTAATATCATGGTTCATTTAAACAACTTATTTAATGGAAATCATGCTACTGAAGAACAAAAATTATTTAATGAAAATATTTCATAAAAACATCTGGGTGTTACACCTAAATAGAAAAAAACTCTTTTAGTAGAGTTAAGGTTAAAACTGTGTTTTTCATGTGTATGTGATGGGGTTAAAATAAACTTTCAACACACATAGGATTTTTATTTTATAAATTTTATTTAATATTTTGAGTCATGTGGTCCAAATTATCTAATAAGGCTCATTTAAATTTAGTCTTAAATGATAAATTACCTAGGTTATAAAACTAGTTACCATAGTGAAAAACCAAAATGGTTAATGTTGGGAAGCATAGAAGTTTTGGAAGAAAATGTTTAAAAAATATGTTTTATTGAGTTTTTGATGCTTTTATAAACCATACAATCCCTCCAAACCTTTAATTTTTAATTATGGATCCACTTTAGGTAATATTGACCTCCCAATAGTGAATATTTTTGGATATTGACAAAAATGTCACACCTCCTCAACTATAAAAGGTAACTCAATCCTCTCACTTATTCACACATTAAAACAACATTGGATCAGACAATAACTACCTAAATCACTTCAAAAATTCCCTAGCCTCATACTATAAGCCTTATTTTGTTAATAATTCCAAACTTTTAGGGCTTCAATGCAAACCTAATGAGAATACTTGAAGAAGAGGAAATGTTCTGAAATGAACGTCTTTATTTTACTTATTTATCCACATATTTCAAATTTTATTAAACCATGAGGATATAATAAACTATGTATATTCAGTATACTGGAATTTTTTTTATAATAATATCATGACCCACAACAATCTCCAATTTCATCAAATGGGTTATGAAGTCATTGTTCGTGTGTACGATGAACTACCGCCTCGCAAACCGATGTCATTTTCTCATCCATTATCAACTTTCACAGTTGGGTATGATGATGGATTTAAATTATAAATATCATATTTATAACATAGTTTTACCTCTTAAGTAACTATATAATTTATATATTTTTAACTTCAATTTTATAGGATATATGACAATGTCGCTCATGTGTACGGTAGACTACTATCTCGCAATGTGATATTATTCATCTTTCCCTAACGCTTCACATGGATGGTGATAAATACATTGTTAATGAATATATATGATATAAATGACATAGTTATTTTATTAATGACATATTTGTGATTCTGTAATGATAATATATATTATTATATTTCTTTCGTTTTCACTCATGTAATGATGATAACATCATTCATTTACGTGTGGACTATCGCCTTCACAAAGCGATGTGACTCTCTTTTCATCACCACACCACATTGATGATATATATTATTATATAAAGTGAAATATATTATATTATGATCATTATATAAATTTAAAATATTACTTACCTTCATTACATAATGATAATTGAAAATTGGAAAAGTTACTCAAGCGTATATATGACCTACCGCCTCCATGATTGTAACATACGTCTTTATTCAAATATTACAATAATAATTGGTCTGAAAAGAAAAATTGATATAAAAATATGATAATTATTTCATGATTATTATTTTGTAGATGATATAACTATATAATATTCTCAATAACATGATCTTTCATGATGAAACATACACGAAAAAATAAGGAAATTAATACCCGAAATAATGAAAATAATGAAAGATTATTAAGGAAAGGGTGATAAGATGATAAAAGGATAAAATATGATATTATAAATATTAATATTGTTTTTTTATAAGTTAATAAGATGCTCAAAAAAAATATACATGAGTTTAACAAACATACAGTCAAAAGGAATCATGAGGTAAGGGATTTGGTATAAATTTTATTTCATTGGGACATATTGTAATGTTATGCACCTAATTTTATTTATATGGTGTATATACGGAACCTTAGACATGTAATATCATGTATATTTCATTTTTCATGGAATTTTAAGTGTTAATTTTAATTATTACGTCTATGGGTATTTGAATTGAAAATAAAAATGTGGTAAAAGTTATTTTATTATCTCAATTTCTTTGGTTATTGTTAAATTTCTCATGAAACAATCACTTTATTATGAACATGTTTCACTGTAAATTACATTTATCTTAAATATCCATATTATTTTGTGATGGTTATGATTATTTTCTAAATAATATTCCACTTTTACTATGGTAATTACTTTAAAAGTTATTTTATTAACTTGGTAAATATTGATAAATATGTATCCATTACCCAATATGAATACATTAGGATAAAACATAATATTTATGAATTAAATTGATTATTCAATATATGAAGAATGATTTGGAGATTCCTAACAAGAGTTGGAGATCATTTATAGAAATCCCCTTGATGCATCAATTGTATCAGGATACGAATTAGTTGGCCAAATCAGATGGGTTTTGCACAGTATATTTTAATGTATCTTAGGGATATATCATGATTCTAAAGGTATCATGTCCCCGGGAAAAATGAAATCCAATAATTAATATTTTAGTTCATCTATAATTAAGATATTATTATTATCCATGATATTTTCACTATGATAATATCTATGGATGCATTTCATTATCAGTGTATTGATTAAATATCATGAATTTTCTGTTATTTACCTTTACATATTGATTAAGTCTTATCCAATTATTTAAGTGGAATCTGTGTTTAGTTATCTGATTTTCCATATAGATTAATCTTTTGTATTCATAATAAATTCCATTGTAATTAAACCTTACTGAGCATTTTATCTCACCATTTTTTTCTATCTCTAGGTTATAAAGATGAATCCTTCAAATAAGTTTTCACGGATGCTGAGCATTCTTATTTTTTATGTACTGTGGTTTATTTTTTATTACCAATGTAAAATGGTTATCATGTATATATTGTTTCTTCAAAAAATACTAAAATTTTCAGTCATTTAGGATTTAACACATTGTATCTATAATGGTTTCATAAACTAAGCCACCAAATCTGAGCTATCGGGGTTGGGGTTGTTACAAAATGAGTATTTTTCACTACTCACCCAAAAATAAAATTTTTCTTAAAAATCTCAAACAGTCATCCTAATTCTTTTTTGATATGATAAATTATAAAATGGAATTACTTTTTTCAAATTTAATTATTTAAATTTAGGAATTTAAGTTTTTGCCATATTTTTTTTAAAAGGATTGGTATTATGTAATTTTTTATTTATAAAGAGAAGATTACTTACTATAATTGAATCTCGAGTGTTATTATTCCCTCCCTCAAAACATTAATCCTGAAAAATCTACAATATAACCTCATGAATAGTTGTGTGTAATTATTCTTCATAAATTCTTCAGGTTTATAAGTTTCTGATTCTATTTTATGATTTATCCAAAGTACCTTCACCAATCAGGTTTTCTGATTCCACAACAATTGTTCATTATTGTCAATAATTTGGTTAGGAACTTCCTTGTAAGATAAATCAGGTTCCAATTATATATACTTAGAGTTGAGAACATTAATTGGTTCTAGCATGTACTTCCTCAATAAGGATATATAGAACACCTCATGAACTTTAGATATGTTAGGTGGAATTTCTAAACGGTATGACACAAATCAAATTATTTCAACAATTTCTAAAGTCAATATTTACATAAGAATTACTTTCCCTTTCATTCCAAAACCTATAACCCCATTCCATTAATATACCTTAAAGAAAACACGATCTACCACTAGAAATTAAAAATAATTCCTCTGGTTACCCACATATCTCATTTCCTACTTTTAGATTCCTTGATATGACTCTAAATAGTTCTCAATTTGTTTTTCATTTTCTGCAATATAATTTCTAAGCCTAAAAACCTCATTTAACTAAACTCATCACAAGTAGTGGGTTTACAGTATCTTTTCCTATACAATTTTTTATAAGATTCCTTTTGTATACTCAAATGGAAGCTGTTATTATAGGAAAATTACACCATAGATAAATATTAATCCCACATGCCTTGAATTTCAAATGAGAACCACCCCAACATGTCTTCTAATGTATGAATAGTCTGTTTAGACTATCCATATGTGTGAGAATGATAAATAGTGCTCAAGTATAGCATAGTGTTAAGTTCCTTCTAAATCAATTTCTTGAATTTCTATGTAAACTACTGGTCATGATTATATACAATTGAAATAGGTGCATCATGAAGTCTCACAAATTCATTCATATAGATTCACATGAATTTATCAAGAGGTATATCTTCCCTTACAGTGGGTAAATGTGAGAAATTGGTAAAGATATCAATAATTACCCATATGAAATAACTCTTTCATGGAGCCTTTGAAAATCTAGTGAAAATTTCCATAGAAATATAATCCCCCAAACAGAAATAGGTATAGGTTTCATGACTCATTTTGGATGTTGGAATCATGAAACATAGTTTACAATTTACCATTTCATATAATCCCATCAGAAATGTTCCATCAAATTCCAATACATTTTTGTTCCACGAGTGTGTATAGAGAAATTTGATCTATGATATTCATCTATGAATTCTATTTTTAGATTATTCAGATATGGAACATGTAGTCACTTTACAAATTTCAATATACCATATTCATAGAAAAAAAATTACAAACTTCCCATCATTCACAACTTTGATTTTTTTAAAATATTTTTATTATCAAGGTGGGAACTTTTTATTTTATCTAATAAGGATGGAATGTAAATAATTTGAAACAGATATTCTATTTCCCCTTCCACTAAGATTTCTATATCCAACTATACAAAATCCATGAATATAGGTTCATTTTCAATCCTCATTTTAGTCAAAATCCCATTATCTTTCCTACACAATGCATCATCCATATTATTCACATTCCCATGGTGGTATGTATTGAGAAATAAAAATACTTAATTATTTCTATCCATTTCCTTTTCCACATATTGAAATCTTTCTATGATAAGATATATTTTAAAGTTTTGTGATCCGTAGGTATTTCACATCAATCCCCATAAAGGTAGTACCTCTATATCTTTAATGAAAATATTACAACTACCAACTCAATATCATGATATGGATAATTATTTTTTCATGAATATATAATCGCATTGGTAGATAGGAAATAACTCAATCATTATACATAAGGAAACTCCCAAGTCCCTTATTTGATCAGTCACCATATGTCACAAATACATATGTTCCTTATAGTAAATTCAATAGCAGTGAGTGCACCAATATATTCTTTAATTCTTCGAAAATTTCTTTAAATTATACTAACTATATAAATTTAACCCCATTATATGTCAAATTAGTTAATATGTTAGCTAATTAAGGAAAATTTTAAAGGACTAATTGATAGTAACCTTAAAAACCAAGGAAACTGCATCCATTTTTTAAATTCATTGGTTTTTTCCATTCCATTATTTCTATTTTCATTAAACGATAAATTGATATTCTATCCATAGAGACAATATGAATAACAAAAGAAATTTCCTACGACCATAATTCTCATTTTGTCAATTTTATAAGTAAATATTTTTCTATAAGAGTCTTAAGAATGATTCAAAAATGAATCATATGTTCATCATAAATCATATAGTATATCAATATATCATCAATAAATACGATAATGAAATTACCAGGATAATCCTTTAAAACTATTTTCATCATATCTATAAAAATAGAGGGTGTGTTATTTAATCCAAAGGGAATTACTATAAATTCATAATTTCCATACCTCATATGAAATGACATATTTTGAATAGTATCCTTCTTTACTTGTAGTTAATGATACCACTAATAAAGATCACCCGTTGAAAAATATTAAGATCCTTGAAGTTGATCAACCAAGTCTTCAATATATGGAAGATGATACTTTTTATTTATATTAATATCATTGATTTCCATGTAGTCAATGCACAACCTTATAAAACCGTCTTTATTCATGAAAAAATAATAGGGGAACCTGATGGTAAAACAATGGGGAAGTTAAATCCCTTACCACATAACTCCTATAGTTATTGGATTAGTTTTAAAAAACTCATCTAGGTCCATCCTACAAGGAGTCGTAGATATAGGTTTTTCATCATGGATGAGATCAATAAAAAACTCAACTTAATGCTCAGGTTGATGTATATGTAATTATTTTGAAAAAAACACCTTCGTATTCTTATAAAATAGGTAAATACTCTATTATAAGGATACATTTACCATTCATTGGAAGTGTTTTCTCAACTTTTCTAAGAATTTCATCAAGAAGATATACATGAGGTAGATCAAGAAATGATTCATATGATTTATTCTCCCCTCTAATGATAAGGGATTCCATATCTCCATCATGAATCATAATCTTTTTTTCTTGGAAATAAATTCTCTCTTTAAGATTTAAAATCCAATACTTACCAAGGATTTTGTCAAAGTCACCCATATATATAATAATATTGTTATTAAATAATGTCTGTCTATGAGTCTATATAGGAATTGAATTACACTTCCTTGTTGTTATAATACTCCCATTATGAGTCTGGATTGATTACTCAATTCTTAAGGTTCTGAGGAAAAAACTATTTTTCATGGAAAACATGGAAGATATAAATGAGTAAGAAGATCCAAAATGAAATAATGTATAAACTAGATTTCATGTTATCATCAAAGTATATACTACCAAATCTTTTGTAACTTCAACCTCAGTTTTAGTAATCTCAAAATCTTTAACATCTCCCATTAGAATATTCTATGAAAGGTTTCCTTGATGCTTGGGAAATTGGTTTGAATAATTCACCATCTCTTTACTATTAAAGGACTACAAAATAGTGGTTTTTTTCTTTCCATTTCATTCATGATCCTTATGATCCCTTTCTGAACATAGGAAATGGGCTCTTGTTTCCATTAAGAAATTACTCTATTATTTCTTTACACAATTATAACATGTTGGATATCTATTTTTACCTTTCTTTATCTTTAACACAAATATTTTTTCATGGAACTCATTAGACCTATTCTTTTATCATTTTCCCACGAAGAAACATGACCAATAAAATTATTTTTTCATATTGTGGAAAATTGATACTATATCATCATATAATGATTTATTTTAGAAATCAATACACTTAGGAGACTCAACGCAAGAATATAAAATAAAGGTAAATATTTATTTCTATATAATGTGTATAGCCTTTAGCATGCATTGATACTATGGAAATTTAGACTCATACTCTACAACACTATCTTTAAACATTTTTTTAATGAGGAACTTCCTATCCATTTCTTTTCACTACTCTAGAAGAAAGTATTTCTTAAAGAATACCACTTTAAATTTTCTCTATTCCATACCTTTCAAAATCTTTTGTGTTTTGAATCAATGAACACCACTGATCGGTAAATCCCATGAGAAAATATATTTCGAGAATAACCATTTACTGTTAAATACATCATAAGGCTAGAAATATCTTTTCAAGGACATAATCCATTGTTGAACTACCAATATATTATTAGTTTCATTAAAAGATGAAGGATTACATCAGATGAATTGATCCTACAATGGTGAATCTTATTTTGGAACAAAAAGTTTCTCTATATGGGTAAGTTTATTCATCGTAACCTATTTCAGGTTCACTAATATGGTTGTTATCTGCTTAGTTCCAACACATTCTATATTAGAATTCTTAGCTGAAAAAACCAACAAAGACTACATGTGTTAATTATGTTTCTTTATCTTTGTGCTAAATCTAAACAATGGAACACACTAAGTTATATTATAATCATAATGAATGTTGATATATAAAATAAAAATCCCAATAATGGTAAAATTTCTCAAATACCCTAAGGGATTATCATAATTATCATTCTATAAATGTTCATTTAAAATCTAGTCTCGTAGGTTCCTGATAAAATAACTCTGATACAAACTATTACACCGAAACTCCAGTAAACTAGAGCCAATATTTTTTTTATTGCATTGTTATATTATGAATTGTATTACACCATTTAGGATCGATCAGTTTATCAGTCTTTAAAAATTGCACACATACTTGGTTCCCATATTACATTGTAAATATGAAATCATAACATAAGAAACATTCTTTCATCCATGAAACCAATAAAAATATCCCCATTAATATCTTGAGAAATCGAAAGTAAATAAAGGTTGATCTCAGATACTCATTAAGGGTTGCGTACATTAGAAGATATTTTATGTAAATAAAGAATAATCAATATGGTAGATTGGATAATCAAAACACATTCCATTCATTCAAAAACATTAGTTCAACGAACATACATATATAATAACAACATAGTAATCAATGGGATAAGGGAAATGAAATTCTCAATAAAGGAAATGCATAAATCCATATATTCATGATCTTTTCATCAACGCCTTAACCATGTTATCATGAATTTTACCATAAAGTCCTCTCAAAAAATACATCATTCTTTATAAATGTATATGTATAAACCAAATATCAATATAATATGGCATTATTGGTATTTTTTCTCATGAGTCCAATTGATTCATCGAGGGGATATCAATAATTGGGCCCAATACCTCACTTGAATGCCTTATACATTTATCATATTTTGAATTATCAATACAATTCTTTCTCAAAATTCATTATAAGTAAATAATTTTCCATATTTATTCAAGAATATAGAACATCAATATTTCCCCAGTAAATAAAATAAATAAATTATTAATATTTATTCAATTGATACCATATATAGAACTAGTATATGGTTGAAACATTATCAAAGTAATATAAATTATTCTTAATTTATCTATGATATTAAAAAAATGAATATAAAGTATAAAAAATGTTTAATGAATATTGGTGAGTGATAGAGAATGTGATAATAAGAAAGTGAAGGATCTAAAAAGAAGGTATAATCCATTATCAATAGAGGGTGATAAAAGACTATCAATTCATAAAAATGAAGGTTTAATAGTAAAATCAATCCTTTAGAAAATAATATAGATTCAAAACATTAAAAATAACCTACTCATGCCTTTCTGTAAGAATAGAGTTATAAACCACTTTCAAATTTAATTTCTTTTCATTAAGAAAATAATATACTTTTTTGGACAATATTTTAAATTAAAATCACCATAATATTAAGAAAATTATTTTCTATAAAAATAATCATTGAAACATGAAAATAAATATTGATAACATATATTTTTTATGAAGTTGGGAATGGGAAATCAAGCCATATATGTTATATTTTTCTTAACTTTTGTAAAAATTAGAAAAAACCCATATAATTTTTTTAAAAAGATTATTTTGTAATCCTTTATAAATAAAGGAAAAAAGTAATTGTAAATTACCTTGATGGACATTTTAATAATAATTAAGAACATCCTCGAATCATTTAAAAGAACCTCGGCATGACAGAAAAAGAGTTGGATGGAAAACATTAACAGAAAACAATTAAAAGTAATACCCTTATATGTAACTTGATGTTTTTATCCTACAAGAGAAGAAATAGAATATAGAAATATAAACCAGAACATTTAAAAAGTAGAATAAAATATAATGGTATTAAGATATTAGAATCATATAATTTTTTAATGGAAATATGAACATAAACAATCCTAAAGTGAAATGATATTGTGACAGAAATCCATTACCTTGGGTATCTTCTTAGTCATACGTGATTTTTCCTCCTTTATAATGAATTTAAATTAATTAAATAATTTCTTTAAAACCTTTTCTCATCTTTATTCTATTTGATACAGTCTTTTATGATCATTTGTATTTCATTTATTGAATATTTTTTACTTACGTTGACCACTTCAAGGTTGTTCAATTAGTTTATCTAAAATTAATTTAGTATATTGACAATGGTTAAAGGGGTTATTAAATGGATATATCATGAACCAACCTAGATAACCTAATAAACTTGTATCCATATTTTTCCTGGCATGTCTTAAAGGGTGTTATTGATCCCCATGGGTTGGTGACTAGAACTTAGGCATCAATATCTATGTAAGGGGAATAATTTCACCAAAATAATGACTAATAATACATAAACAGAATATAAGAAACCATAAATAGTAAATGTTTTGATAAAATCATCAATAATAAAGGATCAAAAACTATACAAGTATAATACTAGAAATAGTATATCCATCCAAGACAACATAGGAACCAAAGATGAAAACACAACCAAGATCTCCTCATAACAGATGGATCACATGTCCTCCTTTCACCTCCAACTCCAAAGGTATCTCCATTAAGAATTAACACTGCCTTAATGTAGTTCTTTCGCATTTCCTAAACATAGGAGAAGAAATTATACATACCGCCAAATTAGTATGTAGGGTGTGTTCAACAGTAGACTAATAAGTTCCTATGAGGTTATTTTATTAGAATTCCATATAAAATAAACCAAATATACTCAATTTTAAACAAATCATGTCATGGAATTATTTTTAAAAATTCCTAACAAAAAAATTCTATTAAAACAGTATCAATGGAAAAATAAAATCTTGCATGAATAAGAATTTTCTTAAATACGAATGATTAACCATTTCATCTAACATTCATGAATAAATCATTTAATAGAAATTATCATGTATAATTCATTTTCATTACTAGAGTTGTTGTTAAAAGGTCGGTGGTTAGTTAGGTCAAGTCTAAATGGTCCTTAAAAATCTTGATGAAATAAAGTTCTATGTGTTAAAACATACCTATATATCTATCCTATAGGGAATATGTGTCAACCCCAATGAATGAACTCCCTTAAATCATTAATTTTTAGTATCATTGTCATCATAAATCCAAGGTTAGGTAGTGCCAATACATTCCTATCATGTTTTTCTTTAACTGCCAACCCAACTATCCAGACTCCCATATGTTTTAAAGAAATCAATTGAGTGGAAAATCATTCATCTAAAATAATTTTATCATATATCATTATAGAATCCCTAAATAACGTTTTCAAACATTCTATTTAATTTCAAAAACCGAAATCAAATGGTATTCATCAAAACTCTTTCCTTTAAAAATAATTCATCTCATTAAAAGTTTTTAAAACATTCCATGCCATCATTTCTCAAGAATCATCAAAATAATTATTCAAATAATTAATTTCACATCAAGATAATTTTCTAGAAGTAAACATTTTGTTTCAAAATCCATTTTAAAATAGGTTACATCACACACACCACACAGTTTTGAAAAATTTTATCAAAAGAACTAAATAATTATTTGGAAATCAATTACAAATCCATTTCAAATCAAAGAAACAAGAACAATTTTAATTGATAGGGAATACATTATGATTCCACCTACCTCAATAATGATGATGTAAAACAACTAACATGAGATCCACACTTGGAGATAGATAGTGTGACAGAATAAACTAAGATGAAATCCTAGAAAAATAATCCACAAATAAATAATTGGATATGTAAAAAACACAAGAATCCAAAACCCTCAAAGGAGGGGCACAAGGAAATAGGAATCCACAATTAAACAAGGGTTACACTTACTTAAATATACTCAATACATTAATCAGTACTTTGATCCAGGAATATATAATGTTTAAAGGAAACAAATTAACTCAAGAGAATCTTCAAGTTAATATGGGTCAAATTAGATTTTATGAAGGAGATTTAATAAAATAAATAGTGGTTTTGGGAAATAAAATTATGATATCACATGTCATTAACTCTTTTAGATCAGTATAACTAGCTAGCCATGGGCTACCATCATCTAGAAGGTGGAACCAGGCAGACTACATAGGATTATGAGAACACAACCAAATAGTAGATGAGATTCAACCATCTAGCTCGTGGTGGTGTAAAAAAATCATGCACTAATAGAATCCCCACTGGCTGACCAGTGGTTCCATGAAGAATTACTACAACACTAGAAGACCCATTGGCTATCTGATAGAGTTCTTATAGGATCTCCCTACAGCCAATATACCATCAGTTGGCTATGGATCTCATACAATAGCTAGTGAAATTATGGTATCTTTTTTATCTATAGGTCAATGTCCACTCTTAGGCCAAACTCATGGGTTCCTCCCAACCTCCCAAAAAAGAATGAAAAACACTCCCCAACCCTTCAAATGATAGATTCTAGTTCGAACAACCAATAATCAACATGAAAATCAATTCTATAAAAATAAAACAAGAATCATTCCTAAAATAAAGTGTTGAGATGTTATAATTAAACCCATCGTAAATTATTTCTTCCACCAAAAAGACTCTTCACGAATACTGGTCCACAAAGAGATGGTTCAACTACTCTCTCATCATCATATATTGCTCCCACGTCTAATGAGTATATGTACCATGATTCCATAGGAATCAGACTATGGGAACATACTTACTCTAAAACACCATCACATGATAATAAATAATAAATAATGGATTCTCAAACATGTTTATATCATGTTCTACATAATTCTGTTCCCAATTATATAAATTATACAAGTCTAAAAGATATTTCTTGAGTTGTGACACATGAAACAAGTTATAGATCTAAGTTCTTTGTGGTGTAAATGCTAAATTACATGGCACCTCCACAGTCTTGTCAGTGTCCATAAAAGTGTACACATATCATAGTAATATATTTTATTATATTACAATCAATCAGTGACCCATCAATGTAAAAAATAGTCAAAAACACATTTTCATTAATCAATAACTGAAAAGGACATTGATGATGGTCCATGTATGATTTATACCGACTCTGAGCCATCTCCAACCTCCGAAGAATCGTCTGCATATTCACCATTATCTTTTGGACTAAGATACATACCACTTTTAAATCTTCAAAAATCTATGACCATTAAGGAATATACTTACATGGTCTTATATAAAAAGCCTCAAAGGGTTTCTTTTAATAGATGACTAATATCTATTGTTGAAAGAAAATTCAACCACACCCAAATAAAAATACCACACTCCTTCAAAATCAAGGATACAAGCACATATAATCACTTCAAGAATATTTATATCCCATTCAATCTTACTATCTGTGTAACACCTTAATATTTTAGAATATATTTTTTCTTAAAATAAATTGTAAGTTTTCGATAGATTTATTTACACGTAACCCGATATTATATGAACATTGAGATAATAAAGCCTCATAAGCTAGCCATTAAATTGGAAGGTATGAATAAAAATAACTGTATTATGAAAAATATATATAAATTTTTCAAATAATTCCAATTTATTGATTAATTTATAATTAATCAGTGCTTAATTTTTAGTAAAGTCATTTTATGCTTCAAAACTATTTTTTATTAAAAAATTGTTTTTTGTTAATATTTTCACCTAGAAACTATAATTATTTTATAGAATATCTAAAAAATTTATTTGAGTGAATGCATATGATTTTTTAAATCATAATGTCAATAATATATTAGAGTTAATTTTTTATGATTTTTCTAAAAACATTTTTAGTGAATAGTATAAATAAGATTATTTGTAAAAAGTGTCATTTATTTTCAAGTAAAAATACCGTTTTATAATTTTTTTTAAAATTTATTCATTTATAATTTAATTATAATTTAATTAAATATAATATAATTAATCACATAGTAATCATAATTATAATTTATTGTGGTATATGTTATTTTTTGTTCTTAAAAATACATTTTTCGAAAAAAAAATATTTTTATGTCAATAATATTTTTACCTTAATAAATTAAATTATTATATATTTAATAATTTTTTTAATGAAATTAATAGATTATATATTTAATATTATATTTTAATATTCTTTTTATGGTTTTTACAAGGAATGGAATGGAATTAAATTGTGGTTTATTACTAAAAATTCATTTTTTTAAATAGGATTTCATTACGGTTTGCGTGCTAAATTTAAAATAAATTCCAAAAATTATAGATATTTAATATAATAAAATTTATTAAATATTTATAATCATAATATTTTATATAATTTAATAGTTTCAACTTTTTTTGTCATAGTGAATGATAAAAAGAGTAAAACTTTCATACAACAATTATGGTTAAAATGGGCTTACTAGGGGTAAACTAAGAGACAAGAGTATTATTTCCAACCAAACCTATATAATTCAATTTTTTTGAATAAAATTAAACATTATATAATCCTACCTTCAAATATCTATCCATTTGGATCCGCTTTCCCATGAAAGTGACCTTATATAATTGAAATCATTTACGAAATTCCATATGTGTCCCATTCCTCACTTATAAAAGGGAACCTCTACTCCTCCTTTATTTACAGATTTTAGCCTTCTATATAAGAAAATAAACTCTAAAAACTTTAATATTTGTCTTATATTAATATTATGGATAATTTTACTCTCTTAAGATCAATCCTTTGAGGATTAAGGTGTAACCCAATAGTGGTCTCTCAAAGAAGAGGTATAAATATTTACCAAGATCTTTCAAATTTATTTCCTCTTACACATTATATAAAAATATTTAATCCTAAAAATAAGATTAATATAGTATAATAAATATAATAATATATTATTATGTTTATGACCCAGCCATTTATGACCCTTTCCCTATCAAATGGGAAATAAAAGTATCGCTCATTCGTATGTGTGGACTACCATCTCCACATAGCAATATGATTCATTCTCCATCACCATATTTCAAGGGTGGTTATAATGATGGATTTAATATTTATATATGATATTTATAAAATTATTATTCTTCTATAACTATAATATATTATCTACCTTATTAACTTCTGATCTATTCGAAATGATTGTGTCACTCATGCATACATTTCGACTACCACCACCATAAATTGATGTCATTAGTTTATAATTTTAACTTTAATTTTTTATAATAAGGGTATATTTAAGGAAAAAATTATGTTTTTTATATAATAATGATTCTATAAAGTTGAATTATAATTTAATATTTTTTCATTCCATACATCGAAAGGTGGAAACATCACTCGTGTGTACGTATAGATAACGATCTCTATGATGTGATGTAATTCATTTTTCTTCACCATTTAATATGAAGGGTTATAAATATTAATATAATAAATAAATATATTATATTTATATCTGGATTAATTTTGTTTATTTAGAGTAATAATGATCCTAGTTCAAGGACCCCAACTTATGAACTAAAACATACGTGAAAATGAAGTAATAAACACCCGAAATAACTACTTATATATATAATTATTAATAAAAGTGTTTTGAAGTGATATAATTGGATCATATATGATATTATAAGTTTTAATATTATTCTGGTATATAATTATAACAAAATAAAATTTATTATATAGGATGTTAGAGAACTTACGAATCAAGTCGTAGATAAGGTAAGGGTTTCTGATCTAACATTTGTTTATGTGGGACATATGCCATATTCACCACTACTTCCCTTAATCTTGTGTATATACTACCAATTTTACATTTTATATCATGAAGTTATTTTTATTAATGGAATTTAAAATTTCATTTTATGTTAATACTTTTACAATGGATATGAATTAAAAGTGACCAAAGTTGTAAGTGTTTTTGCCTCAATTTGGTTTTATTGAGACATGTTTGATGTTATGCACCTATTTTTGTTTATGATGTGTATAAAATTATAATTTGATATTTTATATAATAAAAAAATTATTAATTCAGGATATTTAATGTTATAATTTAAATTATTTCATTCAAGGGGACTTGATTTGAATATTAAAAATTTGGTAAGGGTTTCATCTCAAAATTTCATTCTTTGAAACACATTTTCTTTATTACACGTAATTTTATTTAAATAGTGTATATACTACCTATTGAATATATAATATCACGAATTATATTTATTAATTTTATTTGAACTCAAAATTAATGCTCTACCTCTATCTTTCAAGGGGATTTTATGAGAATGTTTATTATATTGTAAGGATTTTATGTTACAATCCCATTTTTACCACGTTTGTTAATGATTAAATTTATGATGAAGAAATTATATAATATATCTATCCCAAATATTTTGTATTTCCTTATAATTTTTTTATTTATGAATATTACATTTTCATCCTTTAATTTTTCTCTCTTTATGTACTCAAAATACTATAAGAATGTTTTTAAGGAAAATTGACCTAGTTTTTCTCTTCAGCCAACAATCTTTTCTTCCAAGTACATATGTTCTTTAAAAAAATTCCAAAATGTTTTAAATATTCTCCAAATATTATTTAAATAAATTTTTTACTATATTTGATTTTATTTTCCATGTTTTAATAATAAATTTATTATTATTTTTTAAAAAAGATTCTTTTTACTATTTACTAGAAATGTGAAAGGAATTTTGGTTTTAACATGAACCATGTGAACAAATTTTTCTACCATCGTGAAAAATCTTTTATTTAAATATTCCATTAAAAGTTTAATTTTTTTAATTTCCTAGGAAATTTTTTACTTAATTTTTTTAACAAAATTAGATTATAAATAAGTGACATCAAATGAAAAGGTTATTTTCCCCAAGAAATGTTCTAGTGATCTTTTAAAGCATTTTTATCTATAAGGAAATATTTTTATGTATGTTATGACTTATGAAGGTTGTGATCCAATGTTACCATCATTATTAATTCTATATATGGTTTATGATTATGATGATGAAATATTTTTAAAAACTATATGCTTTCCATGAGTTATGATTTGATGATATGATAAATGTTTTATGGTATTGCGGTATGCATAAGTATGATTTTCATTATATAACTGATGGGCTCCGAATTATATGGTCCTCTAATGAATTGGGTAAATATTGATGTCTAATGAGATAATAAAGACTGAAATAATAATTAAAACTAGATTCATAATTGACTTTTTCAAATAAGAGAGTCTTGGGAATGAACCTTGATTAAGGAAATGATGGAATAAAGAGTGGACCCAAATCCACTATGGTATTCATTGAAGTGAGATTTTACTAAGGAAATAATTTTATATGATTATTTGTATGCCAAAAACATATTTATTATACTTAGGATATGTTATCATAGCTCATGATAAATAATTGAATATTCCAAACTCTTATATCTTATATATTAATATTGATAAATCATTATTCTATGTTTTGCGATTATGATCTATGAATTGATGGGTAATATTTTATAATTTTAATATCATGTTCTCATACTATTAAACTTATATTATTCTCATTTATTATAATTTATTGATATCAATTATGTGTATCCTTACTAATCGTCATATCTCAACCTTTAATATGTTTCCCTTCACTAGGTTGTGGAGAAAGTTTTTTAGTATGTTCAATCTAAGAAGGGTTATAATATTAAAGAAATTAATGGGAAATGATGTAGATAATTTATATACTTGTTGTTTATGTATCAATGTTTCCAAATACAATAAAACTTTTCATTTATAAAATGGATCATATAGATATATAATTAATATTTTACATTATAAGATGTAGTAATTATTTTTGAAAATTTTGGGTCACTATAATCAATATGAGGATGGTATGTTGTGATAAACGTGGAATGGGACCCCAACAACTCTAGGAGGAATTTCCAAACTAATATTTGAACCATGGATCCTTATCAGAAAAATTGAAGATGGATCTCTATGAAATCAGAAAATCTCCTAAACATATATATTTTATAAATCCTCAACTTTGGTGGTATTACAAATAGTGATAAAGTGAGTAGGTTTGGTCAATCAGTAAACCACAACCCAAATTGAATTATTTATCTAAGAAGTTTGTAACAACCAAAAAATAAAATCCCTTAATATATCACCCCACTTCCATTTTTTTATTGGAAGTGGTTCAATTATACTTGAAGGCTTCTGGTGATTTATTTTGATCTTTTTCTTGGTTTAATAATTAGAAACAAAATCAATGATGTCATGTTTCATACCTAGAAAATATAATTGATACCCTATATCAAAAAACTTATTCTTTATGTATGGGTGATCATCCTACTAGGAATTAGGAAAATACCCCATCATAACCTTTCTCTTAGTAAATGAATTTATGTAATAGTTCTTGAAGTAAATATTTTTTTTATGAAGATAGAAACCATTTTTCGATTTTATCTCCACTATATAAGGAATTCCTCAAACCTGAAAACTCATTACCAAGCTATTTATTTTGTTGGATCATCTCAACAAGATAGGATGTAAACTGGTAACTTTCCAAAATAAACTAAGTCTTATTCTCTCATACACCCAAATGCATGTTAGAAAATAATTCCATGAGAATCCACTCCTCTAATGATTATTTAAAATTATAAGATAACAACTTCCTACTAAATGTGTAATCCCCAAAGTTCCCCTTACCAGGGGTATAATAAATTCCAAATTCAAAATATTACATGTACTCTACAAATCAACTCTGATGTATATTCAAATATTTTTATGAAAAGTTATAATTCAAGCTCTTGTGATCAAAGTAAATGGTAATCCTTCCTAACAAATGTAGTATTGCCAACCCTTAAGATTTTTTATCACTTATGTGAGTTCTAGATCATGTGTGGGGTATTTCATATCATGTGGATGAATTTTAAGAGAACCATAAGATATCACATAATCATTCGGCATGATAACTCTACCCAAAATTTAACCTGACACGTCACCAAAGACCATATAGCCTTGCCCAGCCTCTAGAAGTTTCTACATGGGAGCTAAAGTCCAATAGAACTTCAACTCAATAAAGGAAACCTAAAATTTATGATCCAAAATTAAATTCACTCCCTTTAGAGTGAGCGAATACAATAAAAAATCCGATTTGGGGAAATAATTTATGAATTCGTGTTAGTAACCTACCAAACCAAAAAAGATCTATATATCAAAGAAATTTTGTGGTTCCTTTCATGAAATAACTATTCCACATTTTCATGATCAACCGAGATTCCATGTTCTAAGACCATGTTCCCCAATAAATTCACCTCCTGAATAAAAAATTAAAACTTTGATATATTGGTGTCAAGTTAGTGATTCCTCAAGATGTCCAAAAATACTACCAAATGAAGTGCATGAACCTCTTCAGTTTTTGAATAAACCAAGATGCAATCCTTCAATACCACAAAAAATGAGTAGAGATACTAGTGTAAAATCATTTTCATCGATTCCATAAGCACGGTATGATCAGTAGAATGAAAAATGGCATAACAACATACTTAAATTGTCTATACCTTCTATTGAATGTTGTCTTTGGGATATCAGACTACTTATTCATGGGAAGGTAATAATTAGACTAATGATTTATCTAAATGAACCACTTCACCCCTTTTATCCAATCAAAAAAAAATTCAATACGGGGAAAATTACTCTTGTTCTTGAACATAACTTGATTGAACTAACAGTAATCGGCACAAAAGATAAGGGTTCCATTGTGATTCCTGGAGAAAAGAACCGGTGTTTCCCAAGGTGACACACAAGTTTGAATTAATCCATTATAAATCAATTCATCCAACTAATTATGTAGAAACTCTAGTTCAGTTAGTTCCATATAGTAAGAGGGAATAGAAACTAGTTGAGTACCCAACACATAGTTAATAGAGAACTTCACCTCACCCACCAGTAGTGGGATAAATATGTATAATAGAAACACTTCTTGAAACTCAGCATCTACTGTAGGAAATTAATAACAAGATAACTTAACCCCAGGTCCCATTCTCCCTAAAAGACATGATATTCCCCATAAATGGAATTCAATAACACTTAATATTAGAATTTTTATAAGATAATAATTCCATCCTAAGAATGAAATCAATAGGTTTCACTTCAAAAACCAAAAATTCCCAAAAAATTTTGATCGTTAATTCAAGATAAAGTACAAGACACTAGTGCAGAAAACGTTTTTTACGTCGGTTATTTTTAATTTTTTACGTCGGTTTCTAGCCGACGTTAATACGTGCGACGTTATAAATAAGGTTTTTGACGTCGGTTATTTAAAAACCGACGTCAAAAAGCATAAAATCACGATGTTTATCACGTCGGTTATTTTAGAACCGACGTGATAAAGGGCCTGGAGAATGGTTTATCACGTCAGTTATGTTAGAACCGACGTGATAAAAGGCCTGAAGAATGGTTTATCACGTCGGTTATCGAAGAACCGACGTGATAAACTGGGGTGAGGGTGGTTTATCACGTCCGTTCTATAAGAACCGACGTGATAAACCGGGCTGAGCGTGGTTTATCACGTCGGTTCATATAAAACCGACGTGAAAAACCGGGGGAGGGGGTTTATCACGTCGGTTATTGACTAACCGACGTGATAAACCGGTGGGAGGGGGTTTATCACGTCGGTTAGTCAATAACCGACGTGATAAACCCTTGTCCAGGCCGTTTAGCACATCCGTTATTCAATAACCGACGTGCTAAACCATTCTCCAAGCCCTTTATCACGTCGGTTATTAAATAACCAACGTGATAAACCATTCTCCAGGCCTTTTATCACGTCGGTTATTAAATAAAAGACGTGATAAAGTAATTTACAGGCCTTTTATAACGTCGGTTATGAAATAACCGATGTGATAAACCCAATTTTTTTTAAACAGAATGCAATGATCTTCTCTCCACCAGAATCAACCAGAAAATAAATCATGAAATCATACAACAAAAACAGAAGTACATCAAAAATAAGCATGTAAATAGATTACATATAAAACTTACCCACTAGACAGCATCCACCCTCATTTATACCCCATGGACAGCCCTCCCCCACCCTGTTGGAGCCCTCACCCTCATGTATACCCCCTGGAGAGCCCTCCCCCACCCCGTTGGAGCCCTCACCCTCATGTATACCACCTGGACAGCCCTCCCCCACCCCATTGGAGCTCCCACCCTCATGTATACCCCTTGAACAACCCTCCCCCACCCCATTGGAGCCCCCACCACACTCCTGGACTGCCCCCCGACCCCCGGACACCCCCAAACACCCCTCGACAATCCCCCACCCGCCTGAACAGCACCTCCTCACCCCCTCACCCCACTTGACAGCCCCCACCACACCCCTGGACAACCCCCCACCCCTGGACAGCACTCCCACCCCCTGGACCGGCTTCCCACACCCCTGGACATCCCTGCCACCCCCCAAGACTGTCCCCCCACCCCACTGGACAGCCCTCCCAGACCGCTGGACACCCCCAACCCCACTGAGCACACCCCCACACCCTGGGAACCCCTCCCCCACAGACCCAAATCCATACCAGAAGAACCATCAAAAGTAGACCAAAACAAGAAGTAGAGCAAAATTAAACATTCACTTATATAACATTCAAAACTTACACTCTCAACTTCAAAAAAAACTAAATCAAACCTAAACAACTACCAAATAGACAATTAAAACGACAATATTCAAAATTACATTTTACATTACAAACAACTAAAATTCAATCAAACCTGTAAAATAATTTGACCACTCCACTTGTACGTGTTTGATGTCTTCAGCAGTATAGGGTCGAGGGTCATCAAAAAGCTACAAATGAAAAAGAAGATAGTTTACGTGTATAATGAATAAATCAAATTGAAATATGATGGCAAAGTTTAAGAGGAAATCGTACCAGGTCAAAATTCACAACTGTCCCAGTTGTTATTATTTCATACATAAATCTTAACATATAATATCCGCATTCGATGAGGCCATGTTGTTCATGACAATTCTGTTTTGAATGAGTGTAAATTGAATATATTATTTTTATGTAATAAATCAAAAAGTACAATTTATAAATGGAAATTTACCTTCGCCTTTACATATTTGATCTTTGCATTTCTTTTCTTTGTGTTTTTTCGAAAGTAGGCCCATGCACTGTTAGAAAAATAATATTAATGGGGTAAATTTAAAATTTATTATAATATATAAAACTATTGAGAAATTGAAACTTACTTTTCCAATATATTCTTAAAACTTGCCTGCACATCACCATGAACAGAGCATATCCAATAAAGAGCTTTCTCCCTTGGGCAAAAAATCCCTAACATCCAATGATTACTGATAAAAGGAAATTTAATGTTAGTGGTTTTTTATGTTAAAAGATAATTAACTATTTGAGAGAAATGTGTTTCATACCTCTCACAAAAAGGCATCATCCAACATTGTCGGATTATATTCTTTTCAAATGTTTCAGCAATATAAACCATTCTTTGATCCTCAGTCAATGCACATGCTTCAGGGGAAATCAATTGCGGGTCCATGAATCCATATACTTTTGTCAGTTCATTCCTCTAACAAATTTTATAAAGATACCTAATACAAAACATATAAAGTATACATTTTTAATAAATATAACGCAGGGAAAAGGTGTTAAGACTTACATGGAAAAAATTTGCACCACGTTGATGCCCAACTTATCTCCAGTAACAAGCTCCATGATATCAGATTTTGTAATCCCCACAGTTATTTCACGTCTACAAACATGAGATTCCATTGGAAACTCATAAAAACCCAACAACAAATGTGAATATCTTGACAATCTGTCAAGACCACTAAAATCTGTATCTGATGTCATATCCTGTTTTCTTTGTTGTTGTCTATACAGTATTTCTTTACCTTTGAAGTATTCCTGTGAAAAAAAATTGAGAATTATAGTAGTTTTCAAATGATAAAACAACTTTAATAAAAAAATAAAATAAAAGATATAACATCCATACCTCTATGGTAATGAGTCGAAGAAGTCTAGATGGCCAAACTAAAAAATGGCCGATACTCTATCCAACTGTCGCCACCTCATCTGTAGGTAATGGTACCCTAGCTGATCTATCTATAATATCCTGTACAGTGACCCTCTGATTCTCTACCTCTAATTGTTGATGATGAACTTTATCTCCTATACAATATTGTAACACCCCAAGATTTCATAGTGTATTATTTCTTTAAAATAATACAATAACTTGCACTACACGCAACACCGAGTTCAAGCACACCATGACTTACCAAACAAGCCGTTCAAAAGAGGTTATGAATAGTATCAACTAAATTTTAAACTTTATATAATCCTTATAATTTTAGAATCCATATTATGAGTTTCTTAGATATAATGCAAGAACAAATTCATTTTCAGTATTGCACTTTTATCAACTTTTAATAGTGAACCCTTTTCAAATATAATATTTTAAACTTTTTGACTAAATAAGGACATCAAAAATTTAAAATGAAACATCCCAATCTTCCATGGTACGCTTTCCTTTGAATAATACAGTAGTGTGTGTTGTACGCAACTTCGAGTTTTAAAACACACCACAACCAATCAAACTAGCCGTTATGAATAGTAATACCTACTTTTAGAAATTATATATATTTTATATTTTAAAATGGACTTCATTTCTGGATTCTGAATATCGAATTTAGCCTAAGGTGAAATTTTGGTACTTTTCGGATAACTTTCATATTTTGATGAATAGTGAAAATTACTAAATTTTAATTAAAAACTACTTTTTTAATCAAAATAATTAATAGTGATAAATTATGAATTTTAGTAGTTTTAAAGTATATTTAGAATATATTTTTACCATTTAATATAATGTTGGTCATTGGACATAATTTTACAATTAAACCGAATATAAACAAGTGTCAATCTTTTGATAGTTATTATCTCTTAAAAACACGCTTTTTGTTTTGACAGCGGGAATTAATTTTAAATTAATTTCTGCCACTTATGTGTTTTTAATTTAGGAAAATGGATTCCATATTTGGAATCAGGATGTTCAAATTGTGTAAATAGGTAACTTTTATTTTTAGACATTTTGAATAATTACTGCGGTAAATATTTTATTTACCATGGTTAAGGGTAAATCCGGTAAATAAGGGTTAAAAAATAATATTATAATAATACTAAATTACACTAAAACGTGTCTTAGCCCTATTGGTTGATACATGGTCGACCATGGACATCTTTGGGTCGATTTTGGGACCCCATGGATCCACTTGTATGTGATAATGACACTTTATTTTAATTAAGTTAAAATGAATACAAAAATGACACAAGCATATATATTTTAGCAAAACAATTGTTACATAGGGTTATATATGTTGGATTTTAGATTATAAATATTCATTAGAAAGATAAAAAGATTTCCTACATAATTATAGTTTATTTATAATTTTTAGACATTAAATAATTTATTTTATTTATGACACAATGATGATGTAGTAATAACTATAATAGTGAAAAAATTAAAATAATTGATTTTATAAATACCCAAATAAATATAATATGAAACTTTCAATGAATTAAACTAATTTTCTAGGATAATATGATATATTAGGATTGAGTTAATTGACTTTGTTCGAAGTAATAAATCTGTTATGAGTTTCACAAAAATTAACTATTGAATAGTGTCAAAATTGACATAAAATAGTTCTTAAAACAAATATTATATTATTAGTTGATATTAAATTCCATAAAATCTAAGGATCGTCCAAGAGACTTATATCATGATAGTTTCATCATTAATGGACCACTTGGGGGTCTCTTGGATGTATTTAGTAATTTTATTAACCATATTATATAAAAATACAAAGAGACATTGTAAAAGTGAAACTAATTAACTTAGAGTTAATACTTAAAGATAAGGTTAATATAAGTACCCAAACCTGTCTAAATCCTATTGGTTGAGTTGTTTTAGAACCAGCCCCACATTAAACTTTTAATAATAAACTTTTGATCCATTAGAAACCGAAAATGAATTTATTAAAAATTAATATTTCTAGCTTTTCCAAAGGTGCCCATCACTCCTCTTATAAAAGGGAACTCCTCCTTCTCATTTATTCACACCTTCAAAGCCTTTTGGTTCGTCCAAACTCTGCCAAAATACTCTCCCAACTTCCCTCACTACAACCGAGAGGCCTTAGTTTGATCAGAAATCCAACCTAAGGAGCCCTTTTGATCAAATCAAAAGGAAGAACCCGAAGAAGAGGTAATGATTTCACCACCCTTTTCTAAGTTCATTTCTTCTTCCACTTCCTCTTCCTTTGTTGTTACCATTCTAAAATAATAAATCCAGTATCATATATATATTTTTATGTTATTATAAATATGGTACAACCATATTCAGTATTCTATCCACCCTTTGAATAACATGTCACCATACGTGCGTACGTACGGCTTACCGTCTCCACGTCGTGGTGTAATTGTTATTCAATATAATATTATTTGGATGGTATAATAATGATGTGTAACTCATGTAAATAATAAATATAACATGTTAAGGATTCTTTATATATGATATACCATCCATTTATATATTATTTTAATATCAAAAGAATGATATTGTCGCTCGTGCGTACGTACGGACTACCGTCTCCACGAACGCGATGAGATTCATTCTCCATCGTATCCATTCAAGTATAATTATCATTTAATGATTTAAAAAATGATGTTTAAGGACTTGATATCATTCTGGATATGAATAATATACAACCTATCCTTTACAAACATGTCTTACGTAACAAAACATATAAAAGAAAACAAGTAAGTTAACACCCGAAACAACGATAATACTAAGATATTATTATCAAATCAATATTAAAAGATCATATATGATATCATATTAATGTATATGATTCTTGTATAATTTAATAACAATTATTTCACCATTATACAGGAGGCTAACCTACCCCCACCAAGGAAAAGTACAAGGTAAGGGGTTTTCATCTCACTCCGTATTCCCGTGAGATTCATGCCATATTGCCACCATCACCTTTTGTGTGGTGTATGTACTGCCCATAATTATATTCTTTGTGTAATACACTCTAATTTATGTGTATTTAAATATTCATTATATGATACCTCTTTTATGGGTTGTATGTTTCATATGTTACCAAATTGGTAAGGGTTATTTCACAATCTCTTCATTATCCGAGGTTGTTTATATGTAATAATCTACTGGGATCACTTTATCATCCACATCCAAGTTTCTTCAAAATGTATTTCAAAACATTTTTATTATTTTCAAGAATATGGGTTAAAGTCATTTATACCCTTGTTTGACTTTTTATAAGAGGAATCTTTCCGTCGTTTTCAAAACAAGGTCCTTTTTAACCTTTTCGACAGAATTAAGGTAAGAATGTTTTTTTAACTTATACGGCGAGTGCGGTTATTTTCTGCCGTTATAAAATCTTAAAAGTTTTCCTTACAAGATTATAAGAATATTTTCAAATAAAATGTTTTATTTTATATGGATCTTAAATGATTTCAAAATAAAAGGAGATATTTCTTTAAAAAGAATATTGATTTCATCTATGTCAACATCCATTGATGGATTTTAAGATTATTTGAAGTTGATTTATTATGATACAAAACTTCTATATTGTATTGAAGGTTTTGTGATATGTTTGACTGTGGATGTGCTATTTTTATACCATTCATAGTTTATGATGAAATTATTTACATTTCGTATGCTAGTTTTAATACGAATGTTTATGTTATGTTTAAACCTTTTCATATGGGAATGCATTGGACTTAGTAAGTGACGGGTGGAGCCCGCTATAGCTCCTCGATGCATCGGTAGGTCTCATGAGACAAACTAGTGTCTTGGCACAAGGCCTTGACAAAATCTTATTTGTACTCTTGGCACGAGGGCTTGACTATGTGGTTATGATAGTCTGGCATTATGCATTCCAACATTATGAAAGTGGTTATTGATTTTGCATGTGATTATTCGATTAGTAGAATATCCATGTGAATAAGTAAATGGAATTATTTCATTTTATTTATGCCATACCATGTTGAAAGTTCAAGTTTGAAAGGCTTTTGTTTTATTTATACATTGCCTTAAATGTTTATTCTTATTTATGAACGTTTCCGCTATATTGTTATCCTTACTGGTCATTTGAGCTCACCCCTTTTCTATGTTTTATTTCTCCTAGGAAGTGAAGAAGTAAATTATGAATGACCTACAGGGATATTATGTGGGGATATGAGTGTGGATTATGGAGACATTATGTAGTTGTAGTAGTTTTTCATTTTATGATGTAATGTAAAACTTATGAATATATCTAGTGTTTCCAAGGCTACTAAACAAATCGGTCATTCGATATTTGATCTTTCTTGTGATCATGCCAATGTTATGTAATAATGCACCGACTCTGGGTAACTAGGGTCGGGGCATTACAGTTGGTATCAGAGGAAGTTTAGTACAAACCTTGGAAGCTATATTTAGATAAACTCTGATTAGAGCACGTAGACCTAAGATGAACTTTGAGGATTAGTGTAGAAGAACTTCCTAGAATTTTGGTATTGTAGAGATTTTGTGAGTTTTCCGAGCAATACATCCCTGTCTGGATACGAGCAGGTAGAGGCGGCTCTGGCACAGATGTACCTAGGGGTAAAACCTGAAAACACCGCTTTGAGCTAGACTCGAACGGAAACTGGTGCACGACAACGGGCCTTGCTGCACTCTTGGTTACGACACTCCCGGGGGATATGCTTAGGATAACTCTCATTTTCTTTACAAATAATTATGAAGGGTTTATGAGTATATACATCCTCAAAGGAGACATTTTTATGATTATGGATTATATCCATAAATAGTTCAATTTATGTTAAGTGTTTTATAAGTATGGGATTATGTATTTTGATTCATAAACTGATCTAGTGTATGCCATTGTTTAGAAATGGCGCCCAGTAGAAGGAATGAGAACTCCAGAAATGCACATGATCCAAAGAGAAGGAAGGATCATATCTTTCATGGTCTTAAGCTAGAATTTATAAGAGAAATAGTCTCCCATGTATTATCATCATATGAAGAAATAATATCATGTGTTGATAAGATAAGTAAAGATTTTACTGAGTCTTATGGCTTTGAAGGGAAGCAAGAGAAGAAACGGATGGAAGAGAGAAAGATGGATAAAGGGGAGAGGGAAAATAAGAATTTTCCTATATGTGGTAACTGTGGAAAGAAACACCCTGGAACTTGCCTGAAAGGAATGGGAGTTTGTTATAAGTGTGGAGGAAAAAGGCACAAAGTACGTGACTGCAAGGGTAAGAAAATGGTTTCAAATGTACAATGCTTCATTTGCAAAGAGTTTGGACACTACGCGAACCTATGTCCCAGTCATCAGACTATGCCGCAAATGATGCTATTGGATAATAATCAAGTTATGATACTACCACAGATGAAGAGGAATGATTAGAGTTCTTATGTTGATTATATCAATTGAGTGTTGTATCAACAATGTACTTGTTATAATAATTATGGAGTATATAAGGATTTTACTGCAGTACTATTTCATTAAGGACTTGAGATTGTGTGGAACAAAGAAAAGTGACTCAATAGCAGTATAAATTTTTGGAAAATATATGGTTCAGAGAATGATAAACCATAATATAGTTCTGATACCGAGGTAGTGATTTTGGAATAATACATGATTGATTTGGATAAATTATATTGGATATTCTTGACTACCTTGAAACTGATTAATGATTTGTATATTCCATCATTCTTGGGGTTTAAAACATTTTTGGATTGATGATGTATATCCAGCATTCTATATGGAATAAGGGAGCATGAATGTAATCAATAAGGAATATGGTAATTCAGGATGTTTCAGTGTATTAAAAGAATACATGATGAAGTTATTCATATGATATTACAGGGTAAAAATGATCTACATTATGTTTAACTTCCATATAAATGTTGGACTTTGAGTTTGGACAGAAGTATTTTGGATAGTTCTAGTTTAGATTACTTTGGATTGCCATAAAAGGACAACCCGGAAGTCGGGTGGCAACCCCTCGCGTCCGGCAAGGCTGCGAGACTTGAACCCGCAACCGAAGGGCGACAAGGGTGTATCACCTACCAATGGCCCAAGAGATGTCCTGGATTAAATAATGTAGTTTTTTTTAAAAGATCTTTTAGATGAATTATAAATTCATTTATTTTGGAACCCTGTACGAATAGTATAAATAGAATTTTTTTTACGTTCTATTATCTTTTAGAGTGAAAGATGAGTTTGCGGTAGAAATTTATTAATGGACAAAACACTAATTATAAAGTAAGTATATCTCCTTATGATCTTACCCAATCTCATAAATAAATTCCTCAACATTAAGAAAAGTAACTTAGAACAAAAATGTTGTCCTAGATGGTACCTTAAATCATCACTAATTTATGGCTTTGGGATTTTTGGCCTTTTCATAGCCATGTTCTCTACAACTCTCCATCATATAATTGATGGTTAGATATCTCTCCCATATCCATATTTTCCTACATGGAACCCTATTATGTGTTATTTTCGGTAATCTTCATACTTTCCACTCTTTGTTTTAAATAGAGCCCTCATTAATTCATTTTTCGATGTGGGATTTCAACTAAGATATTTTGAAATATCAAAAATGTGTTATCCCAATACCCTATGTGTTGTTGAACTGATGGTATTTCAAATCATCATAGATTGATGAGTTTAAGGACCTCAATTTTATACTTGTTTGTGATTGATGACCTCAATCACTACCTATAAATATTTACGTTTTTCCTCCAATTATATGTCTCTAATTTCCACCAATGTTCTCCTAATCAAGATCATAATTTGGTGGTGACCCTTTCATTTCTCATTTCCTCATATTAAGACTAAATTTTAGTAACCCAATTTCCGATGTGGGTTTTCCCACAAGGATATTTTTTTTATTTTCAACCTTTTATTTTCGAAGAACAATTTCAAATTGCGAGGACGCAATTTATTGAAGGAGGGGAGAATGTAACACCCCAAGATTTCATAGTGTGTTATTTCTTTAAAATAATACAATAACTTGCACTACACGCAACACCGAGTTCAAGCACACCATGACTTACCAAACAAGCCGTTCAAAAGAGGTTATGAATAGTATTAACTAAATTTTAAACTTTATATAATCCTTATAATTTTAGAATCCATATTATGAGTTTCTTAGATATAATGCAAGAACAAATTCATTTTCAGTATTGCACTTTTATCAACTTTTAATAGTGAACCCTTTTTAAATACAATATTTTAAACTTTTTGACTAAATGGGGACATAAAAAATTTAAAATGAAACATCCCAAGCTTCCACGGTACGCTTTCCTTTGAATAATACAGTAGTGTGTGTTGTACGCAATTTCGAGTTTTAACACACACCACAACCAATCAAACTAGCCGTTATGAATAGTAATACATAATTTTAGAAATTATATATATTTTATATTTTAAAATGGACTTCATTTCTGGATTCGGAATATCGAATTTAGCCTAAGGTGAAATTTTGGTACTTTTCGGATAACTTTCATATTTTGATGAATAGTGAAAATTACTAAATTTTAATTAAAAACAATTTTTTTAATAAAAATAATTAATAGTGATAAATTATGAATTTTAGTAGTTTTAAAGTATATTTAGAATATATTTTTACCATTTAATATAATGTTGGTCATTGGACATAATTTTACAATTAAACCTAACATAAACAAGTGTCAATCTTTTGATAGTTATTATCTCTTAAAAACACGCTTTTTGTTTTGACAGCAAGAATTAATTTTAAATTAATTTCTGCCACTTCTGTGTTTTGAATTTAGGAAAATTGATTCCATATTTGGAATCAGGATTTTCAAATTGTGTAAATAGGTAACTTTTATTTTTAGACATTTTGAATAATTACTGCGGTAAATATTTTATTTACCATGGCTAAGGGTAAATCCGGTAAATAAGGGTTAAAAAATAATATTATAATAATACTAAATTACCCTAAAACGTGTCTTAACCCTATTTGTTGATACATGGTATACCATGGACATATTTGGGTCGATTTTGGGACCCCATGGATCCACTTGTAAGTGATAATGACACTTTATTTTAATTAAGTTAAAATTAATACAAAAATGACACAAGCATATATCGTTTAGAAAAACAATTGTTACATAGGGTTATATATGTTGGATTTTAGATTATAAATATTCATTCGAAAGATAAAAAGATTTCCTACATAATGATATTTTATTTATAATTTTTAGACATTAAATAATTTATTTTATTTATGACACAATGATGATGCAGTAATTACTATAATAGTGAAAAAATTAAAATAGTTGATATTATAAATACCCAAATAAATATAATATGAAACTTTTAATGAATTAAACTAATTTTCTAGGATAATATGATATATTAGGATTGATTTAATTGACTTTGTTAGAAGTAATCAATCTGTTATGAGTTTCACAAAAATAAACTATTGAATAGTGTCAAAATTGACATAAAAGAGTTCTTAAAACAAATATTATATTATTAATTGATATTAAATTCCTAAAAATCTAAGGTTCGGCCAAGAGACTTATATCATGATATATTCATCATTAATTGACCACTTGGGGGTCTCTTGGATGTATGTAGTAAGTTTATTAACCATATTATATAAAAATACAAAGAGACATTGCAAAAGTGAAACTAATTAACTTAGAGTTAATACCTAAAGATAAGGTTAATATAAGTACCCAAACCTGTCTAAATCCTATTGGTTGAGTTGTGTTCTACCCATACCCACCTTAACCTTTTAATAATCAACTTTTGATCCATTAGAAACCGAAAATGAATTTATTATAAATTAATATTTCTAGCTTTTCCAAAGGTTCCCCTCACCCCTCTTATAAAAGGGAACTCCTCCTTCTCATTTCTTCACACCTTAAAAGCCTTTTGGTTCAGCCAAAAACTGCCCAAATACTCTCCCAACTTCCCTCACTACAACCTAGGGTCCTTAGTTTGATCAGAAAGCCAACCTAAGGAGCCCTTTTGATCAAATCAAAAGGAAGAACCCGAAGAAGAGGTAATGATTTCACCACCCTTTTCTAAGTTCATTTCTTCTTCCACTTCTTATTCCTTTGTTGTTACCATTCTAAAATAATAAATCCAGTATCATATATATACTGTGATGTTATTATAAATATGGTACAACCATATTCAGTATTCTATCCACCCTTTGAATAACATGTCACCATACGTGCGTACGTACGGCTTACCGTCTCCACGTCGTGGTGTAATTGTTATTCAATATAATATTATTTGGATGGTATAATAATGATGTGTAACTCATGTAAATAATAAATATAACATGTTAAGGATTCTGTATATATGATATACCATCCATTTATATATTTTTTTAATATCAAAAGAATGATTTTGTCGCTCGTGCGTACGTACGGACTACCGTCTCCATGAACGCGATGAGATTCATTCTCCATCGTATACATTCAAGTATAATTATCATTTGATGATTTAAAAAATTATGTTTAAGGACTTTATATCATTATGGATATGAATAATATACAACCTATCCTTTACAAACATGTCTTACGTAACAAAACATATAAAAGAATACAAGTAAGTTAACACCCGAAACAACGATAATACTAAGATATTATTATCAAATCAATATTAAAAGATCATATATGATATCATATTAATGTATATGATTCTTGTATAATTTAATAACAATTATTTCACCATTATACAGGAGGTTAACCTACCCCAACCAAGGAAAAGTACAAGGTAAGGGGTTTTCATCTCACTCCTTATTCCCGTGAGATTCATGCGATATTGCCACCATCACCTTTTGTGTGGTGTATGTACTTCCCATAATTATATTCTTTGTGTAATACACTCTAATTTATGTGTATTTACATATTCATTATATGATACCTCTTTTATGGGTTGTAAGTTTCATATGTTACCAAATTGGTAAGGGTTATTTCACAATCTCTTCATTATCCGAGGTTGTTTATATGTAATAATCTACTGGGATCTCTTTATCATCCACATCCATGTTTCTTCAAAATGTATTTCAAAACATTTTTATTATTTACAAGAATATGGGTTAATGTCATTTATACCCTTGTTTGACTTTTTATAAGAGGAATCTTTCCGTCGTTTTCAAAACAAGGTCCTTTTTAACCTTTTCGGCAGAATTAAGGTAAGAATGTTTTTTTAACGTATACGGCGAGTGCGGTTATTTTCTGCCGTTATAAAATCTTCAAAGTTTTCCTTACATGCTTATAAGAATATTTTCAAAGAAAATGTTTTATTTTATATGGATCTTAAATGATTTCAAAGTAAAAGGAGATATTTCTTTAAAAAGAATATTGATTTCATCTATGTCAACATCCTTTGATGGATTTTAAGATTATTTGAAGTTGATTTATTATGATACAAAACTTCTATATTGTATTGAAGGTTTTGTGATATGTTTGAATGTGGATGTGATATTTTTATACCATTCATAGTTTATGATGAAATTATTTACATTTCGTATGCTAGTTTTAATACGAATTTTTATGTTATGTTTAAACATTTTCATATGGGAATGCATTGGACATAGTAATTGACGGGTGGAGCCCGCTATAGCTCCTCGATGCATCGGTAGGTCTCATGAGACAAACTAGTTTCTTGGCACAAGGCCTTGACAAAATCTTATTTGTAGTCTTGGCACGAGGCCTTGACTATGTGGTTATGATAGTCTGGCATTATGCATTCCAACATTATGAAATTGGTTATTGATTTTTCATGTGATTATTAGATTAGTAGAATATACATGTGAATAAGTAAATGGCATTATTTCATTTTATTTATGCCATACCATGTTGAAAGTTCAAGTTTGAAAGGCTTTTGTTTTAGTTATACATTTCCTTAAATGTTTATTTTTATTAATGAAAGTTTCTGCTATATTGTTATCCTTACTGGGCATTTGAGCTCACCCCTTTTCTATGTTTTATTTCTCCCAGGAAGTGAAGAAGTAAATTATGAATGATCTGCAGGGATATTATGTGGGGATATGAGTGTGGATTATGGAGACATTATGTTGTTGTAGTAGTTTTTCATTTTATGATGTAATGTAAAACTTATGAATATATCTAGTGTTTCCAAGGCTACTAAACCAATCGGTCTTTCGAGATTTGATCTTTCTTGTGATCATGCCAATGTTATGTAATAATGCACCGACTCTGGGAAACTAGGGTCGGGGCGTTACAAATATACCAACCCGTGTGATACTATATGATGTTGAGAATCATCAACATAAAACTTGCAATATGTAGGAAGCTGCGGCGGAGGCGTAGGATAAAAAATGGGGTCCGCAGGCTGAGGTGGGGGAGTGGGAGCTACTGGCGGAGGTGGAGGATAAATAATGGGGTCTGCAGGGGGAGGTGGAGGAGTGGGAGCTGCAGTCTGAAATTGTCTTTTCATTTCTGCAAACATAGACTGCACTGAATCTCTAATCTTGTCTTCCATCGTCGCATTAATATTTTGAACTTTAGCCTCCAAGGATTCTAATTTTTTTTATAAACCCCCTCAATGTTAGAAGTTGAAGAACGTGGAAACACTTTTCTTACCGATACACCTGTCAGATATCCTCTTACACGACCAGGATGTTCGGGCCTTCCCAATGCGGCAAATAAAATATCTTCCCTCCCAGTAGTTGTAAATGTCCCCTCTGAACTTTGCTCCTCAAGAGAGTCTTGTATTAATTAATTGAATATTTCTGTAATGATTGAAACTTATATGAAGAAAAAAGTTAACTTAAATAAATTAAATAGATATCTTACAATCCTCTCAGCTACGATTCTCGATTCTTCCGAAAGATATTGCCATTTTTTCCCTTCCGATCTCTCTTCCGTTTTTCATGTCTAGATGGAGGGGATGGAGGGGCCAACTCTCCAGAGCTTGAAGACTCAGCTCTTAGTTGTTGAAATTTTTCCGCTATCATTTTTTCTTCCAATAATGTATACCCTCCCCAAGATAAACTATGAGGGTATAAATTTTTAGATTGGATCTCCTGATGAGCTTTCCTTGTTTGCTGTAATTTAAGAATAATAAATCATTAACAAAACATTAATAAAATCATTTATATAAGAAAGTATATAAAAGTTTACATTACCCTTACCAGAAATGACTCTTTTTCTCTACTTTCAAAAAACGGTCTCCATGTGTCTTCATCTATAAAAGGATATATACGACATGGATTGTCATGACTCCTATGACCATAAATGAAATCAGATGTGAGGGTTGATTTGAAATCCCTCCATCTCCTGGTAGCCAACGATAAGCATTTCTTCCTGACTCCTCCAGTGTCAGGAATATCAAATGTCATCTGATAAAGAAGAGGTTAAACATATTATATATACCATAAACATTAAAATAATGGTCAAACAATGACAAAAGATCTTACCAAAATCGTCTCCCACAACTGAGAGATAACCACTTTATCCACACCTCTCTAATCATCATACAGAATGCTTACTTTGGTCTTAGCCTGAGTTGCAACAAAACTCTTAAAATCTTTGGCATTCGGACCTCTAGGAATATCATCATCATCAAACTCAACTACTATCATCTGATCCTGCGTACGGGCAAGAGATAATTTTGGTAAACGTGTGCAACCACGTTTACCAACCATTGAACTCTTTGTCGTAATAGGAGCATGTGAATGTTCATCCCCAGAGGTATGACCAGCAATATGCTCCTCCCCAGAATCATGTGGTTGATCATCTGAATGAACTGTCATTATCCTTCAATTCAAAAAAAGAAACGCCAGTTCACAAATATACAAATTCAAATATTTTAATACTACTGTAATCAGAAAATAGAAAAGTGTACTAGGTTACATAATAGTAAACATTGGTAATATGGTAAGCATGTTAAACAATGGTAAAGATGGAAAAGATGGTCAAGATGGTCAAGATGGTCAAGATGGTCAAGATGGTCAAGATGGTAAAAAATGGTAAAAATGGCAAACCTGGTAAACATTTTAAACATGGTAAATTAATTGTCAGTGAACAAAAATAAGCATTTTAAAATTCATGTAATGGTTATAAACTGTTGGTTCGTAGAGCATTTCTTTCGGTCTGGGTTCCACCGGCTGGCCGGTGGTCATCCACCGGTTGGCCGGTGTCACCAGGCAGTGGGCAAGCCTACTGTCTGGGTCCTCCGGCTGGTCGGTGGGCAAGAACCGGTTGGCTGGTGCCCATACCGGCTGGCCGGTGTCACCAGGCAGTGGGCAAGCCTACTGCCTTGCCCTCCGGCTGGCCGTTGGGCAAGAACCGGTTGGCTGGTGCCCATACCGGCTGGCCGGTGCGCTAACACCGGCTGACCGCTGGCTCTGGCAGAAAGCAATGCTTCTGCCAGAGACCACCGGTTGGCCGGTAGACTCAGAGAGTCAATATCAGCCTTCTTGGGCCAACTCCTAGGCAACCTTTTTCCTAGCATCAAAACACTTGAAAACAAGTTATAACACGATGAGAGTGATTGTGATCATTAAAATCCAAGAGAGAGGGGTACAACAATAAACATGATAAAGTAAACTAAACAAACTTATAACAAACAATAACATATACTTATTTTATTTTAAAACATGTTTTAATAAATAAAAAACTTACAATATCTAACATTTATGGAAAAAATAAATGTAAACAAGAAATAAACATATGTTACCTGTAATTTTAGGAATGTACAGATGGATTGTTTTCCCAAATTCCTTCGTCGTGATCATTCCTTATGGCACAAACTATGTCTTCAACATGATCGTCATTATGTTCTGTTAATATTTCCATTGAAGTAGGGATATCACATAAATCAGCATATTCATCAAGTTCATCCTCACCAACATATTTTTTTTTCTTGTAAAACAACAGCCCACTGCAAATCTGATTGATCTACTACATAAAAAATTTGTTTTGCATGTGTTTCCATTATAAATGAATCAGCTGTGTCTTCCAATCTATTCAGATTAACAAGTGTCATTCCAAATTCATCATGTCTGACACTGTTGTTACCGTTAAACCATTTACAGTTAAAAACGGGAACTTTAATTTTAATGTAATCAACCTCCCATATGTCTTCAATCACTCCATAATATGCATTTGATGCAGAAATTGGGTTTTTGTCCTTAGCACTCGAAAAATGCATTGCTTCTGCAAACACCAATACACCACTATTCTGAACCGCACTTCTGGTGTCCTGAGCTTTTGTATGAAATGTATAACCATTAATGTCATAACCAGACCACGTTATCACATTTAAACATGGACCACCCACTATCCATTTTAATGTCTCTGATACATCTGATCTACCAAGCAAAGCCTTTTTAATCCATGACAAAAAAGTTTTTTTGTGCTCATTCAAAATCCACATTTCTTTCCTCTTTAGATGACATTATTTCAACTCATTAATGTGCAATGTGATATATGGTTGAGCATCAGCTATGTTCTTCCAGATGTATGATTCTAACTTCTTTATCTATTCAGCTGACAATGATTTGACTTTCAAGACGTGAATCCCCTTTCCCTCATTATTAACTCATTCATGGCGAGATGGAGGCAAACCAATGTGTTGCGCCGCAGCCAAGTAGCTCGTACAAAACTCTGCTACCTCCTCAGAAATATACTTTTCAATAATGGAGGCTTCAGGTCGATATATATTTTTAACATACCCCTTTAATATTTTCATATACCTTTCAAAAGGATACATCCAACGAAGATATATAGGTCCACGAAGCTTTATTTCTCGAACCAGATGAATCATTAAATGCACCATTATATCAAAAAAAGTTGGAGGAAAATACATTTCCAATTGACAAAATATTAAAATTGCATCCTTTTCCAAAATGTTCAAAGCATTCACATCAATCGCCTTGTTACAAATTGAATTGAAAAAATAACACAACTTCATTATAGTCTTTCTGACACGAATGGGAAATATTCCACGCAATGCAACTGGTAGAATTTGTTGCATCATGACATGACAATCATGTGATTTCATACCTATCAACTTCAAGTCCTTCATTGAGACAAAAAATTTTACATTAGAAGAATAACCTTGAGTCACTTTGGTATCATGAAGACACTGACAGAAGCTAATTTTCTCCCTCTTCGATAATGTATGACAAGCCGGGGGAAGAAATGTTCGTCTTCCTTTAGGAGTGGGAGCTAACTCCAAACATATTCCCATTGATAGTAAGTCTAATCTTGCATTCAACCCATATTTAGTCTTTCCTTTAATATCTAACAATGTTCCAATCAAAGAATCACAGATATTCTTCTCCACGTGCATGACATCAATATTATGTTTAACTTCATGATACCGCCAATATGGTAGCTCAAAAAATATTCACCTTTTCTTCCAAATATGTCTATCATTACCAGGTCTCTATGTCTTTCCCAATGTCACGTCAAGGTTTTTCACCCTCTCAAAATACAAGTCATGGGATAAAAGATTTGGAGCAGTATCAAATTCTTGTGATCCATTAAATGCCTTTTTTAGTCTTCTATAAGGGTGTTCCATAGGCAAAACTTTCGATGACCCATGTACACTGTTTTCCTCCCATGATGCAATTGACAATAGGACGTCTGTTGTTCGCAAATTGTACATGCTTTATGCCCTTTACAACTGTATCTAGACAAATTTCCATACGCTGGGAAGTCATTTATAGTGAACAGAAGCACTGCATGCAGTTGAAAATATTCCATTTTATAAGAATCATACACCCTAATACCATCAGCCCATAACAGTTTCAAATCATCAATCAACGGTGACAAGTAAACATCAATATCATTACTGGGTTGCTTTGGACCAGAGATCATTGTACTCAACATGACATATTTGCGCTTCATACAAACTTCAGGAGAAAGGTTGTAAATTACCAATAAAACAGGCCATGAACTATGTGTGCTACTGAGTGTTCGGTATGGATTCATTCCATCTGTGCACAACCCTAGTCTGAGATTTCTTATTTCTTTTCCAAATGTAGAATACTGCGCATCAATTTTCTTCCATTGTGGACAATCAGCTGGATGACGTATTTTTACATCACATACCCGCTCTTCAGCATGCCATCTTAACCTTTTTTCATCATGTGAATTAGCAAATAAACATTTGAAACGATCGATTATAGGAAGATACAAAAATACCTTTGAAGGGAGCTTTGTAATCTCTACATCACCCTGTGATTTTTCTTTCACCTTATACCGTTATGTCCCACATTTTGGACACTCTGACATAAATTCATTTTCCTTCCTATATATAATGCAGTCATTCGGACAGGCATGTATTTTCTTGTATCCCAATCCCATAGGGCATAATATTTTCTTGGCATTGTAATGTGAATCTGGAAGATCGTTATCTTTTGGAAGAATGTCTTTCATCAATTGTATCAGCTCTGTAAAACTTCTGTCACTCCATCCATGCTTCGCCTTTAGGTTAAGCAATCTTAACACCACCGACAGAACCGTAAAATCTGTACAACTGGGATATAATGGTTTTTCAGCATCACCATATAGACGTGAAACTGTCGGTTCTATCTCAATTTGTTCTGCTATAATATCGCGAATCATTTCTTCAATTCCATCGGAGTTACCATCTTGGGAATCATCATCATCAGTGACATTCCGTCCAGTCTCACCATGCCAAATCCAAGGGCTGTAACTCGGATTAAAACCATGACATATCAGATGATCTTTTATCTCTCTACTTTTCAACTTCTTCATATTCAAACATTTCAGGCATGGACAGAAAAAATGTCACTACTTGGAACATTTTGTTTTGAAAATTCCAAAAAGGCATCAACACCTTCCTCAAATTCATTTCTCATTCGATGTGCCGTAATCCAACTTCGACTCGTTATTACCTATAACAAATATCAACAAAAAATCTATATTTTTAAGATAAGAAAAAACATGTTTATATGAAAAAAATCATAATTTGAATGTAAAACAATTTAAAATATAAAACAAATCTTGAAAGTAGTAGTAGTTTTCATAAGTACCCAACACCAATTAGCTATACATCGTAAGTGTCATGTTAAAAATATGAATATAGACCATTTGTTTTATGTTTAATAATATTTCCATATTATCTGATCATTCTGATTATATATTAGAATTACTATATCCTTTTGATCCGATATATAATCTAAGGACATTAATATTTCTTTAGAAAAATTAATGTTAATATCATGGTAATGTAAAAAAAAAGTATATGTCGAACTATATATATGTAATACCAATAAAAAAATAAATATGTGTTTGGCCTGGGTTTCACACATAAATCAACTCATCTCACAGATTAAATTTTTGAATCATCCTACATAATACTTATTTTTATAACTTAGGGAATGAAAATAATAATGTTGTTGGAAGAATGGAACGTTACAGTACCACCCATTATTTTTCAGATTTTGCTGAAGCTAATCCACAATGTTTTAATAATCATTTGCGAGTTGAATGTTGCGAGTTGAATGAACATAATAACCATTTGCAATAAAAAAAATTCCACGAGATTCATAAACGAACGAAAACCACATCAAGAATCGAAACAAAAACGGATGAAATAAATTCGTGGAAGGCTTACTTGAATGTCGCGAGTTGAGATGATAGATCCGAGAGCAGTGAAGAAGATAAACAATGAATCCAAAATGAGTGTAATGCAGGCGATCGGCGAGAAGATTAGAGTTTACCGCGCGAGAGAGAGACGAGTCGGCGACTGTCAATCGAAAAAATCGTAAATGACAGAACACATGCTTTAATTTTTATAAATGCTTTTTAACATCGGTTATATAATAACCGACGTTATAAAATATTTTTAAGATTTTTTACATCGGTTATTTTATAACCGACATAAAAAACCCCCGGGTGCTTTGGTTTTTTACGTCGGTTATCAAATAACCGACGTAAAAAACCCCCCGCGCATTGATTTGTTACGTCGGTTATCAAATAACCGACGTAAAAACCCAACAGGCGCGATTTGTAATGTCGGTTACTAAAATAACCGACGTGAAAAGTATACTCGCTGCATTGTTACGTTGGTTATATATAATCGACGTAAAAAATGGTGACGTAAAAAATGATTTCTGCACTAGTGAGAGGGGCATCAGAGAGCTTATCCTCTACTTTTCCTAAGAGGAGTTTCAATTTCCATCACATAAGGAATGAGATTATTAGTGTGGGTTGGTAAAAAATAATAATAGTAACTAGTTTCAATTAAATTAGACTCTAAATATGAATCAATAGTAATGGTATCTCTTAATATCATAGGACCCACAATAGTTCCCACTAAAGACTCATCGACTACATGAACTTGCTTCATTCCCAATGATTATGGATGGAACCCCATTATTCTAAAATAATCTAATTGCATCAAAGATCCTCTTAGTACTATCAATATCATGTCCCTATTCTTTTTATTAAAACCATGGTAAAACCTTTACAAGTGACTTGATCATATGCATTAGCTAAAAAATTTCACTATTTTCAAGAAGACATGATTTGAGTGCCAAACCACTCCACATGGGAACAAAGTGAGTGGACCATTACTAGACACTATATATGATATATTTTAATATTTGTTTCAATGAATTCCACCACTATGTCCACTGTATACCTCATTATGCTTTTTCCCCTTAATGGAATTTTTAAAGATTCCACTAAGAGTAGGAGGAAATCTAGGCAACCCTGACTTACTATCCAGGTCAATTTCAACCATTGAGCCTATTACAAAATATTATCATATTTGTTAATCTTCCACATAAAGGCCATATAACATATATTTGATCGTACACAAATCTAAAATCTCTGAGCCTTTAGTTTCTTGTTCGACACTAGATTAGGTGGAAATTGAGAAAGTTCATCAAAATGATTTGCATATGGAGTCACTGATCAGTTGCCTTGGTGAAGGTTTAGATACTCTATATAATTATCCAACAACATATATTCTAGATTTAACTGATATTTAAAAAGATTTTTCAATTCCTTCCACTCCAAGACCTCATTTCACCTCTCTATAATTATAACATCCCATTTTCTCATTATAAGGCTCTCAAGATTAAATATAGAGAACTTTAGTTTAATAGAATCGGGTGTCTCTATAAACTCAAAGATTCATTAAATATTCCCCTTCCAATACTCCTCCTCCTAAGTATCATTCATTCCTTATAATAATGGTGGTTCTTGATGAAGAAACTCATAGTCTATATCTCTTGTATTGGACATTTGAGGTGAAGGTTCTGGGCACGGTTGAAATGTCTGATGGATAGTGCCCAACTTGGATTTTTTCCATAATTGATGATCAATATGTGATCTATGTGATGATAAATTCCAATATTAATGAAATTTAATCAAATAAATAAACAATGGATAATTACACTAGAACTGAGGGAGAGGGTCATCACATATTATTTAAAATTAATTTAATTAAATAATGAATTACATTGATGGAATTCTTTCTTCATTGATGAATCTGGTAATAGATAGTGGTCCAAAATTGATGAAATTTAGAAACCAAGTGTTGATTTTCTCTATATGTGTTCCAAAAGTGTTCAAAAATCTCCATACATTGCTATAGGAATCCTTGGGTGTCAGCATGGCAGATCCTTGCACTAGAATTATCTACCTCTGATCGCTTCAATAACTGCTTCCAAAGCATTCTCCTTGATCCAGTGGATGAGGATCACTCTCTATTCTTTGGAGAAATCATGGACAAGGGAGATCTCTATGATTGAGAGGATTCTTTAAATACATTCTACACAACAAAGAAAAATGAATTGGATTACTTGAGAAAATAACATAATTGGTTATTTATATTTCTAGGGTTAAAATAAAATAATTTCATAAGTTACCTTAATTATTTATAAAATCTTATAAACCCCCCTTATCAAATAATAATATTATTATTATTATAATTTCTTGACATGTGTTTAAATTTAGAATTAAAATTAAATATAATTTATTTAAATAATATTCAATATTTATTATTTATCACCAGACTATTAAACTCATCCTGTCATTCCTCCACAATATTTATTGGACCTTGATTAATGTATATTTATCTATTAACTAAATATCACTTCATTATTTTATAATAAATAGAAAAATATTATATTCACTAAATAAAAAATATATATTTATATGCAATCAAGAATACATGAATAATTATTAAACCATAGATGAGAATAATATTTATTCAACCTATTAAATAATAAATAATATTATATTATTTATCTGAGATTCTGGACATAATTAGTGTTTTATCATCTAGGCCTCTTTCTCAGTGGCATTAGATAAAGAAGCCTAATGTCTAGGTTTAGCGTCTATCAATACTCAAAGGCACCCATAGAGAAATAAGTTAATGTTTCAATGACATGTTATCTAATATGTACGCTTATTAAGTAATATAATCCATTTATCTTGATATCTCTAATCAAGAAGGTTTTATGCTGGTTCCATCAACCTATGTGCGCGATGTGTCATTCTTTGACATCCTAATAAATAAACTTTCCTTTAGAACACATTGGACATGGATTTATTTAGGCTATATTATTTCCATAAAAGGGCCAGAGATATCAACGTCCATTAATAAAAACAAGGTACACATCTTTTCTCTCATTATTCATTAATACAATATTACTAAGGACGAACCCAACATATCCTAATTCTACAAGAACATATTCTGACATTTTTTTTTCAATACATCTAAGTGTGTAACTCATAATACTTATTTATAATAATATTAATTTCTAAGGACCAATATAGACATCCATATATAGTAACATCCAATAACACATATAAATATCAGTTTCCTACTAGCTTGTCTCATTCTCATATATCATATTGAATATTACCAAGGGATTACACCATGAGAAGGTGCCTCAAATTCCTATGAGTATCCACCCCTAATAGCCTATATCATTTATGTTCCTCAAATAATACCATATATCTATATAAAATATATTGAAGAATAGTGTCATAGAACTTCTTGGTTCTCATCAGAGTATGGAACTACTAGAACCTTTTAGTTAGAAAACTAATCTTAGGATATTACCACATACTGTTTCATGTAGAAGAACAATCAGGATGTGATAATTAGTTTATTAATATTCAAAATAGTGAATAAAAGTTAACATAAGTACACATAAGTTGGTTTTAGGGCCTCAACTCCAAAAAACTCCCACTTTCACTAGAGCCAACTGCTAACAACCTTTTGTATTCTAGCTTTCATATGATACTCATGATTCTACTAAGATAGTTCTTTAGTCAAGGGGTCTTACACGTTCTCTATTTTGGGTACTTTTTTTACGGCATCTTCACCCCTCGGATAGAAATCCATCAAGAGTTGATACTTCTGGAGTATGTGCTTTGTCTGTTGGTGTGGCCTTGACTCTTTTGAAAGAGACACCACTACAGTATTATCATAATAAAATGTGATAGGGTATTAACTGATAAGTACCACATCAATATCATAGAAAAATTAATGAATCAAAATGAATTCCATAGATACATTATAATTTTCTATATATTCATAATCTGCTATAGAATCAGCAACAATTGAATGCTTGAACTATTTTAGCTCAAAGCTCCTCCATTGAAACAAAAAACATATCCTAATTGTGACTTCAGAGCCTTATGATATATCTGAACACTATCATCAGTATAATCATTAATGACCATCTCATTGTCTTGTCCATACACTAGGAACATATCCTTATTTATTCCTAGATACTTAATGATAACCTTAATAGTAGTCAAATGTTGTTCTATTAGATCTGATTGATATCTACATACCATACTTAGTGAATAGGCAACATTAAGTCTAATACATAACATGGGATACATGATTGATCATATCATTGAATCATATGGGATATTACTCATTATCTCTTTCTCATGTTATGTTTGAGGACACATATTCTTAGAAAGATGTAAACCATGTGAAACTAGAACCAATACCTTCTTGGATAGCTCCATACTAAATCCATTTAGTATCTGGTCAATATATGTACTTTTACATAGTCTAATAAACCTCTTAGATCTATCACGAATGATCTTGATCCCTAGAATATTGGTTACTTCCCCTATGTTCTTCATGGATAAACAATTGTTTAAGCATCCCTTAATTGACTGTACAACTGGTATGTCATTTCCAATAAGTAATATGTCATCAAAATATACTACTAGGATAACTACCACATTCCCACTAAACCTTTCATAAACACACAACTCACATTCATTCTTTATGAAACCAAATTCTTTAATTGATTCATTGAACTGAATGTTCCATGAGCGAGATGTTTTCTTTAATCCATAAATAGATCTATGTAACTTTTATATTATTTTGGAATCACCTGTAGTCACAAAAAATTCTGGTTTTATCATATAGACATCTTCTTGATGGTTCTCGTTAAGGAATATAGTTTTAACATCCATCTTCCAAAAATCATATTCATGGTAAGCTTCCATAGATGGTGGAATTATAATGGATTTAAACATGGAAAATAGAGAAAAGGTTTCATCATAGTCAATTCCTTGGTGTTGTGTAAACCATTTAGCCACTAGAATTTCTTTATATGTATTTACTTTACCTTTCATGTCTAGTTTCCTCTTGAATACCCATTTCCATCTAATAGGCTTTACATTAACTAGAGAATCGACCAGAACCCTAACATGGTTCTGATACACAGAATCCATTTCATAATTCATGGATTCTTACCATTTTGTAGCTTATGATATTTTTACTCACTTTTTATAGGATATAGGTTCATCTTTGTCAACCAATAATGATTTACCATCCTCAATAACAAGAAAACAATATCTCTTCGGTTTTCTTACCTCTCTTATGCTCCTATGTACTACTTGTGTTTTAGGAACTACTTGTTCCACAGAGACCTGGGAATCTATTCCAATTAAGACTCTTGTGTATCTTGAGCATCAACTTCATTAATGTAAATCTTGCTCCCACTATCCTTTTTGAGGATGTGTTCCCTCTCAAGAAAGATAGATTTTCTGGAAAAAATCACTTTATTGTTTGAGGGGTTGTATAGGTAGTGTTCCCTTATTTCCATGCGATACCCTATAAAGACACACTTCATGCCCTTGGGTAGCAGTTATTTTTGGGAAGGCCTTAGAAATTCCCTCACAATTCCATACACATGTATGTGACAAAATGGGTTTCATTCCACTCTATATCTCGAAGGGAATTTCATTATCCACTATATTTATAACTCGGCTTAATGTGTTTTTTGTAGTTTGTAATGCATATCCCCAAAAGGAAAATGGAAGATCACAATAACTAGTCATTAACCTTACTATGTATAATAAGGTATGGTTCCTCCTTTCACTAACACAATTCCACTATGGTGTATAAGGTGGAGCGAGTTGAGATAGAATCCCAAACTAATGTAAACATTCAATGAACTATTGGTTAAGATATTCACCACCTTGATCCAATCAAAGATTCTTTATCTTCTTACCAATATCATTCTCTACTTAATTGTTGAATTCCCTGAATTTCTCAAAGGACACGAGCATATACCTCATCAATTAGATATATTGATATCTACCCAACTCATTAGTAAAAGTTATGAAGTAAGAATATCCACCTTTATCTTATACTAGAAATGGTCCACACACATCCGTGTGTACCAATCCTAGAATATCTATGACCCTTTCACCATATCCACCAAATGGTATTTTGGTAATTCTTACCTGTAAACAAGAATGAAATCTTTAAATTGATTTTATCTTAGAAGAGTCTAAATAGCCATCTTGGCAGAGCTTTGTCAAACACATCTCGTTTACATGACCAAGATAGTGATGCCAATGTTGGGTGTTGTATGAGTCATGTGAACATTATTCATTAACAATTTCTAACACATGGTTTTCATAATTTTATATATGAAGAATTTTATTTAAATACATTATTCCATAACATATATTGTTCTTATAATAGAAAAATCATTAATTTCATAATTTGAAAATAAACCTATCTGTATCTATGAATGATACAAAAAATTGTGTTTTTGGTAACTATATGAAGATAATAACAATATTTCAGAACTAAGATCATTCCATAGGAAATTAGAGGTGGTAATCACTAATGACCAAAGCATCCATCCACACACCATTAGCAACTCTTAAATCCACCTCTCCTCCAAATATCATTCAGAATCTACATTGTGCCCACATTTGGTATAGATGTCAGCCCCACAAGCCATATCTAATTCCTAATGTGAAGATATTGAAAGATTACACATGATAACTAATGAACATCTAGCTTCCCCTTTCATCTGGGTGAAATTCTTATTCTAGTGTTCTAACTTTCCACATGAAAACCATATTCCATCCTTTTATTTTCCATCCCTATGGATCTTATTCTTCTTAGAAGGATAGTGCTTGACAGATTTATTCAATTTATAAGTATTGGCACCATTTTCCTTATTATTAATTTAATTATTCACCATAAAGATGATGGTTTTTAGGCCCCATATCCTTATCCACTTGCGGAATTAATGTAAGAATTTATAAAAAAATCTTCTCATTATTGATCATATTATAATTAAAAATAAAGTTGAAGAAGTTCTTGGGCGGTGATGAAAGTATGATGTTTGCATGAAACTCATCCAGGAATTTAATCACTAAGATGCCCTAGAATTTAATGTAGCCTAAAACATTGACTATATGAGGCCAAGCTAGTGTAGAATCTCCAAGATTAGTTGTGGAAAAAGCATTGGATATCTCATACCTTTCATGTCTCACCTTCTCTTGATAAAGATCCCGAAGAAGAAACATCATGCTATATGCATCCATGTCCTTATGTTCCCTCAAAATATCATTGGATATAGATGATATCATGAAGAATTGAATAATTGTAGCATCATTCATATGTTTTTTCAAAGAGAGACAGCTCTGAATCACATTCCTCATTACTAGGAACAACTATAAAAGGTTCTTTCTGTACATATAATTTCCTTTCATGGTCAAGGATGACACATAGGCACCTTTTCCATTCTTGGAAATTTTTGTTGGCAAGAAGGATTTCCATCTTAAGTATGGATCACAATGATATGTTTGATGTAATTTTAATAACATTTCTATAAAATAAGATAAACAAAATTTAGTACATTATTTGATAAAAATTAGAAAAATAAATAAATATTATATTTATTAGTCTCCCACTATTTTATCAAAACCCAATATCCCCCAATATTGGCTTCAAAATAATATTTTTCTTGGATATTCAAGTGGAAAGGATCTATAAACCCCTTCTTATTACACTAACTTGTGTTGGTCAATAAATATGAATAGTTTTGGGTAGGAATTATAGATTCATACTGCAATAACTCATAGTTCCTTCATCTACTATGTGGACTCCCCAATCCTAAAATACATAATTGAATTTCCTCAAACTGTTCATCTTATTTAAACCAAGTTCTAATTTAGAAGACACCCCTTGATGAAAACTAAGTAAAGTCAACCCAAAAATTCAAGTTAAAATTCCTCAATAATAAAAATCACCCAACTTGGGTTAATCAAGAACCTTTGAAATATGGTTTGATTTTAACTGAATTAATGGAAGGCTATACCAGTTTAATATATTTAATTGATGAATTTTATCCTTTTATAAGTAAATTTATAATTATTATCTTTATTACATTCTTTCTAATATTATGTGGATTTTCTTAAGTGATTAACCATGTATTATATAATATTTATGCAAAAGACAACTTATTTTAGTTCTATATTTCATGATCTTTAATTTAATTAATTTATGTAATAATGAAAAAAACATTCAAAATAAAATAACCATGAAACTGAGGAAAATAAAATTATAAATGGTATTATCATGATAATATACTAATGGTTAGTTTATCTAGTGGTTGATAAACAAACCATTGATCTAGAGAAAAACACATTGAACCAATTAAGGTTTATGTTTAAAACATTCCACCTCTACACCTATGTATCTCCTTGGATTGGTTTCAACTCAGCTCAAAACATGATATTCTTCCACTATCATTGGATTTCCAACCATTACATATCCCTTTTACTCACATGTAGGTGAGGTGAAAAAGGGGGTTACATAAGAGAAACAATGGGTATACAGTCCCTACATAATAATAGGAGAGAAGGCATGCAAGTTAACAATTTAATTAAACAATAAATTAAATGGAAACAATCACATACAATGGTATGTTCTAACTCATGATCATTAAAATGAACGCAAAAAATTATGAATTTAAAAAAAGATTCATTCAAATCTTAATATCTCTTATTTAATATAAATTTCACTCAAATCAATTAATTATTATGTTTAATTAATTAATTCTTTTATATTAATTGTCATCTGAATTTCCTTGATACTATCGTCAATTATAATTTTAAACAAATTAAATAAATTTATTTACAATTAATTGTGTACATAAATTTACCTTGTTGGAAATACGGTGGATACCCATCAAATTCTTCCCAATATGTGTTATACTTGTATACTATTTCACTCTTATGACATATGAAATACATGAACTATTATGTACTTTCACAATATTTACTTCACATATGATTAAGTAAATTACATGATTTTTTAGTCACGTGTTATTCTTCAATGCATGTAGAGTAACAACTTGTAATACAACTCATACATTCTATGAAGATCTAAAAATTACACAGATATTTATTTTATATATATATATATTAAAACCAATCACATGTAGTGTCCAATCTTCATGACCACACGCAAGTACGTGTCTCAAGGATTACACTATATAATAAATATGTTTTAAATCATTGTAACTTGGTATAAGTACATGACTTGTTCATCTGAGCTACATGACATGAACATCTCTCACCGTCTATCCTAGGTAAATTCCTAGAAGATAGCATGTGAATCGTACCTTGGAAACTGGAGTACATGTCATGTACAATGTGTTACATGCCATGTGATCTCCAAACTACACGATCACGAGTCAAGTAAGCCATGTATTGAAATACACTTCCCATCTATAGCTCAAAGTGACTAGACTCCATGTATATGTGCTACACGGTGTGTAATCTAGATGATTGTTCACCATTATGTTATGGTCAACATGTGGTGAAATTAAAGCATGTAATTAATTCATAATGTTGAATTAATTTTAGAATCAATTCTCATGAATTAAATATTAATAAAAAGTGTGTAGTCCTGTGTTTTCTATCTAGAATCCTTAGAACCTCCAGATGAGTTCTTTGATTTTATTTTAATAATAAAATTAATCATCTCAATTAGATCTATGAGAAATGAAGGAGGAAGAATCATATCTCACGATTCGACATACAATAATGATTAAATATGAATCAAAAAAATAAAAAAAATCATAAATCACTAATTATATTTAAATAATTATAAATAATTATGTAACCACTCTGATTCTACTTTAAGGCTCTAGTTCTAGTGAATGATTGTGATGGGCAGTGCCCAACTTGGTTTTTTTCATAATGGATGATAAATCTGGGATCTATGCATAAATTAATGTCATGATAAATGAAATTAAATCAAAGAAATAGACAATGGATACTTATGCCTGAATTGAGAGAGAGGATCATCACATATTATTTATAATTAATTTAATTAAATAATGAATAACCTTGATTGAATTATTTCTTCATTGATGAATCTGGTGATAGATCGGTGGTCCATCATCATTGCAATGTAGAAACCTAGTATAGATATTCTTTAGTGGTGATCCACATGTGTTTCAAGAATATTTACATATCGTTGATGGAATATCTATATTCTTGCATGATAGATCCTTGAACTTGCATCATCCACCTTTGATAACTTATGGAACTACTTTCAAAGCGTTCTCCATAATCTACTGGAGGAGGATTTGTCTTCATTATTGGGAGGATTCTTGGAGAAGGAAATTATCTAGGCCTGAGAGGATTATCTAAACACATTATGCACAACCAAGAAAAATGAATTGTCCCTCTTGGTAAAATAACCTATTTGGGTATTTATATTTCTAGAGTTAAAATAAAATAATTACACAAGTTCCCTTAATTATTTATTTACTCATAGAAAAACCCCATTTCAAATAATAATTATAATACAATCATTTATCAACAAGTGATTAACATGAAAATTAAAATTAAATATTATTTATATAAATAATATTCAATATTTATTATTTCTCAAAAGAACATTAAACTAAGACTGCCTTTCCACAAAAATATTTATCAGGCCTTGAATAATGTCTATATATATTAAATAAATATCATTGAATTATTTTATAATAAATAAATAAATATTATATTCAAAAAATTAAAATTAAATATTTATACGTGATCAAGTATACATGAATAATTATTAAACCATGTATGGGAATAATATCTATTGAACCTATTAAATAAAAAAAATATTCTTTAACTGGGATTCTGGACACACTTAGTATGTGACCCTGTAGGCCTCTTTCTTAGTGGAATTAGGAAAAGCAGCCTAAAGTCCAAGGGTAGTATCTAGAAACATGCCGAGGCACCCATAGAGATAAAATTTAAGGCCACAATGACATGTTACCTCATATGTATGCCTACTGTGTAATATAATCCCTTTATCTTGATATCTCTAATCAAGAAGGTTGCATGCTGGTGCCATCAACCAATGTGATCAATGTCTCTTTCTTTGAATTCTCTAAAAACGAACTTTCCTTTAGAACATCATGGTCATGGATTTATTTAGGCTATATCATTTCCATCAAAGGCCCTAAGATATCAACTTTTGTTAATAAATTGAGGGTACAAATATTTTCTCACATTATTCATTAATCCAATATTACTCATGACGCACCCAATATATTTTACTTCGCTGCGAACATATGTTGTCATAGTCATTATCAATAAATTTAAGTACACGACTCATAATACTTATTAATAATAATCTTAAATTATTAGGACCTGTAGACACATCCGCATATAGGAACATCCAATGACACATATAAATGTGGATTTCCTACTGGTCAGCCTCATTCTCACAATATCCTACAAGATATTACCAAGGGAGTAAACGATGAGAATATGCCTTAGATTCTTATGAATCTCAATACCTTATAGCCTATATCATATGTTCCCCTCAAATGATATAATCCAACTATAGAACATATATTCAAGAACAATTTCTTAGCACTTCCGAGTTCTCATCATAGTGGGGAAATGTTATGAACTTTTAGTGAGACAGCTTCTCTTAAGACATTATCACATACTATGTCATGCATAAGAATAAACACGATGTGATAAGTAGTTTATTAATATTCTAAACTATGTATAAAATTTATCATAAAGTACATAGAAAGTTAGAACTAGGTCCAGTACTCCAACAGGAGGTTCCACCTAGAGAGCCTAAATAAGGACATGTGTGGCCCCTTCTCCCAGATCTTGGACCATACTCAAAATTTATAATATGAGGATCTACGAAACTAGAGTGTTTGCTTACTGTGGTTTATCAATATCTCGCTCTTGAAGCTAGATTATATTTATTCTTGGGGACATTAAACTACACAATATCAATATAAAATAATAAAATAACATTCAAGAGATAAAATGAAATCAACTAATTCAATCAAAACTCAACTATGGAAAAAAAATCTTGGATAAAAGTTTGTAAAAATTCTAGAATCATATCAGAAAACTCTTCAATGAATAATCTTTCAAACCACTCGTGAATAATTAAGGCTCATTTTGATGAGATCTGGCCAAACACTTCTCATAACCTACCCCTCATGTCTGGAAAATATTATTTCTAATCTACCAAGACATCTGAAACAGCATACTGACATTCAATAATGTTTAGAACCACTCTTTGATACAAATTTTTCATGAAATATTCTAGATAACCTACAAAACTGATACTTGAATCATCCTTTACAAGACACAAAGGGAATTCTGGATCCTTATGGGCTAACAACTAATACCTGGGTATCAAGAACCAATCAAGGGTAATGATTTCTCCAAAATAATAACCAATAATATGAAACAAGAATATTAGAAAACATATATAGTTTGTATTCTAATACATCCTTCAAGAAAATAGGATCACAAAATAGACTAGTATAAAACTTGAAATGGAGCACCCATCAAATAAATCACATAAACTAAAGATGAAAACACCACCAAGATAACACAACACCATTAGGATCTCTTAGTTTCCTACTATAATGTCCATTTCCTAGGTGGTGATGACCTCCATCCTTGTCCCTACCTCATTAGAGGGGGAGAGGCACCCTTCCTTCGGGGTTCCTATTCCCTATTTTCTACCATTCTCTAAACCTGACTTCATCCTGCCTTTCCATGATATCACTCTAATACATAAGGTGTCTGATCTTCTTAATGCCTCTCATCAACTCTTGATTTTGACATCAAAGTTATATGATGTTTCTCCTCTATTGAACCACACCATGGTGGATCAATTCCACTCTCATCATCCATCAGTTTAGTCCTTCAGCAGATTTTTATTTGGATCTTGGGTTTTACAAGAGTGGGTGATTGTTGGTCTCCTAAATAAGAATCATATCATGGTTCATTTATCATTATAGGAATACCCAATCATTTCATGGTCCTAAAATCCTTGAACCTACAATGGCTCCCATTTCTATCTCTTTATGTGGTCCTATGATTTTCATATGAAACGGGATTCCCCAACACTAACAATGTGGGTAAGATTTCCCAAAAATCTTATTCATTTCTAAAAACCATAAATTATATGAATTCTAGGGAATATGTTTGGATATGTTATGTGTTCATACAATAAGAAAAAATAATGTCTATTATCTGATGTCCTCGTGTATTTGTGTCAAAGTTGATGTTTCAAAACCTAGAGTGGTGTAGGTGTGGATATCGATTAGGGAGTGATTTCACTACAAAAATATGGTTGTCTTCAATACTTGGATGGATTCTTACTCCTCATGTGATTCCCAATAAACTTATTCCATTCATTCTTGTGAGGAGGTAAGGCCCATAAAGGGGTGTCATTTCTATCCCCTAGACAAATGGGATAGATATTAATGCCCTCTCTATTGAGAATTAAGATACTATAGAGGCCCCCATTACTTCTCCTCTTCAAAAAACATCTGGGTACTATGTATCCTGATCCAAAGGTGGTGGATATCTTTGACAGCTTTAACTGATATTTGGGTTTCACCAGTTGGATACCTCATGTCCATGTAATTCTAGGATCCTTACCTACGGAATATCCATTATTTACTAATGCATTGAAATATGGACGAGTGGGAAAGATGTAGTAGATCATCCATGTAGTGGGCACTAGAGTGGATTGAAATAAAATTATGTTTTCTCCAACCCCTCTCTCTTCAATTGAGATCCCTCATCGTTTGAATGTTTCACCATGGTAGTGTTATCCTAGAAAAAAAATACCCATCAAGCTAAATTAATCACCATAATCACTTCACTTACTTGAATGGGGTAGGGAAGGAGAATTTTGATCCAGAATGTTGGTGTAAATATATTCTAAAATGACAAAGGAAACATGATAGATCAACGTATCTTGAGGATACTGAATTGAGTGATAAGGAAACAAAATCGAAACCAATGATGGATAAAGAGTAGGACCCCCACACCATTATGAGTATTAGGTCTAAACCTAGAAATGGAAAGAAATGTAACATTCCTTTTGTAAATTTCCCTTTCATAAAAGGGAAAAAATCAAGACATCACAAGGACTACTCCAATCTACCAAAAACATTGATCGGCAGTTCTTCAAGTAAAGTTAAAAACACTGGGGCATAGAAATGGTTGATCGAATCAACATGAGTTTAAAATTTATATCAAAAAATTTAAAATTAGGGAATGAAAGCTTCAAATTATTATGTTAGGGAAGAGGAGGAATAAGGTAGAATGATTATGGACATAGATATTTTGATGGGAATTTGGGCGGATAGGGAATCCATCCATGATCCAAATCTAATTTCAATTGTCTCAACTCTGAAGGGTGTATAAAAGGAGGTTTCTAAAGAAGAAAAATTTCAGGAGATCATTTTTAATTATAATGAAATGATGATGGAGGATTTTTTTTCAGATCAATATTTCTAAATAGGATGCTCATAGAAAGTTATAAGGACCATAAAAAATTTACTTGAATGAATAAAAATTTTCTTGGATCGATAAAAATAATTGAATTTTGATACATGGCTTCAACAAGGAGAAGACTAGCTTGGAGGAACACCTATGAACATGGTAAAGGACAGAATTCCAATTTGAATATCTCATCAAGAAAGATCCAGGTCTGATGGTAACATCCATCTAATGGAAATTATAATTATTTAATTCTTTCAACTCTTATTTTTTCTTGGAATGGCCATGTTTTCTCATATGTTGTTTTAAGTTTTGGTACGGTAAAAAAATCATCTTCAAAATTTTATTACACATAAGAAAACAAATGAGGGAACTTTTTTCTCATTACATCTTCAGGTTACCATGTTTCTAACTCAAACATATGATTTCTCTATAGAAATTTTCCCTAGTGAGTGAAATTATTTTATTGTACTTAATATTTTGATGAAATATATTCACCAATTATTCCTTATAATTTATATTATGTTCCAGATTTACAACCTCTATGTTTAATACATGATATGGATATGGTATACACTTACTCAAAAGTGATACATGTAACAAGTCATTTTTTTTAAATAGGTTCATTTGAAGTTCAAATCAATAAGATAAAGTCCTCATGTGATCAATAATCTTTAAGGGGATGATGTATCTTGAGCTTATATTTCCCTTCTTCCTGAATCTCACAACCTTATTCCCTGATGATAATCAAAGGAAATTTTTTCACCAACATAACGCTATAGATCTCGGCGATGATTATAAAAATACATTTTATATACACTTTTCACTATTTTAATATGTAATTTAATGGTTTGTATATTCTCTTTCATTTCATAATAAACATCTAGTTCCAACAACATTCAATCACTAACATTATCCCATTATGTCATAGTTGTGCATTTTTCCTTTAGAGAGTTTTTTATGGTTCCATTTGAATGCATGTGTGGAAAATATTGTTAAATGAGAACTAAAATAGAGGAATATGTTAAGAAAATATCCTTTTAAATCTATTAAGAATGATTTTAGTATATCTTCCAAAGTGTGAATGGACATTTTATATTGGAAATCAGTTTGAGGATGGTAAGAAAATATAATGTTTAGTTTTGTATCCAATGATTTATAAAGAAATTCTATAACACCCTAAATATAGTAACCAAGATCTAGTGCTTAGTTTATTACATGGGAACAAGATATAAGGTATATCACCACAAAAATATCAATTAGTTTGACAATTTTGGAAAACTAGATACATAACTTATTCCCATATTACATTGTAAATAAAAAAACATATCATAAGTAACATTCTTGTATCCATGAAAATTATTCATTATATCCTTCTTCATATCCTAGGGAAATGAATAAAAATAAAGAGAAGGATCATATGCTCAATAAGGGTTATGTACAATGAAATACTTCATGACTAAATAATTTAAAATCAATATTATAGAGAAGATAATCAAAACACATTCCATTCAATCAATAAATTTAGTTCAATGAACATCCCTAGAAAATATCGATATATATATATCACATGGATAAAAGAAACTGAATTCTCAATAAAGTAAATACATAAATCCACACAGTAATGGACTTTCCATCAAGGCCTTAGCAAAGTTAACATGAATCTCACTGGAAAAGCCTCAACCAAGGAATATTTTTTTTAATGAGTAGGTGTAAACCAAATAAACCTATAATATGGAATGTATACTATTATGTCTCATGAAACCTGTTGGTGCATTGATGGGTTATCTATAACTAGGTCCCCCAAATCACTTTTACACCTCATTCATTTCACATATTTTTAATGATCAATAAAATTCAATCTCTAAATTCCTTATAAGTAAATAATTTTCCATATTGATTCAAGAATATTGAACACCTATATTTTCCCAGTGAATGAAATAAGTTAATAAATAATATTAATTCAACTGATATCATATATAGAAGTGGTACATGTTTGAAAAAATGTTAAATTAAGTGAAATTATTTTGAATTCATCCATTATATTTAAAATATATACATAAATCCTTAAAATAATTTTTTACGAATAATGGATAATGATAGATAACATGATTACAATAGAGTGAATGATGTCAAAATAAGTTATAATAATTTCTTATTAAATGATAATATAATACCATTGATACACTATAAATGAATATTTTTTCATAAAACCAAGACTTTAGAAAATAAAATTTAATCAAAACATGAAAAACATCTTCTTTGTGATTTTTGTGTAAAGATGGATTTATAAATCACTTTAAAAATTATAAATCCCATTACCTTCTTTCAGGTTTTCATTGACCCTTGTTTTGATAACCTTTAATGAGGGTTGTGTTTTGGGATTGTTCTAGGGGAATTTGAAAAATTTTGGAAACTCGAGGAGCTATACACGGTTGGCGTACAGTTAGAGAAAACTGTGTGGTTTGGACTAGTAAACTATTCCACTATTTGAGCCACTTAAAGGGGGAGCACAGTTTTTCTAAACTAGTCATCTATCCAATCCAAATTTTAAAACATAAAATAATGATGTTTTTTTAATTATTGCACAATATGATGAAATATTTACCCTATTAATATAAACTATGCACCCTACTAATGAGGGTGATTAGTTAGGGTTCATGGTTTGTCTTACGATGTGACCCTATCAAAAAAATATGTGTGGGTTTTAATTCCCTAAAAATATTATTAAAAATACCTCCCCCCTCCTCGTTTAAGAAGCCTAATCACCCATTTCAACCTAATATGAATTCCATGATTGTGAAGGCTCCCAAGAGGTGATATTGACTCCTCCAAACCCATTTCTTGGTGAATTTAAGTGTCATTGATCTCATTCGATCTTATTGGGGTAAGTGAATCTCCTCTCATGTGGTTTATTCTAATTTCTCTTTCCATCCTCCTTATTAAATGATGTATTATAATGTTATTGATGGATCTAGACTTTGTTTTATTGGATCTTATTTCTAGGTTGTGTTTATTTATCTATTTCACCTCGTTCTTCATAGTAAATCCCATTGTGAGTTTTTTCCAAAGTTTATTTCTCTAAAATTGCAACTTTATACTACTTGAGGAATTAAAATGAGTTTTTAATTGATTTAAAAAAATTCTTTGGAAATTATATTTTTTGTGAGATTTTAAAGGGAATATAAATTTATGAGAAAATATCAATTTTAATGAAATTTATTTGTGGGGAGGATTTTTTGTAAAAATGATCTATTTATTTAGAAATTGATTTGATGATTTTATTGGGTTGTTAAACCTTGAGAAAATTAATTCAAATTAAATGTTGATTTCAAATTTAAGGAATTGAAGAAAACCATTTTTTGGTTTTATATTGAAAAAAGGATTGTGGGAAACTGAAAACAAGGAAATTTTAATTTGAATTGACTTGAAATGTTTGGTTTTCCCATGTTTGATTGATTTTTTGTTTAAATAATATGTTAAACTGGGTAGTTAGTGGTTACTGGGATAGGCACACTTGCACCTTGATTCTCTATAAATGTATTGATGATGACAACTATAACTAAACAAATGTGGCATGAAAACCCATGATGGGTTCACCTATAATGGTGTAGAATACCCATGATGTGTTCCCATATTGGGGTGTATTTATGTGTGTGCACCTAACTCGAGATCTGATCATTTTTTGAGATGTTTTAAAATCATGTTATCTACAAATTTGACCTACCACTAGACCTTCGTACATGGTTTCTTTCTATGATTTGTTGACCTCATTATACATTCCAAGAATTTATTTAATTTTTAATCATCAAAAAAATTTATAAAATTGTTTTATATAAATAATATATTTAATCTAGTTTTGATTTATCTACCATGTCTTTCAATGTGAAAGTATGGTTTGGCTTAAGAATTACTTAATGATACACCATGCCTTATTTAATTTTAAAATGAAGCATAATTGGTTTAATTATTATGTATTTGATTATAGAACACATGGTGAGACCTTACTAGGAATTATCGCTCACACCCTAACTTTTCCTTTGAGCATTTGTAGAATTTATCATGCTAGGTCCGAGAAAAGGGAAAGTGCCACTTGGAGGTGGTGGTTGTTCTTGATCCTTAGTATCATGGAGTGGTGATAAAGACCGATGAATATATTGTCCAATTATTATAGAGGAGCTGTTTTGATACTTTTTTCTAGTTGACATTTCTATTTCCTTTGGTATGTTTATCTATATTTTTTGTTCATGATTTAACTACTTATTTATCATAATTCTCCTTTTAGAGTTTTTAGTATGATAACTTTTATCTTTTAACTTCCACTATTGTGTGGAAAAATAATTCTCTATTAGATCATGTAAGATTCTAGGTGTTAGTCACCAACCCCTAGGGATCCGGAATTCCTTATAGGCTATGTCATGCCCGAATCATATATCAGGGTACCATGGTATCTGAATTGGTTCATGAAAAACCAGTATCATAGGTGTAGGTTAGACATCTTTCCTTGATGTCAGTATACAATTTGGGATGTGTTTATGGGAATTAGGAGGTAGCTGTGAGTGATTACTTGGAAATATATCATTGTTACCAGACATAATCCACCATAGGTGTCTAGGAAACGTGTCTTTGAGGAATATTTTTTCTCTAATTATATACTTTTCCCTTCATGTGATCTGAGTTTTATGAAATCTCAATCTTAAATTTCTACTTGATATAATTGATATTCCTATAACTCTTTTATGATTTTTTGATCTGCATATCCCTAATTTATTCAATGTTGTTTTTCGATGTTTTTCAACTTCATTCCTATGAGAATACATGTGAATAGGCCCCATGAGGAGGCTTATGGTGAACCACATAGAGAAAATCCTCCAGTGGACCAGAATCTTCTTAAGATAGTATTTTGTTATGTCCAAGCTCTAGGATAGGCAATAGAACCCATTCCTACTTAGGCTCTAATTGTGTAACCTTATAGGTATGAATCTCGGAGTCATTTTCAAGAGTTTATTCAACATAATCCACCTATTTTACAATGATCTAATGAATCTTAATTGGATTAGGACTAGTTCTGAAAGATATGAATTATTTTCAAGTTCATGGAAATTCCTTTATTTGATTAAGGTGAAATGTGATACCTTTAAAATGGAAGGGTCCACAAGGATATGGTGAAATTTTATGTTGAAAATAAAGTAGCATGTGGGTTTGGAATATAATGACTTTTGATTTATTTTTACTGATCAGTTCTAGAAAGAATCTATGGTTTTGGAAAAAACCATGGAGTTTTTCAAACATCAGTTGGGTGACATGACTTTGAATCAATACACAGATGATTTTTCTAAGCTTGTTCAGTTTTCACCTAAGGGTGTGAATGATGAGAATTTGAAGGCATGAATATTTTATATGGGTCCTAGATATAACATATGGTCTATTTTCTCCTTATAAAGCTAACATCTTACATTGATGTGATGGATAGGGTGTTGATGGTTGATCTTGACCTAGAAGGTATGCCAGGGTTGACAAGAGTTCCTTTTTCTCCCAATGGTAGTCTTGTGACTTACTTTAAGGTAAATAGGTAGCATGATGAGTCTCATGATGGTTATAGATAGTAAGAATGTGGTAGACCTTCTACAGTGCCTGATAGAGGCCCATTGACCTAATGTTAGTTTGAAAAGTTTGGGCATTCAAGTTGTGTTTTTACTGATGTACCAAATATCTACAGTTCATGTAGTCACTTGGGACACCTAAAAAATTTATAAAATTTCCTTTCTACTCTTTATAATATCATAAGATCATCATCTCTAAAGATTACTTCAGTGAAATTTGAAGCTTTAAGATTTAAAAGGTTGCAACCTCAGGAATATGAAACAAATCTTCTTTACAATGTGGAAGTGTCTCTAGATGAAGATGATACAATTATATTTATTTATAGAGGTACCATAACTATTGATTTATCTTGGGTGTATTCTTTATTTGATATGGGTTCATCTCACTCATTTATATCAACTCATATTGTGAACCTGCTAAATCTTCTTATGAATCTTTTATCTTATGTCATTGGTATTAATATTCCCCTCAGAATTATGAGATAGTAGGGTATCCATTGTACTTATTATTCTTTCTCTTTATCATATATTGAGTTTATGAAGAATTTTGTGGTTCCCAATAGGAAACCTCTTGAAATCATCCTTAGGATGGATTAGAATATTTCTAATATGGCCTAAAATGACTATTATCTTTGATGGGTCTCCTTTACTATTCCCGATGTGGCATGTCCTGTATTTCAGAGAAATAGGGTCCGAGGTCAAGTAGATTCAGCCTGTCATTTACATATTTGGGTGTGGTAGTATCATTATTTTATTTTCACTTGTATTTGGGTAATGATCTCCCTCCCACCATCTTCAAGTTTCCTAACAAGATTCCTTTTGATTTATAGGGTCTTCCACTAGTAAGAGAGGTAGATCTCTCTATTGATGTGGTGCCTAGTACTATGCCAGTATCTATTCCTTCTTACCATATGGAACTAGCAGAGTGGAAAGAGTTAAAGACTTGGTTGGAAGATTAGTTAGAGAAAGTCTTTGTGCACCTATGTGGGTCACTTTTGGTGGCACATATTCTCTTTATGAAGAAATAAAATGGATCACTTTTCCTCTATGTTGATTAATAAAAACTCAATAGAGTTATAGTAAATGAAAAGTATATTTTTTACCATTAATCGATGATCCATTCAATCATTTGAAAGGGGAAAGGTGGTTCTGGATGATTGATCTACGGCCTGGTTATCACCAGTTTAGAATAAAAGAATCTGATATTCATAAGACCACATTCAGGAGTACGTATGGCCATTATGTGTGTTTTTTCTACTCATTTGGTTTGACTAATGCTCTTATAGTTTTTATGGATTTAATGAACATCATATTACATCAATACCTAGGCTCATTTATATTATTTTTTGTGGATGAAATATTGGTTTTCTCCTAGACTAAAGAATATCTTTTGCATCATTTGAGTGCAGTCCAAGAAATTGTGACAGATCAAAAACATAACATGAAGCATTCAAAGTGTAATTTCTGGATGTGGGAAGTGAATTTATAGGGAGATGTTGTCTCAGAATAGTAAATATTAGTCTATCCTAAAAAGTTTAAGGCTATTATGACATGGGAGAAACCATGTAACATTTCATAGATACTAATATTATTTGTCCTGGTGGGGTATTTTCATATGTTTGTAAAATATTTCTTGAAGTTGGATTCTCTAATGACTACCCTCAATCAGAAGGGAGTGAAGTTTTTGTGGAATGAAAAATTTTAGAGTTCTTTTGATGAGTTGAATTATCTTTTGACTAATGCACCAGTCACTAAAACAAAATAGAGTAATAGCGGTGGTTTTTTAAATTTAGAGGTGTTTAAAACTTCCTATGAATTTTTTTAAGACAGTTTTCAAAATCCTCTACAAAAGATGGTTATGACATCCAACCTACATCAGTTTCATCTATTTAGAAAATGTTTTTGGGAAGTAGTGCAAAATCTTCTTTTGCGGCGATAATATTTTTAGCAGTAGTTTTCCTCTCAAAAACCGTCTAGGAGTTAATGGAGGTTTAAACCACTACTAATTATTTTGGACCATATTTAGTGGTGTTTTAAACCTCCACTATTTAGAACTATTAAAAAAAATTAGAAACTATAGCCCCATAAAACAAATAAAACATAACTTAAAAATAAAGATCCATCTTACATACCAACATAAAATAAATACGAAGGTGAATAATAAATAAAAATAGAATATAATAATACAGAGAATCTAAATTGGACAATACATACATGGTATAATATAAGAGATAAAACCAAAATATTTAAACTAGAAACCACCATGTTAACCAAGGGAACAATCCAAAACCATCACTAAAAACAGTGATAACAAAAAAAATACAATTGAACCAAACCTTAAAATACATAAGCACAAGAATCACATATTAGGAATAAATAATAAAAGAAATTAAAAAATAATAATAATCAACTATAGTTTTATTACAGTCACATAATGTATATGTAATTATTGGAAATTCCCATGGTCCTAGTGATGTGGTCTATTATATACTTGGGTAGAACCATATTCCATCACATTAATGATGTTCTTACACAATAACCTCTCATATTACACCAAAATCCTCACTAGATTCTATTCCACATATTCATAACAATTCATATAACACAGAACCCTAGTCAGAGTCTCATCATGACTAGCATATAAATCTTCTCTAAATCTCCAACTTAGGGGTCATGTGTTCCCATGATACTAGATACTTATAGTGGGGAAACATGTATCCCATATTAGTCACGCATGAAAAACATGACACGTGGAAAATCTTATAAATATCATAACTCCTCCCTCCCACAAACACCCTTCTTATAAATTACACACATATAGTTCACATAATAATAAAAAATAATCACAATTATCTCATAGGATCCAAAAATTTATATAAAACAAGGTTTTATTAGGAATAATCCAAGAGTGTAACATGTATTGTGAAAGAAACATTTTACAAAAGGGTCAAATAGGGATTTTCTTTTAATCTAATAACTATATATATAAAACAATCTTAAAACCCCACTTTATAAACCAATTGTTATTTAGATACATTCTTCAATTTTCGTTTTGAAACCACTATAAAAATAAATGGTAAAATTCCCTTTCAAAAAATCAAATCCAATATACCATATATACATACCAACACGGCCTCGATGAAGAATATAGAAATCCTCAAAAGAAAAATTCATCAATAAGAAACATTAGACCATATCGAATAAACTATTGGACCCCATATGTTGTTTGGAATGGAAATGGTTTTTTTTATAATTGAATATGTTGAGAGTATGAGTTTTGTGGAATTATGGAATTGCATAAATGGTTTATGGTTGGGGAAAATAGCTACTTGAGAAAACCATTTACATATCCAAAACCTAAGATCCTAAGAATCTTGAGTATAATTTAAACCTTATAATAAAACATATAAAATCAACCAAGAATATAGATTTAATAGAATTTATGGGAAATACATATATCCCCTACCTCAAACCACAACATGGTTTCTCAATCACCATATTATTGTTACTCTATCATGATTTTAGTTACACATAACCACCACTGAATCCAAATTCAAGCCTAATCAGTACTCAATGAACTAATATCCACACTATCTCTATTTCTATTTCTAGTCTCTATTGTTCTCACCTATAAAAAAATTTGAAAGTTAAATGGATATTTATATTTAAATTTAAACTTGTATCCAATAAAAGTTCGTGTACTGAATGTTTATTATTTTGTGTGATTTACCTTCTCACTCAAATTATCCATTGGTGCAATATCACCAGGGACACATCCAGTCATCTTCTAATATAATGGAACAAAAGATTTCTGTAGTGAAATCGTAATGTGGAAAAATAATTTTACAAAGAGATTAATTTTTAAAATATTATAAATTTATTACATAATTTTGTTCAATTGATCATTAATTTGTTAAAATTACATTTTTTGAGAATCACTTGCTTCATTCTTCCTAGATTGAGGCATATACCTCCAATAAAAATATGTAATTGGAAGGTTAACTAACTCTTCTACCAAATTACCTAGAACATAGATAAATATTAATGTAGCATCATCCATTGGGCCCCCATAACAATCAATGGGGACAACTATCACAATGCCCTCCCCACAAGGTATAACCCTCCTAGGGAAGAAATGGGAGGAGAGAGATTATGAAACTTGAATCATGCCTTCATTAGGCCTTGAATTGGAGACTAGCATCGAGGGTATCACAAACATATAGATGGGAGGTATTAACTTCAAAGAGAAACACATGATATAGAGAGAGATAAGATAGAAACCAATCAACCCTTCCTCGGACATCGATATAAAAGATAATCCAACTGCAAATATGTAATGTCATTCAAAAACTATTACAACTGAAAGGAAACAACGAATAAAAAAGACAGTTAAAGAAAATGATAACCATGAAGCCCAAATCACTCCTTTAAACCACAAGCTAGTAGTAACAAGCCTGATCTCTAACCCACTGCAACTAACCTGAAAATAGTTTATATATACTTTGGGTGAGTAAAACAGTTTACTCAATAGAATTCTACCTAGATCCTCTCGTGAAAAAGGTAAAAAAATCATGATAAAACACAGTGAACAATAAGTGAAATGAACTCATCACCGAAATAGGTATACTATGTTCCCAACCTCACCATGGCTACTCTCACCAAGTATCACATATAAGAGCATATAATATAATAAAGAATATAATGTTTATCATGCTATTAATTCCCCACTAGGTTTCCTCTCTGACCCAACATCGCATATCCTAAGCATGTCCCTCCAAAAAGGACTAGACTGCATACACCTGAGAAAAGCACCAAAACATTCACCTTGTGAAGCACACCACCACATCTACATAACGAAAAGTAGCTAGGATGTTTCTGAGATCCACCACAACCTGCATAATTTCTGTTATACATCATGTATTATACCTAAATACATCACATCCCATACACCAAGTAAGGATCCTCAAACCATAACAGATTTTAAAAATTATACCTATAGTAGTCCTTAGGAATCTGTATCTTTAATACATGCGTGTGAAATAACCACAATTCATTAAATCCTTCTACACACATATATGGGGAAAACTAACTTTTGTGCATACCAACACAAGTAACATCCAAGAAAAGAGAGTAGGGATATAGGGGCCAGTCATCCATCCATCCTCCCACCAAGATGTTGGGGAAAACACCCTCCCAGGGATCATAATCCCTAGGGTGTTAGTTACCCTAACTGAGTTAACGTCTCTCAAACTTTGGGATGCCACTGCTAAGACCAGATATCCTATAAGAACACAACCATTTAAAGAGTTACATTAAATTAATTTATTTTTTCATTTGATTAAATTAACATTAATTAAATCATTAACCATTAATTGACCATTAAAGTTTTCCATATCACATTAAATTTTCATTACAACAAATTTTCATTCCCTCCAGGCATAAGAAAACTTAGTCCACAACTTCTCATAATTATAACCTCAACATTTCATCCCAGCATGCTCCAACCCCACAGGTAAAACATTTATTCAGTTATTAACAACATTATATTACATATTACTAGATACTATAGGAAAACATCCTAATCCACCGAATAAGGAAAAAACCCAAGAATATTCATCTTCCTCAAGCAGTAGGGAAGGGAAATTAAATGAATAAATAACTTGGATGTCATCAAAACAAAAAATTAAAACAAGTATCCAACTTTCATATAAATGTTTAAGCCTATCTTAAATCTATTCCATCATCTTAAATGTCCTCCCCGACACCCACAGGCATATCCTAATGCATCCCGCCATCAAAATCATCAACTTCCAATAAAAATTTGGGCCTCCCCTCCCCCTATACCACAATATCCCTCCAGGATCAGCCATCATAGACTCAAATCACATTCAGGAATCCCCGCTCCACATACCACAACATCCCCACATGATCATCCATCCCATGCTCACATCACATCTAGGCATGTTCTCCCTACATCAACAACATGTGGAAAGAATCATAGCAACTGGTCTCTTGGCCTGGACGAAAGGCATCCTACCATCAGAAACAAAGATCCATCATGAATCCAAAGAACAAGGCACTCATACTTTACATAAAAGAAGGCAACTCAGGCCCTATGAATACATTTTCTATTGTCATATAGGTAATTCTTATTCCATCTTGAATTAACCGATTCATTATTCACGTGTTCCAACTTTGGGAAACCTAAGCAGCAAGTTAGTACAAGATGTCACAAATAAATTTAAAAATTAATTTACATGTCTTTAATTATTTCATAAATTGTAATTAACATGCTTATGGTTTGTTAACTAATTAAATTAAACATCCATACTTGCATTAATTTGATTATCAGTAAATTACAACAATAACCGGATTCATGAAACATGACTCTTTAAATATTTTATCCTATTAATTATGAATTAATTATATATTTATGTTCTTTATCCATTATCATGGTGATATAAGAATAACCAATATAGCATAGATACCACAATATCTAGAAAAAAGAGGCAAACCATTATCATGGTAGAAAACAACAACATCCCCATGTTATTGATACCAATTCATTATCAGGGTGTCAGTGTTATTTACATAATAATGAACTATCATAGAAGATCTTGATCACCTATCAGGTAATAACTACATCCACCCGAAGATTCCACCCCACAATTGTTCCAACAAACCACCAAAAATATCCATTAGAACCATGGAGATCATGCTCTATCACGTGGAAAAGAGGAATGTGGGGAAATAGATCAAAGAAAATACAATAATAGAGGTATAACATACCTTGGATCCCCATGGATCTATTAAGGGAAGCTAGGGATAAATCTTTGATAAAGGGATCCCCAGAACATTGAATAAGGGGATGCTGAGTCACCTGGAATGAGAGAGAGAGAGATAGGTGTTATAGCCATTGTGTTTGATAACCCAAGTGGATAAAAATGTTTAAAACATATAGAATAAAGGAATTTAATGAAATTTAATTCCAATTTTCTTGTCATGTAATACTTCAGGTTAAGTTGATTCCAAAAACCATGTTACTCTTTTTTCAAACCCCTAAAACATACACATTGCGAACCTAACTTACAAAATGTGTAGATCTTACACAACATATAATTCTTATTTCTTCTTACTTCTATCAATTAAACTACTCCCGAATTCCTCTAAGACTCCTATAAGAACCTTTTTCATCAAAAATGTGCAAAAGTTCAATCCATGTAGATCTGGCCCCTTAAATTAGATACCTCTCAAAACATTATCATCCCTAAGAATCCAAAAACCAGCCTAGTGAGGAAACAAAAAAGTTCATCTAAAAATAAACCCCCTGAAATTACTCTTAAGGATCTCACCACCATAGGAGATTAACCACCTCATTATAGGAATAGCGAAAAACAGCGCAACAACAAAAACCAGTTCTTAACACTCTCCTGGGAGTGATACCTTCCCAAAGAGAGTAAGCCAAGACAATCAACAAGGGAGAGCCAAATCATAAACTAGAAAAGGTCTACAAACATAAAACGAACAACACTATAATAGAAGATCTGAATATCAAACAACATGTGGTATGGAGTTCATATATATTAATCAAATTCCCAGGTACTCTACTCTATGCCACTATGTTACAAGAACCAAGGGGATATCATGCATGCACAACAAATTCTCCTGGTAGTCCTGGATCTCTCTAGTCCGATCCTTGAAGGATGCATCATTATTAACATCAACCTCGCCCCAATTGATGATGTGAAAGTTACCATAATGATAAATTCAGAGCTCTGACACATTAAAAACATCTTGTATTAGGCTCATCTATGGGGGAAGTTCTATCTAACATGTCGTGACTCCAACATGATCCAACTCCATGAAATCCTCGACAAACCAGGGAGATAGATTACTCCTGCAACCAATACTTCTCTTACCATGATGTGGAGTCACATTTAGAAACACATAATCCCCAGATTTTAACTCCAATGGTCTCTTCCTATGCTCTAAATTGGGTTTATTATGATCATGAACTACTTTCATCATCTCACGAATCACCTGAACCATCTCTGTCATATTTTGTACCAGTTTTGATCTAAGAACTTTTGAATCTCTTACCCTATCCCAGTAAAATGGAAAATAGTAAGGTTAGTCATATAGGGATTCAAGAGGATAAATACCAATGGAGGAGTGAAACTATTGTTGTAAGTAAACTCTACCAAAGAAAAGTGCCTCATCCACAAACCTTCAAAACCCAGGACACAAGAGAATAGCATGTCTTCGAGAGTCTGGATGGTCTGCTCTGTCTGACTATCTGTCTATGGATAAAATTCAATGTTAAGGCATAGCTAATAACCAAAATAATTTTGGATACCTCTCTACACCCAAGTGTTAAAACAAGTATCTCAGTTGGAAAGGATCTTCCATGCATCTCCATAGAGTCTCACCACCTCCAAAAGAGAATTCATTGAAAAATCCTCCACTGATATAGAATCCTTGATCCCTATAAATTGGGATGATTTTGTCAAATGATCCTGATCCTCTTATATATAATCATAGAATCCATGAGCTCAAGGTAAACTGGTAAAATATTCCATCAATATGTACTCTTACTTCAATTGAGGAATATATAATAGCTGGAGAAAACCATGGAGAACATGTTGCTCAACCTTTACCTTGTGGTATACCAAACATTGAGACACAAACATTGCAACTACATGCTTCAACCCAGGCCATCGAAACCAACCTATAAAATCTTATTACATATTTTCCATGCTAGTATGTATCGCCGAAGGAGAACTATGGAACTCCTTGAGAAACACCACATGCATTTCCAAATAAACAAAAGGCATTCCCTGAAATAAAACTCAGTGTTTTTCATCTTCAGACCAACCATTAGGGGCCTCTCCACAAACAACTCGATCTCTCCAGACCTCCACCTCAAGATCCCCCAAATGGGACTCCTCCACCTACTACACTAGATATGACTACTCCTTCATCTAAAAAAGACAACTATTATACCCAACCTCACAAATATCTAGATATAACTCTGAAATTTGTTCCATCACTCTCTAGGAATCACCAGATTCACGCACTATATCACCACATGACTTCCTGCTCGATGCATCGAGTATAACATTTCTATTTCCAAATCTATAAGAAATATTAAAGTCCTAATCCTTTTAGAACTCCATCCAATAAAACTGGAACAAGTTCAAGTCATGTTGGGAGAAAACATTCCTTAGGATATTATGATCAATGAAGACCACAAAATTCTCACCTATGAGATAGTGCCTCCACAACTTCAGGGAAAACACTACCACTAATAACATGAGATCAAGGGTGGAATTGTTATTCTCATGGGAATGTAACATCCAAGACCCATTAGAAATGACTGATCTCTACTACATTAGAGCACAACCTATCCCAATATATAATGCATCACAGAAAAACTCAAACATAACTCTTTATGTTAGAAGAAAAAGAACTAGAGCACTGAACAACTTCACCATCAGATACTGAAAAGTTGTTTGACACTAATCAGTCCACAAGAACTCATAATCCTTTCTAGTCAGTGCAATCATATGAGTCCCGAACTGAGTGAAATTGTCTATGAACCTCCTATAATAGCATGAAAGACCAAAGAAAATACACACCTCTACCACTTTCCTAGGGGATTCCCAAGACACAACTACTTTTATCTTCAACGGATCCACAACCACTCCCTACTAGGATACAACATGCCACAAGAAACAGACTTCTCAAGACCAAAACTCGCTCTTCGGTAAATTCCTAAATAGATACTGACAACGAAGAACTCCTAAAACAATAAGTAGATACTCTGCATACTCCTCCTTAAATATAGAGTACATGAAGATTTCATCGATGAAAGCCACTACAAAATTATCCATAAAATCATAGAAAACTATGTTCATTAATCCCATGAACATAGCTAGAGAATTCATAACATTGAAAGACATCACAATAAATTCTTATTGCCCATGACGACAGTGAAAATAAATCTTTAGGATATCCTCATTCTTCACACACATCTGATGATATCCTGACCAAAAATTGATCTTCGTGAAAAGAATTTCACCCTTCAATCGATTGAATAAGTCATAAATCTATGTAAGAGGATAGAGTTTCTCTACTTTCACTTGGTTCAAATGATTATAATCGATACACAACCACAAACTATTGTCATACTTCTTCAGAAACAAAATTGGGTCCCCCATGGTGACACACTTGTCTGAAAAAAACCACACTTCAACATACAATAAATTTGTATAAGCATATCTCACAACATCAAAGGATCCATCCTATACTGAGACATTGAGATAGGTGACACTCCTGTTTATAGATCCATCCTAGACTCAATCTCTCGTTAATGGGGTAAAGCTACAACCTCCTCTGGAAAGACATCAGGATACTCTTCTACAACCCTAGGAAATGTGAACTATTGAACCTATTACATACTCATCATCATATCAGTCATCAAGGATGAAAATGATGGAACATGACTCTGACCCATCATAGGGTCTCACTCGCCAAAAAAAAGTTCTGTCTCTCTATCAGCATCAAATAAGACAACCTAACTCTTGAATCAATACATGATAGACTGCATCAAATACAACCAATACACACTGAGGATGATGTCATATAGTTTTATCTGTAAACATGGGAAATATCTCCAAGAGTGGTGATACCCCAGCACTGTCTCACAATCTCTACATACATAAAACAAGTCATCTCAACCTCCAAGTAGAATATTCAATACCAAAGTAATTGGAATCCTCTCTACCTCAAGTCCCAAATAATGGACATGGGTATGTGATATGAAAGAGTGTGTGTCTCCTAGATCAAACAACGCATACGCCCAATAAGAAGATAATAAAATTGTACCTCAAACTATGTTTGGATCACCTGACACTAGAAACGCTGAAGCTTGAAGCTGAACACAACCTTATCCATAGCCTCTCGAACCCTACTAACAACCACCTACATAATTTCACTCTTATCATTGAGGATGGGGATAATTTTGAGGCTATCCTATGACATTCCCATCTACTCTCTATTGATCCCAAACTAGAGAAACTTACTACTACTGCCTCGACTAAAACTACCTCAGTAGAGGATCATGAACCAAAACAACTAGTGCATGCTGACTCATCGAAAAGGTCAGGAACTCTCAAAAATGATGCCCTCGGCCTTCATAAGAAGAACATTCATCTAATCCCTTGGCATAGGATTGAGAGCCCCTACACCCAACGAAATGAGGCATTGATGGCTAGGACCTAGACTCAGCTTATGGAATGCAATTATGTCTTAACAACTCAAAACCACAGACCACATATCTACTTGATGATGAATCCTGGAGACTTCCCTCTCATGATGATTCAGTTCTGACTAAAATCCTCTTGATGACCTCTTCTCTCTCCAACACCTAAAGATACATCTTTAGTATAAATGGGGTGACCTAGAGATGGATCTCTAGATGCAAAGACTCCTAAAAATGCCTCACTCTTTCCTCTTTATTTGGAAATAGGATTGAATCATGGCACTAAAGATTCCTAAAATAGATCCCAAACTCTCACACAATGGAGCTCCCCATGCCGAAGGTTAAGAAGCTCTAGGTGACTAGCCACCTTCGTGGTATAAGAAAGAAACTCGAATCTAAACTGGTCTCAAAACTTCTCCCACTAGACTATAGATTCTTCATGATCTCTGAGGAATAATAACCACCACTGCATCTCTGCCCCACGTAGCATCATCATAGCCAATGATACCTAGTGATCTTTCCAAAAAAGTTTCAAAATATAGGCCATATTAAACTCTTGAAACTATTTTTACATGACTACATCTGAAACGGAGCCCACATACCTTTGTATACTCTAGTTCTGAATCTCTGGGAAGTTCCATCATTTTCAACCTCTACTCTATAGTAATCTAATAGCGCACACTACTAAACATATTCTATGTGAGCCTAATTAGGATTTTGACCAGGATTTATGCCCAAAAATGAAAACATAGTTATAAATATTAAACTTATAATATGTAAGTCTTCACAGTTGATTAATTGTTTTATTTTATTAATTTTACCTTAACATGTCCCAAGTAATACCCATTCAAAGACATGTTCAAAGAAGAATGATGTATGATCCTTTTCGAGGTCTCTACGCTAAAACTAGTATCACCTCGTTTAGTATCCAATTTAATCATAAAAACCCTTGCATCATATCATAGGGGCCCTAAATACCTATTTCTCATCTTGTCTCCCATGTTAATAGAACTTTCTAAACTGAGCTGACACTTTTTCCCTACCACCCCATGAAACCTCACTTGTTGCTAACTCCAAACTCCATCCTATCCCTCAACTATATCTTCGATACCACTATATCACCACCCCTCCACATTAGATGTTCCCCCATTGGTCCAATAATGGGAGAAGAGAGATAATGATACCCAAGTCCCACCTCTAGTAGGCCCCAGTTGGCGACTAGCACCGAGGGTATAGTAAACATGTACATGGGAGACATTTCCCACTATGAGAAACACATGCAAAAGAAAGAGATAATATAAACACCAATAAACCCCTACTCATACTTATATATAAAATAAAATAAAATTTCATATATGTAACGTCATGCAAGATCTACTACAACTAAAAGGAAACTAAAAGTACCAAAAGAGAGGTAAAGACGACGACGACCACAAATCCCAAAAATATCTTGCAAACAACCTCTAGTGGTAACCATCCCAATCTCCAACCTTCTTCAGCTGACCAAAAAACTTTTTATATATATGTAGGGTGAGTATAATAGTATACTAAGAAAAATAATTCCCAGATACTCTCCTGTAAAAGGTAATGAAATCATGCTAAAGAACATTGAACAACATGTGAAACTAACTCATCACCTAAATAAGTATACTGAGTTCACAACCTCTCCATGGATACTCTCAGTAAGTATCGCGTACAAGAGAATACAATATAATAAATAATATGAAGGAAACCCAGTTGTTTCTTCCCCATTGGTTTTCCACTCTACCCCGACATCACACATCTTGAGTATCTCTCTCCAAAAAGGGCCACCCTGCAGACACCTGGGCAAAGCACCAAAACATGCACCTCGTGAAACACACCACAACGTCCACATAACCAAAAGTAACCTGATAGTTTCTAGGATCCACCACAACCTACATAACATGCATCATACATCGATTATTATACGTCAATCCATCACAACCTATACACTAAGTAAGTATCCTCAAGCCATCACAGCCTATACACGTTATACCTATAGTAGTCCTCAGGAATCTATATCCAGAATAAATGTGTGTGAAAAAACGACATTCCATTATATCACTCAAAACACATATAGGGGAAAAACCAACTCTCATACATACCAGCATAAGTAACTACCAATAGAAGAGAGAGGTTCCAAATGGGGTAGTCATCCATCCATCCTCCCACTATGATTTTGGGGAAAACACCCTCCTAGGGATCCGAATCCCTGAGGTTTTTGTTAACCTCACTAACAAGTCAGAGCAGCATATAGAATCACAAAAAAAATAGATGATATAATATATCTCACGAAAACACTATGGTCATAACCTAGCCTCAGACTCAACTGCAGCTGACATCACTTGCACTCCTAGTTTCCACTACTAAGACTAAATATCCTATCAGCATATAACTATTTAAAGAGCTGCATTAAATTACTTTATTCCTTTTCATTAGTTTCACTTCATGTTAACTAATTAATTAAACATTAAATAACCATTATCATTATCCAAATAACATTACATTATCATTCCAACAAATTTCCATTCCCTCTAGGCATAAACAAATTAAGTCCACAGATTCTAAGAATTATAACCTCAACATTGAATCCCATCAAGAACCAACCACATGGGTTAACAAATTATTCAGTTATTAACAAAATTACTTTCCATGTTACCAGGTTCTCTAGGAAAACATTATAATCTACCAAAAAATCCAAATAACCTAGCACATCCATTTTCCTCAAGAAGTGGTGAAAGGAAAACAGATAAACAAAAAACTTTTCAATCGACCAAACAATATATTCAAAAAAAAATCCAACATTTATATCAATGGTTAAGCCCAGCTTCAACCGGCTCTATCATCTTTGAGGTCCTCCTTGATACCCACATGCATATTTAGCTATATCCCACCATCAGAAGCATCAACTTCTACCACAAAAATTGTGCCTCCTAGTCCAATATACCACAACATCCCTCCTGGATCATCAATCATAGGCTCACATTTTATTTGGGCCTCCCCACCCCATTTACCACAAAAACCATCCATGATCACATCACATCCAGGCCTCCTCTCCCCACATCACAAGTAGTATGAAAACAGACCTAGCGACAGGGCTCTTGGCCCCAAAGCAAGGCATCCAACCATCACACATAACTAGTCCTCACATCTCCATATCATAAGTCACTACGCTTTTATAAGCATTCATGAAACTAAATCCCTACAAAGGAATGATCGTTTGTCACATAACTGATTCTTATTCCGTCTTGAATTAATTGGTTCATTATTCACAGGTTATAACTATGGGAAACCTAAGATGAAAGATAGCATAAGCTATCACAAATTAATTAAAAAATTAATTTACCTATCTTTAATTATTTTATCAATAATAATTAACATGCTTTAGGTTCATTAAACAATTCAATTGAACATGAATACATACATCAATTTAATTATCATAAAATTACAACTACAACCAGATTCATTAAACATGCCTATTTAAATATTTTAGCCATTTAATTATCAATTAATTATATATTTATGTTCTTTACCAATTCACATGTTAAACCAAGCATCAAAACCAACATATATACCACACAATCTAGAAAGAAAGAGGTAAACCATTTTCATAATATAAAATAACAACATCGTCATGCAAACGATAACAATTCATCAAACAAGATCAAGTAATTATTATATTAATTTCATTTCAATCCAAGGGGATAAATCATGATAGATCTACAATTGGGTGTAAATAAAATATAAGAAACATATCCTTTAACTGAAAAGGGTTTCAATGTTATACGAATGAGGATGGACAAACAATACCAATCCTGATAACCTATCCAGTAAGAACCGCATCCACCTGAGGACGTTGTGCCACAACCATGACAACAAACAACCAAAAACAATCCATTTTAAACATGGATATAAATTTACATCACTTAGAAAAGCGTAACAGGAGGAAATGGATCAATGAAACCAAAATAACATAGGTATAACATTCCTTGGATCACCATGGATTGATGAAGGGAATCTTGGGATCGATTCTTAACAAAGGGATCCCCAAAACATCAAAGAGGGGGTTGTTGGGTTACCTATAATGAGAGAGAGAGATAGAGAGGAGCTGCAACCATAGAATTTGATAAATCTAATGGCTGAAAACATTAAAATGTACAAAATTGTGGAATTACATGATGTGTAATTCCCTTTTACGTTGTTTAATGATCGAGGTTAATTTGACCTCAAAAAACATGTCTCCCTTTTTATTTTTAAACCCCGAAAATGTACACATTGTGAACCTAACTTACAGGATGTGTAATTCTTACATAATATATAATTATTACTACTTCTAGATTCTACAAACCAAACTAATTTATAATTCCTCTGATCCTTATCTGTCCACCTCGATCTTCAAAAACAAACAAAGGGTCGATCCATGCAGATCTGGGCCCCCTTACAATAACTCTCTTCAAAATGTTCGTATTTTAGAAATCGGGACACTTTTTATTTTTCTAGGTTGTAAAATTGTTTTCAGATTTTATTAAAAAAACTTATTATTATTAAAAACTGTAATTAATTCATTAAAATTAAAATTTTTACATATAACTATCACCCTATAATATCCTCATAATGAAATTGGATTGATGACCTGTTACCTCACTGTAAATTCGTCTCATGCTGAACCTACTGAATGGGGAGGAAATGTGATAGATGTTAATGGGATAGAGAATAAGGGTGTGCTAAATACTAATATAATGGAGAATTATGGGGTGGGCTTCCCCAATTCCGTAGTGATGGAACTCGATGGATCATCATGTTTCTGTGTGCCCGAGGGAAGATCAACTAGGATTCATATGGAATTTGTGAAACGCTTTCGTTTTGGAATTTATATCATTTAAACAAGTAAACTTAACATAAAACATATATTTCAAGAAATTCATATAGAAAAATAAATTTTGAAATGATAACAGATGCATAGTACTAACAATCAAAATACACATAGGTATGATATTGAATGAATTCACATAAAAACAAATATAACATTTTCGTTTTCAAAATTAAAAAAAATCTTGAATAAAAATAAAAATAAATATAATAATAGATCCACAGTAATGTTACTGAATAAAATATAATATAGTGGTTGATAAATTAATGGATGAATACATATACAATCATTTTTCTTTCAATCAGTCATTAACATGCCTCATCATTAATTCAACTTTATCCACCCTTTCAAGACTAATATTTTCAATATCTTGAGGAAAAAATAAGACTTTTTCTTATTGTTGATGGGATTCAATGTTAAAGGAAAAATAATCCACTTCATCACCCATATCATTCTATTATATTTGTTTTATGTGAAAAATCACACTTCACCATTCATTTATGACATCTTCCACATAATATACCATTTTTCTTGAGATGAGAAGATATATGGATCATGTAATTCCTAGTTGCAGACATACATCCATTATGAGAATTTATAGAAGTAAATTGAAAGGAATATCTTTTAATACCCTGGGTAATATCAACACACTTTCATTTGAATAAAACAACAAAAAATGGACATAATAGTTTAATTTGATAATATCATACAACTTTCCATAGTACCCATTTTGGAAACTGTAAATATACCACTTTTCAATGTTTTTAAATCCTCTTCATGATCAATTGTATGAAATTTAAATCTATTCACATTGTAATATTTAATCATTCTATCTTATTTTAGTGGACCTTAAGATATAAACATCAAATATTCTGAAAAATCAGCTCAAGTATTGGTATTCACGATATATGAAAAGTAATATACATTTTTATATTTACAATATATATGTGTCATCCTAATATCCATATTGATTGCTATATTTCTGAACTTACAAGATGATAAAACCATTCTAAAAGTTATTTATTAATATATTTTTTATATATTTGTCATTTCATGTTCAAATTCGCATTCATCTCATTATCGGTATCTTGATCTCTTCAATAAATTGATCTACAATTTCACTATTTAGCAGCACATATCTATGTGCTTGTAATAATACTAATTTTTTCAGTGTGACCTTTCAGTTCCTCTAAACTAATCAGCTAATTTTTGGAAATATTTTTTATTTCCCATGTAGTTTAGGTAGATTTGATGTGTCATGAACATATCCAACTAGATTAAATCTTGTCTCAATATCATCCAAGTATCTAGAATAAAAGGTAATACACTCCTCTTCCAAATATCCTTTACAAATAAGGCCTTTAGGTTGAGATTTATTTTCCATGTATTATTTCAAATGTCCATGGTATCTATGAAATAAAACAAATAAAACATAATTATGTATTTAATTAAGTTACAAGAACTATTTACACGAGATTAAAAATATATAAATGAATTGCCTATCAATTGAATACATTTATAAATAATGTATGGGACCTCCTAATTTAGTTTCCCCAACCATATTCACAGTCAAATGAATCATGATAGTAAATAATGATATAGGAAATAACAAATATATTACACAAAGCATCAGTAAAAATCAATAATAATGGTTTTAAAGCTCATCTGGTTATAGATTTTTCTCCTATAGTTATTTTGAAGAATGTGAAAAAATTTAGTACAACTATAGTAACCTTTTCAAGTAACAATGTACTCATTTCCAATGGTAGTAACTGTTATAAAAAATATTTGAATCATGAATTTTAAATCCATATAACTTATAATTATTTAAGATAAACCACCTTGATTGGTTCCATGAATACCCATCAAATACCTTCACATGTTTTAAAATTATAAGGAATGTATCTTTATCTTTATTTTTCAATGAAAAAAATATAGAGCATACTTTAAATTCTCATTTGGCCATAGATTACACATTATATTCATTGATTTTGATTCTTTATAAGAATTAATATGATCCTTCAATTTTCCAAGCTCATTAAAAAATGTGAAGATAAATTCATCACAAAAATTCTTCTCAATATGAATAACATCAATATTATGACTCAAAAAATTAAATTCTCAATACAGAAGTTTGAAGAATATAATTTTTATTCCATTATTTTATTTTGATTTCAATTGATGATTCACTTGAAACTCATTTCCCACTATCATTTAAATGACGTACCTTCCCAAATTCTGTTTCAACAATTCCAAGTTGTGCAAAAAATTTTGAACCTATGAACAAATTTTTAGGTTGTCTACGGTCAATAGAACCATTTAATTTTACCTCTTAAACTAAAATATATAAGATTCATAAACAAATATTTAATGACATGAGAAGAACTATTCTTTAATGTAAGGTAGTCCTTCATCCCCAAAATGAAGGATTAAAAATACAAGCAAGCTATGTTCTATAATTTAAATACATAAAATAAGAGAACCGACCTGAAACTCTCAACCCTTGAAGATGATGGCGAAATTCCACCCCAAAAAAAGAGAATGTTTCCCTATAAAATTAATAGAAACCTATAAATAACAATAGAAAAAATTTAATTCCATCCAAAATGGAATAAAAATAGAGAAACCAACATGAAACAGTGTGAAAATCATCACCTTAAATGAACATCACTAGAGCAGGCCTCAAATCACACCTAAAGAACCCTAAGAAATAAAAAATAAAAAATTAAACCACCTAAATTAGTTTTGGTTCAACCATTGAATGTGAGAAGCGAAGGATAAGAGGAAAAAACAAGATGAAATGGAGGAATCCTAACCAAGAATATCTGGATGTGATCAAGAAGCAGTAGAAATTGGAAAGGGCAGTGGCAGAGGGGGATTGGAGAGATATGATAACGGGAAGGGGTGGTGGTGAAGGAACATGCTTAGGGGAGAGTGGGACCTTAGGGGAGAAGGATGAATTCTCTAGGGAAGAAGTGGCGTTTAAAAAAATTATTGTTTGTAAGTTTAAAAAAATGTTAATAAATTATTATTATTCCCCTATTTAATTTTTGTGAGTTTTGAATATTCAAGAGGTTAGGAAGGGATATGTGGTATTCTATGATGCATTAGGTTCAGATATGGATTGGGTTCTTTTTCAGGGTGATCATGAGGTATCCAACGGTTCTAGATAGCATAAATCACATGGGAAGAATTTTCTGACCTGTGATCTTGAAATTAAATCTATGATTCATGATCTTAAGATTTTGAGTAATTGAATTTTCAAAGAAAGGTTTACCATTTATTCTGATCAAAAAATATTGAGTTATATCTTCTCTAAAAAATATTTTAACCTCCATTAGAGGCACTTGTTGGAGTACTCGCAATATTTTTATTTTAACATTTCCTACACCTTTGGAAGGAAAATTTCATTTCTGATTCTTTGAGTAGAAATCATCCAACCCATACTGTGAAGGAATCATCAGATTTGTGTAACTTTATGGATCTTTTTTTATATTTCATTTAGAAGTTCAAGAACAAGGGGTCTACGATTTTTTGGAAAGTGTTCAGTTGACCTCCAGTCTTCTCGAGATGATTCTTTTGAAGAAAGTACTTGATAATGATTTTCATAGCATTAGGGCCTGTCTTTATAATGGGGATACTATCAGTGAATGAAATATATATTTTTTATGGAACCATATGTTTTCAGAATTGGTTTTTTATACCTCTTCCCATAAAAAAGGTTGTAATGAGGGATTTCCATAATTCCTCGTTGGAAGTACACCCTGGAACAACAAAGATGTTTTACGATATTCAGATATTATTATAGTTTCTATGGATGAGGTAAGACATAAATGACTTCATTTTTCATTATAATACCTATTAGAAGGTCAAAGATGAGCATCAGATACCTTCAGGTTTTCTTGAACCACTTCCCATGCAGACTTGGAAGTGGGATGATATCTATATGGTCCTTGTGATTAGGTTTTCATGCACCCATCAGTTAAATAATGTGATGTGGGTTTTAATTTATTGGATAATGAAATTTGATCACTTATTACCCATTCATGATACAAAAAAAGTTGAGGAATCAGGCCATCTCTATATACAGAATATTTTCATATTACACTGAGTCCCTTCTATTATAGTCTCTAATGGGGATCCCCATTTTACTTATTACATTTGGAGAGTCCTCCATGAGGCACTAGTACCTCATGTATGTTTTATCATGGAAAATCTTCTACAGATAGATGTCCAGATAGAATGATCTATGAATATTTTTAAATACATGATTCATGCTTATATTATTGATTTTGGTGGCACATAGGAAGTCCATTTTGGACTGGTTTAGTTTTCTTATAAAAATGGTTACTAGTACACTATAATAATGTCTCCTTTTGAGACCTTGTATGGGAATCCTTTTAAATATCCTTTGTGTTGGTCAGATATTGGTGAAAGTTATTTGGTTTGACCAAGCTTGGTCCAAGAAACGATGTTGAAGGTTTATTTGATTCATCATATAATGTTGATGGAAAAGAGATGGTACAAAACTTATTTTTACGCTCATAGGTGACCTCTTAAGTTTTCAATTGGTGACTAGGTTTTTTTTAGAGTTCCACCCCATTTGGGTCATCAATAGCTTTAGAAACAAGGGAATCGTGTACCTCAGTTTGTGGTACCTTTTGATATTGTTTTGAATGTTGGAAAATTTTATTACCATTTATAGCTTCCACCATTGTTTAAATTGATACATAATGTGTTCCATGTATGACTGCTTCAGAAGTATCTTTTTGACCCATGTCAGGTATTGATATGGTAGGATCATGATGTTGTGCCTGATTTATCCATGAATGAGCATCCAGCCAGGATTGTTGATTCTGGGACAAAGGTACATAATTGGAGGAATATACCCTTTATCTATGTTCTATGGTAGTATGTTTCATATTCTCATGTTATGTCGGAGTGTAAGTCACTGATGAGAGTGTAGTGGACACACCCCTTTGATATAGAGCTTTCTTGATAGGATTTCTATGGATACGATGTTTTTATGGGGGGAGAGGTTGTAACATCCTATTTTATTATTTTAGGTATTCCTTGACCCTTATTTTTATATACATTAATATGGGGTTTTTTTGGTACGTTTCAATATAATTTGGAAATTTTTGATAGCCGAAGGGGCTATGCATAGTTGGCACACAGTAATGGAAAACCATGAAGTTTGGAACAAAAAACCGTGCACCCTATTGTGATCCACTGGAAGGGGGTGCATGATATATATAAAACATGTAGATGAATCCTCTAAACATTGAAACCATGGAAAATTAGTGTTTTCATGGTTGGAAAATAGTTTAATGAACTGTGTTCCCTCCTAGGATAAACTATGCGCCCAACTAAAAAGGATTCATGGGTAGGGTGCATTGTCTGTCTAACCGTATTTCCATACCTAGAAAACTGTGTTCATGGGTTTTAATTCCTCTGAGAATTTTATTAAAAAATACAAACCCCCCATTTAATATTCCTAATCCCCCCTATTTATCCTAATATGAATTTCTTGGTTGTGAAGGATCTCAAGAAGTGATTTGGACTTCTACAAACTCTTTTCTTAGTGGATCGAACCGTCATTGATCTCATTTGATCTCCTCTGAGTAAGTGAACATCCTATCATGTTATTTATTCAAATATATATTTCCCTCATCCTTAGATAGTGATGGATCATCATGTAATTGATGGATCTAAACTCTATTTTTTGGATCTTGTTTCTAGATCTCATTTCTTGATATCCTTCACCTCATTCCTCATTGGCAATCCCATTGCAGTTATGATCTATAACCATGTGAATAAAGGTAGGTGGGTCTATAATTATTTTCCCTATGATTTAAACCGTATATTTCTTTATTTAATTGAAATGAGTTTATAATTGATTTAAAAACCATGATTTGAACATGCATATAAATTTTTGAGAAAACCCAAATTTTAATTAAATTTAAATGTGGGGTGGATTTTGGGGGAACTTATTTATTTATTTTGGAATTGATTTGATGAATTGAGTTTATTTTTTGAAACTTGATAAAAATGGATTTGAGTTAAAGATGATTTAAAATGAAATGAATTGAATAAAACCATTATTTTGGTTTTGTAATGAGAAATTCAGATTAAAAACTAAAAAATAGGAAAATTTTATTTGAATTGAATTGGAATATTTTGATTTTTTTAATCACATGTTAGAATGGTTAGTTGTTGGTAATTAGGACAAGCACACTTGGGACATGATTCCTTGGAAATATATTGACGATGATAACACTAACTAAACAACTACTGCATGACTTCCCATGATGGGTTCCCCTATTAGGGTTTAGATTGACCATGATGGGTTCCCCTATTAGGGTGTATTTATGTGTTCACACCTAACTATATTTTTTTTATCATAATTGATATGTGTAAGGATATTATTACTCGAAAACTAACCAAAAATAGAGCTTTGGTACCTAGTTATAATATATTAATTTTTTAAATGATTATATATGAAAATGATTATTCAAATATTTACTTATGAAAACTATTTTATATAATAATTTTATATAAATTTTTTATTTAAGCTAGTTTTGATATATATTCCATATATTTGAATGTGAAAGCATGTTTTGGTTTAAAAAAATTGAATTATATACCACATCTTTTTTAATTTTATAATGAAGAATAACTGGTTTAATTATTGTGGGATTTATTATGGAACACTTGGTGAGACCCTTGATTTTTATATATCACACCCTACCATTTCCTTCAGACAAATTTAGATTTTATTATGTCAGGTTCGAGAAATGGGAAAGTGCCACTTAGAGGTGGTGGGTGTTCTTGATCCTTGGGATTATGGAATGGTGATAGTGACATGTGAAGATTTTATCCACTTGTTATTTTGGATTTGTTTTTAGGCATTTGTATGATTGAAATTTTTATTTATTTTGGGATGTTTATCTATATTTCTGGGTGCTATATTACATTCTTTTTTAAGTACTTATCTTTTTTGAGTGTTCATAATACTGGCTTGTATATTTTATCATCCACTATTTTGTGGAAAAAAATATTCCCTCTATGATGTCAGGTTCTAGTCTCTAACCCATGGGACACACAATCCAAGACCTTCTAAGAGGATTCATAGTAACCTTGTTTAATATTAGCATGTCAAGAACCTAGATCTCAATAAGAAAACAAGTGAAATATTGTATAAAGATGGTGATAATGAGAAGTATGTGGGAAATGGTCACCGTAGAACACAATGGGAACTTATCTATAAAAAAACTAGAAACAAGATGCCACAATGGATGACCAATCCTCTGATAAGTCAATAATTAATCGAGAATTGAAGGGTTATAAGAAAAACTCACTAAAATAACATTACCTTCATTCATGATATAAAAAGAGTAAAAGGTGGTGGATATTTATAGAAAAAGAGTTATAAAAATACCAACACATAGTTTCCTCATGTCAAGAAGCATAAATGATACTTTGGGAAATTTTATCACTAGAACGTGACTTTAGAAGACATGTAAGAACATCCTTTTTGAAATTTAAGACAACTGGCCCGCCACTTTTGACTTTTAAGATTCCATGGTGGTTTGGGATTGAAATTCATATCACACGTTGAGGTTGGTCATTAAAATCATCTTTAGGACTTAATTAATTTAAATATAGGCCTCAATGCTTCCCAAATCGAGGGTATAGGGCCTCCCCTTGGAGAATCATTATTAATCCATGTAAATTGTCCTTCATCCTTTTGGTCCACTCCCTTTTTATTGAGAAACTTATTCCATGTAACATGCCTTGTGTAATCATTCTCATTACACTATACTCATCAAGCCAACCATCAACACCTAGATTCCCATGTGTTCCATGATCATCATCATCTCCTCCCTCCTAGAAATTATTTTCCTCTAATCTCAAAAATTAAAAGGGAGAAAGATCAATAATATTAAAGGTGGAACTAAAATTTCCCCACATGTTGGGAAACTCAATCTTGCAGGAATTATCATTGATATTATCTAATACATGTAAAGGACCATATCCTCATGGACAATGTTTTGATTTTTGCTTCTTTGGGAACCTCTCCTTCCTCAACTATACCCACACACATTATATAGGTTAAATCACCAATCTTAGCCGACATTTGTTGGCATGTTTTACTACTTGTTCATTAATATGTTCAATTAAAGCATTTTCCATTTCATGAAACTCCTTCAAAAAATTATATTTTTTACCTTCAAGATTAGAAATTTTTTTAGTCGAGAAAACAAAATATCAAGTGCATTAAATGGGTTAAAACCATAAAAAAATTAAAATGTTGAGGAGTTATTAATAGAGTAAATTGATCAATTATTAGAAAATTAAATGTGAGGAAAGAATCTTTCCCAATGTTTCAAAACATTTCTAAGGATGGAACACAACTATGTATAAATTGTTTTATTTAACACTGTAGTTTGACCATTTGTTTGAGTGTGTATAGTGGTGGAGAATAAAATTTGGGTTGCAAATTTATTTTACAATGTCCTTCATAAGTGACTAATGAATTTTATATCTCTCTCACACATAATTCTCTTGGGCAATCCATGAAACCTAACCATTTACCTGAAAAAAATCAATGGTATGAGTTTCGTCATTGGTTTTAGAATAAGAAATAAAAGGATCCATTTTACCAAACCTCTCCACCATTATAAAGTGGTTATCCTTCACTAATTGTGATCATGGCAAGCCGAGCACAAAATCCATAGAAAAATCAACCTAAGGATAATAATAAATCATAAAAGGGGTGTATAATCCATTTAGAATAACTTTTTACTTTTCATTTTTACACACATTCTAATTTAGACAAACACTAACCACATCCCTATTCATGTGATCCCAATAAAAAATTTCACACAACAAGACCCATGTTTTCTCAACCCCAAAATGACCCATTAATCATCCTTGATGATATTTTCTAATAAGAATTTCTTACATTGAAAAATATGTAACACATAATTTATTTTTCCAAAAAATAAACGTATAATTTTTGTAAATATAATTTTTCCTATGTTTTTCACAAAACATCAAAATTTAAAAAAAACAATATCATTCTCATGAATGTTTTTAAACATTTCAAAACCATGTTTTTTGTCATCAATACAAGTTCTAAGAGATTATCTCCTTGAAAAATAATCACCCCTAACATTTTTTTCTTCTTTTATTATTAATGACATATAGAAATTTTCTATGAATTCAAGCCATCTTGCATGTCGCCTATTCAACTTTCTATGCGACCTAAGAAATTTTAGGCATTCGTGAAACATATGAATGAAAAATTCCATTGGATACAAGTAATGTTTCGAATTTTATAATTTTATTTTGATGGAATAAAATTCCTTGATAGAGAGAGTGTTTCTCAATGTATCCCCCTTAATATTCTCACTAAATTAAGGGATAGGCTTATATTATTTCATTAAAACAGCCTCAATTACTATTCTAGAGGAATCACACTCAACATAAAATACTTTAGAAAGGATGGTAATTATTAAGAGAGGGGAATTGGTCAAACTAACTTTGAGTTTGGATAAGGAGTCTTCTTTATATTTTACCTACTTTATTCTCACTCTTTTTCTAACCAAATCATTTAGTGGTTTTATAATGGTTGAAAATTCTGTCATAAACCATTAAAAAAAACTTTCAAGTCCATGGAAGCTCCTCAACTCATCCAAATTATTAGATTTTGTCTAGTCCTAAATAACCTTCACCTTCTCATCATAGACCATCATGCAATCAAATACTTTCACAAAACCAAGTAAAACAAGATAATTTATAAAAAGGAACATTTTTCTATGTTTTCAAATAACATATTATTTTATAGGAGTTTCAAAAAAAATTCAAATATTCATGATGTTCATCAAGGATCTTAGAATAAAAAAGGAATCCATCAAAATAAACAACAAATTTTTTTCCAATGAATGGATATAAAACATGATTCATTGAGATGAGGAATGTGATTTGGGTTTTTGTTATCCCCAAAGGTATAACTATCCATTCATACAACCCAAACAGAGTTTTAAATCCATTATTTCATTCATCTCCCTCTTTAATTATAATGTTATGATATCCACTCCATGGGTTAATTTTTAGTAAATAAGCATGAATCATAGAGTTAATCTATAATATAATCCAAACAAGGTATTGGATAGTGATAATTTATAGTGATTTTGTTCATAGATCTAAAACCAACACACATTCTCTACATACCATCTTTTTTAGGGATAAAAATTACTAACACAACACAAGGATTAAAGATCTCTCCAAAAAATTCGATCCTTATAAATTCTTCCACTTTTCGTTGGATTTGTTGAGTCTCCATCTAATTATCTTGATAATTCGATCGATTAGAAAGTGTTTCTCAAGGGTGGAAGCTGATGTGGTACTTGATGCCCTATAAGGGGGGAAAGTTGTTGGTAATTTCCTTTGGAAACACATAACCAAATTTCTAAAAAATGGACACAAAACTAGATGTAATTTATAGGTTAATGAAGTTAGTGGTAAAACATTCTCTCTTTCATAGTATCATGAGGGTTTCTTTCCCATCTAAATCTCTCTCTATCACTATTTTTTCTAAAAATAAACTCACTTTTCCCTCAACACTCTTATTTTTACTCTTATTTTTCTCTCTTATTTTCACTCTTATTTTCAACTCTTTTCATTCCCTCATTTATTTTGATGTCACTCATCACTCCTTTTTCACGTTTGATTTTTCCACTATTTTCATTCTCTCTATTTTTTATCTCTTTTATTTTTCTATCCTTTCACAATCTCTCTCGATACTGACTTAGTATTCATAATATTTCAAGGGCCTAAAGGGTCTAATTATATCCTTCCTCTCATTATACTCAAAAGAATAGAAATTGGTGTATCCATTGTGTCTAACCCTTATATCAAATTTACAAGGCCTTGTCAAAAATATGTGACTAACATGCATGGGAAAACATTACATATTATCTTACCATTAAACATTCCAATATAAAAGGGAATTGTTTCTCTCACGGTAACCTTAACATACTCACTATTATTTAAACATTGAAATCTATAAGGTCTGAGATGTAAGGTCATAGTTAATCCCAATTTATCAAACATCAAACCACTTGCAACTTTTTTGAAACTACCACCATCAATTATCATACTAAATAACATATCATTGAAAAGGAATATAGTATGAAAAATGTGCTCTCTTGGATCTTGATCATGTTCTCCTTTGAGTTTATAACTCAAAGCATGCCTTTCAGAAGCATTTCTCCTTGTACAAGGCTCATTATATCTACATCTGAATAATCATCAAGTGGTCTAATTTCATCTAGGATTGATCTAAAACTAATGACATCTACATAATCCAAAATAATAATGGTTTTATTGTTTGTTAATTTTTTGGAAAATTTTCAAAATACTTTTCATTTAAAAAAATGATATCATATGATTTGAAGATAACCTTATCCTTCATTTTACCTTTAGATTCTGGAAAAATGTGGTTGGTTTAGTCACCTCCTTTTAATATATTTTTTATTTCCTTATATTCGATTATGGTTTTTAATCCTTGAGCTTTGTAGAAGATTTATAATCCCTATATACATTGTAGGGTGAATCCTTCTTACCTTTATTTTCCTCTCCACTATACTATCTATGTGAAGTAGATCCTCCATGTCCATGTAATGGTGCAAGTCCACTATGTCTTGAATTCCATATATGATCCCAAAAAAAACTTTACATAGTGGCCTCTCACTCCTCATCAATATTGGTCCAAATCATTATGATATCTATTTATTTTTTATACACCTAAACACTCATCGATCCTTATTTTAAACCCTGCAACTAGAGGAACAAATCACGATATTAGTGGCTATAAATGGACCTCTTATGAATTACCACATTTATCTACTCCCACATATGGATGGGTCTTTATCCACTTTTTCATTGACTCACATGTAGTTGGTCCCACAAAATACTAGCACAGTCAGTGAATTCCATAGCCACCAACATCACCTTATTTTTCTCTTTTTTTAAAGGTTGGTACCAAAGCCTCATTTTTATTATTAAAGCAAAGAAAAGACCTATTTAACTGGTAGAGGGAGACCCATTACATACCCTGTAGGCCCAGTGGGCATTTAGCCCATTACATAGCCCATAGGGCCAAATTTTATGCCCAATACCCATTCTGTGAATTGTAATGCTATAGTACCGTGCTTCTATAGTACAACACAATACCCGCTCCAAATATGTTTTGGGATCATTATTACCTTAGAATGAATGTATCATTGACTTTAATCCTCCAAGATAAATTTCTTGCATCCAGTGTTTTTTATTTCTCTGAATTTTTTCCTCATTAAAATCATATAAATCCTCTTATTCTTAAACTACCCTCCTCTTTAGTGGTGCTCTATGATTAGAAGGGGATTGAAATTTATCCATCCTTGCATTATTACTAGGGAGTTTTTATTGTACATCCCAAATTAAAAACTTAATGTCTATTTCATTTGTGTTACTCACCTTATATATTTAAAAATATTTCAGGAAAATTTTAAGAGGCTGGAATATAGACCTAACACACTCCCTCACATGTTTACATCAAAAGTATGTGTTCACTTGTGTTTCACTCATTTTTTGGATTTTTTGACAAAATGTATCACTCATTCCTGTTACCACTCAACTTATATCCTACCTCTTTTTTACCTAATTCCAACAAATCTAAAGGATCCTTAGAATGTGGAAATTTTGAATTATAATTTGAAGCTAAATTTCCAAAAGTATTCAAGATGAAATATGTAGTAAGGGGAAAAATGGATGAAGAAAAATGATAATGGGATGTAGGACTCAAGATGTTGCATTTTTTAGCCTTTATTATTATTATTATTGATTTCAGGGAGATTCTTTTTTTAAAAAAATCAGTAGAAACAGGATGATTTTTCATTATTTAAATATAGGAGAAGTAATAATTTGACACATCAAATGAAATCAAAGTGAAAGTTTCATGGGTTTAAAATTGCAGAATTCATTGAAAAATTTGAACCTGTTGTATCTCATGATTTATAGATTTAATTTTCATGATTTAGAATAGATAATAATTAGAATATTCTAAAATAAAATAATGATATGTTATACATGTGAAATGATGAAGAAATGATGTATGTAGGTGAATAGAAAAATGGACTATGATTGATGTCAGTCCGATTCAAATATAAATGAAGATGAAAATGGGATAAAAAATGATGATATAGATTTATTTAAATTTGTATCTGAGACAAATGTATACTTGATCCAAGACCCTCTAAGAAGTTTCCTAGGAACCTTTTTCAAAATTTTCATGTTAATAACTAAGATCTTCATAAGAAAACAAGTGAAATGTGGTGTACGGATAGTGAAAATGATAAGGATGGGGGGAAATGGTCAAGGTAGAACATAAAGAGAAAATTTTTCTATGAACATTGGCCACAAGATACCAAAAAGGATGAACATTCCTTTGATAAGTAAAGAATTAATCAAGAACCCAAATTTTTCAATAAAAAATCACAACAATAACATTACCTTCATTCATGATCTCCAACAAGTACAAGGGGTATATTTTTATATCAAAATAGTGATACAAAAGTATAACACCTAGTTTTCACAAATAAAAAAAATCCTATATGATGTATTTGAAAATTTTGGCACACAAAATGAAATTAAGAGACAAGTAGCCCAACCATTTGGAAATTAAAGGCAACTAGCTCACCACTTTTGAATTTAAATATTGCATGGTTGGGTGGGCTTAAAATTCATAGAACATTATCGGTTGGGTATTTGAAATCATGTTTGGGAATTAAATATTATAAATATAGGCCCATATTCTTACCCCCAAGAAAGTATATTGGGACTCCCATGCTATATTAATTATTAATACATGTAATTCCTACTTCATCCTCTTGATCATCTCCCTTGACATTGGGTCACCAATTCCTCATAACAGGTCTTGTGTAATCATGAAACCCCCCCCCCCCCCCGTCTTCATGTTGGCCTTCAACCCCTTCATTCCCATGTGTTCTATCGTCCTAATAAACATTGTGATAGTGAAGTATCATCTAGTTTTGTCAGTCCTAAATTGGGTATCTAGGTATAAGGTATCTGGGCTGTTTTGTGACACATTATCCTTTTTTATTTCTTGTAAAAAATAATACCCTTTTTTATAACATTTTAAATAAAAACTCCAAAATTAATAAGAAAATTATTTCATTTTAAAATAAACATAGACTATTTTAAATTAATATTGATAACGAATAATGGGTATGATATAGGTAAAGGGTGTTCAATCCGTATAATTTTAAAAACTTTCTTTTTCACTTTTTGTAAAAAGTAAAAAAATAACCCACCTGAAAAATGTTGAAACGATTCATTTTTAATAATTTTTAAAAAAATTAAAAAATAAATCAAAATGAAATTTCTAACCCTTTGAATCATAATTAATAATATTCTGGAAAATATTAAAATAACCTCAACATGGAAGAGAAATAGTTTGAAGGAAAACTTTAGAATAATATTTTTAAAAGAAAGTCACTTACATATATCATACTTGTTGATTCATTATCCAATAAGATAATAAATGTAATATAAAAATGTCGACCAAAACATAACCATAGGATAATAAAATATATTGGATTTAGAATATAATTATCATATAATATTTCAAAAGGAAATATGAATGTAAAAAATCATGAAATAAAATGACATTGTAACAAAAATCTCTTAACTTTGGTCTCTACTTAGTTATACATGTTTTATTCTCATATATAATTATTTTAAATTTATTAAATACTTTCATAAGATAATTTTTCATCTATATTATAGTTTTCACAATCCTTTTATAATCATTTTAAATTCATTCATTGAATATTTATTGCTTACGTCGATAACTTTATGGTTGTTCAATCAATTTTTTCAAAGAGAATTTGGTATATTTTTCATGATTAAATAATTTAGGAAATGGTTCCATCATCTATAAAATTTTAATAATGTAATAAATATAATTAGTATTAATTATATATAATTTTATAATCATCCATGCATAGCGTTAATAGAAAAATGAATCACATCGCTTCGTAGGGGTGGCAGTCCACACATACACATAAACAACATTATCATTTTCCAATGGATGGAAGGGTTTGAAAGTAGGTGATATACTATATTTTAATAATTATTATTATTTCATAAATATCATATATATTTTATTAATTCCATCTTAATAACAATTCAAATAAGAGGGTTATGAAAAATTAAATACATTGTTGTGTAGAGAGTGTAGGTTATATGTACTCACAACCGATGTTTTGGTTTTCCATATGATGGGAAAATGTGGAATATGGGTTTACTATAATAATAATAATATCTTAATATATTTTTAATAATGGATTCATTATGTTAGGATATATAAAATATATTTAGATTACGAATAATAAGAAATAAAATTTGAGAGAGTCGGGTAAGATGAATAGCTATTCTATGAGAGATCTACTTTGGCTTACACATTAATGTTTATTATGGTAGTCTCAGGTTATTAAAAAGAGATCAATAAAAATTAGAAGGAATCTAGGAAGGTTTTTGGGGAGTTATTGTCTGATATATAGGGGTCTTTTTTTTGAATAAGGTAAGAGAATATATTCCTTTTTATAAGTGAGGGGAGGGACACACATCGAATTACTTAAAATATTTTAATAATATATTTTCATTTACTTATTTAATTGACTAAAACATGATATATATTAAAATATTAGAAGATAAATTTCTATATAAGACAAAAAAATAGATTTGATATTTTTTTTTGTTATATTGTAGCCTTATCCCTATATTTTTAACCCTTTTTACCCTTAACCAAGATGATAAATATTAACAATTATTACTATTAATTATATAGAAAATTAAGTTAAACTTATAAAATAATATTAATTATTTTTATTCCAAATATAGAATAAATTTATAATTTTTTAACACTTATAAGTGGGAGAAATTACTTTTAATATAAGTTCGCAAAACATAAGGAATATCATTTTCAGAAAAATGCATGTTTTAAATATAAAAATAATTTTATTGAAAAATAAATTATAATTTTTATTTAAATGGGATTAAATAGATTATGTTAAATAAAATATAATTATTTGTCTTCAAAACCAAAAAAAAATCAAAAGGAACCTAGCAAATTATTTATTAAGATCATAAAAGTAAAAAAATTATCTGAACAAAAATAGAACTTAGATTTACAAAATGTTAGGAATATATTTATAAGTTAGATATCATAGTTTTATATGAATTATATTAATTAATAAATATATATTTCATCTATAAAAAAGATTTTATAATCATTCAACTTATGATTACATTGTTATAATGTCATAAAATGATATATTTTTCCTGCAAAATTGGTATTTTTCACTACTCGCCGAAAAATCCACTATTTATGAAAAGTTTTAAAAGTTCATACTAATATAATTTTTACATGATAGTATAAAAAATGGAATTAATTTCTTTAAATTAATGTCAAAAAATTTGGGAATTTAGGTTTTAATCATATTCTTGAATAAATCTTTGTACATTATTTTATTCTTTCCTTGGAAAGAAAAGTGTACTTACTATAACTGAATCTGGGGTGTTACATTCATCCCTCCATAAAAAATTTCATCCATGAAAATTATATAATATCACCACATGAATAGTAATGGTTATTTGTTCGTCATAACTTATTCAGGTCCCCACATTACCTATTATTTTATGATTTCTCCAAAGTACAATTGCCAATCAAGTCATCTGATCCCACAATACATATTCTCTAGTGTCCATAATATGGATAAGCTCTTCATAATAAGAAAAATCTTGTTCTAATTTTATTTCCTTGGAGTTGATAACATTCATTAGGTCTTCCATTTAATTCCATAATAAGGAGATATGGAATATATCATCAACTTTAGAGAGGCTAGGCTTCATTTTCAAATGGTAATCCAAAAATTCAATTATTACTATAATTTCATATTACCTGATATACCTGGGACATAGATTCCCTTTCACTAAAAACATTATAACACCCTTCCCTGGAGATAATTTTAAGGAAACATGATCCCTTAATTAAACTTAGTGATCCTTCCTTGAGTTATTTACATAACTCTTTTTCTTACTTCGTATGGCCTTGATATGACTCTGAATAGTTATTTCATTGACAGTGTTATCCTAAATATTTTATGGGTCTAAAATGTTCCTTTTACTTACTTAATCACAATAATTTAGGGTATGGAATTTTTTCTCAAACAATTCTTCATACGGTGCAATTTGAATTTCTGAATAGAATCTATTATTATAATAAAATTCTACCAATGGTAAATACTGGTCCCACATAACTTGAAATCATAGTGATCATGACCACAAAATGCCTTCTAGTATTTAAATATACATTTCATACTATCCATCTATCTGAGTATGATAAGTAGTGATCAAATACAACATAGTGTCGAGAGCCTTCTAAATACATTTTCTATAATTTCATTATAAATTGTGGGCCATGATCAAATATAATAAAAATAGGAACACAATAAAGTATCACAAATTAATGAAAATATTTTCTTTGATCCACTCAAGAGTTTATCTTCCCTTAAGCTAAGAAATGAATAGAGTTGGTAACATGATGAAAAATAACCTATATAGAGTCATTATTTCTAAATGTATTTGGAAATCCAATTGTGAAACCCACCATTCACTATGGAATAAACTAATTAATTAATTAATTTAATTTAATAATCCATTTCATGTTTCTGAGAGTTTCATGATGAATTTTCAAAATTTAAAAGGGAAGTAGTGTTGCGCATGGTTAGGATTAACCACACACCAACCATGTGTGAGGGGTCAGTGTTTGACATGATTGGATCACATGATTTTATCATGGTTATCTCAACCATATGAATAAATAGGGATAAATATTTGGGTTCCCCATACTTTTCTAATAGGTTCAGTGGTGCATGGTTTGGTAAACCATGAACCTAAATCATGTACGACACCTTGGGTCTTATAATTTTCATTTCATTCCAAATATTCCACAAGGTGTATATAGGGATTTTTATCCCCCCCTCATGAGACACACCATGCCCCTCATCCTCCTATCCATGTCGTGAACACATCTCCCCCTCTAAAAAACCCCTTCTCTCATTGTTCCCACCAAATTTATTGTATTTTTAGGTCTATTTCATCTATGTATCACCTATGTTTCCATTCGATCTTTTATTCATGGATATTTTTCCTCTTCTTATTTCTCCACATTGTTCATACAAATCCTAGACTAAAAATGGGTGTATGTTTTAGTTATTTCATGATCTTTAGCATTAGTAAGTGTTGATTTAAAGCATGTTCTTATGACATTCATTGAATTCAATGGATTTTGGCTCATTTAAGGTGACTTTCCAATATATTCATAAATATAGAAATATATAAGTTCCCCCTTTTATGTTTTCACTAATTTTGCTGTGAATATATACACTGGGGATATGTTTTATTATATATATGTGAGGGTGGAAATGTATGTAAGTGTAAAAGGGGGAATTTGGATTATCTAGGGTTATTTTCAATATCTCTTACTTTTTAGAGCCTATTTAAGGTGGATTAAATTAGTCTTCATCAAAGGAGACGTGTTTTGAGGTAGGTGTTTCCTTTTCATTACATTCTATTACGTGCCTTTAATTTCTTCTATACTTTTTAATTCATTTAATAAATTTAAAATCCAATTATAAGTTGTTATACTCTTGAAATTATTACTGATTATATTTTTAGTTCCTTACAAGGTCCTTGGCCACATTCCACGTGTTTGTGAAAATTACAAGTTGGATTTTCAAGAAACGGTATTAGTTTTTAAGGCTCTAGAAAGCACCAAGTTTATATTTTAAAAATACTTTTATAGAATAAATTTGGCTTTCAAACCATGTGTGGGATTATTTTTAATGATTTTAAAAGTTTAAACATGGGTTGGGAGATTTTAAAGGGGAATGTTAACCCATATGCATTTTAAATTTAAAACCCATTATGGATTGGTACATTTTCAGGGTGTTCTTTTAGAAAAGGGAAGAGTTAATTCTCATTTGAGTTTCAATTTTTTTATTGAATGGCTATTCATTCTAATATTGTTTTAAAGAAATGTATTGTTTCTCCTTTTTTGAAAAATTAGTTTTCGAGAATTTTGGGTGGGCTTATTGATCCCCCTTGTGATTCTTATGTCCCTGTGGTATCATGTGATCCCAAGGGAGGATGTTTATTATTTATTCATAATATATGCTACCTATATTGGTTGTGGGACTCTTTTCTTATGAGGGTATGGGAGGTGAGCTGCAAGTTATTTTTAAATACGTGTAAGTGATGCATGTGGTTGATTAATTGTGATCACGTACATTTTTATTGGTCATGGGAACCAAAGTAAATAAGTGTTATTCAAGGATTATACTACACTAGGGAGCCTTATGATATTATTACCCACTCCATTTAGTGATAGGTTAATATGGGGTGTTCTATTATGAGGAGGTTGTGTGTAGGCTAGTTGAGGGGTGGTGTTGGGATGCAACGTATTCCAAAAGGTTAGTCTATTGAGTGAAGTCAATGATGGTGTCATGTTAGGACATAAGGTTGCTCCCCGGACACAAGGATCCATTTTAGGATTATTTTAAGGATTTATCTTTCTATATCAATTATATCTCTATTGTTATTTTATTTCTTGGAACATATGATATTTTTATTTGTTTCCCTTTATTTCTTGACTTGACATAGTGGTGACTACTTTCGTGTTTTATCCCTTCTTTGTGTGATTTACTTTTGAAATGTTTGAAAATATATTTTTAATGGTTTTTAGAGAATTGATTGCTAAGCATGGATTTCAATGTTTTGTTGAACGTTTTTTAGAAATGAGTGTGATAAGTGTTCTATTTTGAGAAAAATAGAAACTAGTTTTTTTACACTCCAAGTGTATTTAAGATTTCAAAATGGTATATTAGGAAATTGTGTCTTGTTATTATTAAATTATTGGTTTTTGAACTTGTTATGGAAAACCATGTGTTAAATACAGACCTCTTTCAGTTTTTAAATTATTATTTCAAAAAGGGCTTTTTATGAAACTAATTTTATGCTTGAAATTAAAGTGGTTTTTTGGCCAAGTGGTTTAGGCTTGAAAAAAGGGGTTTTCTAAGTTATTGTTTTCATTTAAGTAAAATATTAGAAATGTGTATTTATTAAACTTTTGATGTATTGTTTCTTCTTTGTAAAACTATATATAAAATGATTATTTTTATATTGTATTTCAAAATAGCATGCTTAGGATGTAATATGAATGTGAATTTCTATTTTTTTGGGTGGTTGTGGACTACTGAGTGCATGTGTGCTCATGACTGTTTTACCATTTTCAATTTTAGGTCTTCCCACCTATGGTTCCCTCATGGAGAGAGTGTGGTTTTGGGGTTGGTGGTACTCGTGAGGTAATATTGAGGTATGTCTAGTACTTTTATTTTATGATGATATTGTTTATTATATTAATATATTTTAATCAATTTCTCTAATTTTTTTGGGACAAGTAATTTCTAATTGATTTATTACTAATTATTAACACTTATTTCTATCCTTGGAGAATCGGAAACACCTCTCAGGTATGTGGTGGGCTAGCTCGGGTGACCGGTTCAGGGTCAAACTAGGTTGGCTCATTATAAAATGCTATTAGAGTGGGTTTGGGTTCTTTTTTTACATATATGAATAAGCATTAGTAACACCCTTTTCTATTTGGACTATTGTTAGTTCGTAAATTATGTTTTCATAACCTATGAGGTAGGTGTTATGAGAGTTTCATCATCCCTTTCTTACCCTAATCCTTGAGTTTCCATGTGAAGTTGGTGTTTTCCCTTTGATTATGGTTTGTAGTTTTATAGCCTTGTTATATTGTGCTTCATACCTATAATAGTGGTGTTTATCCTCAATGGAATTACATGAGTTTAATTTGGGGTTATAGGTGATGTTTTGGGATGATTATAGAAAATAAAATAAATATGGTAGGTTTCTTCATAGGGCCTAAAAAGCCATTTTAAAACTAATAAATTTATTTTGGACACTCTTTAGGAACCAATGCATGATTGTCTTTTGGTCTTCAACAATGTGGCTAAGTCACACACTGTTCAAAATCCTAGTTTCTTCTTGTATTTAGACTAATTGACTCTTGGATTTACTAGGGTCTATTTGGGAAATGAGATAAGGGCTTTGGTTAGTCGCAAGATATGTTGGAATCATTGGATGTATTTCTTTTGATTCATATGTTGTGACTTCATTATGTCATATGTGCATGTGATGTGAAATTCATCATTGATTTCATGAAAAGGGGATTTCATATGATTTTTTTAGTTTTTAAAACAAGGAATTAGGTATTTTTTGTAAAATAATCATGGTTTCCTAAAAATGTTCTAATATAGTTGATTTCATTTTTAATTTGCATTTTTGCTTGGTTTTTTATCAAGGGAACGTGATGTTTTAAAAGATGGGTTTCCTATTTTAAGGTAAATTATTGTTTTAGAAATTGGTATTTTAACCATTGTGGGTGTATTTAAAAAAACTAAATACATTTTTAAAATTAACCAAGTCATAAAAGGGGATTGGGAGGTTTTAATTTTTAATTTTGATTCGATTTGGTTTTTAAAGAAAGAGGTCCCAAGTCTAATGGTCCCTTGGTTTTCAAAATTGGATTTTTGGTAAAACCATTCTTATTTAAGAAATTTTTTTCCTCTGTTTGTTATGGTAAAAACTTGGTGTGATTTTTGGTAATGACCATATAAGGGTTTATGTATCATGTTGTTTGATGTAAGACTCTGATAAATGTATATTGTAAAATTATATTTATTTTCTTTAGTGGTTCTTCATCTTTTGTTTAAAACTTCACATTATCCTAATGGAGTGGAATGTGTGGTTTATTTCTCAGGGTAAGGTGCCTTATAATTTTAATGGTTTTATTTATTTATTGGCTCTTTTGATGATTATTGGGTCTTGATATCTTGGTCTGTGAGTTTTGGTTGATGGATAGATCAGTTTCGATCAATTCTTCTTGGAGTCTCATGTGTGTTGTATTTTTTTGGTTTGATGGGTGAATTGTTTTCATTTAGTGTATCCTTTGAGTGTTGTATTGTGTATTTTTAGATGAAGAATTATTTTTAAATTTAGGATCATTGAGTCTATAGTGGTTTGTCTTGGGGAAGTCTTTCTTGGTGTATTCCTTGGGTTCCCATTGTGAGAATTATTACTTTTGGGGAAATATTTCATTCCTCATTATTTTTGGATGTTTATTATTGCCTTGTGGGATATGGACTATGGGATGATTCCTTTTGGTAATTGAGGAGCTTGTTTATGTGGATAATTAATGAACCTAGGGTGTATACCTAGATACTAGTTGTGTGTTTTTGTTTCCAGTTGGGTTGTGGATTCCACCATGTTGTGATTTATGTTGGAAATATTCAAGGGATGATATTTCCTGGAGTTGGATCTAAACTCCCTTTTATGTTAGTTGTGAACCGTATATCAGAGACCTACCATTCCATATTGAGGAATTTTTTACATTATGAACTCCTTGATTGGATGCCATGATTTATTTATTTTGTTATTCTATCCATTGGGATATTTCTGGGATTAATTTCCTCCTTGTGGGTTTAAACCATTTGTTTCTATTTATCATGGTGACACTTCTATTGTATAAGTGGTGTTTTAATACTTCACCATTTATATTAATTCTAAATAGTGGTGAGACCTCCATTTAGTCTCCATTAATTTGAGGCTTCTTGTTTGATTCTTAAGGATGATTCTCATTCGAATTTGTTATTTTTTTTGAGAATTTTTGTGATTACCTTGATGTTGGAGGTTGTTCAGTGTCTCTCTTTTAGTAGTTTAAGTTGATGAAACCAATAAATTGACTAGGGACCTTTTGGGGGAAGAAATTGGCATGGTGGGGAGTTTGTAACACCTATCATGTCACTATAGTATTAATTAATTAATTAATTGATTTAATTTTAATCCATTTTGGGTTGTTTAGAGTTTCAAGATGAATTTTAAATTTTTAGGGAAGTGGTGGTGTGCACGGTTTGTGCACGGTTAGGAGTAACCATGCACTAACCATGCTTGAGGGGTATATCTCTGACAGAAATAAATCTCATGGTTTGAGCATGGTAATCTCAACTTTGTGAATACCTATGGATAACCATGGTGGTACCACATTCTTTTCTTGTAGGGATATCTTTTTTGGTGTACAGTTTGGTCAATTTTGTTCTTAAACCATGTGTGAAACTCAGGGGATTAAAATTTCTTATTTCATTCCAATAATTATTCTAGGTGTATATAGGGACTTGTACCCCTCTTCTCCTCCACCTCTCTCTCTATCTATCTATCACAATGCATGAGCCCCCCCCCCCCTCCTTCTCTATAAGAAGTCTATGCCTCTCCCCCTATTAACCTCCACTTCTCTCATCGTTCGCACTAGTTTTCTCCATGTTTTAGGGTCTATTTTTCTAGGTATGACCTCTAATTCCCTTATTTCTCCCATTATTGGTGATTTTCCCTGTTCTCATCACCCCACTTTTTTTGGTGGAACCCTAACCTAAAAGTGAGAGTTTTTTGGGTTATTTTATAATATTTAGGGTTTTTTAGGGTGGATCTAAAGCCTGTTCTTATGGTTTTCATCAATGTTAATGACTTACATCTCTTTGAATATATTCATATATATATAAGCACCCCCTTTGTATATATTTACTAATGGTGGTGTAAATATATATTTCGGGGATAGGTGTGCTTATAAATATATGCTTGTGTAGAAGAATATTTGTATAAGTGTAGGGGGTTGGCTTTTCTAGAGTTATTTTTGCTTTCTCTTTCTTCCATAGACCTTTTTGAGGTGGATTCGAGTGGTCATCATCAAAGGAAAAATGTTTTTAAGGGGGTTGTTTCTTTTTTATCACTTTCTATTACATGCCTTTAATTTTTTTTGTGATTTTCAATGCCTATAATAAATTAAAATTCTTATTATATTTAGTTTTATGATTTAATTTTTTATTGCATTTTTAGTGCCTTTCATTATAACAATACATATCATTATTTTTTAATTAATTCCAGATTTATTACATAAAATTAAACATAATATAACCCAAAATATCAAGAATTATATTGTGTTTTGGAATCAGGTACATTACATAACAACTTATAATATAGAATAAAAAAAATATTGAACACTTATTTGACATGATCATAATATTTAACGACTGTAACACTACGTGAGATAACATGGGGACAAAAATAAGAAAGGGGTGAGCTATGAAGCCCAAAAAAGAAATAAATAAGAATAACATGAAGAAGATAATACATTTTATAAAATAGACATATAAAAGGGGCATAAAAATATTATGAGTCGTAAGAATGAACAATGAGACCTGACATAGCTTGATATTCGTAAAGGAAACATGGGTAATGTGGAAACAACTTTATACATTACATCAAAAACACAGGTCAAGGATAAATCTATCAAGACCTCGTGGTGTAAAAAATACCCATAAAGGAATATGGTTCACTCACTATACAAACATTATGTATCGTGATACTAAACATTACCCAGTGCATTTGAGCTCTATCTAGGTGCACCCATCATATTCATTTCATTCTCATTCTTAAGTGAGCCACATAGACCATACAACATGGGTTCATTCATCATCATGATTTATTAAATGATTAAGTAGTGTAAAATACATATAATTAAGTATAAAATAAATAATTTTATGTCCATAAAGATGAATAAAATTTATATAAAAATAGGTATGGTATTCACTACACAATTGTTTTGGCAAGGGAAATTTTGGTGAACTTTCAACAGCATAACGACATTGCGTGAAAATTCATAAGTTTTTTTTATGAAAGTGAAAGGGGTCTATAAACATTTAAAAAAATAAATTTATTAATAGGGACATGTAAGGAAATTTTCCAACTTTATTAAATGGAAATATAATGTGTATGTTCATAAAGAAACATGAATAATGATGAGAAGGTGAGGATCCCTTATGGAATTTCGGCATAGTAACAACTTAGGTAAGGGTCTAAATGGGCAATTATAAATGATCCATTGTTCAAATAAAATCAAATTTAAAGTTAGGGAATGATTATAAATGAATTAAAATTAAACCATTTGAAATTATGAGAACTAATTTCAAAGAAGTTTCATGAATTTTAAAGGGGGAGAGGAATGTGAGAATCCCTTACATGAATGTGTGGATCCAAAGGCTTGGGAAGGACTTATTGAGAGCTTGGGGTTTCATTGAGAGGACTATATATAGTGATGGAAATATTATTTATGTGATCTAGAGAGTTTTACTGTAGATAAATGGGATATCAGGTGAGTTTATATAGGAAAGGATGCAGATTTCTTTATTATTTAGGTTTTGGACTCTACATATTAAAATGTCCAAAACCACAATCAATACCTACTTTTTCCAATAGATTCTATAAAATGGGATTGTTTTACATAATTTTATAATTAAAATGGACTAATTTATTAGAATATTACCATTGGTTATGTGGAGGTTAGTCACACTCATAAATAAATGATTTTAAAACCACAAAATATATCATAAGTTTTGGAGGATTCACTAAGGCTTTAAAAGATATATAAAATAAACATAAAATCAAATTATTTTAAATTAAAAAATATATTTGTTCTTTTATCCCATTTATATTACTTATTACATCACATTTGTTTAACTATGATGTCATAAAACACAAATTATTTTTTATATGGTTTTTAATTTTTACCTGAAAATTTGAATTTATTAGAAATTTATGAAAAAATAACCATTGGATAATTTTGAATTTATAATTCAAAAAATAATATTCATTTTATCTAAATAATTTTCTAAATATTTTATTTTTAACTTTTAAAATAATGATTGACATTTATTGAAAATAACGGGTTTTTGACCATAATAGTTTTTGAACCCTATTAAAAAATTACATTTGACTTCACAAAAATTATATTATCATTTATATTTGATAAGAAATATTTAAAAATAAAATTTTAAAAAAATTTAAATAAAATTTTATTTATTTAAAAAATCCATTTATTCATTAATTCATTGATTGAATTTGAATATAAACAAAAAAATACAATTTGTGATGTATTATATCAAATTAAAAATCATTTACAAAGTAAAAATAATAGGATTAAAATATATTCATTATTATATAAAAAATTAATTACCTAATCATATTTCTAGGGTCTTGATTCATATCTCTTTAAAAAACTATTATTCACCCTAAGAGTAAGTTGCGCAATGGTGGGACTTTCAGGGGTGGTTTGGAAAACATGGTTTGGGTTGTGATCTCGATGACGTTGAACTTCTCCCATAAAAATTTTCAATAATGATTAAGTTGTTGTACATCATCTTGGTATTGGTTGAGGGAAAATCCCAGAGATCCTATCTCTCTTGGAAGCTATGATAAATGGGCTTCATAGGGTACGATTCTACTATTTGAGGTCACCACTTCTTTTATCTGTGTCAATTGGATAGTTAAAATTCTATATTTATAATAACAATACTATCATTGTTCAATGGTTATATTAGTAATATAAATTATTCATAATGGTAAATTAAATACAATAGTATATAAGTATACCATATAAGTGCATGGGTTTTTGATAACTATATTTACATACTAATACGTTTAATTAAATCAATAGTGGAAATTTATTTATAATAGTTAGGTTTATTACAATATTCTCCCCTTAATAAATTTTACCCTCCAAATTTTCATTTACCACAAAAAAATAGATGAGGGAAACTCTGCGTCATCACTTCATTAGGTTCCCACATTTCTTCTTTAAACATTTGGTTTCTTCACATCACTTTGACGAGGTGAAATGTATTATTTTGTTGAAATTTTTATCAATGATCTAAGATCTTATCTAGATCCTCCTCATACGAAAGGTCATTCAACAATAGTACCACCTCTGGACTGAGAACATGTGAGGGGTATATAATTTACTTTCTCAAGAGGGATACATGGTATACATCATGTAATTGAGATACGTTCGGTGGGAGTTTTAGCCAGTAGGTCATTGCTCTAATGTGATCAAGTCTCTCAAAAGGGTTGATGTAACTTGGAATTATCTTTCCCTTCTTCCCAAATTTCATCAAATTCTTACATAGATATATGAAGAGGAATACTATGTCTCAAACATAAAACCCTAGGTCTTGTCGGCAATTATCACCATAGCACTTTTTTTGCTCTAATATTCATAAATGTAAAATTGAATGGTCTTATACTTCTTCAAAATTTTGGAACCTAGAAGTTTTGATTCCCTAACTTCATCCCAACATATAGGGGTTCTTAACCTCTTCCCATAAAGGGCTTTATAGAAAGCCATTTGGATGCTCGAGTGGGAACTTTTTTTGTAAGAGAACTCAACGAGAGGAAGATGTTGGTCCCATCATCCTCTCAAGTAAATTTAGTATTCCCCAAAAATTTCATCACGTGTTTGGATAGTCCAATTAGATTGGATATCAGTTTGAGGGTGATAATCCAGACTAAAGTTCACCTTAGTGTTTAGATCATACTGTAGATTTTTCCAAAACATAAAGGTAAATATTGGATATTGATCAAACAAAATTGATAGTGGTACTCCATGCAGCCTCACCACTTCTTTGATGTATATCCATGAAATTTTATCCAGTGATAAATCCTCTTGAATCACGATGAAGTGTACAATCTTTGTAAGATGATCCACAAAAACCCATACATCATTTTTTCCTTTGGATGTCTTCGAACGATTAGTGAAAAAGTCTAAGGTGATGTATTCTAAATTCCATTTTGGATTGGGTAATGGCCACCTCATCCACTTCGACCTCTACCTTTCATCCTTCACTTCCTGACATACTAGGCGCATTGATTCATATTTAGCAATCCCATTCTTCATGTTGTCCCACCAATAGTTCTCTTAGAGATCTTGATACATCTTTGTGTTTTCTGGGTGAATGGAGAAGGTTGAACTATGTGCATCATCCAATAGTTCATTCCTTATATTATGATTTGATATAACACATAGTCTTGACCCAAAACTCACAAATCCTTCATTAACATTTAACTCTGAGAATTTCCTTTTTCTTTATAGTTTCCACTTTATTCTGAATTCCCACATCATCTCTTTTAGAATCATTTAACCTTTCTACAAGATATGATTGAGAAATAATTTGTGAAATTATTTATGGTTTTTCTTCATTTATGATTACCATGTCTATCCTTTCCAAATATAAGAATATTGGGTCCCTCTCAATTCTCATCAATGATAAAATTACAATGCCCTTTCAACGTAGAGCATTATCCACTTTATTTTCTCTTTCGGGATGGTAATGAATGGATCAGTCATAATCCTTGAACATCTCTAAACATCTTTGGTGGTCCACATTAATCTACTTCTCTATGAATATATATTTGAGGCTCATGTGATCAATATATATCTTACACTTCTCCCCATAAAGATAATGTCTCAAGATTTTCAATGTAAAGATCATAATGGATAACTCCAAATCATGTATGGGATAGTTTTTCTCATGAATTTTCATCTTTTTGAGGCATAAACAATGACTTCTTCATTATTAATTAACACAAAACCCAATCACTTCTTTGATTCATCGATGAATACTATGAAAATTTCTACACTTGTGGGTAGTGTGCGCACATGTTCAGTGATAAAACTCCTTTTACCTCCTTGTATCTTTCTTTAAAATCATCACTCCAAGAAAACTTGACTCCCTTCCAAGTTATCTTGGTAGGAATGTTCTATAATTGTCAGAAATTTTTTATAAATCAACGATAATACCCAACTAACCCAAGTAAACTATGGATATCTGTCATAGATGTTGGCATTGGTCATCCTTAAATTTCTTTTGACTTTTAAGGACCTATAAATATCCCATTTCTTGTGATGATATTCCCTAATAATGAGAATTAATTCAACGATAACTCACACCTATTGTTCTTGGAAAAAAGATTCTCCTTTCATAATGTATTTAGAATAGTGTTCAAATGCTCCTCATGTTCCTCCTTAATTTTTGGAGTATATTTGAATATCATCTATAAAGACTACCAAATTTTTTTAAAGGTAATCTCTAAACACTCTATTAATCAAATCCATGAAGATTTATGGAGAATTAGTGAGTCCGAATGGAATGAATATGAACTTATAGTTCCCATACCTTCTATGAAAAGTGTCTGTGGGGATATCTTTCTAATTCACCCTTACTTGATAATATCCTGATCGAATATCCATCTTGTAGAAATATTTTTATCCACATATATGATCAAAGAAATCTTCAATCCATGATAGAGGATATTTTTAATTTATTTTGATCTTGTTGAGCTCATGATTATCAATGCAAATTCACATTAACCCATCATTATTCTTGACTAAGAGGGATGGTGTACACCATGTTGAAGCACATGGGCATATGAACCCTTTATCCAAATTTCCCTATGATTGTTTCTTCAAATCTTCATTTTCTCACAACATACATTATATAATAAGTCTTATATAATGTCAACACCCTAGGTATAAGCTCTATTGAATATTCAACCACTCAGCTGGGAGGATGACTATGAAATTCCCTTGGAAACACATCAGTGTATTCCCCCACAATAATCTTGTCTTAGAGTATGGTTCCTTAGACTCAATCATTTGAGAAAGATATGGTTGTTAATAGGGAAATAATATATACAATTATGAAAATGATGATACAGAAGATTCATCCTCCTCCTTGCACTTATACATAATCATGGGTAAACTCTCCATATAGAGATTGATTTCCATCTCGTGGAAATTTTTGTTGGATTTATATTGGGAAAGACAATCCATGCCCAAAATTGCATAAAATTACACCAAAGGGAGTATGAAAAGTATTGTCGAGAATTTCTACCCTCAAAAATTGATACGGGAGGATTTATATAATCGGGATCAAATAATTTCCCATTATTTATTTTTACTGACATCTCCACTTACATGCATTGTGGTGTTGTTTAGATAGTTCTAATAAAAAATCATTATATTAAAGAATGAGTATAACTTTGGATGGTAACCCTACATTAAAAAATTTTGATTTAGGTTCCACTTTATCCAATATATAATTGCAGATGATTACTTTTAAACTGATGAACACATAAATGGGAATCCAATTACATTAAATGTATGAATTATAAATTATATATATTTCATTAATGTATAAATTTCTAGGATTCAATTTATGTTATCCATAATCTATTTTCTAACCATTATTCTATTTTTTATTTTTTGTTCCCTTAATAAGGGTTCATAATGATCTTATGAATCTAATAATGCATATCCCCCGAGAGTGTCAAACTGGGTGTGTTGTAAGGCTTGTTGTCATGTACTAGGTTATTGTGAGTTGGGCCTAGAACACCTTGTTGGAGTTGTCACTCATAGGTATATTTGTGAAAGAACCACATTCACATTTAGTATCCAAACAGGGATGAATTTTCTTGATAAAACACTTAATATATACATACCAAAACTTAGGGTTGTTTTCCTTATACTTAGATTTATCCCTAAGGCTTTTCGATAGATATTTCTAATCCTAATCGCAAAAATTACTAAATTTTTTCTCTAATACCAACTATAACATCTATAATCTTCATTTGAAATTAATACTTGATTTATTACATAAAACTACCCTTAATAAAAAACAAAATATTGAGAAGTATAGTATCTTTTGGAAGTCGGTACATTACATAATAAATTATAACATGTGATACAAAACATTATTGAACATTTTCTTGAAATGATCATAATATTCCAAGGAACTTAAAAATTAATGGGATAACTTGGAAAAAAATATAAAATGGGTGATCTACGAAGCCCAATAAGGGAATAAAAGTGTAATAACCTAAATAATATGACACATTTTAGACAATAGGCATATAAACGGGGCATAAAAGAGTGGGAATATAAAACATGAATAATGTGACAAGATATAGCATGGTAATCATAAAGGCAACATGAGAAATATGGAAACAATATTAAACCTTACATCATAAACTTAGGTTAAGGATAAATCTACCAATACCTAATGGTAGAAAAATTCCAATAAAGTAATCAATTTTAATCCCTTTCCCAACATGTTATATCATGATACTAAACATTACTCATTGCCTTGGAGCGTTATCTGGGCACACCCATCATATTCATTTCATTCCCATGCTTTAGTGTGCAACATATATCATACAACATGGGTTCATTTATCAACATGATTTATTCCAAAATTAAGGAGTGTAGAATACATATAATTAATTACCCAATAAATAATTATATTTTCAAAAATTTGAATATCCTTGATAGAAAAACAGATATAGTACTCACTATATAATTATTCTGACTTGGAAAATCATGGTGAAATTTCAGCAGCCTAACAACATTACATAAAAATTCATAAAATTGGTCGATGAGACCAAAATGGGTCTATAATTATTTAAGCATAAAATGGGAATTAATGGGGACATGGTAGGACATTTTCCAACAATAGGAAATGGAAATATGATTCATAATTTTATAAAGAATCTTGAATAAATAATAGAAGGTGAAGACCCCATACAAAATTTTGGCACATTAACAGCTTAGGTAAGGGTCTAATTGGGGGAGGATAAATGATACCGAATTAAAATATCATAAAATGGAAAGTAAGTTAATGATAATAAATTAATTAAAATATGACCATGTGAAATTATAAGAACTTATTTCAAATAAGTTACTTGAATTGTAAAGGATGAGTGGAAGGTGAGAATAACTTACTTGAATATTTTACTCCAAGGATTGGGAAGGACTTATTGAGAGATTTGGGGTGCCTTGGGAGGACTCTAGAAAGTGTGGGAGGATTATAAACATGCTCCAAGGAGTTTTAGTGAAGATAAATTGGGTATTTGGTGGTTTTATATATGAAAGTAGGGGGATTTATTTATTATTTAGGTTTTGGAATCTACATAATAAAATATCCAAAACTACAAAACATCACGTGGTTTATTCCCATGATTTCTACAAAATGAGAGTGGTTTAAATATTTTATAAGTACAAGGGAATAAATTGTAAAAATATTACCATTGGTTTTATGGAGGTGAGTCACATTCTTAAAAAATTATTTTGAATCCTTAACATATATCATAACTTTTGGAGAATTCGACAAGGCATTATAAGATAAAAAATAAACATAAAATAGATTTATTTTATAAGAAAAAATGGTATTTTTTCATGGATCAGATTTAGGGTACTTATTAAATCACATTTTGTTCATTATGATGTCATAAAACAGAAAGTATATTTATACGGTATTTAATATTTACCCAAAAATTAATCTATATCATAAATTTACAAAAATTTCCCCATTAGATAATTTCAAATTCCTATTTCAAGAAATAATATTTAATTTATCTAAATAATTTTCTAAATATTTGAATTTTAACTTTTAAAATAATGACTGACTTCTATTGAAAATGACTGGTTTTTGACAACAACTATTTTCAAACCCTAATAAAAAATTACATTTGACTTCATAAAATTTATATGATCATTTATATTTGATAAAAATTATATAATAATAATATTTTATTAAAATTTTATTTATTTTAAATATAAACTAATTCATAAATTCATTAATTGAATTTTAATATTAACCAAAAATATAATTGTTCTTTATAATATCAAAATAAAAAACATTTACAAAGTTACAATAATAGGATGAAATGTATTCATTATTCTATAAAAAAATAATGTGAATACTCATATTTCTAGGGTATTGATACATGTCCATTTAATACATGATTATAATCTCTAATAGTAAGGTGTGTGATGGTGGGACTCACATAGGGTGGTTCGGCAAACATGGTTTGGATCGTAATCTCGATGATCTTGAACTTATCCCGTAAATTGTTTTTCTCATGATTAGGTTATTATATATTAACTTGGGATTGGTTTAGAGAAATTATCATAGATGTCATCTACCTTAGAAGCTCTAATAAATGGGATTCATTGGGTATGATCATACTGGTTGAGGTCATCACTTCTTTTGTATGTGTCAATTTGATTGTTAAAATACTATATTTATACTAACAATGTAATCAGTGTTCAATAGATATTTTAATAATTAAAAAAATTCATAATGGTAAATGAAATCCAAAAGGATAAAATTAAATCACTGAGTTTTATGTGTTTTCTATAACCATATTTACTTAATAATATGTTTAATTAAATGAACATGGTAATTTTATTTATAAGAGTTCGGGTTGCCACATTCTGGGGCCTTGGTTGCTTTCCAAGTGTTTGAGAAAATTTCTGGCTAGATTTTAATAGAACACTCTTGGTTTTTATAATGGTGGAGAGAACTAGGTTGAAATTTTAAAAATAATCCCTAAATCATGGTGGTTTTAAAACCATTTTTTGGGTGTTTTTAAAAGAGTTCAAATGTTTAATCACAGATTGTGAGATTTTAAAGGGGTTAGTTAACCCATGTAGTTTTAATCGTTCAAACTCGGTATGGCTTGGAACATTCTAATTTTTTTTAATAAAATGGAATATAGAATTCCCATTTGAGTTTCAAAAATATTTTTATGAAATGTCTTCTAATTTCATGATTTTTTAAAAGTAATGAACCATTTTTCATTTTTTGAAAATTAAAATTTTTTATAAATATTGTGTAACCATATTGAGCCTCCTTTTGATTTGTTTGTTCCCATGGTGGCATGTGATCCCATGAGGGGATGTTTATTCATTGTGCATCACAAATTTATTTGTTGATTATGGGCCTATTTTATTATAAGGGTGTGGTAGTTGAGGCATGATTTATTTTCCATGATTTTCATGTGATTCATGTGGTTTATTGATAGTGTGAATCTCCAATTTTATTAGTCATGCGAACCTAGGTAACTAACTGGGATTAAAGTATTATGATACACCATGGAGACACACACTACTAGTGTCCCCTATAGTTAGTGATAACGATTTCTATTCTGATGAGGTTAGGTACTATATAGTTGGGTGGTTGTGTTAGGGTGCAATGTACGCTGATAGTTTGGTCCATTGAGCAACGTCTAGGATGGAATCTTAATGGGACCTAGGGTAGATCACATGAAACTATGATCCTTTTGACATGATCATAATATTTAACGACCATAACACTACATGAGATAACATGGGGACAAAAATAAGAAAGGGGTGAGCTATGAAGCCCAACAAATAAATAAACAAGGAATAACATGAAGAAGATAATACATTTTATAAAATAGGCATATAAAAGGGGCATAAAAATATTATGAATCGTAAAAATGAACAATGAGACCTGATATAGCATGATATTCATAAAGGAAACATGGGTAATGTGGCAACAACTTTATACATTACATCATAAACAGAGGTCAAAGATAAATCTATCAAGACCTCGTGGTGTAAAAAATACCCATAAAGGAATATGGTTCACTCACTATACCAACATTATGTATCATGATACTAAACATTACCCAGTGCATTTGAGCTCTATCTAGGTGCACCCCTCATATTCATTTCATTCTCATTCTTAAGTGAGCCACATAGATCATACAACATGGGTTCATTCATCATCAAGATTTATTAAATGATTAAGTAGTGTGGAATACATATAATTAAGTATAAAATAAATAATTTTATGTCCATATAGGTGAATATAATTGATATAAAAATAGGTATGGTATTCACCACACAATTGTTTTGGCAAGGGAAATTTTGGTGAACTTTCAGCAGCATAACGACGTTGCGTGAAAATTCATAAGTTTTTTTTATGAAAGTGAAAAGGGTCTATAAACATTTAAAATAAATAAATTTATTAATAGGGACATGTAAGGACATTTCCCAACTTTATTAAATGGAAATATAATGTGTATGTTCATAAAAAAACTTGAATAATGATGAGAAGGTGAGGATCCCTTATGGAATTTCGGCATAGTAACAACTTAGGTAAGGGTCTAAATGGGCGATTATAAATGATCCATTGTTCAAATTAAATCAAATTTAAAGTTAGGGAATGATTATAAATGAATTAAAATAAAACCATTTGAAATTATGAGAACTAATTTCAAAGAAGTTTCTTGAATTTTAAAGGGGGAGACGAATGTGAGAATCCCTAACTTGAATGTGTGAATCCAAAGGCTTGGGAAGGACTTATTGAGAGCTTGGGGTTTCATTGAGAGGACTATATATAGTGAAGGAAATATTATGTATGTGATCTAGAGAGTTTGACTGTAGATAAATGGGATATCAGGTGAGTTTATATAGGAAAGGATGCAGATTTCTTTATTATTTAGGTTTTGGACTCTAGATATTAAAATGTCCAAAACCACAATCAATACCTACTTTTTCCAATAGATTCTATAAAATGGGATTTTTTTACATAATTTTATAATTAAAATGGACTAATTTATTAGAATATTACCATTAGTTATGTGGAGTATAGTCACACTCATAAATAAATGATTTTAAAACCACAAAATATATCACAAGTTTTGGAGGATTCACTAAGGCTTTAAAAGATATATAAAATAAACATAAAATCAAATTATTTTAAATTAAAAAATATATTTGTTCTTTTATCCCATTTATATTACTTATTACATCACATTTGTTTAACTATGATGTCATAAAACACAAATTATTTTTATATGGTTTTTAATTTTTACCTGAAAATTTGAATTTCTTAGAAATTTATGAAAAAATCACCAGTGGATAATTTTTAATTTATAATTCAAAAAATAATATTCATTTTATCTAAATAATTTTCTAAATATTTTATTTTTAACTTTTAAAATAATGATCGACATTTTTTGAAAATGACGGGTTTTTGACCATAATAGTTTTTGAACCCTATTAAAAAATTACATTTGACTTCACAAAAATTATATTATCATTTATATTTGATAAAAAATATTTAATAATAAAATTTTAATAAAATTTAAATAAAATTTAATTTATTTAAAAAATCCATTTATTCATTAATTCATTGATTGAATTTGAATATAAACAAAAAAAATACAATTCGTGCTTTATTATATCAAATTAAAAATCATTTACAAAGTAAAAATAATAGGATTAAAATATATTCATTATTATATAAAAAATTAATTACCTAATCATATTTCTAGGGACTTGATTCATATCCCTTTAAAAAACTATTATTCACCCTAAGAGTAAGTTGTGCAATGGTGGGACTTTCAGGGGTGGTTTGGAAAACATGGTTTGGGTTGTGATCTCGATGACGTTGAACTTCTCCCATAAAAATTTTCAATAATGATTAAGTTGTTGTATATCAGATTGGTATTGGTTGAGGGAAAATCCCAGAGATCCTATCTCTCTTGGAAGCTATGATAAATGGGCTTCATAGGGTACGATTCTAATATTTGAGGTCATCACTTCTTTTAACTGTGTCAATTGGATAGTTAAAATACTATATTTATAATAACAATATTATCATTTTTCAATGGTTATATTAGTAAAAGAAATTATTCATAATGGTAAATTAAATACAATAGTATATAAGTATATCAAATAAGTGCATGGGTTTTTGATAACTATATTTACATAATAATACGTTTAATTAAATAAATAGTGGAAATTTCTTTATAATAGTTAGGTTTATTACAATATTCTCCCCTTAATAAATTTTACCCTCCAAATTTTCATTTACCACAAAAAAATAGATGAGGGAAACTCCGCATCATCACTTCATTAGGTTCCCACATTTCTTCTTTAAACATTTGGTTTCTTCGCATCACTTTGACAAGGTGAAATGTATTATTTTGTTGAAATTTTTATCAATGATCTAAGATCTTATCTAGATCTTCCTCATATGAAAGTTCATTCAACAATAGTACCACCTCTGGATTGAGAACATGTGAGGGGTATATAATTTACTTTCTCAAGAGGGATACATGGTATACATCATGTAATTGAGATACGTTCGGTGGGAGTTTTAGCCAGTAGGTCACTGCTCTGATGCGATCAAGTGTCTCAAAAGGGTTGATGTAACTTGGAATTATCTTTCCCTTCTTCCCAAATTTCATCAAATTCTTACATAGATATATGAAGAGGAATATTATGTCTCAAACGTAAAACCCTAGGTCTTGTCGGCAACTATCACCGTAGCACTTTTTTGGCTCTAATATTCATAAATGTAATATTGAATGGTATTATACTTCTTCAACATTTTGGAACCTAGAAGTTTTGATTCCCTAACTTCATCCCAACATATAGGGGTTCTTAACCTCTTCCCATAAAGGGCTTTATAGGGAGCCATTTGGATGCTCGAGTGGGAACTTTTTTTGTAAGAGAACTCAACCAGAGGAAGATTTTGGTCCCATCCTCCTTTCAAGTAAATTGAGTATTCCCCCAACATTTCATCAAGTGTTTGTATAGTCCAATTAGATTGGCTATCATTTTGAGGGTGATAATCCAGACTAAAGTTCACCTTAGTGTTTAGATCATGTTGTAGATTTTTCCAAAACATAAAGGTAAATATTGGATATTGATTAAACAAAATCAATAGTGGTACCCCATGCAGCCTCACCACTTCTTTGATGTCTATCCATGAAATTTTATCCAGTGATAAATCCTCTCGAATCACGATGAATTGTACAATCTTTGTAAGATGATCCACAAAAACCCATATAGCATTTTTTCCTTTGGATGTCTTCGAAAGATTAGTGACAAAGTCTAAGGTGATGTATTCTAAATTCCATTTTGGATTGGTTAATGGCCACCTCATCCACTTAGACCTCTACCTTTCATCCTTCACTTCCTGACATACTAGGCGCATTGATTCATATTTAGCAATCCCCTTATTCATGTTGTCCCACCAATAGTTCTCTTAGAGATCTCGATACATCTCTGTGTTTTCTAGGTGAATGGAGAAGGTTGAACTATGTGCATCATGAAATAGTTCATTCCTTATATTATGATTTGATATAACACATAGTCTTGACCCAAAACTCACAACTCCTTCATTAACATTTTACTCTGAGAATTTCCTTTTTCTTTATAGTTTCCACTTTATTCTGAATTCCCACATCATCTCTTTTAGAATCATTTAACCTTTCTACAAGATATGATTGAGAAATTATTTGTGAAATTATTGATGGTTTTTCTTCATTTATGATTATCATGTCTATCCTTTCCAAATATAAGAATATTGGGTCCCTCTCAAGTCTCATCAATGATAAAATTACAAGACCCTTTCAACGTAGAGCATTATCCACTTTATTTGCTCTTTCGGGATGGTAATGAATGGAGCAGTCATAGTCCTTGATCATCTCTAAACATATTTGGTGGTCCACATTAATCTATTTCTCTATGAATATATATTTGAGGCTCATGTGATCAATATATATCTCACACTTCTCCCCATAAAGATAATGTCTCAAGATTTTCAATGTAAATATCACAATGGATAACTCCAAATCATGTATGGGATAGTTTTTCTCATGAATTTTCATCTTTTTGAGGCATAAAAAATGAATTATTCATTATTAATTAACACAAAACCCAATCACTTCTTTGATTCATCGATGAATACTATGAAAATTTCTACACTTGTGGGTAGTGTGAGCACATGTTCAGTGATAAAACTCCTTTTACCTCCTTGTATCATTCTTTAAAATCATCACTCCAAGAAAACATGACTCCCTTCCAAATTATCTTGGTATGAATGTTCTATAATTGTCAGAAATGTTTTATAAATCAACGATAATACCCAACTAACCTAAGTAAACTATGGATATCTGTCACAGATGTTGGCATTGGTCATCCTTAAATTTATTTTGACTTTTAAGGACCTATAAATATCCCATTTCTTGTGATGATATTCCCTAACAATGAGAATTCATTCAACGATAACTCACACCTATTGTGCTTGGAAAAAAGCTTCTCCTTTCATAATGTATTTAGAATAGTGTTCAAATGCCCCTCATGTTCCTCCTTACTTTTTGGAGTATATTTGAATATCATCTATAAAGACTACCAAAATTTTTTAAAGGTAATCTCTAAACACTCTATTAATCAAATCCATGATGATTTATGGAGCATTAGTGAGTCCGAATGGAATGACTATGAACTTATAGTTCCCATACCTTCTATGAAAAGTGGCCTTGGGGATATCTTTCTTATTCACCCTTACTTGATAATATCCTGATCGAATATCCATATTGTAGAAATATTTTTATCCACATATCTGATCAAAGAAATCATCAATCCATGATAGAGGATATTTTTAATTTATTTTGATCTTTTTGAGCTCATGATTATCAATGAAAATTCACATTAACCCATCATTCTTTTTGACTAAGAGGGATGGTGTACACCATGGTGAAGCACATAGGCATATGAACCCTTTATCCAAATTTCCCTATGGTTGTTTCTTTAAATCTTTATTTTCTCACAACATCCATTATATAATAAGTCTTATATAATGTCAACACCCTAGGTATAAGCTCGATTGAATATTCAACCACTCAGCTGGGAGGATTACTAGGAAATTCCCTTGGAAACACATCAGTGTATTCTCCCACAATAAGCTTGTCTTAGAGGATGGTTCCTTAGACTCAATAATTTGAGAAAGATGTGGTTGTTAATAGGGAAATTGTATATACAATTATGAAAATGATGATACAGAAGATTCATCCTCCTCCTTGCACTTGTACATAATCATGGGTAAACTCTCCATATAGAGATTGATTTCCTTCTCGTGGAAATTTATGTTGTCTTTATATTGGGAAAGACAATCCATGCCCAAAATTGCATAAAATTACACCAAAGAGAGTATGATAAGTATTGTCGAGAATTTAAACCCTCAAACATAGATACGGGAGCAGTTATATACTCGGGATCAAGTAATTTCCCATTTTATATTTTTACTGACATCTCCACTTATATGAATTGTGGTGTTGTTTAGATAGTTCTAATAAAAAATCATTATATTAAAGAATTAGTATAACTATGGATGGTAACCCCACATTAAACCATTTTGATTTAGGTTCCAATTTATCCAATATAGAATTGCGGATGATTACTTCTAAACTGATGAACACATAAATTGGAATCCAATTACATTAAATGTATGACTTATAAATTATATATATTTCCTTAATGTATAAATTTCTAGGCTTAAATTTATGTTATCCATAATCTATTTTCTAACCATTATTCTAATTTTTATGTTTTGTTCCCTTAATAACGGTTCATAATGATCTTATGAATCTAATAATGCATATCCCCTGAGAGTGACAAACTGGGTGTGTTGTAAGGCTTGTTGTCATGTAATAGGTTATTGTGAGTTAGGCCTAGAACACCTTGTTGGAGTTGTTACTCATAGGTATATTTGTGAAAGAACCACATTCACATTTAGTATCCAAACAGGGATGTATTTTCTTGATAAAACACTTAATATATACATACCAACACATAGGGTTGTTTTCCTTATACTTAGATTTATCCCTAAGGCTTTTCGATAGATATTTCTAATCCTAATCGCAAAAATTACTTAATTGTTTCTCTAATACCAACTATAACATCTATAATCTTCATTTGAAATTAATACTTGATTTATTACATAAAATTACCCTTAATAAAAACCAAAATATTGAGAAGTATAGTATCTTTTGGAAGTAGGTACATTACATAATAAATTGTAACATGTGATACAAAACATTACTGAACATTTTCTTGAAATGATCATAATATTCCAATGAACTTAAAAATTAATGGGATAACTTGGAAAAAAATATAAAATGGGTGATCTATGAAGCCCAATAAGGGAATAAAAGTGTAATAACCTAAATAACATGACACATTTTAGACAATAGGCATATAAACGGGGCATAAAAGAGTAGGAATATAAAACATGAATAATGTGACAATATATAGCATGGTAATCATAAAGGCAACATGAGAAATATGGAAACAACATTAAACCTTACATCATAAACTTGGGTTAAGGATAAATCTACCAATACCTAATGGTAGAAAAATTCCAATAAAGTAATCAATTTTAATCCCTTTCCCAACATGATATATCATGATACTAAACATTACTCATTTCCTTTGAGCGTTATCTGGGCACACCCATCATATTCATTTCATTCCCATGCTTTAGTGTGCAACATATATCATACAACATGGGTTCATTTATCAACATGAGTTATTCCAAAGTTAAGGAGTGTAGAATACATATAATTAATTCCCCAATAAATAATTATATTTTCAAAAATTTCAATATCCTTGATAGAACAACAGATATGGTACTCACTATATAATTATTCTGACTTGGAAAATCATGGTGAAATTTCGGCAGCCTAACAACATTACATAAAAATTCATAAAATTGGTCGATGAGACCAAAATGGGTCTATAATTATTTAAGCATAAAATGGGAATTAATGGGGACACGGTAGGACATTTCCCAACAATAGGAAATGGAAATATGATTCATAATTTTATAAAGAATCTTGAATAAATAATAGAAGGTGAAGACCCCATACAAAATTTTGGCACATTAACGGCTTAGGTAAGGGTCTAATTGGGGGAGGATAAATGATACCGAATTAAAATATCATAAAATGGAAATTAAGTTAATGATTATAAATTAATTAAAATATGACCATGTGAAATTATAAGAACTTATTTCAAATAAGTTACTTGAATTTGAAAGGATGAGTGGAAGGTGAGAATAACTTACTTGAATATTTTACTCCAAAGGATTGGGAAGGACTTCTTGAGAGATTTGGGGTGCCTTGGGAGGACTCTATAAAGTGTTGGAAGATTATAAACACGCTCCAAAGAGTTTTAGTGAAGATAAATTGGGTATTTGGTGGTTTTATATATGAAAGTAGGGGGATTTATTTATTATTTAGGTTTTGGACTCTACATAATAAAATATCCAAAAAAAACAAACCATCACGTGGTTTCTTCCCATGATTTCAACAAAATGAGAGTGGTTTAAATATTTTATAAGTACAAGGGAATAAATTGTTAAAATATTACCATTGGTTATATGGAGGTGTGTCACATTCTTAAAAAATGATTTTGAAACCTTAACATATATCATAACTTTTGGAGAATTCGACAAGGCATTATAAGATAAAAAATAAACATAAAATAGCATTATTTTATAAGAAAAAATGGTATTTTTCATGGATCAGATTTAGGGTACTTATTAAATCACATTTTGTTCATTATGATGTCATAAAGTAGAAAGTATATTTATACGGTATTTAATATTTACCCAAAAATTAATCTATATCATAAATTTACAAATATTTCCCCATTAGATAATTTCAAAATCCTATTTCCAGAAATAAAATTTAATTTATCTAAATAATTTTCTAAATATTTGAATTTTAACTTTTAAAATAATGACTGACTTATATTGAAAATGACTGGTTTTTGACAACAACTATTTTCAAACCCTAATAAAAAATTACATTTGACTTCATAAAATTTTTATGATCATTTATATTTGATAAAAATTATATAATAATAATATTTTATTAAAATTTTATTTATTTTAAATATAAATTAATTCATAAATTCATTAATTGAATTTTAATATTAACCAAAAATATAATTGTTCTTTGTAATATCAAAATAAAAACCATTTACAAAGTTACAATAATAGGATGAAATGTATTCATTATTCTATAAAAAAATAATGTGAATACTCATATTTATAGGGTAATGATACATGTCCATTTAATACATGATAATAATCTCTAATAGTAAAGTGTGTGATGGCGGGACTCACATAGGGTGGTTCGGCAAACATGGTTTGGATCGTAATCTCGATGATCTTGAACTTATCCAGTAAATTGTTTTTCTCATGATTAGGTTATTAGAAATTAACTTGGGATTGGTTCAGAGAAATTCCCATAGATGCGATCTACCTTAGAAGCTCTGATAAATGGGATTCATAGGGTATGATCATACTGGTTGAGGTCATCACTTCTTTTGTATGTGTCAATTTGATTGTTAAAATACTATATTTATACTAACAATGTAATCAGTGTTCAAAAGATATTTTATTAATTTAAATAATTCATAATGGTAAATGAAATCCAATAGGATAAAATTAAATCACTGAGGTTTATGTGTTTTCTATAACCATATTTACTTAATAATATGTTTAATTAAATGAACATGGTAATTTTATTTATAACAGTTCGGGTCGCCACATTTTGGGGCCTTGGTTGCTTTCCAAGTGTTTGAGAAAATTTCTGGCTAGATTTTAATAGAACACTCTTGGTTTTTATAATGGTGGAGAGAACTAGGTTGAAATTTTAAAAATAATCCCTAAATCATGGTGGTTTTAAAACCATTTTTTGGGTGTTTTTAAAAGAGTTCAAATGTTTAATCACAGATTGTGAGATTTTAAAGGGGTTAGTTAACCCATGTAGTTTTAATCGTTCAAACTCGGTATGGCTTGGAACATTCTAAATTTTTTTTAAGAAAATGGAATATAGAATTCCCATTTGAGTTTCAAAAATATTTTTAGGAAATGTCTTCTAATTTCATGATTTTTTAAAAGTAATGGACCATTTTTCATTTTTTGAAAAATAAAAGTTTTTATAAATATTGTGTAACCATATTGAGCCTCCTTTTGATTTGTGTGTTCCCATGGTGGCTTGTGATCCCATGAGGGGATGTTTATTCACTGTGCATCATAAAGTTATTTGTTGATTATGGGCCTATTTTATTATAAGGGTGTGGTAGTTGAGGCATGATTTATTTTCCATGATTTTCATGTGATTCATGTGGTTTATTGATAGTGTGAATCTCCAATTTTATTAGTCATGGGAACCTAGGTAACTAATTGGGATTATAGTATTATGATACACCAGGGAGACACACACTACTAGTCTCCCCTATAGTTAGTGATAAATATTTCTATTATGATGAGGTTAGGAACTATATAGTTGGGAGGTTGTGTTAGGGTGCAATGTATGCTGATAGTTTGGTCCATTGAGCAAAGTCTAGGATGGTATCGTAATGGGACCCAGGGTAGATCACATGAAACTATGATCCTTTTTATAATCATTTAGGGGATTTATCTTTGTGTATTTATTGTAACCACTGTTTATCTTTGATTTCTTGGGTCGTATGATCTTGTTATCTTTTCCCCTTATTTCTGGACTTGACATAGTGGTTCCTTATTGATTTTTATCTCCCTTCTTTATGTGATTTAATTTTAAATTTTTTGAAAAAAAAATTAAAAAGTTTTTAAATAAATGAATACAAAGAATGGTTTATAAATTTTTTTTCAAAATATTTTTAGAAATTACCTTTAAAGTGTTTCAAATTAGAGAAAAATTAAATTGGTTTGTTTTTACATTGTAAGTGTGTGTGAGATTTTAGAACGAGTTTTTGGGATGCAGTGCCTTGTTTTTTTCAAATGGTTGGTTTTTCAACTATTTTTTGAAAACTATATGCTAAATGAACACCTATTTTAGTTTTAAAATGGGTATTTATAAAAGTTTTTTTTATGAAAATAGTTTTAAGAATGAATTTAAACTGGTTTTTTGGTGTATTTTATAGAAAAAAATTCCAAGTGATTGTTTTCATTTAAGAAAAAATATCATAGAAGTGTTTTTTGTTGAATTTTTATGTTTTCCCTTCTTTTTAAAACTGTATAGAAAATGATTATTTCTGTATTCTATTTAAAACTACCATTCTTAGGATTTAATATGAAAGTGACTTCTTAGTTTATGTAGTTAGTGGTGGATGACTTAATTCTTATGTACTGATCCCTATTATCCATTTTCAGTTTGAAGTTATACCAAGCTATGGTTTTCTCATAGAGTGAGTGTGGTTCTATGGTTTATGGTGACCTGTGAGGTCACATGGAAGTATGTCTCGTAATTTTATTTTATACTACTAGTGTTTATTCTATTATTCCTTTTTTATATAATTATCTACTATTTATTTGGATAATTCATTTCCAATTGAGTTATGTTGGATTCTCCTAACTAATTTCTATCTAAATCCTATCAGGAATGCCTCTCAGGTATATAGTGGGATAGCTCAAGTCTACGGTTTGGGGTCTACCTGGGATGGTTTGTTACACCAATGAAAAATTCTATAGTAGTATCATCCCATTTCCACATTAAAAAAATATTAATGTCGCATGAATCCTTTAAGATGTTGTCTCTCAAACATTACCTATTAATAAAACTAGAATATTTAAATGTAGTCTATAATTTCAATTTCTTATTATCTCACCAAAAATCTCCCTTCTAATCCTGATACATTTTGGTGCTACCAAGGTGTATAGTAAAATTTGATTTATGAGCTTCATCTAATAATTCTCTTTTTACCTCATTTATGAATGGAACACATAGCCTCTTTCTTAATTTCAATATAAAATTTTCATATATTAATTCTACTAACATTCCATCATTCCCAACATTGATTTTCTTTTTAATATTCTAATCATCAATGTGGGAATGTTTTATATTCTCTAATAAGGGTGGTATAAAAATAATTTAGAAAATATGTGTTTTTTATATTTATTAATGATTCCCATATCCAAAATTACTAAATCCATGAATATGGGATCTTTTTCAATCCACATTTTATTCAAAATTTCACGATCTTTCCTACTCAATGCATCTTCAACCTAATTTTACTTCCCAAGATGGTAGTGTATTGAGAAATCATTATCCTTGACTGGTTATAAGCATCCTCTTTACCTCATATTGGTATCTTTATATGAAAATATTTATTTTAAACTTTTGTGATGCATATACATTTCACATTTTTCACAAAAAATGTAATACATTCCAATATTAAATGTAAATATTATAACTCCCATCTCTAGATCAATGGTTGGATAATTCTATTCATGAATCGTTAACTACCATGGTTCATAGGAAAAAACATTGTCATTCTGTATAGGGAAACATCCAAATATCTTATTTTATGCAACACTATATATCACAAATCCATCTCTTCCTGATGGTAAATTTAATATCATTTAATTAACAAATAACCTCTTCAATTCTTCAAAACTTTCATACATTATTCTAAACATATAAACTAAACTCCTTTATATGTCCCCTTAGAGAATGATTTATCTAATCGAGAAAAATTTTGAATGAATCATCAATAATAAACTACTAAACCAAAGAAAATATATACCTCAATTATATTCATTGGTGTTGAGTAGTCCATCACTACCTTTTTCTTTTAAGGATTTGATGATATTCCATCTATAGAGACAATTTGGTCAATACAATAAACATATTGAAGCTAGAATCTTCATTTTCTAAATTTTACATATAAATTCTTGTCACTATGAGTCTTACGAATGATTCAAAAAGGAATCTTACACTCAAAATTGATTTTAGATTATATTAATATATCATTAATAAATACCATAATGAAATTATCAAGATAATCCTTGAATAATATATTCATAGAATCTAAAAAATAGAGGGTTTATTATTCAATCTGAATGATATTTATGAAAATTCATAATAATTATACCTCTTTTGAAATGTAATCTTTGGAATATCTTCCTGATTTACTTTTAGTCTATGATACCCAAAATAAATATCAATCTTTGAAAAATATTGATCTCTTTGAAATTGATCAAAAATTTCATCAATATGTAGAAGGGGATACCTTTTATTACATTAATGGAGTTTATTTCCCATTAATTGATACCCAACATCATAGAACTATCTTTCTTCCAAAAAAGTGAACATGGTCTCCTAGTAGTGAGACCCTAGGGAATTTAAATCCCTTATCACACAACTTATGTTGTTATTTTTTTAGATCCACTAATTTCACTATGGCCATCATATTAAGAGTATTAGAAATAAGTTTTACATTAACGATGAGATCAATTGAAAACTCAAATTCATGATGATGTGGATGTATAAGTAGTTATTTAACAAACACATTAATATATTCTTCATCAATAGGTACATCCACTATTCTAAGGATACCTTTCCTATTCATTGGTTGTTTCTAATCTTATTCTTTAATAATTTCATTAAGATTCACTACTAGAATTTTACACATTACCAACGGTTGTAAACCATTGGTAAAGGCCTGGAAATCGTTGGTATGTAGTATACCAAAGGTTCCTTCAACCATGGACATGTAAGGCTTGACAATAGGCCTATACCAACGGTTCTATGACAACCATTGGTATAGGTGTCAAAATCGAAGGTATACCAATGGTTTGATACAAACCATTGGTATATGTGTGTTAAAGTATACCATATACCAACAGTTTGTAAACCATTGGTATATGTGTGTTACACTTATACCAATGGTTAGAAACTATTGGTATATAGGGTATATGGCAAGCTATAAGGATATACCAATGGTTTTGTTATAACCATTAGGATAAACTTATACCAACGGTTATAACAAACAGTTGGTATAGTTATATTATAGTATCTATACCAACGGTTTTGAAACCGTTGGTATACAATTTCTCAGCTCCACAGCAGCAGGCCCCTCTCCCCTCTCTAGACCTGCAACAACTTAGAAACCCTTCTCCAGACCTGCAACAACACCAATACAAAATCCCCATCCAAATTATTCAAAATTTAGAATTCATTCCAGAATTTATAAATTTAGAAATTTAGAAATTCAAATGCATTGACGCCCAAAAGAGAAAAAGCCTACATGTTATAAGAAATTCAATAACACCCATAAGAGTATTCCAAATTTAGAATTCATTCCTCACTCAAACCACAACACCAACACACATAAGAGTATTCAAAATTTAGAATTCATTCCTCACTCAAACCACAACACCAATACACACAAGAGAAAAAACCTACATGTTATAGGAAGCACATGGGATTTTTAGTCATGGTCTTGGGTTGAGTATCTTAAAACCAACAGAAAAACTTGGGTAGATTTGAAAGGATCATGATACCCATAAGATAGACAATGGTAGTGGTCATGTTCTTAGACATAGGATGAGTTATAGTAAGCACATGGGATGTTTATATTCCTCTAATGATTATGTATCCATGTATAAATGGTTCCTGATGTGTTACTGGAAAACATTGGCCAATCTCGACATATGAGATGGTTTACAGGAATATCCTACATGTTTTTCATAGACTTTTCAATTAGAATAAGGGGGTATGTGGATAATTCTAATTGTCTCTCCTGGGTGTGATGTGAGATGAATCTCGGTCTTGGGTAGTAGGTATGAAGATTCAATTAAGTCTTTGGTATTGGTTCCCAAAGGGACTTTGGTTTGGTCCTAGAACCCACTATTTGATGATGGTATTGAGGTGATCCATGGGGCTATGGTGTCACCATATGTATTCCTCACCATTGGGGTATTTTTATGAGACTTTGAAACTTATTTTTCAAGAATCTATGTGTAGCCTTGTTGACCAATTTGTTATATGGTATGCTTGAGTGTTCCTAGGTTTCATATGAAATCACTATATGACATTTATTTATTGTATGTTATTATATAGAATGAATGACCCATGATTGAAAATTAGAACATGAGTGTTGGTGCATGATCTTGATGGGATGTCGAGACTCATTCCAAATATAATTCTTGTTTTTCTATATATACTATGACCCGTTGTGTTTCAATCTATGCCTTGTGAATATTTTATTCTAATATCGTATGCCCAATAAACCATATTTTGTTTTTTATCCCTTTATTTCAAGAATATATGTGTAGACTTGTGAAGATTTTATATATGTAAGTTGTTTTTTTCACTTAAAATGTTGTCCATTTCAAACAAAAGTGAGACACTTTGAGTGATACCAGTCACACCGTGCCTCAGATTGAGGTGGGGTTGACTCGTACCCATCACAAATGATCCATGGATCGTTGGGTGGGGGGTTTTCTAGGGTGGGGGCTGTCCAGGGGGGAGAGGGTTGTCCGATGGGTGGGGGCCGTCCGGGGTGGGGGGATATCCGAGGGGGTGTGGGGGGGGCTCTCCGGGGGTGAGGGGCTGTCCAGGGTGGGGGGGCTATCTGGAGTTCATTTTTGGCCACCGCGGTCACATGACACCTCCAATTGACGTGTCGTCTAGACAACCAATTTACAATTAACCCACTATTTGTTTTCATCCGATTTCAAGGTATTCTGAGGTCGTTCGGCCAGTTTCGACCACCCCACGCACGTTTTTAAAGTGCACCAAACACATAAAAACACATATTCTACCATGTCGCACAAACCACGCGTCCGAATGACATGTATTCCTTTTTTACACCTCATTAATAATAATTAGGGTGTTTTCATGTGATTTCAAGTCATTCCAATGTTGTTCGGTTTGTATTTTACCGTAAAACACATGTTTTGGCCATTTACAACCCGTAGAGTGTGTTTTCGGCCACCGCAGTCACATGACACCTCTGATTGATGTTTTGTCTAGCCGACCATTTCAAAATTCACCCACCCATTGTTGTCGTCCAATTTCATGGAATTCTGAGGTCGTTCGGCCAGTTTTGACCATGCCACGCACGCTTTTCAAGCGTGCCAAACACCTAAAAACACATATTCAGTCGTGCCATGCTAACCAATTTTCCGGATGATGTGTCATCTCCTTATACACCTCATGAATAATAATTAGGGTGTTTTTGTGTGGTTTCAAGTCATTCTGATGTCGTTCGGCATGAATTTGACCGTTAAATGCATGTTTTGGCCATTTACGACACGCAGAGTGTGTTTTCGGCCAACGCGGTCGTACGACACCTCCGATTGATGTGCCGTCAGGCCGAACATTTCCAAATTCACCAACCATTTTTTTCGTCCAATTTCATGGCATTTCAAGGGCGTTCGGCCGGTTTTGATCACCCCACACATGCTTTTCAAGCGCACCAAACACCTAAAAAACAAATATTCAATCGTGCCGCACAAACCGTGCTTCTGAATGATGTGTCATCTCCTCATAAACCTCATGAACTATAATTAGGGTGTTTTAGTGTGATTTAAAGTCATTTGGATGTCTTTCGGTATGTATTTGACCATAAAACCCATGTTTTGACCATTTATGACACGCATAGTGTATTTTCTACCACTGCGGTCACACAACACCTCCGATTGACATACCATCTAGCCGAGCATTTCACAATTCACCCACCCTTTGTTTTCATCTGATTTCTCGGCATTCCGAGGTCGTTCGGCTAGTTTTGACCAACCCACGTACGCTTTTCATGCGCGCCAAACACCTAAAAAACACATATTCAGCCGTGCTGTGTAAACCTCTTGTCTGAATGATGTTTCGTCTCCTCGTTGACCTAAAGAATAATAATTAGGGTGTTTTCGTGTGATTTCAAGTAATTATGATGTTGTTCGGCATGCATTTGACCATTAAACGAATGGTTTGGCCATTTACGACACGCATAGTACGTTTTCAGCCAGTGCAGTCACATGACACCTCCGATAGATGTGTCGTCTAGCCTATGATTTCAAAATTCACCCAGCCTTTGTTGTCGTCCGATTTCATGGCATTTTGAGGTCGTTCGGCCAGTTTTGACCACCCCACGCACGTTTTTTAAGCATGCCAAACACCTAAAAAAACACATATTCAGCTGTTCCGTGAAAACCATGTGTACGAATGTCGTTTTGGCTCCTCGTACACCTCACGAATAATAATTAGGGTGTTTTTGTTTGATTTCAAGTAATTACAATGTCGTTTGGCATGCATTTGACTGTAAAATGCATGTTTTGTCCATTTACGACACGCGGAGTGTGTTTTCGTCCATCGCGGTCACACGACACCTCCGATTGATGTTCATTCTAGTCGACCATTTCAAAATTAACCCACCCTTTTTTCCTTCCTATTTCATGGCATTCCGAGGTCATTCGGCTGGTTTTGGCAACCCCACGCACGCTTTTCAAGGGCGCTTGACACCTAAAAAACACATATTCAGTCGTGCTGCACAAACCGCGTGTTCGAATGATGTTTTATCTCCCAGTACACATCAATAATAATAATTAGGGTGTTTTTGTGGGATTTCAAGTCATTCCGATGTCGTTCTGCAAGCATTTGACCGTTAAATTCATATTTTGGCCACTTACGACATGCGGAGTGCTTTTTCAGCCATCGCGGTCACACCACACCTCTAATTGTAGTTCCGTCTAGCCGACCATTTCAAAATTCACCCACACTTTTTTTTCTTCTGATTTCATGGATTATGAGGTCGTTCGGCTGGTTTTGACCACCCCACACATGCTTTTCAAGCGCGTCAAACACCTAAAAAACACATATTCAGCAGTGTCGTGCAAACTGCTCATACAAATGATGTGTCGTCTCCTCGTACACCTCACGAATAATAATTAGGGGTTTTTCATGTGATTTCAAGTCATTCCGATGTCGTTTGTCATGCATTTGACCATTAAATGCATGTTTTGGCCATTTACGACACGCGGAGTGCGTTTTTGGCCAGTGCGGTCACACAACACCTCCGATTGACGTGTCGTCTAGCTGACCATTTCACAAATCACCCACCATTTGTTTTCGCCTGATTTCATGGAATCCTGAGGTTGTTCGGCCGGTTTTGACCAATCCACACATGCTTTTCAAGCGTGCCAAACACCTTAAAAAAATATTCAGATGTGCCACACAAACCATGCATCTTAAAGACATGTTGTCTCCCCATACACCTCACAAATAATAATTAGGGTGTCTCATGTGATTTGAAGTATGCCAGTTGGGAAAATCGTGCAACAGAAGTGATAATATCTTATACTAAAACTTTATACATGGTGCATGGTTAGGGAAAATCATGAAAATTTCTTCTAATATATAGCCATATATGGTTGGTAGATACCTTGTGGGATGGACTTAAATTTTTTACTAACCGTGAGGCATAGTGTTTTTTTTACACAGACCGGGGTTCCGAGCTCCAAAAAATCCCTAGAAGCCCCATAAACCATTATAACATCATTAGGATTCCATATTTGGTAAAAAATAATGAGTTATACCAAATTCAAAAATATCCATACCATAGTGAAAAACCAGGTCCAAAAATAAAGATTTATACAGAATTCAAAAATGTAATGGATTAATCTGCCCCTGATCACCATCACCATCACCACTGTCATCATCATCCTTATACTCACCACCATATCTGTCCTCTTCATCATCCTCATCATCATCCCCATGCTCATCCTCGGCCTCATCCTCTCCCTCGGCCCCATCCTCACCCTCGTCCTCATCCTCATCCTCACCCTCACCCTCATCCTCTTCAGCGTCCTCATCGTTACCAGGAATGTCATCATCTCAACTGCCACTAGAACTGCCGCTTGGTGTATTGGATAATGCACCCATCGACGACATATATGTCTGAAAAGCCGCACTGGCCTCTGGTGGAAGTGATGAAGATAATGCTTTGATCAGTTTCATAAATTCTTTCTCCCTCATTTGAACCTATTCTTACAACTCTGTAACCTTATTATCAGACATTCTTGCATGCTCCTTGACCTGTTCCAACTCGGTGGTACTAGAATGGATACTTGGAGAGGACCAATACCTCGTCGGTACTATATTCTTACCAGGTCGGCAGCGTACTTGACTAGAGTGATCATCTCCCAAAACCAGATATAAATGATCGTGTGGCCCTAAATTGTCAGGCTCCTAGGCATCAAGGACCTCTAAAGAATCCTGTTAAAAATATTAATATATTATTAAATTTAAAAATAGTTATTAAAATTTGAAATAAAAAAATTAAAACATACAATCATTTCTTATGTCAGTTCATTAACCGCAGTTCCATCTTTTTTCCTTCTACTCGAGCAAAAAAAAATTTGCTCGAGGGAGACATCCTTCAATATTCAATTTGTGCTATTGTAATGAAATTGAAACAATATAATGTGCAAGTATAATCATATACTCAATATTCAATAAATCACATAATTTAAGTAGGAAACAATAAAAAGGGAAAGTCCTAATGAAAATTTATAAACAACTATATCATCCCATCTGCCTCTCATGATCTGACATAGTAGTGTGCCCCAAAGTGTGGAAGTACTGCTTTGAATCAATGTTTTTTTGTTTTATCAAAATATTCCTAAATAATGTTTAATAATAAATAAGATAATATTAATGCGAAATATGAAAACTGCCATTTAAATACCTCAAATGGGATTAATACCTTAAATTTGGAAATCACCCAATGGGTAATCATTTGGAGATATTGCTCTATCGGGCAGTCATCCACGATAGGTACTGTCTCCAACTCCATGTCCACTCTATCACACTAGCCAACATACAGCTCATGCTTATAACCTCTCCAAAGCTCTCTTATCTCCTTTAAATGTGCTGGTCGCGCACCTTCACCGTCAAAGAAGTTAAAGTAAAGCTGACACCCAATAGATTAATTCATATAAATAAAAAATACTACATTAAATCCAATAGATTTTTTTACCCATATTTGTGCCCACACATTATCCTTGACTTCCTGTGGCATATGTTTCGAAGAGAGAGGGCTGACCAGAATGATGTCGGAGTATTTGGCTAGCGTTGCTAAAAAACCCCGACATTCCTACCCAGATATATCAATCATCTATCCATCATCACTATATTCAACCATCAACTATGTCTGGAAGTTCCATACCGCACGTAAGAGAGTACGCCCCCTCCCCCACCTCATATCAGTAGATGAATATTTTATTAAATAAAACAAATATCAGTACAAGTTAAAATAAAAATAATTTTGGGTATAAAAATGTGTTATAGTTATATAAATATACATGTGGTAATTGGATCAATGGGAATCACTGGATGTGCAGAAGCTAAAGGAATATCTTGTACAGGTGGATTGTCCCTCATTGTTCACTCCTCTGCCACATACTGTGTCGAAGAAGGAGTCGAAGAAGGTGGAATATAATAGCTCATAAATAATGAACCAGAAGAAATAGATGATGAAACAGACATCTAGCCAACTGGCAGTGTAAACATAGGAAGCCTAAATATCTTGTGTATCCCTAAAGACACACCAGGATCAAAATGGGGTGTAGAAGATATGTCTGTGGTAGGGGCATAGTCCAATCGAGTACGACCAGTGGATCATCTAACTCTCGCACCATGAGCCCTCATACCACCAGCCTTAGTACCGGGACCACTAGATGATCATCTAACTCTGACACCACCCCCATCCTACCACCAGCCTCTGTACTGGGAGCAATATCAGGCTCGTTATCGGATATCTCTCGTATAGGGGGTGGATCTTGAAAAAAAGTTTAATAGAAAAGTTAACACATGATATTATAAGTTATTTAAATATATATATTTGAAATAAAATACTCACAATAGGGATGAGTGGAGGAACACACATCTATGTCATGCGATGATTATTTTCTATCATCTTGTTCCGCCACATTTCTTCATTGGGTGTCATTTATTGCAATGAAAAAAAATATGGAAGCAAATTAAAAACAGATAACTAATGTGTAACCCAAAAAACAAAATATAGAAAAACCATTATGATAAAAAAAACATAAGGAAATAGAAGATTTCTGGTGGTATGAATGTAAGTACTAGGATACACACTCTGAATGATGTAGGTGTATTCATTAAATCATATCTCAAATGATTTTGGAGAGGGAATTTCAATAGTTATAGGTATGGATTTGATTAGAAACACCTATAAAAAGGATATCCAGGAATTGTGATGTCCCAAACCAGGATGCCACTCATTAGTGACCCGAACTCAGATGGACACATAGACTCAAGCACATCTACCAAAATTCCAAATGTTATTGACTAATAGTGAGAGCCTTTGCTGTGTATGGGGGAGACTATTCCCTCATTACCTAAGTTGCACAATTTTAATATTATCACTTAAAAATTGGAATAAAGATAACCATGGTACAATATTATAAATGGATGAAAATAACCAAATCAGTAATACAAACTAATAACAGAATCATAAACTAAATGATGGTAATGTATGTCATGTGTCAAGAAGAAAAACATAGTTAAAACTAGTAGGAATTAGTTCTATAAAGGAGGCTTAATAAATTCTAAAATTTAACCTAGCTTCATGAGCTAAAACCCAATCATCTGGTTCATCAGTGGCAAGAGTGTGAGTCATGTCAATAACTCGAAATCCACAATCATTAATAAAGGTGAATTGCCACGTCATTGAATCAAACCATTGGTAAAGGAAATATTTTTACCAACGGTTTCACACAATCATTGGTAAAAGAGGACTTCAAGGCCCCTTTATAGGAATCCCAAATAGAGTCACATGCCTCAGGTCCCATTATGTGTTATAGGCATCCCAAATCATTCACTCATGTTCAATAAAACATTATTGGCTCCTCTATGGTCATACCATTCATTACCCAATTAGTTCCCCAGGTCATGAGCACCCCATGGGTGGATAAAGTTTAGGATTCTACCCTAATAGGTTGTCCATGGCTTATAAAAAGATTTAATTTCATAAAGTATTGACAAAAAAAATTATTTTAAAATTTGAGATTAATAATAAAGTATGTCAATGATAACAAGATTACTGAATTAAACTTGTGACTTATCTAACATTGTTATGGATGTATACACATGCCATCATGGCTAGTGAAAAGCACCCCAACATCATAAAAGTGAGTATTGGCCAAGAATGAGAAATAATATACAACGTACATCGAGAACCATATTTAATTGACCCTAATTTTATATTAGTACAACCATCTTAAGAATCCAATTATGACTCATGACTAACCATGCCACTATAAACAACCTAGAGTGTATGAGTTTTCTCTCTGATCTTAACAACATCATCACACATTATTATCATGATGTGAATCCTGTGGAATATGGATGATATTGGCACAAAATTCCCCGCAATACCAAGCCTTCTAATAACTGAATATTTATGGATGATATTAGCCCATAATTCATTTTGAATCAAATTTGATTCACTGTCAAATCCCAACACACACACCCAAATCAAATAGAAAAAAAAAGTCGTACACACCCAAACCAAAATAGAAAACCAAAACAGTAGATGTAGAACATTAAAATGAAATTATCACATACAAATTAGAAGTGTAGAACTAAGAAATTTGGAAAAATGGATCGGAACGAAGGATTTCTGTATTAGGGTAAATAGAATCCCGCTTCTCCACTTCACCCAAATGGAAACATAAAACCAAAATAGTATATGCAATATCAATTAAAAAATACAAGTGAAGAACTGATAAATCTTAAAGATAGAAGGATTTCGGCCATAGGGGAAGGAAAATCCCAATTCTCCCTTCTGTTTAGGGTTGTAGTCGCGTGGAATGGGGGAGTCCGAGATCCTATGAATTTGGGGAAAAACATTCCCAACAGTTTGTAAAAACCCTTTGGAAAGTAATACTTTACCAATGGTTAGTAAAAACAATTGGTAAAGGATGATTTAATCCTCTATATACCAACATTTTAATAAAACCATTGGTAATAAGTATACTTTCCCCAACAGTTTTGCAAAACCATTGGGAAAAGATGATTTAACCAGCTTTTACCAACTATTTACTTAAACCGTTGGTAAAAGTACTCTACAGGCGTTAGTAAAACCTCCATTTCAAGTAGTGATTATCTATTGGATTTGGATATAGATATCATTCAGATGATGTTATCTTTCCACAAAATTCTAGGGATTCTATATCTCCATCATCAATCATAATCTTCTAATCTTGAAAAAAAATCATTTTAATTTGAAATCCAGATGATACCAAATATAATATCAAAGTAAAATATAAGTATAATAAAAGAGTTTGTAATAATATAACCACCATGAGTCTTGATTTAAATTCAATTTTTAAGGTGTGAGGGGAATATCTAATTTTCATAGAAAAAATGGAGTATATAAAAGAGTGTAAAGTTATATAATCTAATAAATAATTAACTTTATTTGAGGTTGTGATCAAATTACCTTCCACTATATCCTTGTAAACTTCAACCTTATTTTTAAAAATCACATAATCTTATCCTTCTCCCCTCTTCCTCTTCTATATGGGGTTCCCTTGATGTTTGGGACATTGGATTAAGGAATTCCCCACCTCATTATAGCTAAATCACTAGATATCAGTGGTTTCTTTATTTATCTTTCATTTAAGAGACTTATAACCCCTTTCTCCACACTTGAAATAAATTCATATTCCTTTTAAGAAAGTGCCTAGGTGTTTCTTTCAATAATTATTACTTCTTTGAAGTCCAATATTCAATTTATTCTTCTTTGAAACATTTCTTTTTTCTTGGTGCTCATCCAACCTCTTTTTTTTTGCGATTTCCCATTAATAAATAACAAAAATAAAATTATTTCTTTGTATAGATGGATATTGATACTATATCATCATATAATGAAATTTTTTATAAAACACTTACCTTTAGAGAAATTACTTAAGCCATCTAATAAATGGTGAATATTTTTTTCTAAATTATTTATATAGCCTGTAACATTCTTGGCTAATCTTATTAAATTATCCTCATACTCACCAACACTTTCTTCTTCCTTTTAATTTAAAGTGGGGAAATTTTTCACTATTTTTACTCATTATTCTCAAGGAAGTTATTTTTTTAAGAATAAAACTTTAAAAGTCCTATATTCCACACTTTTTATTTCATCAACCTCTTCAGTTTTATGGAATAATGGCCACCATTGATCAGTATCTACCTTAAAATAATACATTTACGTAATAAATTTTTTTCTTTCATTACTTTCTAAAGCAAAAAATATCATTTCAAGGGACTTAATTCATTGTTAACCTACCAATGGATTGGAATTTATTATAAAATATGTAGGCTTATATCACATGAAGAGATCCAAAATAGGTGAATTATGTTTTGGAATAATAGTTTGCTTCATACGGGCAAGGTTATTTATCATAACTTAAGTCAATTACCCTAATATTTCCTTGATCTTCTCATTTCCAATACCCATTTTATTGGATTTCTTAGAAAGGAGATCCATAAATTGAATATGGGTGTTTTTTCCATTTATTTTTCTAGGTATGATCTCTAAAAAATGTAACACATTGAGTTATATCATAATCATAAATAATATGGATCCATAAAATAAAAATCCATATAATTATAAAAGTTATCAAATACCCTAATGGATTGTTATATTTCTTATGTTAGTTGTGTTTTTTGTAAATCTAATTCCCAATGTTCCTACTAAACTTGGTCTGATACCAATTATGAAACCCATACTCTAGTAACTAAGAGCCAATGTTTACTTTATTACAATAGTACAATATACAACAGATTTCTTCATGAAAGATCAATCAGTTTAGTAGTCTCAGAAAAATAGATACATACTTGATTCCCATATTACATTATAAATATTAAAACATAGAATAAGAAAAATTTATACATCCTTAAAAATATTTAATAACATCCTTCTTCTTATCTTGGTGAAAGGAATAAAATAAAATGTGATCTCAGATACACATTAAGGGTTACGTATAGAAGAATCAATCACGAGTAAACAAGGCACAATCAATATGTTAGAGTATAAAATCAAAACACATACCATTAAATTAATAACTTTAGTCAAATGGACATAAATGGATAACATCACCATATTAATCACATGGATAATGTAATTTGGATTCTCATAAAAGTAAATGCATAAATATTGACATTCATGAACCTTACATCAATTCCTAGGCCAATTTATCATGACTCTTACCATCAAGGCCTAAACTAATGCACCTTTTTTAATAAATGGTTAGGTGTCAACCAAATACCAATATAATATAGAATTTCTTTTGTTTTGTCTCATGATACATGTCTATGTATCAAGGGGATATCTATAACTAGGACCTACCCTTTACTTGTTCGTCTTATGAATGCATCATATTTTGAATGACCAACACAACTCATTCTCAAAATTTCATATAAGTCAAAAAAAATTGCATTGATTCAAAAATACAGAACATCAATATTTCCCCAGTAAATTAAATAACATACTTAATAAGATTCATTCAATTGGTACCATATATAGAAATGGTATATGGTTTAAACACCATAAAATCAATATAAATGATTATAAATTCATCCATGAAATTAAAAATAAGCAAAAAGTAGATAAAAATAATGTCCAATGAATAATGGTGAGTGATATAGAACATGATCATAAGAAATTGAATGCTATAAATATAAGGTATAATCTATTATCAGTAAAGGATGATAAAAGGCCATTGATTCATCATAAATTTATGGTTTTTAGTAAAACCAAGTCTTTATAAAATACAATAGATCAAAAAAAAATTCCATATGACTTTCTCTAAGAATGGGGTTATAAGTCACTTTCAAAATTATTTTCATTTATTTAAGAAAATAATACCCTTTTATTTGGAAAAAATTGAAAATAAAAAATCCCTAAATATTGAGAAAAAAAATTTCTTTTAAAATAATCATATAAACATATAAAGAAATCATTATAAAAAATAATGACTATTACAGTGTGAAGGGGTGGTCAAGTCATAAATTTTAAAAACATTATTTTTACACATTAGTAAAAATTATAAAATATGTCAAACAAAAAATTTTGACAAGGTAAATTTTTAATAATTTTTTAAAAAAGTGAAAAATAAATTAAAAAAAACCCTTATCACCCTTTGAATAATAATTAATAACATTCTTAAAACATTTAAAATATCCTCAATGTGTAATAAAAATAGTTTGAAGGAAAATATTAAAACATGATTTTCAAAGGACACTTACATATAGATTAATTATTGATTCATGATCCACAAAGATCAAGAATATAATATAAACATGTAAAAGCTAAAATAAATAGAGGAGAATAAAATATATATAGTTTAAAATATTAGTATCATATAATTTTACTAAAGTAAATCTATACATAAACAATCCCAAAATAAAATGACATTGTAATAGAAATCCCCTATTTTGGGTATTTTTTTAGTCTTATATCTCTGATCCTCATGTATAATATATTTAAATTTATTAAATATTTTCATAATAAAAAATTTCATTTATATTCCATTTTTTAAATTCTTTTTTATAATCATTTGAAATCCATTCATTGAATAGTTCTTGCTTATATCTACCACTTCAAGGTTGTTCGGTCAATTTATCCAAAATTGCATCGTTATATTGTTCATGGTAAAGGAAGTTATGAAATGTTACAATCATTTATAAAATGTTAATAATTCCATGAATATAATTTTTAATAATTACACACATTTTTAGAATCATTCATGCATGATAGTAATATAAATAAGAATAGTGTCGCTACATAGAGGCGGTAGTCCATAGGTAAGCATGAGTGACATTATCACTTTCCAATGGATGGAAGGGTAAAAAGGAATATGATATGTTATATTTAGAAAATAATAAATATTTCATACATTTCATTTAAATTTTATCGATTCCATATTTAAAACCATCCAAGTAAAATACTTATGAAAAATAAATTTCATTGTTATGTGTAGACGGTAGGCCGTACATATGCCCGAGTGACGATTTTGTTTTCCATAGGATGGAAAGATGGTGTAAAATGGTTGTAAAATAATAATAAAAAATCTCAGAATATATTTTATAATGTAGTATTTGTGTTAGGATGTATACAATATATTTATAGGAAGTAAAATAATAAATAAACTTCGAAATATTAGGGTAAGACGAGTACCTCTTCTTTGAGATACCTCATTTGGATTTCACCTTAAGCATTCATAGGATACTTTTCGGGTAAAAAAGAGATCAAGAATGAATTTAAGGAATATATAAAGGATTTTGGGTAATTTATGAAAAATATAGAGGGCTTAATGTTTGGGAATAATTGAAAAGTTGAGCTACCCTTTTACAAGTGAGGGGAGGAACACACATGGAAATACTAAAAAGATTTTATTAATATAAAGGAATTTTCATGTGAAAGTTTCTCTAAATTATCATAAAATCAAAGATGATATTTTTATGGTTAAAATAAAACAAAATAATTAAGTTTTTTCAATATTTTTATGATATTTTAGAGCCTTATCCCTTTATTTTCAACTATTTTAACCCATTTTATCCATAACTATGGTGATAAATACTTACCATGGATATTATTCAATACAAGAAAAAATTAAGATGACCATATTAAATGATATTTATTATTATGATTAAAAATATGTAATCCATTTTACATTATTAAAATTCTATAATTTTTATAAATTACTATTAAAATATGTTCTTAAAATGCAATAAAATTGTTTTAAGAAAAAAAAATGTTTTAAGCATAAAATGGTTTTCTAGAAAAATCATGTATAATTTATATTCCAATGGGATTAATTTTATTTTGTTAAATAAAATGTGTATGATTTTTATTTCAAACCTAAATAAAACTCAATGGAACCTTTTAAATACTTTATTAAGATAAAAGAAGTAAAAATAGTTTTTATTTGAACAAAAACATTACATAAATTTCCAAAATGTTAAGCATCTATTTCTATGTTAAACATTATATTTTTATATGAATTATATTATTTATTAAATATATTTTTTTCTATAATTTTTTTCCATAAACATTAAATTTATTCTCTCGTAATTATAATAACATAAAAGTGATAGTTGTTTTTGTAAAATTGGTATTTTTCACTATTCACCCACAATCAACTATTTCAGGAAAAATTATTTAATTACTACTAAGAAAATTTTAAAATCATGAATTAAAAAATAGAATTAATTTATTGAAATTAAATTTATAAAAAAAAAATTCATCACTTTCTTGAATAAATCTATGTGTAATATGTTATTATTTCTTTATATTCAAAACCTTACTTACAATAATTGAATCTCGAGTGTTAAAATTATATAGAACATTGATCTGAACCATTGATATTGACATATAAAATTGAAATTAGTATACAAATATACCTAAACACTTCCTTTATGTATAAATAAATATTTTCATCAAGTGATAAATCCTCAGAAATAGCAACAAAGAATTCTAATTATTTATGTCAGTAAACTGTAACCCATATAGAATTAATAACATTATAAGTCTTGAAAATACCTATTATATAATATATGGTAATATTATCCCATTTAAATATTAATATGGGTCATATTATCATCAAATCATTAGACTTCATACATTTATCCTTAACTTGTTATAAAACCAATCATCAAGATGTATACATCACAATATTTCTCTTCTTGTTGATCCATTAGATTTTATCCTTAAGATCAATTATAACACCCAAGCCTAAATTATAGTAAATGAAAATTATATTTCAATAAAACTATAATAAAATGTATATTTTAATTATTTATGGAATAAAAATTATAAATTTTATATGATGAATATTTATTTTGGACTTACTTGGCCAAATTAATCTTATAATAAATTTTTTAAAATTTGCACTTAAAAATAATATTTTATGAATAATTGATAATTTAGTATTTAAATATTCCTCATTTTATTTATAGTAATTTTTTATAATGTATAAAATTAAAAAAATAGAATTTTATAGAATTAATGATATAGTCATTTGGAGGTAAAAGAGATATATTTCGTAAACCTATTTTTTCGTCAGAATACTATTTTTGTTTAAAAAAGGCATAATGCATATGAAGGACCCCGGGACACCCTGAGAGGGGAGGGGTGAATTAGGGTGACCACTTTTTCTTTTAATGTGTTGGATCTTGTTCCCACGTTGGTAGGAACTTGTTGAATCTCTATGATGATTATGATCAGAATGAAAAAATTCACATGCACAGAGAAGACACAGCCATTTTTACTTGGTTCACCACTAAGGGATACGTCCAAGGAGCATACGCCGACAGGTTTCCGGTCGTACCTAAATCCACTATACTTCACTAGCTACGGATACAAAAGTTCAGGTATAGACACTCTGTCCCAGGCACACTGCCTTTACCATTGTTCAGGGATAGCTCACTGCGTCCCTCGGGTCACTCCCGTTGACTCCCCTGGCTCACTGCCGTTGGTGAAGTCCCACTCAGTTTATAGACGTGAAGGTCTCTTCAATAGATTTGCATTGAAGTCTTTGCCTCTGCTCAGCATGAGACTCTGCTTGCATCGTAGTCCGAAATAGATGCACTAGAACGCACAGAACCACTGAACCGGATAACCAGAACGTGCAGACAAACCTGACTAACAATTGCGCGCAACACCAACCCTTTGCACGCAAAACCTTCCTATTGCGCGCAAAAAATTACTTTTCACACGGAAAAATATTTCGCGCAAAAAATCCCCTTTTTCACGCAACTCCGAATATATCGCGCATGCCCCTTTTCGCTATCCTTTTTCGCGCATCAGACCTCAGATCTTCTCTAAGTCTTCCAACAAACTGAATGAAGGGGGTCACCTCATATTTATAGGCGACTGAGACCCATGCGCGCAAAATCCCCTTCGGCGCGGAAAACCTCTCATCTGGCGCGTAATATTTCGCCCAGGTCAAGTATTTCGCGCACAACCCTTATTTTCCGCGCAGCCCATGCCTTTGCCATTTTTCACCAATCTGATTTCAAAACACTATTTGCGCGAAAAACCTTGATCCACTATTTCGCGCATCCCGCTGTTTTTCGCGCCTAACTTAAGTATTTCGCGCAAGCCTCTTATATTTCGCGCACCACTTCCTTTTTGTGTGAACCACCTTTTGCAGACAATCCATGTATTCATTTTCCGATTTTGAGGCCCAAAAATTTGGCAAACACTGGGAAACAACGCCACCTTCAATACTGTTGTCTGCTTGAACTGTATGATCACTTTGCTGGAACACATTCGGAACTTCCACTGAGGATTGACAACAAACACAAACCAAACTACAATTCCTGCATAGAACAACCATGGGTCCAACAATATCCCCCTTTGGTTTTGTTGGCAATCACCAAATAAAATCAATATATCACCATCCATATGCATACCAAAAATGCAAGGATCAACTCAGCCAGCACTCTAAGTCTACGTGAGCAATGCTCGGTGTAGAAAACAAGAGAGGAAGCTTGAATTGGGTTCCCATGTTTTGGAATGCTCAAAGTCGCGTAAGAAAGTTTCTTACACTGAACTCTCATCATGTCACAGAAGCATTACATGTCCATAGACAATCCTGACTTCCTGAAATTATATTATACCTTTCCTTTCTCCCCCATTGACAATAAACCCAAAGGCCGGTAAATTAATCAATGTTCCGCTCAAACCATACTCCCCCTGGATAGTATCTCCCCCATAAACCTGCATCACAGCCATAAACAAATAGAAAGAATTACCATAAACAGGGAGAGGGGACTTCCGGAGCCTCCTTATGCAGTAGGAGGTGGTCGAACACCGAGGTTCAACCGATGCTTCTCGAACACAGCCGCGGACAATGGCTTGGTTAGGATATCAGCCACTTGCTCATTAGTTCCAACATGATCCATTTTAATCACGCCTTGTTCAACCTTTTCTTTGATAAAATGATACCGTATTTCAATATGTTTTGTACGAGAATGCTGAACCAGATTCTTCGTAAGATCAATTGTACTTTTGTTATCACAATAAATCACCATTGGTTGCTGCACCTTATCACCAATATCTGTTAGCTGCTGCTTCATCCAAAGAAGTTGAGTGCATGCTTTTGTGGCAGAGATATATTCAGCTTCAGCAGTACTAAGAGAAGTACTTTCTTGTTTCTTGCTCAACCAGCCAACACATTTCTGCCCAATATAGAAAGCCCCACCACTAGTGGACTTTCTATCTACGACATCACCCGCCCAGTCAGCATCAGAAAATGCTGATAATTCACTGTCCCTGCCTGCAGTAAAAAATAACCCGAAGTTATGTGTACCTTGAATGTACCTCATGATTCTTTTTACTGATGCCATATGTTCCTCCTTTGGATTACTCTGAAAGCGGGCCGCAAGGCATGTTGCAAAGACAATATCTGGCCTTGTCGCTGTCAGGTACAGTAGGCTTCCAATGATCCTCCTGTACATGGTGGGATCAACAGAGTTCCCATCCTCATGCTTTCTAAGTTTAGTTCCAACAGCAATCGGAGTTGACATTGGTTTGGAGTCTTGCATATTGAACTTCTTCAGCAACTCTCTTGCATATTTTTCCTGAGAAATGAAAGTGTATTCCTTCTTTTGAATCACTTGCAACCCCAAGAAATATGTGAGCTCCCCAATCATAGACATTTCAAATTCTGATTTCATGTGGTTGGAAAATTCATCCACTGATTTCTGTATGCTGCCACCAAAAATGATATCATCAACGTAGACAAGAACCATGAACTGATCTTTTGGAGAATTCTTCACATAGATATTGTGATCAACTCCTCCTCTTTTGAATTCCAACTTCTTGATATATGAGTCTAGCCGTGAGTACCATGCTCGTGGTGCCTGCTTCAAACCATATAGAGCTTTCTTTAGTTTGCAGACCTTTGTTTCATCGGTACCCAAGACAAACCCCACCGGTTGTTCAATGTAGACTTCTTCTTCGAGTACACCATTCAAGAATGCTGTCTTAACATCCATTTGATATACTTTATATCCTCTTTGGAGTGCCATGGCAAGGAAAATCCTGATTGATTCCAGTCTAGCAACCGGAGCAAAGGTTTCTTCAAAATCAATACCTTCAATCTGGGAGTATCCTTTACATACCAGTCGTGCCTTGTTTCTGATAACACTTCCATGCTCATCAAACTTATTTTTGAAGATCCATTTGGTACCAATCACATTGTGACCTTCGAGTCTCTGGACAAGATCCCATGTCTGATTCTTATCAATCTGATCTAATTCATCATTCATGGCTTTCACCCAAGATTCATCTTTTGCAGCTTCTTCGAATGAGGATGGCTCTACAACTGATAGAAATGCAGATTACGTGGTATTCCTCATCCTTCTGGTTTGAGTGGGTGCACTCCTATCCCCAATTATGTTGGATGGATCAATCTAAGCTCTTCGATTTCTCCTGTGAGATTCAGTAGTATTCTCTTCAGCCATAGTTTCTTCTTTAGATTCTTCTTCTGATTCAACATCATTATGTGATTGATGAGTGTTTTGAATAGCTTCCTCTATTTCTGCATTTGTAGTTTCTTCATGTCCACATTCTTCATGACTTTCTATCACATCAGCATATGACGTCCGTGAAGCATTTGTGGTTTTCTCTTCAATTATCTTAACATCATTGCTTTCCACAATCCTTCCCAAGCGATTGTTGAAACATTTGTAGGCTTTGTTGTTCATTGAGTAACCGAGGAAGATTCCTTCATCTGCGTTGTCACCATATTTCCCCTGATTTCATTCTTTGTTCCTGATGAAGCACTTACTTCCAAAGACACGAAAGTATTTTAGAGAAGGCTTCCGTCCATGCCACAATTCATATGGTGTCTTCGTCTCACCCATGTAAAGTCCTGTTCGATTCTGAATGTACACTGCAGCTTGAACAGCCTCTTTCTAGTAATGTCGTGGAATACGACTCTCAATCAGCATAGTTTGTGCCATGTTTTTCACCTGTCGATTCCTTCGTTCAACAACTCCATTTTGTTGTGGAGTTCTCACAGCAGCTACCTCATGTTGTATCCCATGCTTCTCCAGATAATTTTCAAATTCAATGGACGTGTATTCTCCTCCATTGTCAGATCGCAACACTTTGATTGTTCGTCCAGTATCATTCTCGGCGATTCGCCGATATGTTTTCATGCAGTCAAGGACTTTTCTTTTCCTGTGAATGACCATCACACATGCCATTCTACTGTAATCATCAATGAAAAGGACAAAGTACCTTTCTCCATGTGTTCCTGCAACATTTATTGGACCACAAACATCTGTATGAATTAGATCAAGAAGGTGAGATGCCCTTTTCTTCTTTGGCCGATATGAACTGCAGACCAGCTTCCCACGAATACAAGCATCACACGATTTTTCACGCTCACGCTTCAGGTTGGGAATGTCCATGACAATTCTCAATTTTGATATTTTCTCCATGTCTTGTTGATTGATGTGTCCCAATCTCCGATGCCACAGATTGTTTTCTTCTTCAACAGTCATGTAACATACATTTTCTTCACTATTAACCTGATACAAGTTTCCTTCTGTTATGCATCCCTTCATGAGAGAATTGCCAGTTTTTCCCTTGATAGTGCAGCCTTTCTGATTAAAAGTAACAACAATTCCTGAGTCACAGAGTTGACTCACGCTGAGGAGATTATGACGTAGGCCATCTACGTAAAGGACTTCAGTCTTCTTTAGTTCTCCATTAGCTAATTTGGTACTTCCACTCCCTTTGATTTTCAGAGCCCCATCATTACCAAATCTTACTGTACCATCAACATTCTTTATGATATTTGTTAGTAGGCCGGCATTACCTGTCATATGAGATGAACAACCGCTATCTAGAATCCAGGTACTGTTGTTCTTTGTAGCTTTGAGGGCTACCTCTGCAAGGTTTGATTTCTCAATCTTCCTCCTTTCCTTCCATGAGACATTAGATTGAGTAAATAGAAGTGATGGCCTTTCAACTATCTCTTCCGCAAACCCAGGTTTTTCATAGTCAAAGTCTTCTTTAAGAGGTGAGAACCTGTTTGAAATAGCAACATTGTCTTGCTGACGAGACTTGACATGTCTGGAACTTCTGTATGAGGTGTCAATATCCCTTCTCTGCCTGCAATTAATGGCCTTATGACCAAAGTTAGAACAATGAAAACAATATCCATAGAAATTATTTCTTCTATAAGAATTAGGATATGAAATTGTTCTCCTTTGTTGAGCATCTATATCTTCTCCATTCAGATAGCTTCTTGCCTCTTCACAATAAGACATGGTATGGCCCAGATAGCCACAGAACTGACACTTCATGAGAAGAAATGTCTTCTCACTTGAATTTCTCCTTATAGCTTCTTCCTTGGGAGAATAGTAAGATTGTCTGCCATTTTTGAAAGTTTGAGGATAATTTTCAGGTCTCCTTTTAGTTTGGATTGAGGGTTCCCTTTTCATCACTCTAGGTAACATTTCAACATGTTCAACTTTCATCTTATCTTTCTTTTGGATCATTGCACTTCCAGCAGTTGATGACTCAGCCTCACAGCCAATTCCACTCTTTCCCATGCAAGCGGGTCTTTGATCACTCAAGATTTTTCCAACCCCATCTGAACCACATTTGGCTCTTGCTAGTAATTCTACATCTGAGAATCGACCGAACTGTATTTTCTTCCTTGATTCTTTTGGAACTGATTCAGTCTCCAGTTTACTCCTTAGAGTAACTACTTCCTCCTCAAAACCCTCAGCAGGCTTGGATTTTTCATCCAGTCTGGATGTGAGGTCATTGATGACCTTTGCCTGCTCTTCAATTCTCAGCTTCAGATCTACTACATCATCATTGCTTTCAATTATTTTAGATTGTACCTTCAAAAATTCTTCCAGTCGTTCAATTTCAGCTTCTAGTTGATCAACATATTCAGTTGATTCTTCCACAATTGATTTCCACTTATTGCAGCTCTTACATTTTATCTTAAGCTTACTAACCGCATCCTTAAGTTGCATATCAGGATCTACACAAGTTCTCAGTTGTTTTTCTCCTTCAGTATCTTCTGGCTTTTCAACAGTGGTCATCATAGAAGCATGGTTCCCAGTTTTGAATTCTGGTTCTTCTTCATCACAGAATTCATTATCATCTTCTTCCTCTTCACAGACAAAACTCTTCCTTTGCATTTTCTTACCAGATTTGAAGTCTCCCTTTTTGAAGAACCTTCTCTGAGGCTTCTTGAAGTTTTCATCCTCACTATCTTCATCATTGATCATTTTTAAACACTGAGAAGCAATGTGCCCAACTTTTCCACAACGGAAACACGCGAGAGTTAACTTCCCTTTGAATTTCCCTTTCCCCTTCTGGAACTTCTTTGCAATGAGAGAAAGAATTTCTTTTTCTTCGTCATCTTCACCACTACTATCCTTTGATATTTTCAGTTTATCCATGGCCTTGAATGCCATTTCCTTTCTCACCCGAGTCGTAGCATCTTCAGGTTTGACTCTCATTTCATATGCTACCAAACTGCTCAGTAGATCATCTAAAGAAAGTTTGGAAAGATCTCTTTCCTCAAGGGCTGAAACCTTCGCATTATAAAGAGGTGGAAGTCTTCTCAATATTTTCTTTACAATATCAATGTCTTTGATTTCTTCGCCTAGACCCCGAATAGCTCCAACCACTTCAGTAATTCGATTGAAGAAAGAGTCTGCATTCTCGTCTGGATGCATCTTTAGATCATCAAACCGATTGTGCAGCACTTGTAGTTTCGCCTCCTTCACTTTGCTATCACCTTCATAAATATTCTCAAGTTTATCCCACATGGATTTTGCTGAGGTGCAAGTCATCACCTTTAGGTAGATCTGATCAGAAAGGGCTGCAGTGAGAGCATTCTGTGCTTTAGCATCTGCATCAAGAAGTTTCCTGTCTGTTTCAGTCATAGCCAGACCTGTTGGATCAGTGACATGTATTCCTTGCACAGTAGAAAAAAGAACTTCCATTCCAAGAGATCTTAGATGAGATCTCATTCTGTTCTTCCAGATTTGGAAATTGCTTCCATCGAAGTGAGGGACTCCCCTGACATTGACCGCGTTTTCCATGACGAAGAAGGTCAGATTCAACACCAGCAACCTTTACCCTCTGATACCACTTGAAGGACCCCAGGACACCCTGAGAGGGGAGGGGTGAATCAGGGTGACCACTTTTTCTTTTAATGTGTTGGATCTTGTTCCCACGTTGGTAGGAACTTGTTGAATCTGTATGATGATTATGATCAGAATGAAAACATTCACATGTACAGAGAAGACACAGCCATTTTTACTTGGTTCACCACTAAGGGCTACTTCCAAGGAGCATACGCCGATAGGTTGCCGGTCGTACCTAAATCCACTATACTTCACTAGCTGCGGATACAAAAGTTCAGGTACAGACACTCTGTCCTAGGCACACTGCCTTTACAATTGTTCAGGGATAGCTCACTGCGTCCCTCGGGTCACTCCCGTTGACTCCCCCTGGCTCACTGCCGTTGGTGAAGTCTCACTCAGTTTATAGACGTGAAGGTCTCTTCAATAGATTTTCATTGAAGTCTTTGCCTCTGCTCAGCATGAGACTCTGCTTGCATCGTAGTCCGAAATAGATGCACTAGAACGCACAGAACCACTGAACCGGATAACCAGAACGTGCAGACAAACCTGACTAACAATTGCGTGCAACACCAACCCTTTGCGCGCAAAACCTTCCTATTGCGCGCAAAAATTACTTTTCGCACGGAAAAATATTTCGCGCAAAAAATCCCCTTTTTCGCGCAACTCCGAATATATCGGGCAAGCCCCTTTTCGCTATCCTTTTTCGCGCATCAGACCTTGGATCTTCTCTAAGTCTTCCAACCAACTGAATGAAGGGGGTCACCTCATATTTATAGGAGACTGAGACCCCTGCGCGCAAAATCCCCTTCGGCGCGGAAAACCTCTCATCTGGTGCGTAATATTTCGCCCAGGTCAAGTATTTCGCGCACAACCCTTATTTTCCGCGCAGCCCATGCCTTTGCCATTTTTCACCAATCTGATTTCGAAACACTATTTGCGTGAAAAACCTTGATCCACTATTTCGCGCATCCCGCTGTTTTTCACGCCTAACTTAAGTATTTCGCGCAAGCCTCTTATATTTCGCGCACCACTTCCTTTTTGTGCGAACCACCTTTTGCAGACAATCCATGTCTTCATTTTCCGATTTTGAGGCCCAAAAATTTGGCAAACACTGGGAAACAACGCCACCTTCAATACTGTTGTCTTCTTGAACTGTATGATCACTTTTCTGGAACACATTCGGAACTTCCACTGAGGATTGACAACAAACACAAACCAAACTACAATTCCTGCATAGAACAACCATGGGTCCAACAGTATATACATTTTAATAAATTAGAATAATATTTAATTTGAATTATTTAAATTAAATTTATATTTAATTTATATAAATATATGAATTTAAATCCATCTAATGATTATTACTAGTCATATGGTCAATATAATATCATCTAACACTTGAAAAATATATTTCTTGAAAAACTATTTTTCGACATGATTAAGAGGTTTAATTTTAAATGAAATTATTACAATTATATGAATTTAATTTGAAAAAATGGATTCCATATTTATAAATATAATAATTAATATTATTTAATAAGTTCAACTTAATTTTTTCTCACAATGAATAGTAAAAACAGTAAAAACTAATTATTGTGGTTAAGGTTTAAACTGCTTTACAAGGGGCTAATCTATTAAGATAAGAATAAAAATGACACAAAAAATTTCCAAAACCCCATTTTTTGGTTTTATTTCGACCATATACTTCTCCCATTCGAATATGATCCATTTTGGATCCATATTTTCTACAAAGTGACATTATATTATTGAAACACTTTGAAAAATTACAAGTGTGACACTCACCTCAATTATAAAATTGCACCTCCTCCCCTCACTTATTCACACCTCTCAAGTGATTTATCATGACCAAACCCTAAAAAATATCTTCAAAACATCCTTATCCACATTCTATAGGAAATTTTATCCTAAAAATTCAAACCCTATGGTCCTTAATAAGAGATCTAAATGAGGTTTCTCTATGTGAATGTAGTTATCTTCACAGAGCACTTTATTTTTTACTTATTCTTTGACCACATTCAATTATGTTTTAAAAATTATAATATAATAAAAACTATATTTTCATATAATTATATTTTATTAGAATCATGGAATAAAATTTATCCATCTCATCCTTAAACAAATTGGAAACAAATCCATTTCTCTTGTACAGGGCGTACCACCGCTTTATTAACCAATGTAATTTGTTTTCCATCGCTGACTCATATGGATAGTCAGAATGAAAAAAATAATTTATATATATGATAAATGTGTCATGATATTAATTATGTATAATTAATATCTCATTCACTTCCTTACCATTTCACCCATTAAGGTAATGATATCACCGATCATGTGTACATATGGCCTACCCTCTCCATGAAGCGATGTGATTCATTTTCCATATCCAACTTTCAAGAATGGTTATAAAAAGGTAAATATTGAATAAACATAAATTTTTTAACATTGTTATAATTTTTCAAATGATTTATCTATATCCTATACACAGTAACCATCACATTCATGAGAAAACATGAATGAGAAAATAAGGCAATTAAAATTTGAAATAATAGTAATAATAAAATACTGTTAATTAATAGGTGATAAGAAGTTATAAAAAATAATATATGATAATATAAATTTGAAAATTGTACTATAATAAATTAATAACATGATTAAAAACATTATAAAGGAGTTTAAAAAAATTTCAACTAAAGGTAAGTGTGAGGTAAGGGACCTCATCTCAATTTCCTTTCATTGAGTCATATTTTGATGTTATGCACCTAATTTCTATTATATGATGTATATACATAATTTTTAAATTTAATATAATAAATCATGAAATTTTTATGTTATATTATGTTTCAATTTGAATTATTTCTTCTTAACGGATTTGTCTTTAAAGTTAGCGGGTTGTATGTAATTTCATAACTCAGTTTCTTTTCATTAGGTTATATAACTTCCTCATTGTGTTTGATATTCTAAGATTATGTGATTAATGTATTTATAATTTCTTGAAATTATTTTATATGGATATAAATTCGATACACATAATAAATTATTTGATCAATTATCACTTCAATTGTAAGATATTTTTATGGGATTCTATCTCAATTTCCATTTCATTGAGACATATTTGTTATTATAAAGCTATTCAATTTTATGTGGTGTATATGTTTACTCTTTGATATATTTAACATGAATACCTATTTATCGATGATTATAGATGTTTTAGTTTATGTTTATTCTTTAAATGGGTTTCAATTAATAATTTTCCAAAGAGGTAAGAATTTATTTAGCAATCTCACATTTTTTTGGGATTGTACATATTTTATTTGAAGTAATATTATACCCTATACTTATTAAATTCCATATATTTTATTATTTTATATATATTTAAGCATTTTTATAATTTATTCTAAATTTTCATCTCTTTGTTACATGTTTCAAGAAAATAAATGTTTAAAAGGTAAAAAAAATTATTTCTATTTTAAATGGATATATTCTTCTTCCATACCCAGGTTTTTCAAGATTATTTTACAAAATTTCTCGTATTTACTCCAACGATTTATTAAGGGAATTTTTCAATTATCCTTTAATTTTATTTTTTTTAAATAAACCATTATATTTATTTCTAAAAGGTATATTTTATACATTCATTACAAAAAGTAAAAATGATTTGTTTTACTAATACGGAGATAACAGACTTCCCCTTCATAGTAGCACTTTTATAAAATTTAGATTCTTTTATAGATTTTCAAAGGTTTTACAAATAAAATTGTTTTATGAAATTTTATTTTAATTTTTCTATTCAATTCCATTTATTCATCGAAATGGTATTATTTTATTATAAAACCTATATTCTCGGTGAATCGATAGTCATATCTTATCTCTTATTAATTTTGAGGTCATTATCTTCTCTTGAAAAATCTACTTTATTGGGTCCATTAGAAATTTAATTTTCATTAAATATTCATATTATTTAACATATTTGATATTATTTCTTATACTATATATGATTTCTACATACTATGTTTTGATTTGAAATTTATTTGGTTGAATGAGAAAATATTGATATTCTATATTATTTATTCAATATGAACATTTTTTGATAATGAATATTTTTTATGACATAAATCATTCGTTTGATGTTTTAGTAATGCATTAGAAATTCCATGGTGAGTGGGGTCCAAAATTATATATCCCCTCAATGCATTGGTATGTCACATGAGACAAATGAATTATCCAAATTAATTGTTTTTTACCCATAGTTTTAAAATACCTTAGTGTAAGGTTCTGATGGTTTAGATATCATGATTTTTTATATAATGAACTTCAATATTGAGAATTTTATTTATTGATAATTTTGTTAATATTATCCATGAGATTATTGCATTGATAATATCCATAGTTTCATTTTGTTCTCAAGTTATTGATTAAATGTAATGTGTATTTAGTTATTTACCTTTCTATATAAATTATTCCATATCCACACATGATATATTCCACTGTACATAACCCTTACTGAGAACTTGACCTCACCCTTATTTTTTTTTCTTCCACTATGATGTCAAGATGAATTATTTGAATTAGTTTCAAGGATGTTGAGCATTTTTTTATGTTTTATATTTATTACTAATATAAAATGGGTATCATGTTTGTATTTTGTTCTCTAAGACTACTAAATTGATTAGTCTCTTGTTATTTGACCCCTTGTATATATGATAATATAATATATTAAATAATGAATCTAGGTTAACATAATCAAGTTTGTTGCAGTTGGTATCAAATAAATTTTAGTAAAAACCTTGGGAACTACATTTAGGAAAACATAGATTAGAAAACATAGGTCAATGATAGACATTGAGGATATGTAAAATTATGAAATAACATCATATATATTTGGTAAGGTATATTTTATGTTGTTTTACTAGTAATACATCCATGTCTGTATACTATAAGTCAACATGGTGTTGTCACAGTTGTATGAAGGGGTAATAACTTTGAAAAGGGGACATTTGGAATTCACTTAATCATCACCTGGAGAATGAAAATGGGCATTACTGGTCACATTGTTTTACACTCTATATAGATATTATTATAATAATTCAAATTTATATTAAAAAACGTTATTAAATATTTGAAAATATTTTTAGGACTAAATATATTCCCAAATAAACCATGTTTATGATTCCAACATTAATAATGCATAAATTTTCAATTCCTGTTAAGTGTTTCACCACATTAAAAACTATATTATATTATATAAAATTCATAATTTTAGAATATAATCCAATATATTACATTTTATATAAATGGAACATGGAATAAATTATGGTATCAACACTTTTGGTCAATGTATAGGTTTTACATATGAGAAATCCAATACAACTGGTATTGGAACTGAGTAGAGCAAGTCTATATTAGGTTAGTTTAATCAGGTTATAAAAAAACATTTCTTGAATGGGGGAACCTATTATTCCATATTTGGAATCTCCTATGTTGTATCACTTCATATGACACAATACCCCATCATTTAGAGGTACTTCTAATTATGTGGTATCTAAGCAATGGAATTAGTCCCTTTAAAAGATATTTCTAGCCTTAGGATGTGATGAAAAAAAAGGTTAAAATTGCACTTTACTGTCTCAAAGTTGATGCTGGTCCATGGTGGTTGTTTATCCAGAATACTAGGTAGGGATAGAAAATATAAAACATCGAATTAAATGTTTTTAATGAAAAATTCTTTGACAAATATTTCCCTTGTGAGCAATGAACTAATATGAAAAGAATGTTCCTCAACATAAAGAAAAAGGAGGAAGAAAGTGTTTGGGATTATTAGGATACCTATACAAGGTTATCTAGGTTTTTTATGGATTCAATATGTAATACAAAATGCATGATTGACCATTTCTTTGAATTCATTATTCCATGTCTTCAAAGGGAATTGGTCTCTAAAAAATTTCATCACATGATGAAGTAGTTTCACACACCCTCAAAATAGAGAATGAATTTCATAAATCTTATATATTATAGGGGATTCAAGAGAAGAAGAGGTCAGATGAATACCCTGAAAAAGGGAAAATATGAAACAATATGAATAAAATGAATCAATTTTTGTCATGTGAAAATTATGGGAAGAAATATATTGGAAACTTTTATGGGATTTTATTACAAGTGCACCAATAAGGGTCATCTGGATAATGAATGAAAGTGGGATAAAAAATAATTATTTAAAATTATTCAACTTTATAGAAATGGTATATTATTCACACAAATTCCACAAGTGTCAAAGGAACATACCAAAAAAGTGTATTAGGGGACAAGTCCAATCTTACGTGATCAATAAAGATAAGGTAGAAGTTACCAATAATGTGGAGGAAATTACTTTAATCATATCCTCAAATTTAGAAATTGAATTATTTGATTTTTTATCTTCAAAATATTTTATATATTCCAAGTTTTCCAAGAAAATTAGATATTGTCTAGGAATATTATAAAAGGATTAATTAGTTAAAACTCCAAATGGGAGTCTCACTACAATAAGAATGTGACAAGAAGTTCCCCTTATAGAACATAAACATTCTCTATTTATTGAATTTATTATCATAAATATGGATGAATTTGATATAATCCTTTTTATGGACTGGATTTAAAAATATGTTGCAAATTTTTTTCCAGATATAAGGAAATTATGATTTGTTATAAAGATGTGGAATTCAGTATCTTTAAAGAGGAGTCCTCGTTATCTAATTCAAGTCTAAATCTACCCCCAGTATATATTTCAAAGGATATTATTTGGGAATAAGGGAAAAAATATATGGATATAAAATTTAATCTCTAAATTGAATATGTACTTATTTTATAGGAATACTTGGGTGAATTTTCTAAGGATTTACCGGGACATCCACCATAACATGAAGTTGTGTTTTTTTGTTATTTAATCCTTGATGCAAGACCTAAATCAAAGACTCCATATATATTGGACAATATAGAATTATTATAGTTCAAGAAAAAACAAGAATAGTTTTTTATTAGGGTTTATTTTCCCTAGTGTTTCACCATGGGGATCCCCTACTATTTTCAGTAAGAATAAAGATAGATCCACGATTTTTTGCATTGATTATTGGTAAATCAATGTTATTAAGATAAATAACAAGTAACATATTCCTCAGATTGATGAATTATTAGATCAACTTCATAGAGCATAATATTTTTTCATAGATTTACCTTTACTAAGGGAATCATCAATTTTGAGTAAATAATGAAGATATCTCAAATACAACATTTTAAATGTGGTATAGACATTACAAGTTTAGGATAATACCATTTGGATTTACTAATTCACCATCGGTTTTTATTGATATAATGATGAAAGTAATCAAGGATTATATTCATAAATTTTTTGTTCTATTCAAACATGATATCTTGGTGTATTATAAGATCTATGAGGACCATTAGAGTCACTTGAAGATCATTCTTGGGACTTTTATAATAAAAGATTTATATAAGAAATTTAACAAGTATGAATTCTAGCTTTGAGAATTCTATTTTCTTGGACATATTGTCTCTAAGGACGGAATCTTAGTTCATCGTGTGAAGAAAAATGAATTCAAATAATGACCTATACCAATGAACCATATTGATTTATGTAGTTTCATTAGTTTGGAAGATTATTATCAGAAATTTTTTCAAAATATTTCCCAATTGGATAACCCATTAACCAATCTTTCATGTAAAGTGATAAAGTTGACATGGATAAAGGAATGAGAATAAAGTTTTGAAGAATTGAAGAGGATATTTTTCAATTCTCTAATTTTCACTCTACCATTTGGAAATGATGGGTTTGTGATATATAGTGATGTATCGAATAAGGGACATTGTTGTGTCCTTATGCAGAATGATAAAGTTATTGCTTATATATCAAGGTAGTTAAAGACTCATGAGTAAAACTATACAACTCGAGATCTTTAGCTGGAATCTGTAATATTTTCTTTGAAGATATAGATTCAATATCTATATGGTGAAATATATGAGATATACATAATCCCTAAGAGCCTAAAATAAATATTTTCACAGAAAGATCTCAACATGAGGAAAAGGTGATGACTCAAATTTCTCAAGGATTATGATTTCTCAACACACCACCACCCATTGAAGGAAAATAAGGTAGTCGATGCATTAATCAAGAAACATGATGGAGTTCTGAAACAAATGATGAATGGAAAGTATCCTAGATTCATAGATTTAATAAATTTTGGTATTGCAGTTATTAAATAAAGGGTGACATCACCTATTTTTAAGATGAGGATGTGTAACGTCTCGGTTTCAGGTGCTGCCCTGAAGTGCCCCGTACCTGATTGGTCATGTGGCCTCAATCACATTTCCTTGAATACTAGAGGCTACAAACTAGCGGCAAGTTCCTTGGGTGTGATAGTGGATAAACTATTCCCTCACTAGCAGAGTATACACAACAGAATAAAAAATAGTAAACAGTAAGGGAAGTAGTAATGCCATACAACAAGTAAAAAATGAAATACTGATAGTAAATAAACAACTAGAGAACATATATAAATTATGTGTGTCACATATTTCTATGAAATCATCCAAAAAGGTAACAATGTTGGAAATAAAATACTAAAGCAAAGTAAAAAAAAAGAAACAAGTAAACTCTAGAAGCATCGCAAGCCACATCTTGGTCTCATGCTCTCCAACCCCAACAATAATCAAGTACCAGATGAAGAGGGTAATTATCCATTATCTATACCTACAACCATATAATCTATTTGGGTAGAAAATCATGACTCAAATAGGGTGTGAAACAAATCCTAGTAGGCAACCACCAAAAGATTTGTGCCTAACTATCATTGCATATATGTTGTAGGTAATATGCAGAAATGAAGCAATAAACTAGGAAGTACTTAGAAGTAAAAAATCCTATAGTTTTCAATTACATTAATTTACATTTAATAATTATTCAAAACATTTAATAACGTAACCTTAGGATCTAGCCTAAACTATTTATCCCCTAGTATAAAAATAACCATAGATGTCTCAAAATAACATCAAAATAATCAAGGGAGACTGATTCCAATCTTGTGCTTTGGCTTGGAAGACTCATCATAATCATACAATTATTCATAATCACCCCTTTGGGAAAGTTCTCATAGTATATATCACTCTGGTTTCACATATCATCAAATCAATAAATAATAAAGACCCTCTATGAAAGATCCCATGGTCTACCCCCTTTGGTCTCACATAGAACTATTCATTTATAAACAACCACTTGGGTAGCTCCGACAGTCAATACCCCCTTGGTATTCATTATAATGGCCCCCCGAAATCTCTCACATTCAATTCTCTATGGTCCAACATTTATTTAATAATGACCCTCTGGGTAGCTCTCATATTCTAAGCCCTCAGGTCAATAACCCAAGTCAGCTTTCATAATCAATACCTTTGGTCAATCCTAACATTAATTCAAAATTAAAAGACCATACTTAGAGAAGCTCTTACAATCAATTCCCCTTGGTCATACTATCATAATGTGAAGCACGTTCATCTTATATTAATAGCAACTCCCTCCTAACAACACTAGGCATGAAAACAAAGCATCCTAACATGCTTTCTAGACCCAACGGCCCTAACCAAATCAAACATGGGTAACACCTCTATAATCAAGGTAATAAACCTTATGAATAGTCAATAACCCTTTATCAGATAAATAAACCATAGTATGCATCAAACAGGGTTAGATTCAAAAACATGCAATACCCTAAGCAATGGTATTCGACGCCTTGAGCATATATAATCCAAAGACAACCACAGAAAGGCACAAACCACCTACCCAAATGTTGGATGATGATCACTCTTGAACTTAGGCTCTTGAATTGGCTTATAATGTCATAGATCTATAAAAAGGTAAAAAAATCCAACCTTTTATAACTCAAGAGAGAGGATAAATAAGGAAGAGAGACTCTATGGAAAGAGAGAAATCACCAGTGGGAATCCAATGCACCCAGCGGCATCTCAATCGGAGCTCGTATAGAGGAATGAGAGGAGCTCAAAGATTTTTGGTCAAATGTGGCTCTCCTATATGAGACATGGGAAGAAGAAGATTAATTTGGAGATTAGACAAGACCCCGGTCCAAATAATCAAATAAAAATAAAAGTACATGGTGTGTTCATTTAATGTTCACACTATGTACTAGCATTAACCAGCTCCTTCATTTGGCAGTCTTCCAGGTCACCCACATGACCATGTACTCGGGCATTAAACGGATAATACACAACTACCAATGGAAACCTGGTACACAACGTGTACTCAAGAGTACACGATGTTTACTTATAAAATTTCCATTTTTTCATTTTTTTCCTAAAAACCCAAGATAAAGATCCACACCTTAAATAAAGATCTGGGTTATTAAAAACTTCCCCCCTTAAATAAATCCATCCCCGAATTTCCCTTCTAAGGGTGTTGAAGATGAAACATCAAAAAACTCTGTCCACTGGGATCGTACGTCAGCCTCCCCCTCCCAAGTCTCATCTTGTACTCGTTCATGCTATCCTAGAACCCATACCAGAGGAATAGACCGGCCACAGAGAACCATCAAGATGCGATCCACAATCCAAATAGGGTTCTCTTCAAAGGATTCATTCAACTCCAACTCAACCTACTTGAGTTGAAAAATGTGAGACGGGTCTAAAAATTAATGTCGTAATTGAGAATCATGAAAGACGTCATGCATAGACCGGCACCTCTGAGCTAACTGCAACTGATAGGCAACTGGCCCGACTCTCTCCAAAACCCCAAATGGCCTGATATATCTCAGTGAAATATTTCCCAATATCTTGGTCCTCTTATGTCCCACACTCAGTGTGACACGTAAGAAAATTGAATCTCCGACCTCGAACTCCAGATGTTATCTCTGTCGATCAGCATAAGATTTCCGGCGAGACTATGTCATAGACATCCTCTTCCGAAACAACTCCACCTACTTAGTGTTATCCTGGAAAAGACGAGGTCCTAGCATAGATTCCTCTCCTTCCTCCATACAAAAAAGGGGTGATCCTCATGGCCTACTGTACAAAGCCTCGTAAGGTTCCATCTGAATCATCGCCTGAAAAATTTTAATTTAGGCAAAATCCACTAGGGGTATGTCTCTCTCCCAAGATCCCTCAAAATCTAGGACGCATGCTCAAAGAATGTCCTCCAGAACCTGAATCGTGCACTCAGACTGGCCATCTTTCTGGGGTTAGTAAGTTGTACTCAAAATTACTAGTATACCCAAATCCCTCTGTAGTCCCTGTTAGACATGAGTAGTGAAATTATTATCCCTATATAAAATGATAGAATGTGGAACCCCATGAAAACATACAATCTCTCAGATATACAACCTTCCAATATCATCAACAATGACAGTTTCCATGATCAGCATGAAATGTGAAACCTTTGTGAGTCTGTCAATAACAAACAAAACTGGATCATTCCCTTGAGGAAACCTCAATAAACGTATCATGAAATCCATCGCGACATCCTTACACTTCCACTTGAGAATGGGTAGAAGCTATAAAATCCATTTTAGTCACTGATGCTCATCATTCTCCAGCTAACTGCTAGAACAACACATAACAAAACCAGATAAATCCTTCTTCATAACTGGCCCTAATAATGACAGTGTTGATATTGATACATATTGGTGACACCATGATGAACTGACCAAACTGAGGAATGCAAAACTTACATTAGATCCTCATGTATTTATGCTGACACTCATACGCGTCCAAGAAAACACAATATCTCATAATTTCCTATGGTCCACCCAGGAGTAGGGTCCTCTCCTGAAACACCCTCCCATAGGAAGAGGCCTTCAGAATCTGATAACTACCTCATTAGCACTTGATCTATTATTGTAGAGGTAATAGCTATAGAAGAAACAGACTCCTTCCCCTATCTGTCGTGCCCCTCCAAATGAATCATTGAGAACAAAGCCATAAGCTACCACTCACTCCTGGCCTCCTAAACTGCACATATCTTAGTCCTCCTGCTCAACCAATTAGCCACTGTGTTTCCTTTTCTAGGCATGTATGAAAGCTCAAAGTCAAAAGACTGAAGGTGCTAAATTCACCTTTGCTGTCTCAAATTCAAATCACACTGAGTATAGATATACTTGAGGATTTTATAGTTAGTGAAAACTGCAAAATGAACTCCTAAAATATAATGTCTCCAACAATGAAAAGCATGCACAACTACAGCTAACTTGAGATCGTGTGTCGGGTAGTTCCTTTCATGTGGCCTCAACTGCTGTGATCCATACCCAACAACTCCATCCCCCTACATAAGCACAGATCCCATCATGAAACCTAATGCATCACAGTAAACAGTGTAACTCTTTCCCGACTCTGTAAAAATATGTATCATTGCAAAATTCAACCTCTCCTCCAACTCCTGTAAGGCTTAATCATAGGATTCTGTCCACAAGTACTTTGCACCCTTCTTAGCCAGGTTTTTTAGTGGCATAGCTAAGCATGAAATGTACTGTATAAATCACCTGTAGTAACCAGCCAACCCTAGAATACTCCATACCTCAAATAAGTTCTTTGGGTACTCCCATGAAACTATTACACTTACTTCCTCTAGGTCTACTCATACTCATGTCTCTGAGATAACATGAACCCAGAAGTGAATATAGTCCATCAAAAAGTGGTATTTTCAAATCTTAGCATAAAATTGATGCTCTCTTAGTGTACTTAATACAATATCAAGATGGATGGAATGGTCGTGTCGAGTGTGAGAGTATAGAAAGATATCGTTTTTGAAGACTACCAAAAAATAATCCAAGTAAGGATGGAACACTCGGTTCATCAGTGCCATGAAAACTGCTGGTGCGTTCGTGAGACTAAACAGAATAACCACATACTCATATAGACAATACCTACTCTGAAAGGTTGTAATAGGTATATATGATGGTCTAACATGAAACTGATGAAAACCAGATCTCAAGTAAATATTCAAGAATACCTGGGCTCCTTGAAGCTGATCAAAGAGACCATCAATAATTGGTAAGGGATATGGCTTCTTGACCGTCTACTAGTTAATCTTTCTATAATACACACAAAGTTTTAGGGTGTTATCCACCTTATTCACAAATAGTATAGGAAAACCACAAGGATAATTATGGTTCAGATGAAACCCTTTCCCTGTAACTCCTCTAACTGCTTCTTGAGCTCTTGTAACTCTAGTGTAGTCATCCCATAAGGAGGAATGGACACCGGTGCCACTCCTAGAACAAGATCAATAGAGAAATCTACCTCTTGCTCTGGAGGTAAACCTAAAAATACTTCTAGAAAGACATCCTTGAAATGATCAACCACTGGAGGAACGTCTATCTGTGAATTCCACTAGTCATCCAGATGTATACTAGCAATATGGGCTGTAACTTATCCCAACCCTTGATGTTTGGTTCCATCTCTTCTCACATGAACATCTCATTCATCCTTATGTATAAAAGACTCACCCTATAGTGATATAAAACTCACCCTATAGCAATAGTAGTCAACAAAGGCCTTAAAGGATACTAACTAGTCCATTACGAATATGAAAACGTACCTTGTCATATTTAAGACATAGAGATCCCGTAAGAAGTGGCACCTGCCAACCTCAAGAGGGAACTCCTTGCACTGACGTACACTAGCCTTCCTAATCCCCAACGGTGTGTCTAGCATCATAACATCCTTAGAATTAAATATACAGATCCCAAGGCTCTCCACAACAGCAACAGATATAAAACTATGGGAATCCCCTTTATCTAAAAGAGAAGAAGCTAAATTGGGGAAACTAGAATCGTACCTAAACCATAGAGGGTCTAGGATCCTGCTCCTACTCAATCTGATCCACTTCAAAATTCAAACCTGTATTGAGGTTATGTGACCCTGCCTGAACACCCTAAGCTAATCTACCCTGATATCACTGAATGCCTACTTACTAGATACAACATCCATGACCACCTTCTCAGCTTTAATGAACCTGATGAACTCCAGTTCCCTAACTGAGGAGAAACTGGTGGTCCTACTCCTGATTGTGGAGTCATTCCAGAACCCCTATCACCTGCTACTGGTGATAAAACTTGACAAAAATGCTGAAGATGACCCATCTTTCCACAAGACTAGAACTCAACTAGTCCTTTGGTAAATGTGGTCACGTATACCCACTCTTCCCATACTGGTATCATACCACCTGACTACTGGAAGAAATGTTGTGTGATGACTCCCTGTGGTGCTTCCAACTATCTGTATAAGGTGTAACAACCCTAGATGTTGAACTTCCCTAGCTCATAGCTCCCAACTCCCTCAGATTATGCTCAATAATCTACACTTGGTTCACTATAGCAGTCACTTAATTCAGCCTAAAGACATTCACCTGTGATCGGATGTCATACGTGAGACCATCCTCAAACCACCTAGCCAAATATAAATCGTCACCTCCCAAAATAGGTGTGATGTGTTGTAGCTCTATAAAACTAGAAGAGTACTCCATCACTAAAAAAGGTCCCTTCTCCAAATTCATGAACTCTCAGTCTCAATTAGACCTCAATGTCATAGAGTAGATGTAATCGTAGAATATGTACAGAAACTCTTACCAAACCATACCCCGATGACAGTCTTCTTATGTGATAGCCTCCCATCATCGTTTGGCGGAATCATGCAGTATGTACTTCTCGAGCTTTTCCCTCCTCTCTGAAAGATTTTCCAAATGATCGAAGATAGCTAGAATGGTCTCCAACCATGACTCTTCAGCCTGTGGTCCTTCATCCCAAAACAAATTAGGTTGATGCTACTACTGCAACACCTGTTTCATCTCTTCCATAGACGGGGAAGGATACGGTGCTCCCTGGAAGGTCTATAACATCCCCAAAAATCCTCCACGGAACTGGGAATCAGCACCTGTGTCCAGTATAACAGTTGGTGCCAAGACAGACACTACATGAGGATCTAATGGTAGTCCCTGATCTATCCTTTCTGGTGTCTGATCATCGTTGTGCACCTGGATTACAACAGGAGGACATCTTGGTGGCATGAATCTACATGGTCAAGCACACACCTCAGTTCAAGATTATCAAGGACTAAGACTTAGATGTGCAATAAAGGAATAGAAGAAGAAAACATTCAAGTTTTTCAAAACAGGGTTACATAGCATGTATACCCTCCAAACGGCATGTTCCCTTAGGTTTCAACATGGGAGTGTACCTCTTCCAAACCTAGTCGTGTAACACCCTTACACATGGTGTGTTCATCCATAGACATGGCATGTACTTCAATTTTCCATCCTTCCCAAGTTCTCCTACAGGGCTCGAACTACACGGTTCTCTATTAGGAAATGTTACACGACATGTTCACCCTAGACATGGTGTTCTCTACTTTAGTTCTAACCACCTATGTCGTTAGTCACACGGCTAGACACACGGTCGATTTTCAGACAACATGTTCAAGATGGACACATCACGTACCATATAAAATCCATCCACCTATGTTGTTAGTCACACATCCATATACCTGGCCTCTTCAGCACAATGTGTACTTTTCAGTACACCACGTGTTCTACCAAACATTTATCAACCCGTGTCTCTTCTCACATAGTCAGTCACATGGTTAAATATTACATGGTGTATAAATAGGGTACACAACATGTAACTAAGAAAATTTGTTTCTTTTAGAACAAAAGAATACATGGAATGTGTTCATGACACCACACTCTGTGTTGTTTTGATTTCCACACAGTTAGCCTCCAAAATTCCTCGGAAACCCTTAGAAACATATAATTTTGTCCAAGGCATGAAAAATTCTTTCTCGCGAGAGCCCATAATCCTGAAAATTAAAGTTTTTCAACCTTTTCACTTAACTACTTGACAAAATTCAATTAAAGTTCCACATGATCCACCAAATTATGATCTAAGATGGCCCTAACAACTTAGGGACCAATGTTTGTAATCCATCCAAATAAAACTTTACATATTCCAAAACCCTATCAAAATTGCAGGTATTCTATCATGACAAAGCATGCATATCTAGCACAACATCTATCACAACAACATGCAATCAGTAATGCACCCTAAATGGAATAACAAGAATGCATGACATGTGATCACTGTCAAGTTCCTATGTGATGCATGATATGGAATGCCCTCATCTCATCGGGTTGCAATAGAAATAGAACCATAATGATATAAATTATAACATCACAAAACATGTGTATCACCCAACGGTTAAATCAAATAAACTATTACAATTTCAAAACTAGAAAATTTATAATATTCGAGGAACAACGCTTTTCCCTATACCCAGGTTAGCTACTCTCAGGCATAACTTATTACCAACTATCTATTCCTTAATATCCCATTATATAGGCTTTAGATAATAAGACAAAGAAAAAAAGAAATTTCATTTAATACCGCTTTGTAACATCCTAGTTTCGAGTGCCACCCTGAAGTGACCCGTACCCTGTTGGTCACATGGCCTCAAAATCATTTCCTTGAATGCCAGAGGCTTTCAACTAGTAGTGAGGGACTTGGGTGTGATATTGGGTAAACTATTCCCTCATTGGAATAGTATAAATAGTGGAATAACAAATAGTAAATAGTAACGGAAGTAGTAATACCATACAACAAGTAAACAGTAGAATATTGATAGTAAATAAACAAATGGAGCACATATATAAATGATGCATGTCATATATTTTTAGAAAAGAATCCAAACAGGTAACAATGTTGGAAATAAAATACTAAACCAAATTAAAAAAGAAACATGTAAACTCCGGTAGCATCGTAAGCCTCAGCTTGGTCCCATGCTCTCTAGTCCCAACAACAATCAAGTACCTCATGAAGAAGGGTGCTTGCCCTTATCTGTACCTACAGCCAAATAACCTGTTTAGGTTAAAAAGAATGACCCCAACATGGTGTGAGACAAATCACAATAGGAAACCACCAAAAGATTTGTGCCTAACTTTCAGGGAATATATATAGCGAGTAATGTTTAGAAATGAAGAAATAAACTAAGAAGTACTCAGAAGTAAATAATCCTACACTTTTCAATTACTTTCATTTACAATTAATAATTATTCAAACCATTGAATAATGTAACCTCAAGATCTATTCAAATATCTCTATCACCTAGTATAAAAATAATCACAGATGTCTCAAAAGACAATCTAAACAATCAAGATAGACTGATTCTAAGCTTGTTCTTTTTCTTGGAAGACTCATCATAATCACACAATCATTCACAAGAAACCCTTTGGGAAAGTTCTCACAATCTAAACCCCTCTGGTTTCACATATCATCAAATCAATAAATAAAAAAGACCCTCTGGGAAATCTCACATGATTTAACCCCTTTCGTATCACATAGCACTATTTATTTGCAAACAACCACCCATGTAGCTCTCATGGTCACTACCGCCTTGGTATGCGTTATAATGATCCCTCGATAGCTCTTATAGTTAATCCCCTATGGTCAAACATTTATTTAATAATGATCCTCTGGGTAGCTCTCATAGTCTAACACCTCTGGTCAATGACCCACGTTAGCTCACATAGTCAATACCTCTGTTCAATCATAACAACAATTCATAATTAAAAGACCCTACTTCCAGAATCTCTCAAAGTAAATTCCCCTTGGTTATACATTGATAATTTGAAACACATGAATCTCATATTAACAGAAACTTTATCCTAACAACACTATGCATGGAAACAAAGCATCCTAACATTCTTTCTAGAACCAATTGCCATGACCAAATCAAACATGGGTAACCACACTATAATCAAGTTAATAAACCTTATTAATAGTCAATAACCCTTTATCAAACAAAAAAACCATAGAATTCATCAAACATGGTTAAATTCCAAAACACGCAACACCCTAAACAAGGGCATTCAGCACCTTAAACATATATAATCCAAATACAACCAATGAGAGGCACAAACCACCTACCTTGATGTCGTACGATGATCACTCTTGAGCATGGTCCCCTGAATCGGCCTAGAACATTGTAGATATATAAAATGGTCAAAATATTTCAACCATGTATAACTCACGAGGGAAGAGAAATCAGGAAGAGAGGCTCTACCGAAAGAGAGAACTCACGGGTGGGAATCCAACGCACCTAGTGGTGTCTCAATCAGATCTCAGATAGAGGAACGGGAGGAGATCTAAGATTTTTAGTCATACTTCACTCTCTGGTATGAGACACGGGAAGAAGAAAATGCTTCTCGAGATTAGACGTGACCCTGGTATGATTAATCCAATAAAAAGAAAAGTACATAGAATATTCATTTAATGTACATGTCATGTAATAGCCTCAATCAGATCCCGTTTTAGGCACTCTGATTGGTCACCCACACATCCATGTACTCGGTCGTTACACGGCCAGTACACGTCTATGCGCGGCAACCTGGTACACGGCGTGTACTCAAGGGTACATGATGTGTAATTAGAAAATTTCTTTTTTTCTTTTTTTCTTAAAAATCAACCCAAAAAAAAGATCTACACCTAAAATGAAGATCTGGGTTCTTAAAGGATTAAACCCTATTTATTGTAAGAGATAAAAAAAATTAACCTAATGATGAGAGTTTTTATAAGAAAATTAAATCCATGAATGATGGGAAATTGATATAAATTGTTTGTGAAGATGGAGTTCTAAAATTTTTAAAGAGACTATGTGTTCCATGTATACCTAAGGTAAAAATAGAATTATTGAATGATGATTAAAGCTTGAATTTTTGTATACACCATAGTAGCAATAATATGTATTGGTATTTGAAGAAACATTTTTGGTAGGATAACATGAAGTGGTAAATTGCTAATTATGTATCAATATGCTTGATTTCTCAATAGGTGAACATAGAGAAACATCATCCTAGAAGAGTAATGAAACCTCTTCCTATTCTTATAGAGGAATGGGATGAAATTATTATTCACTTTTCCATGGTACTACCAAAGACTCCTAAAAAGAACAATTAAATATAGGTTATTTTTATCACCTAACCAAATATGCACATTTCCTCACTATAATAGAAGATTTTCCTCTCAGACACCTCACAAGGATATATATTAATGAATTTATAAGACTTCATGGAAAACCTATTTAATTTTTTTATGATTTTAATCCTCTATTTATATTAAACTTTTGGAAGAGTCTTTAGAAGGCTCTGGATACTGAGCTATATTTGAGCATCGCCTACCATCCTCAAACTGATGGATAGTCTAAAATGAATATTCAAACATTTCTATACATGTTGAGATCATTCTCAAGTGAATTTAAAGTTATGTGGGATAATTATCTACCTTTTTTAGTGTGTTCATATAACAATATTTTTCATTAAAGTATTCAAATGGCATGGTATGAAGCATTATATGTAAAAAGATATCATACTCCAACTTATTAGGATGACGTTTGTGAAAGAAAACTGGTAGGCCTATAACTCTTTGAGGAGAAAAACATAATGTTAAACGCTATTCAGAATCATATTAAAGATCCTCAAGGAAAAAAGTTTTATTACAATAACCAAAGGAAACATTTGGAATTTCATGTCAGAGGCCATTTTTTCTTGAAAGTATCTCCATGGAAGGGTAAGCTTCGATAAGAGAAACTGATCCCAGGTACATCAAAAATTTTGAAATTGTGGAATTAGTTGGATCTATGGATTAGTAATTAGAAATGAAACCAAGCCTCTCTAAATTATATAATGTGTTCCATATATCATTGTTAGGGAAGTACATTCCAGACCCTATGCTTGTGCTCACCTCTGAAGAAGTATAATTGGGTCCTTATCTACCTTACAGTGAAAATACCATCTAGATTCGAGACAATATAGAGCATTTATTGAAGAATTATATAACTCAATTGGTAGGGTTACTTTTGTAGATTCATAAAATAGAGGAATAAATATGGGAACCATTATATTTAATGAATAAGAACCACCCTCAATTTTTTATAAGGTAATATCTATGAAACTTTCAAGGATGATTTTTTTAAAAGGGAATAATGTCACACCTAAGCCTCAATTATAATAAGTGGGAATTATATTTTAGTAAGTATACAATATAATTTCATTTTAATATTTCACGTCACCCAAATTCTAAATTTATATCATGAATATTGATTTTGAACTTACTTATCAAAAATAAACCTAGAATGAATTTTGGAAAATTTCTCTAATAAATAATATTTTAAGAATAAGTGAAATTGTAGAATTTAACTATTCCTATTTTTATTTATAATAATTTTTTATAATATGAAAAAAAAATTAAAAATAATAACCAATTTGATATAATTACAGATATGGTCATTTGGTGGTAAAAGTGATATTTTTTAGAATTTTTTTTTGTTTTAAAATGAATAATTTATATCCATTTAAATTAATTAAAATAATCATTATAGATGAAGGATTTAAATAAAATTTAAATATTATATATCTAAATATATTAATTTAAATACAGATAATTGTTATTACTAGTCATATAGTTAATATAATATCATCTTACACCTAAAAAATGCATTTCTTGAAAACCCATTTTTTGCACGATTTGTCTGTTTATTTTAAAATTAAATTCTTCCACTTACATGAATTTAATTTGATAAAAATTTATTAAATATTTGGAATAATTATAATTAATATTATTTAATATGGTTAACTTAATTCTTGGTTATAATGTATATTAAAAACTGCAAAAACTAATTATCACGATAATGGTTAAAATGGTGTTATTGTGCATTAATCCATAAAGATAAGGGTAAAATGTACTAAATCCTTGTAAAACCCTTATTTTTTATTTTATTTTGACCATATACTTATCCCCTTTAAAAATGAGTCATTTTTTATCCATCTTTCCAAAAAAAGTTACAAGATATTATTGAAAAACATTGAAAAATTACAAGTACGCCACTCACCTCAACTATAAAAGGGTTCCTCCTTCCCTCACATATTTACAATTATAAAGAAATTTAACTCAAATAAACCCCAAATAAATCCCTCATAAACATAATTATCCACATTATATAGGTATTTTTGTTCCTAAAATACTAACCCTTGGGTCCTTAATAAAAGATACAAAGGTGGTTTCTTTAAGAGAAGGTAATTGTCTTCGTCGAGCTGTTTCCTTTAACTTATTATTTTACCACCTTCATTTATGTCTTAAAAATTACAATATAATAACACCATTATCTTTCATATAATAATATTTTATTATATTTATGGAATAATTTTTATTCATCTCCTTCTCCATCAAATGGGAAACCAAGCCATCACTCATGTGTATGGCGTACTATAACCTGACGAATTGATTTAACTTGTTTTCCATCACCGACTCACATTAATAGTCATAATTATGGAAATAATGAATATATATGATATATATATAATTATATTAATTTTTTTAAAATAATATATCATCCACTTTTTTACCCTTTCACCCATTAATGGAATGATATTATCACTCGTGCATACGTACGACCTACCGTCTTCACTAAGTGATGTGATTCATTTTCCATTTCCAACTTTCAATAATGGTTATAAAATGGTAAATACTGAATAAATGTTATATATATAACATTAATATAAATTTGGATATGAGGCATCTATATCCTTTACATAATAACGTGAATTTCCATGAAAAACATGCATGAGAAAACAAATCAATTAATACTCTAAACAATAGTAATAAAAAAATATTGTCAATGAACAGGTGACATGATGTTATAAAAGATCATATATTATAATATAAATATGAATATGGTTCTATAATAAATTAATAATAATTTTAAAACCATTATATAGAATTTTAACACACATCCAACTAAAGGGAAGCGTGATGTAAGGGACTTCATCTCAATTTCCTTTCATTGAGGAATATTTTGATGTTCTACACCTAATTTTCATTATATAGTGTATATACCTCCCTTTCACATATAATATCATTAATAATTAATTATTAATGGAATATTATGTTTCAATTTAAATTATTTCATCCATGAGGATTTGAATTGAAAGGTACTAAGTGGTAAGGAATTTCATAAGTCAATTTCTTTTCTTTGGTTTATAATACTTATTCATTTTATATGATATTATAATAAAATTAATGTGATGTATTTATATTATTTATGATATATTTAAAAAAATTGGATTTACATTTTATACACATAATCAATTCATTTATTAATTCTCACTTCAAAAACATGATCTTTGTAAGGGTTTTCATCGCAATTTCCATTCTATTGAGATATATTTGTTATAATGAACCTATTCACCTTTATGTTTTGTATATGATGAACCTTTGATATATATAACATGAATAAATATTTTTTAATGATGGTAAATTTTTTAATTCATGTTTATTCTTTCACGGGGTTTCAATTTAAATGTTTCTAAAGTGGTAAAAATTTATTTTACAATCACGCGTTGTTTTGGGATTACTCTTATTTTCTTTGAAGTAATATTATAACCTATCCCATCTAAAATCCATAAATTTTTATATAATAAAGATATTTATAGAGTTTCCATATTTTCTTCCAACGTATACTATCTTTTTTACTTGAATAAATTAAATAAAAGTTTAAAAGAAAAAATTATTTTATTTCTCTTTTAATCAAATATATTTTTCTTGAATTTCCATGTTTATCAAAATCATTTTTAAAAAGTCATTTCATTTTATAAAATTATTTATTAAGGATATTTTTAGTCATTTGTGACTTTTGAAAAGGATTATAATGGGATATTTCTACTATTTTCTGAAAGGTATGTTTTCAACTTCCTTATAAAAATTCAAAAGGAATGTTTTTAAAGAATACAGTAATAATGGACATCCCCAATTCCATATAGATTTTAGAGATTTAAATTCTTCTACATTTTTTAAATGGTTTTACAAAGAAAACTATTTTATGAAATATTATTTTAATATTTCCCTTAATTTCTCATTATTCTTCCAAATGACATGATTTTATTACAAAACCTATATCCCTGGTGAACCAATGGTCATCTCTTATCTATTATTAATTTTTTTAGTCCTTATATTTTCTTTAAACATTAAATTTCATTTGATCATTAGACATTAAATTTACCTTAAATAACCACATTTTATAACATGTATATGCTTATTTCTTAAACCAAATATTGTGTCTACATATAGTGTTTTAGTTTGAAAGTTATTTAACTTACTAAGTAAACCTTTATATTTTTTATTCCTTAGTAAATATGGAAATTTATTGAGAAGTCATATTTCACAAAGATTAAATTTATCATTAGATATGATTATTTTATTGGGAATGTAATGGTGGGTGGGGCCTAAAATTATATTACCCCTTGATTCATCAACAAGTCTTGTTATACAAATTTGTTTTCCAAATTAAATGGGTTTTTATCCATTATTTTAAACTTTATTGGAATAAGGTGTTGATGGTATAGATATAATGATGTCTAAGATAATGACATAAAATATCAATAATTTTTTTAATTGAGAATTTAGTTAATATTATCAATGAAGTTATTTCATTGATAATATCCATGGATTCATTTTGTGCTAAGGTTATTGATTAAATGACATGTGTTTTTAGTTATTTACCATTCCATATTTATTATACCTTATATAATCATGATATATTCTATTTTATATAATCCTAACTAAGCATTTTATCTCCCCTTATTATTGTTTACTTTAACCATGACATGAAGATGAATTATTTGAATGAGTTTCAAGGATTCTAATAATTTTCTATTTGTTATGTTTTATATTATATTACCAATGTAAAATGGGTATCATGTAGGTGTCTGGCTCCCCAATACAACTAAAATGATTAGTACTTTGGAATTTTATCACTTGTATCTATGTTAATGTAATAAATTAACCACTGAATTTGGGTTATAGGAATATGGGTTCATAAATACCTATACATCATTGTGATTTATAGGTGAATGAAGAATAATGAGTTTGATGAATCATATAAAAGATCCTTCTTTAGTTTTGGAATATATGGGATACATATTCGTGTCCAAAATATTATAAATCCATCTTTATAATTTCTAAGCTTCATAATATTTTCCACTTTATTATGTATCTCAATATCATCCTTGTATGCCTCCTTCGTCTTTATCTAGATGGATAGTTGATAAATAATTTGGTAAATGTGGGATTTCAACCCATTATTTATTATTTCTATACATATCCTTTGAATTTCTATGTAGATTAGGTCTCTTTAAATCATTTTCATAGATAATGTAGAATGATCCTTTATAATTAAATCATTAGTCAATTTATTTCCTTCCCACCATGGTAAGGTATTGAGAAATCATAATCCTTGATCAACTCTAACCATATTCTTTCACACATATTTATATCATTCAGTGTGAATATATAATTTAATATCATGTGACCAACATATATATCACACTTCTCTTTATACAGATAATTCCTCCAAACATTTAATGAAAATATTACCATTGTTAACTCCAAATCATGGATTGGGTATTTTTTTCTCATGAACCCTTAATTAACGTGAAGTATGTGTTATCCCATTTTCATTTCTCATAAGAAAACAACTCAAGATATTCTTAAAACAATAAAAATATATCATAAAATGTTCTCTACTACATTGTCGTCTGAGTGTCAGGGAATTTAATAATCTCTTCTTAATCTCCATGAAACTATATTCACATACTTTTACCCATTGAAACAGTACTCCCTTTATAACCATCTTATTTTTTCAACATAGTATATATTTATTCTATAATATTTCATTACACTCAATTACCTTCAAGACATAACATATATAATATTCCTATTCATTATCTTGTAAAAAAGTAAACATAAGATAGGGTGTTCTCAAATTATTTTTAAGGGAAATATATATCAATGACTCATAGAGGATTTATCATTAGATCAAAAACATGTGTTAAAATAAGAACATTGGATAAATGGAATGATTAATGGAATAAAAACATGGAATCATAAGAAGTGTTATTAGTTAATTATAGAATTATAATAAATCAGTTAACAATAACATAGAACCATAAAATGGACACCATAAAAGAAAAACATATATCATTTCATAAAAATAATAAATCATAAGGTAATAATCACGAGTCATAGTGACATAAAACAAGAATGTGTCACAAAAAAAGCATAAAATATCATAAAATAATTCAAGGTTTCCTATAAAGACCATCATAGAAATGTGATCATATATAACCATATATTTTCAACTCATAATGTTATGAACATAGATAATTGTATCTTTTCCATGCATAAAATTGTGAACAAAGATAACCACATCATGTCCCTGTATAACATAGATATTAAATGAGATATAAAACTTTACTCAATGAATTATAGGGAAATATAATTCTATCACCATCCATAACATTATAATAAATAATACTTACGTGTTCCACATGATATCATTCATACATCATAGCTTCATTAACCTGTGGACATAAAATGGGTTGAATTATAATAAATGTGGAGTGAAATATATAAAATGGTATGTATGAGTAAAGAAATACTTTTTAAGAATTTTAATAGTATAAATCAACCTACATCATTGAAAATGTTATAAAATTTACTTTTGAATTGAAACAAAGAGAAATGTGATAGTTATAGAAGATAATTCACATTTAAGTTTTAAAAAAATATAAAAAATATTTGTGGTAAGAAAGAACAAGGATATGAAAGATAAAAGTTTCTTTATCTTGGATTCTATCATTGGCCTCTTCTCCTCTCCTTTTTTTCATTTACCATAAGGATCCAAGTCATAGTTTTATTTATTACATTATAATCAAGGTGAATTATATCCAAATACTTTAGTATTTTTTTTCTATATTAATCATGTTAAAAATAATAATGTGACTAGAGAAACTTGGAGTTAAGGATGAAATTATAGAAATTGTGGACAATTAATTATACAAATTGAATCATAAATTTTCAAATTCATCAATATAAATTATCATCTTAGTAATATAAGGACCATACATGATTAATTTTCTTAACTTGAATGTGAATAGTTCATTGGGTATCTTATATAATTCTTTTATAAATGTCTCTAATTAAATATCTTGAACTTTTAAAAACATAGTGAATATATATTTGTCTCGATACTAATTTTGTAGCTTAATTAACATGGATGATAACATGAAGCATTGTACAAACAATATATCCTCCATGTGAATATTATAGGAATCCTTATCAACCTTACTTACTCTATGTGGTGGATCAGTTGGTATAAATGATTCTAATACATAATATATTTTTCCTAACATAATATAATACACAAGATTTTTACCACTCTTAGAAATTAGCATCTATGTGGTTATTTTATTTATCTAAAAACCAATTAAATTTTCAATGAGTTTTTAATTCTAAAACACATTATCTAAAATAATACAAAATATAAAATTTTATCATTTTATCTTGATTACTAATTTTTAAGTAAAAAATATTGATTGATCAATCATTTTTTCTCTGATTATTTTATCAAGTCATAATATCTCTCATCATTAGATTCAAATATATAGTATCTTTGATATTATAATAGGCAAGGATTCATATTTCTTGTATTATAGTATAGACTATTTTCATGATACAACTTAAATACAATAAGTTAGTTTTTATATTAAAAAAAATCATTAACTAACTCCTTGGTTTATTGAGTAGATTATTTAATATTTAAATATTATACTCATATTTATTCAATGGATATCTCTAAAATTTCTCTAACAAAAACTTATTTTAAACTTGTTTTAGTAAATTTATAAGAATCCATCATTAAAAATTACATAATCCTGTGTTTTAAGTTAATAATTCATTCTATTTAATTTATGTATACTTATGGTTTAGAGTTTTTTATAATTAGTCCATCACACTTAAATAAATATATATTAAATTTAAATTGTACACTTCCACTTAGTATTCGTTTTTAACATGAAACAAAACTTTTATGCTATAAAAAAATTCATTTCATGAAATATTCTAAATTTTTTAATCTTGACCTAATCCTTATCCTTACTCATACATAAAACCCTATAGATTTTTTTAAACATGGTATGAGAACAAAACACTTAGTAAGGGACATAGAACAATAAAGAATCTTATTAGTCTATTTAAAAACAAAGTAATATGAAATAGAGTCTTACATTAAAATAATAAACACTTAACTAAAATAATAATTTATGTAAACATGAAATAAAATTCAGTACCCCATTTTTTTTAAAAAATACATAACAAAAATACCAAATCATAGTTATGAGGATTTATTACGAAACATGAGAACACATGAAAAATGTTTTCTTAAAAACAAAAATTTTTACACTAAAAGGGAAAAATCCATCCTTTAAAACAAAATATCACAATATTACATCTTGAAATTAAATTATTTCCGTGAAAACTTATTAAATAGCATATAAAATACATATAGGTAACATGGCTGTATAAAATAAAGAACATGGTATCATGACATAATGGAATCATTAGAAATGTGGTTACAACACAAAACTTAACATAAGAATAAGTCAAGGTTAACTGATTAGACAAAATCAGATGGTGGATGGAGTCCCATCATGAATTATTTTTACTCCCAAATCCCATATATAACATCTAATGAGACAAAAGTTTCGCCTGATTCATTATAGTGCTAATCGGGTGCACCCATCATAACATGTTCATGATTATGTGTGAAAAAAATGGTAAGAGGATTTTTACAAAGAAAATATGAAATATTGTAATGGAAAAAGAATATAAAATAATTTTTATTATGGTGGAAAAAAACTTTTATGTCATATATGTTAAAATAGAACATTTGTTTTGTCTTTTGTGAAGAAAGTCAAAATTTTCTTTATAAATCATTTAAAAAAATTTCCATTTGAAAAAATTGAAAGAAAGTAAAAAAGTGACATAAAATTTCATTTTTAATTCATTTATATACATGTAAATACATCCATAAAATATTTTTAATAATATTTATATCTATAGAAAATATTTAGAAATTAAATCTTTAAAACATTTTAAAACAATGTTTTAAAGTAAAGTGTCAATTACCTCATGACTAACTCATCACTTTCATTATTTATCTACCTTAATAAAAAATTATTTTGATTAAATAAATTATTATTAATCTTTTTAATGTTTATTTTTACCATTAGAATGTTATAATAAATTACTTGATCAATTAATTTCTGTTGGACATTTTGATGATATTTGACTTATATGTACAAAATGACTTCAGTAGGTTGATTATGGTCAAATAAGTCATTATTAAATCATCTCTAGAATAATAATAATGAAATTTTTATCATTTTTATATATCTATTACGTTTTTAAAATATAATATGAAATATGGTTTTGAAAAATGAACTACGTTAAAATCATTGAAATAGTACATTGTATGTACGAATGAGTAATGCTTCCATTTTTTCAAAAAAAAAATGATGGAAATATAGTAAGTGTTATTTTATATTTAAATAATTATAATTATATAATAAATATCATATTATCTCTTTAAATAAACTTATATATACCATCCTTAAGATATGTTGATGAAAACCAAATCGTATCACTTTGTGGAGGTGGTAGTCCACATGTACGCAAGAACAATGTTATCATTTTTCAATTAATGGAAAGGTAAGAAAGTATATTCAATATTGTATTTACATTATAATAAAATATGTCACTTATATCATATTTATACTTTAAATCCATCATTATATCCAACCTTTAGTGGTGATGAAGGAAACCAAATTACATGAGTTTGTGAGGTGGTAGTCTACCGAACACATGAAGAATAGTTTTGTTTCCAATTTGATGGAATAATAGGATGGATATTGGTTATTTCTTAAAAATAATGACATATAATTATATGATATATATATATATATTATTATATCAAAAGGGTTTTATAAAATTTGAAAAGGGTAGAATAAGAAATAAAACTAAAATATTTGGTTAAAAGTAATACTTATTCATTCGACAACCTCTTTTGATTTTCACCTTAATCCCTTGAAGGATGGTATTATACCTAAAAAATACTTATAAAATTATTTTAGGTATTCTATTAATGAATTGTTATAGGTATTATATAAAACAAATTTCTCTTGAAGTGTGTATCGAATAGGGTAGGGGTCCCTTATATAAAGAGTGGAGGGGAATTCTTAGAATTTTTAAAGTATTAAATTAATATAAATTAATTTCAAGTTAAAATTGATCAAAATTTATATAATTAGAATATAATATGAGTATTAGTCAAAATAATCCCATAAAATAAAAAAAATAAGTGATATTTTCACCTTTTTCTTTTTTAACCCTATGTAAAACCATTTGACAATTATCAGGATAACAAGGTTTTTTACTCTTTATGGTTCATGATAGTTACTATAAAAAGTAAATTAGACCAAAAATGGAACATAGATGATATTTTAAACCATATTCTATAAAATATAATGAACAGAGTTTTTTTTATTAATTTTAAATCATTTAATAAAATATTTTTTATTATAAAATAAAATTTATATCATTTATGAAAATAAAAAAGATGATATAATATAATATGTGTCTGAATCGTGTAAAGTGGTTCAAAATGATAATTATTCCAAGATAAGGAATAATTGTTATTAATATAATCATAAAAATATATTTTACAGGTTTTGATATCATTTTACACCCCTGATTTTGGATTAACCCCTTGGTTAACCAATTTTAACCTTAACTATGGTAATGGATATTTCAATATTAAAGGGTTTTAATTTTACATATAAGGTGGTAATTGGATAAAAAGTGGAAAATGATGAAATTTTCAACCATTTATTATCCTAATTGTACTAATTCAATATTTTTTACAATTTTTAAATAATTTAATAAAATACTATATAGTATAAAATAACTTTAATGTCATTTTTGACACTATTCATTTAATTTGACTTTGAAAACAATATGAAAACAACAGAATTTGAATCTAATACATTCAAATATCCATAATAATTAATATTTATCTAAGAAAAATTGTAACATAATAATTAATTAAAATTATATTATTTTTAATATTTTTAAGATAACTTATTTTGTTTTCATATTAATAGAATAAATATTGTGTCAGAATTGCGTAAGAATTTAAGGTAATTATTTTATCAATAAAAATTATTAATAAATTAATATTATAAAAATAATTTATATTTAAAATTAATATTTATAACTGAAACTAATTTTTTATCACTATCCCAAAATTGAATATATATTAAAAGTAAGAAAGTGACATTTTTGACTGTATCTTTTATTTTATTATTATAATGGCCAAAATCACATCCAATTGGAAAAAATTCCATATATCTAAACATTGATGAGTATGTATTATATATACTCATAAAAATAAATTAATCCAAGTTTTATGGTCATTTTATTTTCATTATCATATCCTTTTAACCATAATTAACTGGTTTACCCTTACCATAGTGATAATTATTTACAATGGTTACTATTCATAATGAAAAAAATACAAGGGACCTATTTGAAATATTTTAACCAATTTATTTAAAATATGGAATCCATTTTCCCTAATTCAATTCATATAAGTGGAATAATTTAATTTCATATTAAAACCCAAAATAAAATGAAAATTAGTTTTTCAGAAAAAAAATGTCTTTTTAAGTATGAAAATGTTTTATACCAAATTCAACCATAAAAATAATTAAATTGAACTTAATTGGATTATTAATAATATGATATAAATAATATTACTTTTAAACCATTTTAAAACAAAGTGGTACTTTTTTAAGGCTTGAAACAAAAATATTGTTTTAAATGAAAATTAGTATTTCCACTATTCATCGGAAAATCAATCTTTTTAGAAAAGTCAGAAAAATGACTCTAATATATTTTTGAAATTACGTTCCAAAAAATGATATAATTTTTATAAAATAAAATTTATAAATGTTAAAAAAAATACTTATAATAATTTCCCATAAAAACAATAAAACCACTTTTTTGTAGAAAATATGTTTTTGAAGAATAAAATGACTTAACTAAAAATTGAGATATTATTTACTAATAAATTTTCAATAAATTTATATTTAGTATTTTAATAGCTTGATGTTTTATAAAATATTTATCTTTGAGTAAGTTTTATTTCTTTCATAGCTTGCATTAGACGTAACACCGAGTTTAAACTAACTATGATATACTATTATTTAATATGATGGTTATCCCCTTGCATTTGATTAGTGGATATGAAAAAGAATAAATAAATTATAAAAAACTAATGGTTTAAAAATTAATAAAATTAATTCATTATGCATCAATTAATTATAAATGAAAATGCAAAAATCAATTAAGGAGATTTTTTTTTGAAATATAGTTTTTATGCGCATAATATATTTTTATATTAATAAATTAACTTAATCACTATTGGTTAATAATTTTAATGATATATTAATATTATATATTCTATTAAATTTTTTAAAAATTATCTAATATTTTTTATATGTGGGCTTACAATAAATCTATTTTTATACATAAAATTTTATTTTTCTAAAAAAAGTTTTAATCAAACATTGCAGGCTTATTTTAATATTAATTTCTACCACTTGGATAAATTTAATTTGATAAAATGTATCCAATAATTTTAAAAATGTTGTTATTTTTTAATTATTTACCTTTTATATTTAGGCATTTTGAATATTAACCATATTAAAATTTATCACCTCATAGGGAAAACCATGTTAATCTAGGTTAAAACTATGTGATAAGGCCAAAATTCTTCATCCTAATTATTATTGTTTGAATTAAATTATACCCTTATCACCTTAGGTTCTAAATATATTTTTTTAAGGGGTACTTTTCAAGAAAAATTACCGATATAATATTTAAATCAAAGAATTTTCCAAAATATCACTATCTTAGTTTTAAATATCTATTATGTGTCCACATAAAGAAAAAAGAAATTTATGGGTGAATATAAAAGTATATTTTTATATTAATGGAATTATTTTTATTATGGAAACTTGTTTATATTTTTTAATAATTATATAATTACCTTAAATTATTACGCAATGCCAATGTAGTAAATATTTAATTAATAGAAAAATAAAATAAATTAATTTAAAAATAATATAATTAATATAATTTGAATTAGTTATGGTGTTACATTCATTTTATATATTAATATACCATATTTTATTTTTTCATGTTATTATATTTTACTTACAACATTTTATTTATGTATTTTAAGTCAAATTAAATTAATAGTGTCAAAATTAACATTAATGATTATTTATCAAAATAATATTTTATTAAATTAATTAAAAATCATAAAAATATTTAATCATGACAATTTAGTTAATATATAGTAATAAATTAAACATATTTTCTATTTATGTTCCAATTTTTACCCTATAAGTAAAATTATAACCCTTTAAGAGTGAAAAGGATGTTACTATGGTTAAGGTTAAAATAGGTTAACTAAAGGGTTAGACCAAAAGATGAGGTTTAAAAACCAACGTAAACCTATAAAAATTTTATTAATTGATTTTATTTAAACATTATATTATATTATATTCAAATAAAAATATTTTTTAATAAGTTGGGCTCATTAATTACTTTATTATATTTTATTCTTTTAAGAAATTCCAAGATTGAACCTCCCCTCACTTATAAAGGAGAACCCCTCTTTTTCAATTATTCACACTACATTGAGCCTTATATCTTAACCAAAACATGAAAAATTATCTTATCCACTACCTATTAACATTATATAGGTGCTCGTCTTTCCAAAATACCAACCCTAGGGTCCTTAAGAGGAGATCCAAAGGTGTTGTTTCAAAGAAGATGTAATCGCTTTAACCGATCACTTTCTTTTTAGTGATTATTTTAACTCCTCTAAATCTATTATATTCTTAATAAAATTTTTAATCAAGTATAATTAATATACTAAAATTTTATTATGACTATTAAAACACCACTATTTGTACTCTTTTCTATCAAATGGGAATTGAAAGTATCGCTCGGGTGTATGTACGACTTTCCATCTCCACATGGAAATATAATTCATTTTCCATCACTATGTATGATGAATGATAATTATTATGATATTTATTTTTATATATGATATTAATGAATTAAATATTCTTCTATAATGATAATATCATATCTAACTTATTACCTTCCAAACCATTGTAAAACCATAATGTCGCTCATGCGTACGTGTAGACTACCACCTCCATAAAATGATGTGATTTGTTTTTCATAATCATTTTACATAGATGGTAATAAGAATTGATTTTATGAATATATATGATTTATAAGATATAATAATGATTATTTAAGGATTAATTATTATTTACAGTTATTTCATTCCATCCATCTAAAAGTTAAATCAAATTTCATGCATACATACGGCATACCATCTCAATGAATGGTGCAATTCATTTTTCTATCAATAAATTTTATGTATGACTCTTAATATATATACATAATGAATATATATGATATATATATCATTATTAAAAAAATTAAATGATATAACCATAATAAAATTATATGGACTAGGACTAATGAACCGAAACATGCTTGAAAAACAAAGAAGATGTCACCAAGAACAGTTATTTTAATAAAACAAATTGTTAATTAATGGGTTATAAGATGTCATAAATAAATCATACATGGTATGGTATATATGAATTTGTAACTTTAATATATTTATAAAAAATATATATATTATATATGATGTTCGAACGTGTATGAAGAAATGTGAGACTTGATGTAATGGATTTATGTTTCAATTCTATTTTAGTCAAGGTTTTTTGTGCTTGAATTTATGTTGATGAAATTATATGATCCTTATCTTATTAATACATTTAACTTTATTCTCCTATGGTTACTTATATAGAATATTTTTTCCATTTATTTTCCTCACATTAAGTATTTAAGATATTAAAAGAGTTTTTTTTTGAGAAAAATAAATATTATTTCTCTTCGATCTAAAAACCTTTTTCTACCATATCCATATTTTATAAAATTGTTTTCAATTTTTTTAAGATTATCCTATGATTTTTTAAAATTTATTTATTCCAATTATTTAATTTTTATAAAAAAAATTATAAAATCTTCTTATCATTTTTCAAAATAGGTAGTTTTTTACTTTTTTATACAAATCATTATAAGTACGCTTTTCTTTTAACTTATATGGTATAAACAGAATATCCCACAATCATAACAGTTCAATGATTTGGAGCTCTCTTTACAAGTTTCCATAATTATTTTATAAGAATTATTTTTCTATAATATTTGGGAAATTTTTATATTTTAAATAATGGATTTCAAAATAGAAAGGATTTTTTCCTCAAGAATATTTTTAATGGTATTTATATTCATCAAAAGAAACAAACATTTGGGTTTCTTGTGTTTTACTAGGGATATAATCCAATTATACCAGCCTTATTATTTGTCTACAGATTTTATGAGTATGATGATGATATTTTTATGAAACACATTTATGATCCAAGGGTTATACTATGATGAGAATATAAAATGTTTATGAAATCCATTTTCTTTTCATGGGTTACGATATGATGATATGAGGAATGATTTATGAACTTGTAGAACACATATTTAAGGTTTTCATTATATGATGGGTGTCCCCATAATTATATATCCCTATAATTCCTTAGGTAAATTATTATAACTCCTGAGATAATTATAGTAAACAAGTCGATGCACTTTATCTATAATGGGAAACAAGCCGGTGTGCAGGATCTATTACGGGAACCAATTCGATGTTCTTTATCCATTATGAGAAACAAGTTGATGTGATTGATCCACTATGGTAAATATGTGTTGAGTCTTGATTTTTTATGATTTGGTCGTCTTGGTAGTTAACCTTGGCATATATATATAGTCCCGGACCCAATTATCCACATGAACAGTACTATCGAGCCAGGTGCCACTAGCCATAGGCATACATCCCTGAATACTAAAGGCTACCGACTAGAAATGATGGTGTTAAAAGGGTAAATTGAGGAGTAAATACCCCCATGGGATGATAATATAATGGTCTTAGTAGTAATATATAACATGCAACAAAAATAAAATACTCAACATACTCGAACCATACCTGCCAATGCCAAAGGAACAATCAATATCAAATAAATAGTGGAAGCATATTAGAATAAGCATAATAAGATAATGTAAACATTCCTAAAACAACCTATAGAAACTAAAATTAGATCAATCATATGTAATGAAAGTCATACAAACAATATCTAGAAAAAGGGTCACCATGGATTAACCTTAGTATATACATATATCAAAAGAATACTAAAATTGAAAAGGAAAATAAAAAAACTCCAACCATGGAAACACCTCAAGATCCTATGCCAATATCTCATGAAAATTAATATTATAGTCTAACATTAGAAGTTGATCCCTTACTTGAATGCAACATCACAAAGTCTACATGCATCCTGAAGGCCCCGTGTAGGGTGTGAGAATGTGTCTCAGTAGGAAACCACCCAAGTGTCCATACCTAACATGATTGTTTAATCAGGTGTGAATTATAAAATAAAAACAAATCTAAATTCAATTTAATTATACAAAAGATTCCATAGTTCTCAACAGCCACCTTGAAACTTTTACTCACCTCGGCCAATGTTGGAATCCCTAAAAAGGAAAGGATCATTGTCCTATGGCCCAAGGTATCCCCTAAACTATAACAAAACAGGTGAACCCTCAGGTTATGTCTCAAATCAAGTAACTTGGAAACACATTCCTCCTGAATCCTCATTTCTCAATAAAGTACTGAAAGCCTAAAGGCACATCCAAACTAAATTAATCAGTCCCTCTGACCCCTACTGAAAATCGCATGCCAGCTCGAAGCCCAAAATTTGAAAGAACAGTGATACGTTTCCAAAAATAAAAACCATTTTTGGATCATAGCATGACGTCCATATGAATGGAGATATCTTTCCTCTAATATAAGTCCATGCCCAGTGGCGTCAAGAATGGTGAGCCTCAATCCCAAATTTATAGCCTCGTCACTATCAACCGAATGCCCCTCACATTCTACATTGTGTTCAATGGAAAGCATCAACAAACAAGAATCACCTAAGTTGCAACTACTAGGGGCCTCTTCCCACACCATTGGTCCAAATCACCTCATCATCTAAGTTAACATGTGTTAACATGAATTATATCGGCGATTTTTCCATCACATATGGGAGGTAATCACCAAATAAGTATCTAATCCACATCAACTCTATCACCTCATGCCCCTATTACCATTTCACTCAATTCCTATCACTTTTCCAACCAATAACACATGAAATTACCTCAACCTAAAAAACACGATGTCTCAAACCAATGTCCATGATGCCCACCTGATGGTCAATACCACCCAAAAATATTTGGTGCAAGCCCAACCGATGATCTCATTACATGATTAACCTATTCCAAGACCATCTTGATGATCAAATTTTCTTAATTATAAATAGACCATGCCATCCCATCCTCGGTCTAATACCATAATGAACCCTTGGGTCCTATCTGTGGAAATTCAAGCACTTCACATAAAAAATCTCTTTATTAAACAATTCAATTTAATATGATTAAATTGAGAAATTTAAATAATCATAAAAATTCAATATAATAGAATTTTTAAATTTCAATTAAACAAAAAATTCAATTAAAATCAAGAAAACGCCCCATCCTAACGAACCAAGGTGTTTGACCGCTTCTAGATCATCCTCGCATGAGAAAATAATATTTGGGTATGCTTAAAGGAATCCCCTAGGGTTACACAGTAAATTTAATTCCAAACATTAGGGTCTTCCTTAAATACCCTATGGAATGCAAAAAGTCAAACCCCCAAATCATCTGTAAAAACACAAAGAAAGGTATAAACCACCTACCTTAGACTCATATATGTTGGGACATCCAGTATCAGCCTCTGATTCAAAGTAGTTTGGAAGAAATTGATGATTCCATCCACAACTAAAAAACAGGGTACTACTATAGACCTATAGACATAGTTTTAAAACCCTGGAAGTAGGTGACTCTGTCCATGGTTATGTGGCCAATATCCGCAGTTTTAAAATCATGGCTATATGTCATTTTTTTCATGGGATATAGCCACAGTTTTCAAAACTGTGGCTACAACACACACCTATAGCCATGATTATGTGGCATATAGCTAGGGTTTTGAAAACCATGGCTATATGATATTTGTTTCAAAGGAATATAGCCACAGGATTGAAAATCATGGCTATAGTTTTCCCTCCCTTGTGTGGGAGAAATCAATTCCTGCCAAAAATGTGGCGGGAAGTACTGTTTTTCCTGTTTCGAGGATATTGCCACAGTTTTTAATAATATATATAACATATAATATATATACACACGCAAAATACTTGGTGGTGTAGTGGTTAGGGCATTTAAATGTGAAGTGAAGGTGTATGGATCAAATTCGAATAGGCACACATTATTTTTAGGCTATTATCAAGGTTTTCTAAGGCTATAACCACGGTTTAAACCGAGGAAATAGGTAGCTTAGTTCCACAATTAAAACCATGGCCATAGGTCAACTACCATGGTTGACAAAAGAGATACCTATTTCCATGGTTTTCAAAACTGTGGCCATAGGTCAGACCCTACTTCATCGGCGATAGCGCCCCTATTGGGAAAAACTATGGTCGTAGCCTACAGCCACAGTTTTGAACCATGGAAATAGCCTATTTTTTGTACTTTTGATAAAAATCCCTAAAAATAGGGTAAAACGTCTTGAAATAATTTAACAGATTGGGAGGTGAATGATAAATGAAATAGAATATAGGGTGAGGAGAGACTCACATAGATGGTTCTATCACACCCCATTGCTCAAAGAATGGATCAACAATGAAAAAGATGGATCAAATCCAAGGGAGGAAGGAAATGATGTGTGCCCCCATACTATACGTGTGATATGGAGGAGAAAAAAGGGAGAAACCCTAATAAAAACGAGTGGGGAAATTTTTACATTTCACATATTTAATGGGACCACTTGGTTATCTCACACATTTTTCAAAACTATGTGAAAACTGTGCGGCCTATAGTGCATGGGCACTACCTATGTGGCATTACCCATGCGACATACTTCAGAGTTTTATCTAACCTTGTAAAACTATGTGGTATCTCACTGATAAAACTACATAAAATAATACATTTTTTTGATCCACCACCACACGGTTTATTCAAACCATACCACAGTTCAAAATCAGGGTACACTGTTAGCTTGAAGAGGCCACACGGTTTACCGGAAACTCTGTTCCTTAACCAGCAACACCAAAACTAGACTTTCAGCCACTGATTCCCCTGAAACCCTTATTAAGACCTGATACACTCTCCATGACTCTAACCCCAACTATAAATATAATATAAGGCTAATAGAACTTTCGTAATTTGGTTCCAATCAAAGAAAAAGATATTGGAACCCCCACTAATTCAAAAATTCAAAATGGGAGAGGTTTTTAGCCCGATTCAAAACCCATGATGTTACGATCTTTCCACATTAACATAGCTCATCCCTAATCTATCAAACAAAAACACAGATATGGTTCTAAACATACCCATCCCATTAAAATCTACTCAGAAAACCCTGGTCTCAATGGAACAGGTCATCTATCTCAATGTGGGGATCCCTATATTAGGAGTGACTTACCCTGGTCTCAACAGACCCAAAACTCAAATCAAGCAATGGTCTATTGACCAATTCATAGACTCAAAGTTCCTCTAGTATTTTATTGTCACTTATACTCCTCATCAAGTTCTCCTTTTTCATTCCCAACATCGATCAAAATCCTTCACCGCATCGGTGTCCACCTCATGCCCATGGATTATATGGTACCTATGAGGCCCTTCATCTCAATAGATGATAAAATCACACCTCAGTGCCTTACACCCCAATCAAGTACCACACTGAAATGGTGACCATATTCTAATTCACCTCATGTATTATGAATCTCTTTGATACCCTAGTGTCGAGCACCTTTGTAATCTCGCATCTAACGATGATCAAATAATATGACATAGTTCCATGAACATCATATATATGTTTAATGAATTTGATATGATTCCAACTAAATGACAAGTATATGGTTAGTCAATACATGTAGTTTTTTTACCTACTTCACCTAAAAACATGCCTCAAAAGGCCATTCCAGAATAAAATAGAAAGAAACTAGGCTACACCCACAACATACGTCTAACCATCATCAATTCACCAGTCTCCTCAACCCTTGCCATCTCTACAATGTGTGTAACACCCTGAGATTTTATGAGGAATATTTTTTTTATGTCTTATGTTATATACAACACCAAAGGAATCCTTCACTACACACAACACTAACTTGTCTTACATTACATGCAAGAGCAACGTTCCTCGATAGCTTGCGTTGTACGCAATACCGAGTTTCACTAAACAATGATATATTATTATAATATTATGAACTAGCCTTTATTAATAGTCTTAACTGAATTTTGAATTTTATAACATTATAATTGATCTTAAAAATTTTCTAGAATGAGATATGAAAACAAAATCAATTTTTCAGATAAAAGAAGTATTTTTCAAAAACTGCAGTTTTATCGCCTTTTGATGGAGCACCCATTTTAAATATAATTTTTTACAAGTTTATAAGTTTAATTTTACAAAATAAACTTCTTCTTTGAATCAGGATATAAAAATTTACATTGGATAAATTTTTGATATTTTTCTGACAATGTTCTTATTTTGATGAATAGTAAAAACATGCTAAATTTTTATTAAAAAAAACTTTTTTAACCAAGATAATTTATATGATTAAATGATATAATTTAATGCTTTTAAAGTATAAATAGCATATATTTTTAAAATTTAATATAACGTTTTTCATTACCATTAATTTTACATTGAATTCATAAGTAAAAACATTTCAATCTTTGGAAATGTTTTAACTTTTAAAACTTGTTTTCTTAACAACGGGATTAATTTTAAATTAATCACTGAAACTTATGAGTTTTGAATATTGAAAAATGGATTCCATATTTGGATTCATTGGTTCCAAATTATGTTAATTCGTTACTTTTATTTTTTTGATATTATGAATAGTAACTACGGTAATTTGTATTTATTACAGTTAAGGGTAAATCGGGTAATTAGGGGTAAAAATAAGATTATAAAATTACCCTAACACCTCAAAAAATTCTATTGGATGAATAAAAGTCGAACCATATCACCTAATGGTCGGAATAGATTCTTTTCATGAATTATTTACCATGAAAATGATATAATTAAAATTATAACCAAAGAAAGTGACAACATGTCACTCTCTTATATCTTATAAGTGTAATAATTTTAATTTAGTGATAATCTTCATAAAACATCAAACATGAATATTCTCCAGAAAGATAATAAAATTATATACATCATGTGAATTTATTAAGAATTTTTAGGGATTAAATAAGTATCATTAATGATGACACAATAGTGATGTTGAAATTATTTTATTGATTTAAATATCAGATAAATTGTTTTAAAAATATTAAAATAAATATTATATAAAATATTTAATATGATCCACAAATTTTCTAGAGGAATATGAAATTTTATTAATCTATTAAATATTTTGGTTTGAATATATCTTCTGTATAGATTTTATTTAAATTCAAATAATGAATAGTGTCAAAATTGACACTTGTTCTTTTATAAAACATAACATATTATAAAATTGTTTAAAAATCCCAAAAATATTTAAAAATTATAAATCGATATTTAAATGGTCTACAATGTCATAAATTATCCAATTATAGACAATTTAAAACACATAATTAATTATTTATAACAATTGAAAATTTATAATATTATTACCGCAAAGAAAATTAAATAGATTAAATAAGGATAAATAAATTTGATAAGGTTTAAAATAAATTTCCAACATGTATAAATTTTATTGTTTGATGATATTACAACCCTACCTCATCTCATATTCTAATTGAGTCATTTTTGGAGGTTTTTAAGTGGGTTTTGAATTTATTATAATTTAATATTTCTTATGTTTCCAAAGGTACCCATCTCCTCCCATATAAAACTGCAACTCCACCCTCTCCTCTTCACAACATTTTTAGCCTTCAAGCTCTGAAAAACCCTATCCATTTATCTTCTCCACTTACCTATAAAACTACTAGAGGTCCTGGTATTCTTCAAACACCATCTTTAGTGCCCTAAGAGGAGGTTTAGAAGAGGCGCATCGAAGAAGAGGTCATATCATTTACCAATCCTTTCAAATTTATTACTTCTTCTACTTATTATTATTTATTTGTTCTATCATAAATTAATAACATCATTATCACTCATATACTGATATGTTATTATAAATATTGAATAACCCCATTTCACCTTCTATCTATCCTATGGAAAATGAAATCACCGCGCGTGCGTACGTACAAAATACCGTCTCCACACCGTGGTGTAATCTATTTTCCCACCACCACCTTACTTGGATGGGTATAATGGTGTAAATAATAACTATATATGATTATTATAACATGATACTAATTTTGAGATATTCTATCATCCACTCCAATACCATTCAATAATTATACGAACGATATCGTCGCTCGTGCGTACGTACAGCTTACCGTTTCCACAATGTGCTGTGATTCGTTCTACATGGTCTTCATTAAACCATGATTATATAAACGAATTGGATGAAAAATCTGATATATATTATACGACTACCATTCTGTAAATGATGTATCTATAACCTAAAAATATTAATAAGAATTAATTCGATAAAACTCGCATAAGAACATAAAGTAATGAACACACGAATAACACTTAGCAATGAAAAATTACTAATACGAAGATAGGAATATTACTATATATGACATCATAACAATGATTATGATTCTGGAATAAGTCAATGGAATTATTTAAATCATTATACATGAGGTTCGGATATGTATGAAGCATATCAGACCTAAGGTAAGGGAAAATCTTGCAATCTCATGTTTATCCGAGATTGTTTATACTTCAGAATTTACTGGGGAATATTTATCATCCACAACCATGTTTCATCAATATATAATATTATTTATATCCTCCTAAAATTTTTTAAATCAAATTTTACCTGTTGGTGAATTTTTAGAAAAAGATATGAAAGGAATCTTTTGTCGTTTTCAGTACGAGATACTTTCTTACTTTTCTGACCAAAGTACGAGAAGAATTTTTTTTAGATTATACGGAATGAATGGATTATTATGATTTCATATAAAATTATTTCAATGAATCTTCATTTACAATTTTTCAAGTTTATTTTCAATTAACTTCTTTTTGTTTAAAATTGTATGACATGTTGAGAAAGGAAAAATGTTTTTGAAGTTAAAAGGATACTTTCCTCGAGAATGGAGTTCAAGTGTTTTATCAAAATTATTTTCCATCTAAGATAATATAGGGTTATATTTCTATCCCTATTATTACATTTATTTTAATATCTTATCATGGAATTATTTTTATGAAGTCTTTTATCGTATATGGATTATGTTTTGATGGCATGATGTTTAAGAATCCTATTTTTATTACATGGGTTAGGCTATGATGTATGATTTATGATTTTGTAGAACACCTAAGAATGGTTTCATTATGAGATTACTGGGACCTATATCTCCCTCCAATGCATTGGGTAAAGATTTATATCTCATGAGATAGACATGGCTCGAATAGAAAGTTAATCTGGTTCAGTGATACAGGACTGGAACGAGGAGTGAACTTGGTTCAGTAATGGACTTTTTCCGCTATGATGGTCTTGAAAATGAGTCTTTACTAATATGAAATGATTTTCTATGATTATTTGTGTATACCACAGTGTTTTGGGTTTTATGTTATGATTATTGGGATTACATTTCACTACTACGATTCATCTCATGTCATGATATTATGATCTCTTTTGCGGGTTATGATTTTCAAAATGTTATGTTCTTATGAATATGATATGATTGATATTTTCTTCATTTACCCTTATTGAGCATTTGAGCTCACCCTTTTTTATGTTTTCTTTTCCCCAGGTCAGGAAGAGAGGTATTAAGTAGGATATTCCAAAAGGGACTATAGATATGATTAAATAACCGGGAGACAATGTAGATGATTTATGAACCAGTTGTTTATGTTTCCCAATTTCTAAGGACACTATACCTATATGGTCCTATCATGGTTTTGTTATATGTTGTAATAAGTATGTTTCAATTCTGATGTAATAATAATGTATGTAAATTATGGGTCGTTATAGTTGGTATCAGAGGAAAGGTATAGTCAACCTTTGGAAACTAGGATGTGAAAGCCTTAGTAAGAACCCTAAGGATATGTATAAGCATAGAAAACAATATTATTCTTTTATAAATTTCTACAAAAAACCTATGATAAGACCTGAAGTGTGAAATTTTATTCCTGATTATGTGGTTTTCCATTTATGATTAGTGTTTCTCACACTATGCTTCTTGGTTTTTTTCAATGGATGGAATCCGAAGAAACAATGTTAATGAGAAATGTGATGGTCAATGCAATGATTGTCCCCCTGAGAAACCAAACATTATGGGAGTTGGAATGAAAAATATTATATCCATGCGCACACAACTTTCTCAAGATATGAATAATTTAGGACTTCCAAACAAGTAAAGGAGGGAGAAACATTTTGTTGAATCCTTCATAAGGCAGCGTCCACCTTCATTCAGCAGGTCTTCTGATCCATTAGTGGCTGAAAAATGGATTAGTACCACTAAAAATATATTTTCAGTCCTTCAATGTTCTGAACATGATAAATTCATCTTAGCAGTATATCGTTTGGAAGGTGAAGCTGATCAATGGTGGAATCTTGTCAAGAATACATGGAAAAGGGATGAAATTGTGTCTATGGAATGGGACGAGTTCAAGAACTACTTTTTCAATAAGTACTTCCCTCGTATTCTTCAAACAAAGATGGTGAAGAAGTTTCTTGAACTAAAGAAAAAGGATGATTAGTTGGTTAGTACCTATGAAGAACATTTTACAAGACTTGCAAGGTACACTTTCGGAATTATTATCCAACCTGGGAGTAAGATCGATCGATTCATTAGTGGCTTAAAACCAAGTCTTCAAAGGGAGTTATACATAAGGGAATTCAATATATATGAGGAAAATGTTCGATGTGATCTCAAGGTTGAGATGGAGATTGGAGTAACCCATCTATCATATGGGTTTGATAAGAAGAGGAAAATGGAATTCAAAGGAAAATCTAAAGACCACACTGAAAAGAAGATGATTTTTCCCTTATTCTCAAAGTGTGGAAAGAAACATGGAGAGAATTGTCTTCAAGGGACAGGTAAATTTTTTAAGTGTGGAAAAGAAGTTCATCGGGTATTTGAATTCCACAGTGATGGGAAAAATATTTCTAGTGATGTGAACAAAGAAAAGGCTACACAAAATGCACCTCCTACACTTCAATGTTACAAGTGAAAGGAAATGGGGAATTATTCCAATCAATACCCTTATCCAACAGTTTTTGATGATGATCGACGTCAACAAACTCTTAAGGCCAAAGGAAAAGGAAGGTCACATGAAATTTCTATTGGCGATGTGGAGTATGATAACGAAGTGGTAAAAGGTACAATTATCATCCACTCTAAAGTAGCAAATGTTTTATTTGATTCTTGATCCACCCACACTTTTATTTCTGAAGAATTTTCGAAGGGTGTCATTGTACTACCCCAACGATTAGCTGTTGAGTTAGCTGTGACAACTCCTAATGGAATAATAGTCGCATCAAAAGTTTACAACTCTTATCCATTTGAAGCTTGTGGGAAAGTGCTTCCTGCAAATCTTTTGGTCCTTCCTATAATGGAATTTTATGTGATTATTGGCATGGATTGGCTTTCTTTATATGGAGATAATATCAATTTCCAAATAATGGAAGTTGCATTTCATATTTCTAATCAATCAATGATCATCTATCTATGCAAGGATGAACATAACCTTCCAATGGTAATTTCTTCCATTTTATGGATCTTAGTTCCAATAAATGAAGTTTATTTTTCTCAAATGGTTGGAGAGAAACTCATGATTAAGAATATTCCCATTGTATGAAAGATTGATGATGTCTTTCTATAGGAATTGCTAGGTCTTCCACCAAATCGTGAAGTTGAGTTTTCAATAGAGCTCATATCGGGTGCTATGCCCATTTCAAAGACACTTTATAGAATGGACCCAATTGAGTTTCAGGAATTGAAAAAGAAACTCCAAGAGAATCTTGATAAGGGATTCATATTCCCTAGTGCATCACCATGGGGATAACATGTTCTATTTGTTAAGAAGAAAGCTGGATCAATGCGACTCTATGTTAATTATTGAGAAATTAACTAGATCACTGTCAAGAAAAAATATCCTCTCCCATGAATTGATGACTTATTTGACCAACTACACAGATCACAATACTTTTCCAAGATTGATCTTCATTCAGGGTATCCTCAATTAAGTTTCAAAAGGGATGATATACCAAAGGCGACTTTTCGTATATGTAATGGACCCTATGAATTTATAGTGATACCATTTGGTCTTGCTAATGCCCCTACTGTCTTCATGGATCTAATGAATATAGTCTTTAGAGACTATCTTGATCAGTTTGTGATAGTTTTTATAGACGATATTCTTGTCTATTCAAAGATCAAGGAAGAACGTGAAGATCACTTGAGAATTGTATTAAAGACACAAATAAAGGAGATTCTTTATGCCAAATTTACTGAGTGTGAATTTTGGATTCATAGAGTTTCATTTTTTGGTCACATTATCTCAAAAGAGGGGATATCTATGGATCCAGCAAAAATAGAGGTTATTGAAAGATGGTCGAGACCAACAACAGTAACTGTGATCCAATTTTTTTTGGATTGGCTAGATATTATCAATGTTTTGTGAAATACTTTTCATGATGATCTAATCTACTCACCAGGTTGAATCGAAAAGGAGTTATGTTCGTTTAGACGGAGTAGTGTGAACAGATTTTCACGGAGTTAAAAAGAATGTTAGTCAGTGTACCTGTGCTCACACTGCCTTGTAGTGGAGAAAGTTTTGTGATCTACAGTGATGCATCCAAGAAGGGGATGGGGTGTGTCATCATTCAAAATGATATGGTGATAGATTATGCCTCACGACAGTTGAAAATAAATGAGCAAAATTACCCAACTCATGATTTGGAGTTAGCTATGGTAATCTTTGCATTAAAGATTTGGAGACATTATCTTTATAGTGAAAGGTGTGATATTTATACTGATCATAAAAGTTTAAAGTATATTTTCACACAAAAGGAAATGAATATGTGCCAAAGAAGATGGTTGGATCTAATTAAGGATTAAGACTGCTCAATTAATTATCACCCTGGGAAAGCAAACAAGGTGGCAGACGCATTAAGTCGATAAGACCATGCTAGCTTATCCATGATGAGGATCACAAAAGATCCAATATTTATGGATTTACTAAGGATGGATCTTGGAATTATAATGGAAGGGGAAAAATCTTGTCTTTCTCAAATAAATGTTCAACCATATATACTTGTGAATATTAAAGAGGCACAGAAAGAAGATGTAGAGTTACAAAAGAATGTGAGAAATGTTCCTGAATTCCACATTGATTGTGATGAAATAATAAGGTTCAGGAATCTGGTTTGTATTCCAACCATCCCAAAATTAAAGAATAAAATATTGGATGAGTCACATAGTTCTTCTTCTCTATTCACCCTGGAAGCACGAAGATGTATAGGGATTTGAAAGAGTACTTCTGGTGGGATGGCATGAAAAGATATGTTTCTGAATATGTCTCTCGATGCTTGGATTGTCAACAAGTTAAAGCTTTGAGACAGAAGTCTAATGGGATGTTACAACCATTACCCATATCAGAATGGAAATGGGAAAACATCACTATGGACTTTGTCACTAGACTTCCTAAAACATCCAAAGGCAATAATGCTATCTAGGTTATATTTGATCGTCTTTTGAAGTCGGCACACTTCATTTCTATTAGAGAGGATTTATCTCTGGATCAGATTGCCAAGATATATGTAAAGAAAGTGGTAAGATTTCATGGAGTACCAATTTCCATTATATCTGATCGGGATCCGAGGTTTACCTCGAAGTTCTGTTGAAGTCTTCCGCATACTCTAGATACAGAGTTGAGTTTCAGCACTGCTTATCATCCTCAGACAGACGATCAGTATGAGAGGACAATTCAATCTCTAGAGGACATGTTGAGAGCTTGCTATGTGGATTTAAAAGGTGGTTGGGATAAACACCTACCTTTGGTGGAATTTTCTTATAATAATAGGTTTCACTCCAGTATTCATATAGCTCCTTATGAAGCTCTCTATGTAAAGAAATACGGAACTCCAACATGCTGGAATGAAGTTGGGGAAAGAAATCAATTAGGACCAGATCTTGTTGATGAGATGGTAGAAAAGGTCAGATCTATTCGACAACACATAAGATCATCATAGAGTCGACAAAAAAGTTATGTCGACAACCGAAGAAAAGACCTAGAGTTTGAAGTGTGTGATAAAGTGTTCTTATGAATATCTCCTTGGAAGAGGGTAATGAGATTTGGAAAGAAGGTAAAGCTGAGCCCTAGGTATATCGGTCCTTTTGAAATACTGGATCATGTTGGGAAGGTATCTTACCAGTTGACACTTCCACCAAATCTCTCTCAAGTTCATGATGTGTTCATTGTATCTCTCCTGAGAAAGTACATACCTGATCCTTCACATGTACTAAGCTCAGAAGTTGTACCGCTGGAGCAAGATCTTTATTAGGAATTATAGCCAATAGAGATTATGGATCTTAGCAAAAAAGTTATACGAAACAAGACCACTCGTGTGGTTACAGTTTTATGGAGGAACCACCAATTAGAAGAAGATAAATGGGAACTTGAGGATATGATGAACGAGAGGTATCCTCATCTGTTTATTACAAAGTGACAAATTTCGAGGGAGAAATTCATTTTAAGGGGGGTAGAATGTAACACACTAAGATTTTATGAGGAATAATTTTTTTATGTCTTATGTTATAGGCAACAAAAAGCGAATCTTTCACTACACACAACACTGGCTTGGCTTGCGTTACACGCAAGAGCAACCTTCCTCGATAGCTTGCGTTGTACGCAATACTGAGTTTCACTAAACAATGATATATTATTATAATATTATGAACAAGAAATTATGAATATTATTAACCAAATTTTGATTTTTATAACATTATAATTAATCTTAAACATTTTCTAGAATGATATATGAAAACAAAATCAATTTTTCGGATAAAAAAAGTATTTTTCAAAAAATGCAGTTTTACCGCCTTTTGATGGCGCACCCATTTTAAATATAATTTTTGACAAGTTTATAAGTTCAATTTTACAAAAATAAACTTCTTCTTTTAAATCAGGATATAAAAATTTACATCGGATAAATTTTTGATATTTTTCTGACAACGTTCTTATTTTGATGAATAGTAAAAACACGCTAAATTTTTCTTAAAAACAACTTTTTTCATCATCATAATTTATATGGTTAAATGATAAAATTTAATGGTTTTAAATTATAAATTGAATATATTTTTACCATTTAATATGATTTATTTCATTACCATTAATTGTACATTGAATTCATAGGTAAAAAAATTTCAATCTTTGGCAATGTTTTAAGTTTTAAAACTCATTTTCTTAACAACAGGATTAATTTTAAATTAATTACTTAAACTTCTGTGTTTTGAATTTTTAAAAATGGATTCCATATTTGGATTTAGTGGGTCCAAATTTTGTTAATAGGTTACTTTTATTTTTTTGATATTACGGATAGTAACTACGGTAATTTTTATTTACTACATTTAAAGGTAAATCGAGTAATTGAGGGTAAAAATAAGATTATAAAATTACCCTAACACCTACCAAAATTCAATTGGATGAATAAATGTCGACCCATAGCACCTAATGGTATAAATATATTTGTTTCATGAATTTTTGACTACAAAAATGATATAATTGTAATTAAAACCAAAGAAAGTGACAACATGTCATTCTCTTATATCTTATAAGTGTAATAATTTTAATTTAGTGATAAACTTCAAAAAACTTCAAAAATTAATAGTATCAAGAAATATAATAAATTTATACACATCATGTTAATTTATTTTGAATTTTTAAGGATTAAATAATTACCATTAATGATGACACAATAGTTTTGTTGAAATTATTTTATTGATTGAAACATCAAATAAATGGTTTTAAAAATATTAAAATAAATATTATATGAACTATTTAATGTGATCCACGAATTTTCTAGATGAATAGGACATGTTATAAATCTATTAAATTTTTTTGTTCGAATATATCCTCTGTGTGGATTTTATTTAAATTCAAATAAATTAATAGTTTCAAAATTGACAGTATTATTCTTTTATAAAAAATAACAGATTATAAAATTGTTTAAAAACCACAAAAATATTTAAAAATTATAAATTTACATTTAAATGGTCTAAAATGTCATAAATTATCCAATTATGGAAAATTTAAAACACATAAGTAATTATTTGTAACAATTTAAAATTTATAATATTATTACAGCAAAGACAATTAAATAGATTAAATAAGGATAAATAAATTTGATAAGGTTTAAAATAAATTTCCAACATGTCTAAATTTTATTGTTTGATGATATTACAACCCTATATCATCTCATATTAGAATTGAGTTATTTTTGGAGGTTTTTAAGTGGGGTTTGAATTTATTATAAATTAATATTTCTTATGTTTCCAAAGATACCCCTCTCCTACCTTATAAAAGAGAACCTCCTCCCTCTCCTCTTCACAACATTTTGAGCCTTCAATATCGGCCAAACCCTATCCATTTCTCTTTTCCAATTCCCTAGAAACATACTAGAGGTCTTGTTCTTCATCAAAGACCATCTTTAGTGCCCTAAGAGGAGGTTTAGAAGAGGCGCATTGAAGAAGAGTTAATATCCTTTACCAATCCTTTCAAATTTATTTCATCTTCTACATCTTCTTCTTTATTTGTTTCATCATAAATTAATAACATCAGTATCAATAATATACTAATATGTTATTATAAATATGAAACAACCCCATTTCATCTTATATCCACCCTACAGAAAAAAATCACTGCGCGTGTGTACGTATGAAATACCCTCTCCACGCTGTGGTGTAATCTTTTTTTCCACCACCACCTTACTTGGATGGGTATAATAGTGTAAAAAATAACTATATATTATTATTATAACATGATACTAATTATGAGATATTCTATCATCCACTCCAATACCATTTAATAATTATGGGAATGATATTGTCGCTCGTACGTACGTACGGCTTACCGTCTCCACGAAGCGATGTGATTGGTTCTACATAATCTTCATTAAACCATGATTATATAAATAAATTGAATGAATAAATCTGATATATATTATACTAATACCATTCTGTAAATGATGTACCTATAACCTAAAAATAGGAATAAGAATTTATTTGACAAAACATGCATAAGAACATAAAGCAATGAACACCCGAATAACAAGTAGCAATGAAATATTACTAATAAGAATATAGGAATATGGCCATATATGATATCATAACAATGACTATGACTCTAGAATAAGTCAATGGAATTATTTAAATCATTATACAGGAGGTTCGGATACATACAAAGAATATCAGACCCAAGGTAAGGGAAAATCTCGCAATCTCATGTTTATCCGAGATTGTTTATACTTCAGAATTTACTGGGAAATATTTATCATCCACATCCATGTTTCCTCAATATGTAATATTATTTATATACTCCTACAATTTTTTAAATAAAATTTTACCTATTGGTGAATTTTTAGTAAAAGATATGAAAGGAATATTTTGTCGTTTTCAGTACGAGTTACTTTTTGACTTTTCCAACCAAAGTACGAGAAGAATGTTTTTTAGCTTATACAACATGAATGGATTATTATGATTTCATAGAACATTATTTCCATGAATCTTCCTTTACAATTTTTCAAGTTTATTTTCAATTAAATTCTTTTATTTTAAAATTTTATGACATATTGATAAAGGAAAAATGGTTTTGTAGTAAAAAGGATATTTTCCTCAAGAATGGAGTTCAGGTGTTTTATCAAAATTATTTTCCATCTAAGATAATATAGGGTTCTGTTTCTATCCCTATTATTACATTGATTTGATTATTTTATGATGGAATTATTTTTATGAAGCCTTTTATCGTATATGGATTATGTTATAATGGCATGATGTTTAAGAATCCCATTTTTATTACATGGGTTATGCTATGATATATGATTTATGATTTTGTGGCACACATAAGAATGGTTTTATTATGAGATGGGTGGGACCTATATCTCCATCCAATGCATTGGGTAAATATTTATATCTTATGACATATACATGGCTGGACCGGAAAGTTAATTTGGTTCAGTGATACAGGACTGGAACGAGGAGTGAACCCGGTTCAGTAATGGACTTTGTCCGCTATGATGGTCTTGGAAATGAGTCTTGACTAATATGAAATGATTTTCTATGATTATGTGTGTATGCAAAAAAGTTTCAGGTTTTATGTTTTGATTATTGGGATTACATTTCACTACTATGATTCATCCTATGTCATGATACTATGATCTCTTTTGCAGGTTAAGATTTTCAAAATTTTATGTTCCTATGAATATGATGTGATTGATATTTTCTTCGTTTACACTTACTGAGCATTTGAGCTCACCCTTTTGTATGTTTTTTTTTCACATGTCCGGAAGAAGGATATTAAGTAGGATATTCCAAAAAGGACTCTAGATATGATGAAATAAGTGAGAGACAATGTAGATGATTTATGAACCAGTTGTTTATGTTTCCCAGTTTCTAAATACACTATACATATATGTTCCTATCATGGTTTTTTATATGTTGTAATAAGTATATTCAATTCTAAAGTAATAACAATGTATGTAAAGTATGGGTCGTTATATTGTGAACGTGGCCTGAAGCTTGACTGTCTGACATCTGAACTCCCTAGGGTGCTGCACCAGTCACTGGACATTGACCCCACTTTTGGGTCCCTCTATCTCTTCTATAACCTCCATGTTCAGATAAAATCGGACTACCCTCACCTAGTATCGATCCCAAACTAACCTCATAATCCTGAGTCTTCCCTGGTCCCTTACTACTGGCTATTTGAGAAGGCTTCCTTGAGAAACTCTCAAGATTCTAAACCTTTCCATATTCCCATCACTCCTTGGGAGGCCACTCACCTTGATTTTGGACATTTCTTGGCTTCCAACACTAGAATAAAACCATTGAGGATCCACTTTGAGGTGGCCTTCTCGATTCCTTGTCCTGAATGTCCGGTTGGAACTCATCTCTTCCTCACTTATGATCCCCTAAACCATCACCATTGAAATCACCAAATGCCATTTCTCAGATTGAGTATGACCTGTCCTTCTGGTTTCCCTCAGGAATGATTGTATGGTTCACCATCTCTAAGAATGAGTCCAACCTAAATATGTCTACCCGCACCTGAATGGTGTGCCATAAATCATCCTCAAAGCACCTCTCCCAATAGTTTTCATCATTGATCACTCCAGGTGAAATGTGATACAATTCGATGGATGTCGTTTCATATTTTAGGAATAACATACCACCCTATAGAAGGCTCAATAACTCTTGAGTTCTTTTTCCCTCGGTATCTCTAGCTACTCGAAAAGGAACATCCCAAAAGATATAAGATCTGGAGGCTAACCCATCTACAGTAGAACCTAAACCTAAGCCTATACTTGAGTCTTTACCTACTCTTCCTGACCCTCATGTGTCTCAACCAAATTGTACTCCTACAACACCAACCCATCACTTTCTTTACATTCCATTCGATATTTCTAGAAGGAACTCGTTGAATACCATCAACGTGGTCATAAAACCCATAACACACACACACACACATATAACAAATATAGGGAAAGTATTAATATGAACTGTCAACTCACTACCTTTACCCTTCCCTACTACAACCATGCCCCATAGAATCCTGGCCTCAAGGAATCCTTAATCTCCCTCAATAGATCTAAGTATCAAAATATACCTAATGCTACAAACATCCTAAGAACAAATGTATCCTCAATCTGACGACCTCATCACCCAACCTGGTGTTAAAAATCACCTCATTTCACTGTACATGCCTTATCTTATAAGATCCACGCCCCTTTCACATATCATATTCAATTTATTTCATTGGAACATGAACATTTATATATCACAAATAATATTTATATCACGACATAAAAATAGATTCATTTCACAATTCATTTTATCATGGAATATGCATATAAAAAATTACACATATTTATGTGTGCCTAGACAAAATAAAATACAATCACTCAAGCATACACCCCCTTAACATATCGGCACAAGGGTCTAATATCTCATTCCTTGTTTTACCAGGCCAAGGATCATAAGCCATAATAGATGTAAGTCAAATTTCAAATAATCCAATCTACATGGAAATTAAACCAATTTTAAAATGAGAAAAAATTGAATATAAATTCCCACCCAAGGTAACTTGTTCTATCCCCCATACATGGGACTACAGGCACCCAAGAACGATCTCTAAACCCAGTTCCAACAGCACATACCCTCTATTCTACCATAACCCAAATAGTAACACCAACAGTAATGAAAATAGAGAGATCTCGATCTTATTAGTAGCGGTCTTTACATTTGTACTAAATCCCAGTCAAGAATTTCTTGGATTCCACATGTAGTGGAACCTAGGCCAATAACATTGTTCAGGTGGATAATCAGGTCGAGGATGATAAAATATCAAATGGTTTCTAAACCTATGATGATACCACACTTTTATGACATGAAATTATGGTTCATGATTGATTGATAATGACTTCTCACTCTTTTGATTCTTGTCTTTTAAAATGATAATTATTTGTTCCATGAATCAAGTTTATGATATTAGATATATTGGATATAAACTTTTTATGATATAGTAATGATCTTGTACCCTTATTCATATCTTATACTTTTATATGATCATCGATTGATATCTCTCATTTTTACCCCTACTAAGAATCTGAGATGATCCTTTATTGTGCTTATTTTTTATAGGTTATGAAGAAAGGTTTTAAGTAGGGTACGTCTATACAGTTTACTAAATGGGAATATATTTGTTGAATAAGTTTATGATATTTTGTAAAATAAGAATATTGTATATCTAGTCTCTAAAGACACTAAACCATTAGGTTCCTTGGGTGGGTGTTTGTGAAATGTATTGAATATTCAGCTAAAAATATATAATATTTATGTATGAAAAGCCTAATCCTTTACACATAGGACATTAATATATATTTCATAAATATTTTAAACATATTCATGACTTCCAATTTAATAGATAGGTTATAATGGTAAAATTTAAATTATAAAATTTCTTGGTTTGTTTAGTCTTTGTGTTATGTGTCATATATGAAATCGAACATTTTTTTTAATCTTAGTTTGTTACATTCACACCCTATAATAAATTTAACTGTCAAAATTTAAACTTCATCTCAACAATTAAGGTTTTAACATCTGAAAATTGCATTGTTGAAATCCCACATCATAAAAAGGGTTAAAAAACATCCACTTCAAATGAGGAAAAGAGAAATAAAAAGGTTATCTAGAATAACACATAACTAGGTATCTAAATAGGATAAAATTAGTGGAATGTTCAAATATGGACATATAATAAAAGCATAATGTTCAAACAATTATGGGGGGTGACTGATATCATTGATCATAATAAAGTAAATTGTTATGAGAAAGGCAATGACCTCAAAACTGTAAATCGAAGGGATGTTAAAAAGTCCATTGATTCATCAAAAATGAAGGTAATATGATATATTTTATTTAATGGTCCTTTTACTAGAGTTGATTAATTCCTTCAAAATATAGATTAATAATAGAAGTAAATATACATAGTTTGGATGGATTCACCAACCATTTTTTTCAATTCTATTGGGATGTCATTTAGAATGATGTTTGAAAACTTGTAAAACATTTCTTTATAGGTGGATATTTCTCTTAAGTCTTCAATGATCAATTCATTTCCTTAATTCTAAAAGTGGATAATAAAAGTGATATCAACCATTTCATCCCAGTTACTCTTGCCAACACTATCAACAATTTTATTACCAAAATTATTTCCAATCAACTTGCTCCTGTCTCAGACAAAATTATTTCATGGAACCAATTTGGCTTTGTTAAAGGGAGAAAAATATAGGACTACCTACATACTACTTTTGAATGTGTAAACCATATTTATAGTTTCACCATGGGAGAAAACATTGCTCTTAATCTCAACATCAGGAAAGCATTTGACACTATTTACTGGGGATTTATGGGTCATATTATTTATGAGTTTGTCTTTAACATGAGGTTCATACGTAGGATTAAATCACTACATGGGTATTCTAACATCTCCATTATCATAAATGGGTCCCTTTAAGTACACTTAAAATTATCCATAGGGGTGATATATGGTGATACCCTTTCTCATAACCTCTTTTCTATAGTTTAGGATTATCTCAGCGGGCCTCTACTGCATATGGTGAGCAAGGGTAATCTTAAAACCATTAGAGCGGGTTGAGGTATCTCTGCACCTTCTCATCTTTTCTTTGTTGTTTACATTGTTATATTTACTCAAGGAGACATGAGGAACATCAACAACATCAATAATGTATTAATTCACTATGAAAGTGTTTTTCGTTAGGAAATTAATTCGATCAAGTCTTTCATTTATTATGGAAAGAACATCTTAGTCTACTAAAAATCTTGTATGATCAATGATCACGGTATAATGGAAGGATACCTCCCCTTCATTTATCTTGTATTTCCCATGTTCTAGGGAATAACTTGGTCTTCTGACTTCATCAATGTGGTGATTCAGATAAGTAGAACTATCTCCTCCTCGAAGGGAAAATACCTCTCAATGGCAAGAAGAACATGCTTGGTCAAGCATGCAGTGGTCTCAAATCTGGTTTATTTTTCATGGTATAATATTGTTCTACCTATGTTATTAAAACCATAAACAATCTAATGAGAAAGTTCGTGTGGAGTGGAAGTATCCTAAAAATTAAAATTATCACAGCTCCTTGGATGTAGTGTTGTATGCCTTGAGTTTTGGGAGACCTTGGTATCAAAAACCTTGAACTCTTCAATCAATACCTACAAGCACATTTTATATGAAGAATCATCAATGAAGAATATGACTACTTGGGCTTCCTTATATCTATATTTTCAGCTAAACTAATTGATGGAAAGTTAAGCAACATCTAGTCCTCTGTTTGTCTTGGTCTTATATGAGTTTTCCTGAAAATTAACATGAACTCCCATTGGATGGTTAGTGTGAAAAACTCCCTCAGGTTTTGGTAAGAAAATTAGACAAGAGATCTACTAATTTATGGTATTAGAACCCCCATTCCTGATGTTGACCACAACATCTCCATCAAAGATCAACTGGGCAATCTAAACTCGCTACCACATGACACAGCACCAGTTATCTCTTCTTATGATTTCTTGAATCAAGAGGACATGCTCATATGGGAACCAAATCCAAATGGAATGCTTTATTCCAATGTTTTTTATAAGAAAATGTTTCAACGTAACTGAAACAATATTAGGAACCACAACAAAAATGGATATATCCACTAATATTCACACCACTTTGGGGAATTTCTCTTAATAATCTGTTAGATGATTCCAATCTACATCATGATATATAGACCCTGATTCGGTTACATATCTTATTAAATAATTTTAAATAAAAAAAACATAAAAAACTTTACCCAACAAGGATCTAAAGGTTTAGTTTCTTGGTCAAATTAGGTCCATACATAACATTTACAAAGTAAAACATAAATATTTATTTAATTCCTTCTTCTCTAGCTTCTTATTGGATCTTTAATTCTTCATAGTACTTGTAATCGCCTGAGGATATACATCAAAAAGGGGTGAGATAAAATCCCAATTATAGGATAGATAAGAACATGAAACAAAATAACGTGGGGTTAGCATAAATATAGCATAGACATAGTATCATAATCATGATAGGAAGAATTATTAAAATGATTGAAATGTGGAAATGAATAAAAATTATACATTGTGTCTTAGTGGTTAACTACCACACATAGTTGTGAACAAAGATATAATCATGTTCAAGCATATTTTACTTTAATTATGAGATACATCACATTACCCAATTAATTGGAGTGCTATATTATTCAGGGTGCACCAGTCACATCATAACATTTACAATGTTATATATAATTCTGGGCGCACCCATCACATCATAACTTTTACGTTATCATGCATGACACATAGAACATATATCAATATTGAATATAAAATGACCCATGGGAAGGAATGGGTTTCATTTCATAAGCATAAATTATTAAAAATATGGTTCCATAATGAAAGATGGAATAACTTACTTGAATCATCAACTGTGAGTGAAGAAGAAATAGTCAAAAGAAGTAAAAGGTGTGTTTTTTTAAAGAAAATAGTTCTTTTAGAAAATATTTTGTTACCCTAAACTCAAGTATATAACATGAATATTCCAGAAAAGGTAATATAATGATTAATAAATTATATTTAAGTAATATCCATGCTGAAAATAGGATGAAATGGGGAAAACCCAAAGAAAGATAGTTGGGTTCAATAATTCCCCTTACCTTGAGTCTGAATGCTTCCTTCGCTTTAATATCCCCTATAATCACATTTGATTAAGTAATTAACAATTAAAGAACTTATTATACTTGAATATAATTAATTTTGGTTTTGTTATGTTCTTTTTATGGGCTTTTGGATGATTTATTGAGTTTAATTTCAACGTTCGGAAACATTTGTTTTCATGGTTTTCATGATCGGTTCCCTTGTATACATTAATTGAAGTTCAGGTAAAATGAAGAAAAATATCTAGAATTTTTATTATATGTTATTAATGATATTAAATAATTTTAAATCATCTTATAATGAATTTTGTTTTATGGCATGAGGATTAATTATTAGATAAAAGTTAATGATGATCATTTGAGGTTAATTTTGGAGGCTTTTCGAACACAACGAACTCATTTTGTTTAGTCATTTAGTATTATATATATATGATAGTTATAGAATAAAAAGGGAGTTTTATCATAAAAATTAAATATATGTTTTAAACCATTTAACTTTTTTATTAATATCATTTATTTCATTTATGGAAAATTAAAGTGCATCGCCTATGATGTCGGTAAATTGACACATCATGGGTGATATTTTAATTTTTATAATACACGAGTGAGAGGGGTGGGGTTTAATGATGGATCTTCCTTTAACATGATATAATTCTAGTATATCAAGAATACATGAGTTATCATGTCATTTTTATGAGGGTAGGTCAGGAGAGAATAAAAAAAGAAATTTAAAAGAAATTAAAAGAAAGAGAGAGAGGATTTACCTCTTGAATGTATCCTCCTTAAGAACCTCCTTAGGGAACGGTTTTGGTATTTTGATGAGACCAAGAGCTCCTAGAAATGGGGAAGAGACTAGGGAAGAGTATTTTTAATAATTTAGTAATGTATAAAATCTGTAGAAGTGTGAGAATAAGGAGTGAGGGGTAATATTTATAGTGTATGAGAGGGGTGTTTTCTCAATATTATATTCATTGATTTATTATTTTGGCTTAAGATTATAAATAGTTTGAGAATTATCACTAAATATATTAAAATAATTAATTAGATTTATATATTTTTGGCTTACATCAGCCTTACATTATCTATTTCTCCATAATTCATGTATTTGTCTTTTGTTGTCAATTATAATATTTTACTATTCATCAAAAAATAAAGTATTTCATAAAAATACTAAAAATTAACTCTAACCATATTTTGGTATATATAATTATAAAATAAAATCCATTTTATGAAAATAATTTTTTAAATACGATTAATTTTATTTTTAATTAAAAACATTATTTACTTAGAAAATATAGATTTTAAAATTATAACTGACTTTATAACACTTTGAAAAATTATGTAAGGTCTCATAAAATTTTATTAAATTAATAGTACCTCAAAATATTAATTTATGAATATATTTTATGAAAATAAATTTTCATTTATATTATTAAATAAATTACAAAATTTTAAATAAATGTTTATGATTTATAAAAATACCAACAAATAATTTATAATTTTTAAAATATTTATTTCCTTATACTATGAGATAATTATATCATATTGTCACTTATAAGATAGATAAATCTTATTTGTACTTTCGTTAGTGATTTTACAATTCAATTGGCTGTTTTACTATTCATAAGGTTCATATTAGTATTCCAAAGCTCAAGTTATTATTTCATCGGTATATGTTCCTTAACTTCTAGAAATGCCTTTTATTTCATTAATTATTCATTTATTAAGTTTTTATTGTGTTTTTAATATGTTTTTATATGATTATACTATAATTATAAGAAGGGTATTTTATTGATAAAACTTTAGGTCGTTACATTTTTCCCCTCTTATGAAATTTCTCCCCCGAATTTTTATTTTACATAATAAGGTGTAATTCTATGTCGGTACATTTCCTTCATCGCTTCCTCATATTCCTATGTTTCCTCTTCATACTAATGGTTCCACAAAAGTACTTTTATTGGGAGAGAAGTCTTGTTGTGTAGAACTTTATCTTTACAATTAATGATCTTCACTGGCTTCTCCTCATAAGAAAGGTCATTCTTCAAATATACCACCTCTGAAGTCAATACATGTGAAGTATCTGGTATGTACTTACTTAAGAGGGATACATGGAATATATCATGTACTTTAGTCAAGGTATGTGAAAGTGCTAGTTGATAGGACACATCTCTTACATGATCTAGAATCTTGAAGGGGCTAATATATCTAGGACTTAGCTTTCCTTTCTTACCAAATCTAATGACTTTCTTCCATAGAGATATTCAGAGGAATACCATGTCTCTAACATTAAACTCAAGGTCATGTAGAATATTTTCTACATATCTCTTTTATTGACTTTGGACTACCTTGATGTGCTGCTAAATTATTTTCACCTTCCCTACCATTTATTTGACCATTTATGGTCCTAACATCTTATGTTCACTAACTTCATCATAGCATGCTGGTGTTCTTTACCTATTCCCATAAAGGGATTCATATGGATCCATTTGGATACTGGAGTGGAAACTATTATTGTAGGATAATTTTAATAGTGGTAATTTTGGGTTTCATCCTCCTTTGAATTCCATAGAACACACTCTCAACATGTATTTTAGTGTTTTAATAGTCTTCTCAAATTTTCCATCAGTTTGAGGATGACATGTCATACTAAAGGTCAACTTAGTTCTTAGAGCATGCTGGATACATTTCCATAACATGTAGGTAAATCTTAGATCTCGGTCTGATACAATAGATAGTGGTACTCCATATAGTCTTACCACTTATTTAATGTATATTCTTGCTAGTTGATCTAGTGAGAAATCATATTTAATTGTTATAAAGTGAGATGTCTTTGTAAGATGATTCACAATAACCCATATAGCATTGTTTCCTCTAGATATCTTTGAAATTCCAATGACAAAGTAAATGATGATGTTCTCCCATTTCCATGTCGGTATGGGTAATGGTTGCATCATCCCGTTAGAATTTTTACTATCATCCATCACATGATTAAATACTAGGCACTTCAATTTATATTTCGGGATCTCCTTTTTTAATATTATCTCACCAAAAGATATCCAGGAGATCTTGATACATATTTGAACTCCATAGGTGAGTAGATAAGGTTGATCTATGATTTCATTGAAATAAATAGTTGACCTAAGGAATGTCGCTCACAGGATACCAGAGGGAAAACCCTAACATCATAGATCCAGGGACCCTTGATAGTAGATCGTTTGGGGAGGTAGTCGCGGGTCAAGTTTCTCACGTTGAATAAAAGGCCTCTGATAATCTTTCTCCAAAAACGTATAGACATAGAGGTCTATCGGTGATTGCATTATCAAAATATGAGGTTCACAAACTTTTTTCTGATCTTTTATTTGTGCTTGTTGGAAGATTTTTCAATCATCTACCTTCGCTCATTTTTCTATGCAAAACCCTGGAAAACATTGGATTCATAGATTTTCATATCGTTTTATTGAATTCACGACATTTTTTTTATTTTTCTTCAGAAAATGATTTTTATCGGTTCTAGACATGAGGTACTTGGTCCTTTGGAGGGTCCATTATGAAGGTTTTCAAGTGGACTCGAGACTTTGAAATTGGTGTTGGACCTCCCATTGTGCCTATTTGGATTGGGTTCCCTAGTTTTATACTTGATCTATTCAAGAAATGTGCTCTTTTTTCAATTGCTAGCCACTTTGGACTTCCAATTAGGCTAGATTCTACTTCCTTGAATCTGTCTAGACCTTCTGTTGCTAGGATTTGTATTGAAGTCGACATTTCGCATGAGTTTCCATCTCATTTCTGGATTCAAAATGGAGATTATAGATTTATATAGAATGTTTCCTTTTAGAATGTTCCAGCATACAGTAAAAGATGCTAAAGAATTGGTCATATGATGAATGAATGTGAGGCTCAAAGGTTTGAACCTCCCCCACCTCGTCCTAGGTCACTTTGGGTGCAAAAGACAGCTTCAAAAAAGAGCATTGTTGCACAAACATTAAGCCCTGATGCTAACACTAAACCCAAAAACCCCATTAATGTCCCTAGACCTATCACTGATAAATCAATTTCCAAAGACATTAATCACAACCATGAGGATAAGGGTGACACCCCTATGGAAAAGGGTGAGCAGTCTATATGCCACCCTATTGAAATAAGGATGTGTCATGACTTATTCATGCATCAAACACTACCAATAACCCCAATATGGATCCTACACCCCTGATAGAGGAACAGGAGAATCATTTTGATGTGTAAGATGCACAAAATAAGGATCTAAATGAATCTTCATATTCTGAAGATTCCTTATGGGGGGCTGATGATCAGCCTAATCTGATTGAGGAATACTATTTAATCTCAAGAGCCAGAAAGGGGGAAAAGCAATGGTTTATGTGGATGGATTCATTACCCCTAATCCAAGAAAAACTAGAAAACAAAGAGACTATTCCCATGGAAAGAACTATTGTTACAAGGGATCTGGATCCCTCCAAAAAGGGAGATTTTGATCCTCCATCGCCCCCGATAATGGTTGATTCCCCAAACAACCCATAACTGAATAGCATTCATCTACCACCTCAAATTCATTTGACTCAGATAGCTCTGAGAGTGATCCTGAAAATGATCCTACTTATCGGGATGCATACCAACTTGAAGAGAAGTTGGATATGTCTAAGGAACTTGGATCTTGGATGGATGACAAAGACACATGTGCATTCCGACAATACAAAAAAATGAAATGATGGCTGATAACTACCTACAAATCAGAAAGAGAATGTTCCTTAAAGAGGTGGAAGAGTTTAAAAAGGATCCTCACTTTGACTTCAATGCTATATCTTGGGAATAATTTTTTATACAATTAGTCCCTATTTGATTTGTAGCATTCTAGTTTTTCTTTTCATCGCTCTTTCTTGTTTTCATCACACTTCTCCTTTTGTTAATGTTTCCTCCTAGGACATTGCTGGAGATTTTCAATTCTGTTCCTCTTTAAGCAACCTACTCAGGATGTACCTTTTTGGAATGCCCTTCAACTAAAATATCATGCTTGTGTATTATTTGGCTGATTTCTGGCTTGAAGATGAGATGTGGTTTCTTTTAACCTGGAGATTCATGTTTTGGTCTGCTTGTGATTTTTTTCAGCACTGCCTTTCTTCAGTCCCACTGCTTTAATAAATCACATGGAAGAATTTTATGTTTCTTTTGTGGAGGAGGAATTCTCACAGGTTATAAAGAGAAATTTTGTAGTTAGGAGGTGCCCTATATGAATATATTTTTATCTTCTCAAATGTTATTTGGTTCCTTTGAACTTGTGCAACATTGAAGCCTGCCATTTTTTTGTGAGCGTCCTTGAGCTATCTGCGGTCTATTTACCACATGATTGCAGGTACTTCTAATTTGATTCGGGCTACAGTACTAAACTGCATATCAACTTGATCTTCAAGTCCCTAGATACCTTTCAAGCTCTCTTCTTTATCTGATGATCAAGTAATATCACTAAGAGCAGGTCTGGAAACTCTTTTTTTATCTTTTATTCCTCAATGTTAAATCATAATTTCTCTCAATAGCTTTGAGATGGTGTAAGCATATTACACCTCAAATTTCATTGTAACCCTTTGATTTAATAAATTCATTAATAATGGATTGAATTTCTAGTTCATGTCACTCTCTCTCAAAAAAAGATAAGGTTGAGATATGTGTGACATTCATAAGATTTTTCTTTATCTTTGGATTAAATGGTACACATAGTCTTGACCAAAATCTCAAAACTCTATCCTCATCAATCTTGAATTCAAAATATTTCTCATTTTAGATAGCTTCCACCCTTTTCTGAATTTTCACATCATTTCTTTAAGAATCATTTATTTTCTCCACAAGGGATAGTTGACCAATACTTTGATAAATTAATGATGGTGTTCCTCCATTAATGATTTCTATGTCCATCCTTTGTATGGATAAGAATATTGGAACCTTCTCAATTAACATCATTGATAAAGATATAAGATCCTTTCTACTTAGATCATACACCACCTTATTTTCCTTACCATTGAGTAGTGACAATCCTTGAGGAGATTTAATGATCTTCCTTGGTGCATATTATTCTTCTTCTGTGTGAATATATATTTGAGACTCATGTGATCAGTATATATCTCACACTTCTCCCCATAGAGATAATGCCGCTATATTTTCACTATAAAGTTCATAACTTCCAACTCTAGAAAATTCATAGGATAGTTTTCTACATGGATTTAAACTATCTTGAGGCATAGGCTATCAATTTATCATTTTGAATTGGTACATAGCCTAATCCTTTCTGTCTAGAATCAATATATATCACAAATCCTTATCCACTTTTTGGTAATGTGAGTATAGATGCAATGATCAACCTCTTATTTAGAACCTTGAATATTTCTTAACATTATTCCATCTACGCATACTTTACCCCTTTCCTTGTTAACTTAGTTAGAGGGCTTGAAAATCACGAGAAATTTCTCACAAAACTTTGATAGTACCCTACTAAGCCAAGAAAATTGTGGATTACTATGTCTCTAGAGGTTCTGGGTCATTCCTCAATTTCCTTTTTTTAACGGTCCACAGAAACTCCCTCACTTGTGATCACATGTCCCCAGAATGTAACTTACTACATCCAAAAGTTACACTTGCTAAACATAGAATGCAAATTATCCTTCCTTAATGTCTCCAACATAAGCGTTAGATGTTCTTCATGTTCATCCTTTCTCTTAGATTAAATGAGAATATTTTAGATAAATACTACCATAAATTTTTCAAGTTAATGTCTAAAGATATTATACATAAAATCCATGAACATTGAAGGGGAATTAGTAAGTCTGAAGGGTATCACCAAAAAATCATAGTGCCCATACCTTTTATGGAAGTTAGTATTCTTAATATCATACTTCTTCACCTTTAGCTGATGATATATAGAATAAAGATCTTCTTTTGATAAGTATTAAGATCCTCAGAACTGATCATACAATTAATCAATCTTTGGAATAGGTTACTTATTCTCTATAGTGATCCTATTGAGTTCTTGATAATTGATACATAGTTTCATTGATGCATCCTTCTTCTTGGAAAAGAGCATTGGAACACCCAAAGGTGATGTACTAGGGAGTATGAACCCTTTTTCCAAATGCTCTTGCAGCTGCTTCTTTAACTCCTCCAGTTCTATAGGATCCATCCTATAGGGTTACCTTAACATAGGAGTATCTCTGGATATGATTTCTATAGAGAACCCTAACTCACAATCCAGGGGGATTCCAGATAACTCTTTAAGAAATACATTAATGATTCCCTCGTGATTCGAATTTCAACTAGGTTGATAACTTCCTATGACTCAACCTTTTGAGTGAAGAATGATTCTTAATAGGGAATCAACACCCACATTGTTGAAGTATTAACAAAAGGATATTCATGATATTCCTTGAATTTTTATAGGAGCACGGGATAGTTCAGTATATGAAAAGATATTTCTATTTCCTGATAGTTGATATGTTCTCTATATAATGAGATCCAATCTATCCCCATTATAGCATCGAATTCCACCAAGGGAAATATTACGAGATTCACTGGAAGAATCTTCCCAAATACACCAACATGAGAAGATTCTCACATGTGGGTTGTAATGATAGTACCACTTGGTGTTTCCATAGATATCTCTACTTCAAGGTTTCAGGACTTTGATTCAGTATTTCTAGAAACTTGAAAGATATAAAGTAATTCATACAACCAAAATAAAATAAAACTTCTTTCATTATTGAGTGAATAATAATTTTACCTTTTACAACTTCATTATCTTGCTCCACATCCATAGTAGTGATGGAATAAGCCTTTCCTTGATCCTTTGGATTTGGTGGTTGCTGACATTGATTACCCTCAAGGAATTGACGTTTAGTGCACTGGATTTCATAGTTCCCTTACTCCCTACAGTTGTAGCATTAGACCATGGGTGGTTCTCTCCTTTACTCCGCCGAATTATCCTTCTTCCTCATGTCTTTTCGATATTCATGACCTTGGTGGACTTCTCTCCCACACATAAAGTATCTACCCATCCCTTTGAGGTATTTCCCATTATGCTTCTTCCCACATTTTTAGCATGTAGGTGGTTGAGTTTTCTTTCCACCTTTTTCATTAGAATCTCCAGCTTGAAACTCATTTTTTCATTTCTTAACACCATAGCCATGGGACCATTCTCCAAACTCTATATCCACTTTGAGACCACATAGAACAACTTCTTCATAACTCCCAAAGTCTTGAATTAAAATATCCTTTTTAAGGTTTGGTTTTAAACCACTAAATAATTTGTCAATTTTTCTATCATTGTTGAAAAAACACTAAGCGTACCTTGCAAGCCATGTGGAATATTCTTCATAGGCTATGATAGATTCTTCTTTATTTTTATCTATCTCAATGAATTATCTCTCCATATTTTTTTGAAGAGTCTGAGGGAAATACTTTTTAAGAAAAATTATCTTAATGTCTTACCACTTCATCTCTTCAATTTCATCAATCGGCTTGGTGTTCTTAATCAAAGCCCACCATTGATCGACCTCTCTATCTTAACGGTAAATAGCCAGATCCACCTTATCCATATTAAGATAGAGAAACACATAAAATATATTCTCCATTGATCTGAACCATAGTTCTATAATTATTGGATTAGAAGATCCACTAAATGTTGGTGTTCACTACCGCATAAAACAATTGATAGCTAGTTTCCCCCTCTTAGGTGAAGGAAGACATTCCATATTAATCAGGTTATTGTTCATAACCTGATACAGCTAGGTAAGCATTTATATGAAATTTGGAACTCCACCTCCTATAGCATTGGGTATGTCAATCAGGAAATCACTATATTGTCCCTGACACAGGTTGTTGTCTGAATTTCTCTTGGTTCCCATCATTTTATAAAATAGAAAAGGATAGAACAAAACATAAGTCAACAAGTCATGAATAAATAATTTATTCCTTTGTGAATTTAAATATAAAGGAATATCTTGTGGTATTCCTATGTTTATCATTTTCTTAAACAAAACTTCTTCGGTTCTCACTTATACATAGTCTCATACTAGGGTTTTTCACTAAGGTTCTCTAATACTAATTCCAAAATTAACTAAACTTCCCTCTGATACCAACTATAGTGACCCTACTTATCTTACATATCTTATTACATCATTTTAAATAAAAAAGGATAAAAAACAATACACAATGACGATCCAAAGGTTTAGTGTCTTGGGAAAATTTTAACCATATATAACATTTACTAAATAAAACATAATTATTTATTCAATTCCTTCTTCTTTATCTTCTTATTGGTACTTGAATTCTTCTTAGTGCATATAATCACCTGAGAATATACATCAAAAAGAGATGAGCTAAAATCCCAGTAAGAGGAAAGATAAAAATATGAAACAATATAACATGGGGTGAGCATAATGATAATATAGACATAAAATCATAATCATGAGAGGAAGCATTATTAAATGGCTTAAAATGTGGAAATGCAAAAAAATGAAACATCATGTCTTAGTGGCTAACTATCACACATAGTTGTGAAAAAATATAGCATCATGTTCATGCATATTTCTATTTACTCATAAGATATAACACATTAAACAATTCATTATATCACTATATAATTTTAGGTTCACCCTTCACATCAAAACATTTATATTGTGCTATATAATTACAGGCGCACCCATTATATCATTACATTTACATTATCATGTATGCCACATAGAACATATATAAATATTGAATGTAAGATAACCCATGGAAATTAATTAGTGTCATTTAATAATAATAAATTCATAAACATTGTGTTCCCTAATTAAATAAGGAATAACTGACTTGAATCATTAACCTTTAGTGAAGAAGAAACAATCTCGAGAAGTAAAAGGTGTGTTTTTTTAACAAGAGTTCTTTTGGAAAACATTTTGATTATCATAAAACCAAGTAGAAAAAATATATATCCCAAAAAAGGTGAGATAATAATTAATAAATTATATTTATGGAATATATATTCTAAAAATGGGGTTAAATAGGGAAAACCCAAAGAAAGAGAGTTGGGTTCAAGAATTCCCCTCATCTTGATTCTGAATGATTCCTTCACTTTAATATCTTGTATAATCATATTAGATTCATTTATTAAAAATTACAGAACTTTTTATAGATGAATATAATTAATTATGGTTTTATTATGTTCTTTTATGGGATTTTGTATGAGTTATAGAGTTTAATTTCATTGTTCAGAAACATTAATTTTCATGGTTTTCAAGATCGGTTCACTTGTATACATGAATGGAAGTTTGTGTAAAATGAGGATAAATATATAGAATTGTTATTATATGTTATTAATTATATTTTAAAAGTTTAAATTATCTTATAAGGAATTTGGTTTTATGGAATTAGGATGAATTTTTACATAAAAGTTAATGATGATCGTTTGAGGTTAATTTTTGGGGGTTTTCGATCACAATGAACTCGTTTTATTTAATCTTTTAGTATTATGTATATATGATAGTTATCGAATATAAAGAGTGTTTTTTTCATAAAAATTAAAATATTTTTTAAACCATTTAATTTTTTTATTAACATCCTTGAAGGTGTTTAATGAAAATTAAGGTGCATCACCCATGATGTCGGTAAATTGACACGTCACAGGTGACAATTTCATTTTTATAATACAAGAGTGAGAGGGTAGATATTAATGATGAATATTCCATTACCATTATATAAATATAGTATATCAAACATAATATAGTTATCATTCCATTTTTATTAAGGTAGAATAGGAGAGAACAATAAATGAAATGAAATTTAAAGGGAACTAAAAGAAAGATAGAGAGGATTTTTATCATGAAATTTTTCCTCCTTGAGAACCTCCTTAGGGTATTTTTTTCGTCTTTTTATTAGAAATAAAGCTCCTAGATGTGGGGGATAATATGGAATAGTATTTTTCATAATATAGGAAAGGCTAAAATCTTGAGAAGTTTGAGGAGAATAGGGGTGAGGGGTGGTATTTATATTGGAGGAGAGGGGTGTTTTCTCAAAATTATATTCATTAATTTATTATTTTGGATTAAGTCTATGAATTGTTTGAGAATTGTCACTAAATATATTAAAATAATGAAGGAGAGTTTGATATTCTGTACTTACATCAGTCTTGCATCATCTATGACTCCATAATTCATATATTTATCTTTTATTGTATATTATCGTATTTTACTATTTATTTAAAATTCAAGTATTTCCGAAAAATACCAAAAAATAACCTTAACCATTTTTTGATGTGTAGAATTAAAAAATGAACTCTATTTAATGAAAAGAATTTTCCAAATATGTTCAATTTAATTTTTAATTAAAATCATCCTTTACTTAGAAAATACATATTTTAAAATTCTAACAGATTTTGTAACACTTTGAAAAACTACTTAACATCTCATAAAATTATATTAAATTTATAAGAAATAAAAATAATAATTTATGAAAAAAATTAAAAAAAAATATTTTAAATTATTAAATTAATTACAAAATTGTAATTAAATATTTATGATGTATATAAATACCAACACTTAATAATTTTTGAAATATTTATTTACTTATAATATGATAAAATCATATCATATTGTCCCTAATAGGTTGGATAAATTTTATTAACACTTTAATTTGTGAGTTTACTATTCAATTAGAAATTTTACTATTCATAAAGGTTGCATTACTATTCCAAAGTTTAAGTTACTATTTCATCATTATATGTTCTTTAACTTCTAGAAATGACTTTTACTTTATTAATTATTCATTTATAAAGTTTTTATTGTGTTATTAATGTGTTTTTATGTGATTATAATATAATTATAATTGGGTTATTTAATTGATAAAACATGGGTCATTACATGTGTTGGCATCTCACTTTATCCACGGTGTGTGTTGTATCATCAATATAGTGAGGTTGTGGAACATTTATTTTTTGTGTTGATAGTCTATTGCCTCTTTATGGAGATCATTGTTTGATATGTTCAAGATAAATCCACTGTAGGATAAAAATTTAAAGGATTTTATACTCTCTTTGAAGGGTATTCAGATGTCCAGGAAACTCATGATCCTCTTCATAGTGGGTTGTGCAGAGTTAATTCATGTTATCTAGAGAAACAGAAATAAGTGCATCCATGAATGTCCTACCTTCAAATCTCAGACTGCCCTTGTAGATATCACGATGGTTGTACACAATTCCAACATGTTTCATGAGGGGTTTTTTAGAAACTTGTTCAAAGATCTCTTTGTCCTGAGGTAATAAAGAATATGTGGATATTTTCCAAAACCTTCTGGTGATCTTGAGGTATTCTAGTCCCCCCCACCTTCATTGGATGGATTAAATGCAACTCTAATGGTGCTTTGAGGGGGAAATCAGGACTAGCATGTTATGGGTTCATTTTCATAGACCATAATAGTGATGTAATGGGATGCATACATTATTCTTGTGGTCATGTCACTGTTTTATTGGAGTAAATGATTGGATTTATTAGTGTTTTTGTGGTTACATGCCAAAGAAATTAGAACAATATCTGGTTCAAATGTGATTCTACTACCATCGTCTCTCCTGTCAGGCTATGAAAGATCCACCTTTCATTGAAGTTGATATCAAAATGGTCTAACTTTGTAACTCCTTGGACATATTTAAGTAGTAATATTAATATTTTAATAATTATACGTATTATTATCTTGGTTTGGTTTAACAATGGTGCATAAAAATAAAATACTTTTTGAATAAAAATAAAGACATCTTTTATTCAAATATAGAAACCTTACATTTCCATATGTCCAAAAGACCCTTACTAACATAGAATTCCTACTATGAGACCTATCATAATTATTGGGAGACCCCCAAACACTACAACTTGACCAAGTAGGTCGTGCACATCCTTCCGGCCAGTCACAATGAAAAGAATTATGGCTAGAGCTATGGTGATCGAACTAAGCATCAATGGGATGTAAAGCACCGTCTTCACCAAGTTGTTTTTGAAGTTTGGAATACACTAAACACCTATTCATAGGGCCTTTGTGACCATTATAGAAATTGTGGTCCTTAGGTTACCATTGGTTTTATAACAGTCGTAAAATCTTATAACTGTTGGGTATTTTTAAGAATTTTGGTTAGTTTACGAATTCTATGTATTTAAGTATATTAAGAAATCTGAATTTTTTTAAATTCTTTAATATTATATCTTTGAACATGTTTTTAAATTGATATTATCTTTATATTTTGAAGGTATAATGTTTTAAATCTAAAAATTAATTTGAAATCATGACTTTTGTGTTTTAATGAAAATGGAAAGAAAAGTACATATTGTTTACTTTAATAAATTTGAAGAGGAGTATACATATTGATTTTGATACAAAAATATGTATTTAAATTTCAAGTCTTGTTTGAAAATATTATTATTAATTAAAATTTATACATGGTATAATTTATATGTTGGATTGTGTTTGTTAATATATAAAAGTTTAAAATGAAGTTGAAATCATATTTTAGACTAATCAAATTAATGACATTGTTTGTTTTAATGGAAATAAATAATGAATACTTCATTTATTCTTTTTTGGGTTTGAAATTTAGTTATATGGTTTAGCCTAGTTTTTGAAAGTTCTTAATCAAGAGTTATATAAAAACAATATGATACTTTTAGGCTAGCCTTCTATCCAGCTGAGGTAAGTAGATCGCACCACTTCATAAGGAGTAGGCATTTGGAACTTGGCCCCTCAGCCATCACAGGACATCCATGGGGAATAGCGCGCCCACAGGGGCGCATGGGAGTGCAAGGTGGTGCCACTATGTGGGGAGGCACGATTGAAGAGAGTGGGCATAAAAGCGTTCCTGCAAGAGAGAACCAGTACGGGGAGGTACCGGGGAGGGAGAATAGATCCAATTGATCGATGGTTGGGAGATCGAGGCTTATAAATCTGGCTCATAATCCACTTCATTTTGATGTGGGACAAGTCTTTTAAGTGGAGATCAAATCTCAACTATTAGATCTCACCGCGCGAGATATGGACCACATGATCTGGTATCGGGTTCGAATCCTACCATCGTGACCCTTTCCTCTATAATTTCTTTAACACTCTGATCAAGAGCACATCTGATCTTGACTGCATATTTGTTTTAAAACTCTTGATTAAACTGTGATCATCCAATAAAAACTGATATTTAATCTCATCCATCTATTATTTTTATAACCACGAAATCATTCGTAGTCATTTGATCGACTTTGAACGATCTGGACCATCTGATCTTTTCCACATTTCCTCCTCACCTCTTCTTCTTCCTCACACCAAACCAGTGGATTGACCCTCAGTTTTCTTCTCCTCTTCCTTTTCTTCTTCTCTTGTGATCCTCCACCACTCTCCTCGGGTCCAGCCTATGGTTTCTACCTGTAATCCCTCCTCTGGTCTTCTTTCTTTTTATTATTTATTTTATTTTCCTTGGATTTTCATTTATGTTTTGAAAAACTATATATATATATATATATTAAATTCACTGATTTATTTCGGGTTTATTTTAAGTAGGGTGTTGGATTTAATTGATTTCAGTCTATTTTCATTGGCCTTTGTTTATATTGTATATATGAATATTTATGTATAATATATATACATATACAGCTTATATAAACCCTAATTTCATGCGTACTTCTACCAAATTTCTCCTCCCCAACTTACCAATTTATAGTACTCGACTCAATATCCTCTTTGGATACATTTAGGGGTTTATTTCATCTTGTTCTCCATATGAAAACCCTTGGTTACAATTTATGTATATATGGTTATATATATGCATACATTTGTTTATATAACAGATCTATTATGATTTTATGCCTTTAAAATAATTAAAATTTGATTTTAAATGGTGTTCCTAATGCATGTTATACACATAAGGGTTTACATTGTTTTTTGTTTAATTAAACCCTATGTATATACTTATATATGTTCATTTATAAAACATACCTCTTCGATTGTTATGATTTTTGAATGTTGAAGATATGTCAAAAATAATTTCTTTAAGAACATTTAAATTATGTAAAAGATTATTTTTCTTCATTTTCATTATTCAAACCCCTTATTTAAAATTTTCTGTATTACGGTTATATATATAAATATAGTTTTGTATAACGTTCAATACAAAACTAGTATTGGTTTTATAAATGATGTTTTACAGAATTTAAATTATGTATATGATTCATATAACATTTTTAAGGGTTATTCATCAGTTTATTTTGATTCAATTAAACCCATATACACTTATATATGTATATATGTTTATTTTTAAAACAAACCCAAAATGATTTTATGATTTTAGAATAATGAATAATTATTTTTGAATGATGTTCTTAAATGAATGTAAATCATGAAGAGAATATACTTTTTTTTGTCAAATTGGAACTTATAAACATATATGTGGATATATGGTTGCATGTATATATACATATAGGTTTTAATTATTATCTGAATTAGGTTTTCATAACACTAATTTTAGAGATTTAATTAACTTTTTTAAGTATACAAAATTTATAAGGATTTATCAAACCTTGTTTTGGTTGTGAAAATCCCATATATACACTTTGTGTATATATGGTTTTATAAAAATTATAAACCCACATGTATATATATAAGAATCAAAATTACATATAGGCATTTATTGGATTATCTAATACGTTTTGATGGTATTAACCTGGTGATGATTTTATGAAACACAAGGTATAATTTTATATGGGAAAACTGTAAAAAAAACCATATTTTGTTATTGTGTGCCTAAAAATTTTAAAATGAGTTGTCACCTTGTTAATTTAATTAACTTTACATACATACTAATTTTCAATTTGAGAAGTATCTCGTGTTTATACATATTCATAAACATGCACAAACACCTTTAGTAAAATGTGTTGAATTGTTTGTGTATCAATATGAATGTTATACATTATCAAGTGTTATGTTATAATATAATATGAATCTACGAAAATAAACACTATTAGTTTATGATTAACATGTTTTCAATTTCTATTTATCTTTTCATAGTTTGAACATGATTGATATCTATCTTGAATACAAAAATATGTATTTTAAAGCAATGAATGTTTATTTTTATAGAACAAGGGTTCTAAGAATTATTATTTTAAGTGAAAAACCCAGTAAATCTATTATTTATATATCACTTATGATAATTTAAGGATTAAGGAATTAATTATTTGAAGTGGTATGGGACTCTTAAAATAAAAGACATAAATTAATTATTTGAAGTGGTATGGGATACTTCAAATAAAAGACATAAAATAATAAATCAAAGTGGTATGTGACACTTTGAATTAAAGACATTTCAACATATGAAGAATGTATTGGATGTATAATGTGACAGGTGAGGTCCATTATATCCTCTCAATTCATTAGTAGGTCTCATGAGACAAATAGATGTAGACTTGGCTGAGGCCTCGCCCATTATGAGATATGGTTCTTACTGATGCCTTAATCATTTTTTTATGTATTGGCAAAGGCCTTAACGGTTTGTTTTAGAATTTCCGGCATATGAACTTCCCTCATTATGTATTAGTATATGACCAACCAAGTGATTATTCGACTAAAAATCGTTTCTTATGATAATGTTGATGAATGCATATGGCATAATGAAGTATGTACTTTGAAAGTTTTATAAGGAAAGTATAGCACCTATTATCAAAATAATGAAACTCAAGTTGATATTATATCTATAAATCCATGAATTTAATTTATAAGTTCAAGTGAATCATGATATTATTTCTTATGCAATTCTAAGAACGTGTTAATTTATGTGCTAATTTTTACTTGCATCCTTGGACATCACCTTTAAATTGGTTTGATCATTTTATGGATTATGCATCATTACATGCATTTTTGTACATGTATCCACACTCTGATATATGTTTAAACAATAGCTTTTAAGTATATACATATAGTTCTTATGTAAGAGATTTTCTTAAAAATGTCTTCAAGTATCGTTTGAAAAATTTTGGGGATGTGCTTCAAGAAATGTTTCTTTCCTCTTAACAAAATGTTTTTAAACTATTTTAAAGGTTGTTGTTTTAAAAAATAATTTCTTTAAATTGTTTTAAAACCCCTTACTGGGAATTCTTAGGCTCACCCTACATTTTTAATTTATTTTTACATGATTAGTAGATTTTACAAGCTTTGAGTACTTCTATGTGTTGGAAACAATATAAAGTCAATATTTGTCAAGTTTTTGAAGAAATGTACTAGTAGTATCTGGTTTTCTAGAACCTAAACTGAAAAAGATGTTATGTGATGCAATGAGATGTGAAATATTTATTTTCATGTTTTGCGAGAAAAAAATTACACTCCATGTTTCACGCACCGACTCTGGGCTTCTGGGGTCAGGGTTATCATAGTTGGTATCAGAGGATTAGTTCAGACAACTCTATAAAATTAGATCAGGATAAAAAAAATTATTCCTTGATAAGTATTATTCAATCTTAAAATTTTTAGATGGCAGGAGAAGCTTCAACAAAAAACCTTTTTCTCTTTCTACTGTGGTTATAGAGACCATAATCTCCAAGTCATGTTAAGAAGACTATGAGCCCTTTGAAAATATTCATTTTATATGAAAACATATTTACCATGTATCTAACTCACCTCGTATACTTCATCTCCATTGAGGATCAGGCTTGGATTATTTCCTCATGATGCATGCCCAATTTCCATCCTATGCACATCGGGGGAAGTACTATGAGGGTCTTTTTAAATGTTTTACCCTAGCAGAAGGCTTCTTATACCTAAAGGATTTCCCAGAAGATGCAAGATCAGGTGACCTTCACACAACATATATGTGTCCAATATTTTCCTACGAACATTTTTGTCGAGTAAGGGACTTTGAAATTCTTGAGGTCGAGTCCTTTTGTTAGTTGTACAGACATCAAGTCTATACTAATGTCTCACAGCTTCACACCCTTCATGCCTCACTCTCCATAAACTATAGGTGTCTACTTGAGTATGACCTAAGTTGCTCATGTTGCATCTGGACAAGATAAATCAAGAGTTTTGAAACTAATATAGGAATTCGTTTGACCGGAAACCAGGTAAATCGCTGACACCGGTGGTACTTGTGAAGGTACATCATTGTGGATGGTAGAAGGTCAGTGTCTGTGAGTAGGAATGTAATTGTGAGGATGAAATTCAATTAAGGGGGGGATAATGTAATTCCCCAAACATATTTAAGTGGTCATAATAATATTTTTGACAATTATAAGTATTATTATCTTGGTTATGTTCAACAATGGTGAATAAAAAATAAAATACTTGTATAATTAACAAACACATCCTTTATTAAAATACAAAAACCTTACATTTCCATAAGTCTAAAAGACTCTTACTAACCTATAATTCCTACTAAGAGACCCATTATAATTACTATGAGACCACTAAACACTAAAACTTGACCAAGTAGGTAGTGCACATCCTTCGGGTCAGTCACAATGAAAAATATTCTGGCCAGAGCTATCACGACCAAACTAAGAATCAAGGGGATTCAAAGCACCATCTTCATTGAGTTTTTTTTTTGAAGTTTGTAATACCCTAAACACCTATTTATAAGGAATTTTTGACTTTTAGTATCCATTACGATCCTTATGTGATCTTTGGATTTGTAACGGTCATAAAATCTAATAACCATTGGGTATTTTTAAGAATTTTGATTATTTTATGAATTCTAAGTATTTAAGTATATTAAGAAATCCAAATGTTTTAAAAAAAATAAAGTAATATCTTTTAACATGTTTTTAAATTGAACATATCGTTATATTTTTAAGGTATAATGATTTAAAACCTAAAATGAATTTGAAATCATGAATTTTGTGTTTTAATGAAAATGAAAAGAAAATACATTTGTTTACTTAAATAAATTTGAATAGGAGTATAAATATTTATTTTAATACAAAAAATTATTTAAATTTAAATTCATGTTTAAAAATAATCTTAATAATTAAAAGCTATACATTGTATAATTTATATGTTAGATTGTGTATGTTAATGTATCAAAGTTTAAAATGAAGTTGAAATCATGTTTTAGAATAATAAAATTAAAGAAATTTTTTGTTTTAATGGAAATAAATAATGAATACTTCATTTTTTCTTTATTTGTTTTAAAATTAAGTTATATGTTTTAGTTTTTTTTTGAATTTTTTTAACCAAGAGTTATATTAAAAAAATATGTTGCCCTCAGTCTAGCCTTCTAGCCTTATGACAGAAGCATCTCGTACCACCTATTAAGGAGTAAGTGATTGGTCCATGGTCCCTTAGCTAGCATAGGCCATCCGTGAGGGAGAGCATGCCCACAGGGGTGCATGGGAGTGCAAGGCGGCACCACTGTGTGGGGAGACATGATTGAATAGAGTGGGCGCAGGAGTGCGCCCACATGGGAGAACTGGTATGGGGCGGTACCAAGGAGGGGGAAGAGAGCTAATTGATTGTTGGCTGGGATAACAAGGATTATAAGGCTAGCTTATAATCCCCTTTGTTTCAATGTGGTAAGATTCTTTTCAAAGGAGATCGAATCTCAGTCGTTCAATCTTTCCATGTGAGATCTGGATGGCACGATCCGGTCTTGGGTTCAAATCCTACCACCACAACCCTTTCCTCTGTATTTTCTTCAGTCATCTGATAGAGGAATCATCTAATCTCCACCACACAACTATTTTAAAATTCTGGATCAAACCGTGGTCATTCAATAAAAACTGAGATTTAATCTCATCTGTCCATTCTTTTTATAACCGCTGAATCATCTATAGATGTCTGATCGACTTCGAATGATCTGGACTGTCTGATCTTTTCCACGTTTTATCCTCACTTCTTCTTCCTCATGCCAAAATAGTTTATCGGGCCATTATTTTCTTCCCCTATTCTTTTTCTTCTTCTCTCATGATCCTCCACTAATCTTCTTGGGTCCAGTCCGTGGTTTCTACCCATAATCCCTCCTCTCGTCTTCTTTATTTTTATTATTTATTTTATTTTCATTGGATTTCCATTTATGTTTCCATAGACCTTTTATAATTACAAATATATATATATATATATATATATATTAAAATCTTAGATTTGTTTCAATTTTATTTTAAGTAGGGTGTTGGACTTAATTTGTTTCAGTCTATTTTTATTGGCCTTTGTTTATATTTTATGTATGAATCTTTATGTATAAAATATGTACATATACTGCTTATATAAACCCTAATTTCACACATAATTATACCATATTTATCCCCCCCCCAACATACCAACATCTACTGCTCGACTCAATCTCCTCTTTGGATACATGTAAGGGTTTATTTCATCTTATTTTCCATATGCAAAACCCTTGTTTACAATTTATCTATATTCCATTATATGTATGCATATGTTTGTTTATATAACAGATCTATTATGATGTTATGTCTTTAAAATAATGATCATTTTATTTTAAATGGTGTTCCTAATTCATGTTATACACATAAGGGTTTACTTTTTTTTGTTTAATTAAACCCTATATATATACTTATATATGTTCATTTATAAAACATACATATTCAGTTGTTATGGTTTTTGAATGTTGAAGAAATGTTTTAAATAATTTCTTTAAGAACATGTAAATTATGTAAGGGTTTATTTTTCTTTGTTTTATATATTCATAACCCTTATTTATACTTTTTTGTATTACAGTTATATATATATATATATATAGTTTTGTATAGCATTCAATCCCAAACTAGTCTTGGTTTTCTAAATAATGTTTTACATAATTAAAATTATATATATGATGCGTATAACATTAATAAAGGTTATTCTTTAGTTTGGTTTTGATTCAATTAAACCCATATACACTTATATATATACATATATGTTTATTTATAAAACAAACTGAAACTGATTTTACGATTTTTGAATTGTGAATATTTATTTTTGGATGATGTTCTTAAATGCATGAAAATCATATAAGGATTTTACTTTGTTTTTTTTAATTGGATCATATAAAAATATATGTATATATAAAATTGTATTTATATATACATAGAGGTTTTAATTATAATCTGAATTATATTTTCATAACACTAATTTTAGTTATTTAATTTTTTTATGAAGTGTACAAAATTTATGATGATTTACAAAACCTTTTTTTGGCTGTGAAAATCCCATATATACACTTTGTGTATATATGGTTTTATAAAATTTTCAAACCCACATGTATATTTATAAGAACCACAATTACATATAGGCATGTCTTGGATTATCTAAGATGTTTTGATGGTATTAACCTGGTGATGATTTTATGCAACACACGGTATAATTTTATATGGGCAAATAATAATAAAACCTTCTTTTTGTTATTGTGTGCCTAAAAATTTGAAAATAATTCATCACCTTTTTCAATTAGTTAACTTTACATACATCCTGATTTTCAATTTAAGTATTATCTCTTATTTATACATATGCATATACATGCACAAATGCCTTTAGTAAAGTGTTTTGAATTGTTTTTTGCATCAATATGAATGTTATACATTAAAAAGTGTAATGTTTTAATATAATATAAATATACAATATTAGTTTATGATTAACCTATTTGACATTTCTATTTATCAGTTCATGGTTTTAAAATGATTGATATCAATGTTGAATTCAAAAACATGTATTTTAAAGCATTGAATGTTTATTTTCATGGAACAAGGGTTCTAAGAATTATTATTTTATATGAAAAAACCCAATAAATATATTATTTATATATCAATTATGATAATTTAAGGATTAAGGAATTAATTATTTGAAGTGTTATGGGAAACTTTAAATAAAATACATAAATTAAATATTTGAAGTGGTATGGGACACTTTAAATAAAAGACATAAAATAATAAATCAAAGTGGTATGGGAGACTTTTATTGAAAGAAATTTAGACATATGAGGAATGAATTGGAGATATTATGTGATGGGTGAGGCTTGTTATAGCCTCTCGATGCATCGATAGGTCTCATGAGACAAATAGATGTGGACATTCTAGGGCCTTTCCTGTTATAAGATATGGTTTTGGTCGAGGCCTTAATCATTTTTAGATGTCCTAGGGGAGGCCTTGACGGTATGTTTTAGAATGTATGACATATGAACTTCCCACATTATGTATTGGTATGTGACGAACCAAATGATTATTTGACTAAGAATAATTTCTTATGATAATGGTGATGAATGCATATGGAATAATGAATTTTGTACTTGGAAATTTTTATAAGGAATGTGTAGCACCTATTATCAGAGTATTGCAATAGAAGTTGATATTATATCTGTCAATCCATGAATTTTTTTTTAAGTGTCAATTGAATCAGGATATTGTTGCTTATTCAATTCTAAGAAAGGTTTAATTTATGTGTTAATTTGTACTTTCTTCCTTGGAAGTCACCTTTAAATTATTTTGATCATTTTATGGATTATGCATCATTCCATGGAATTTTGTGCATATATGCACACTCTGATATATTTTTTAACAATAGCTTTTAAGTAAATACATATAGTTCTTGTGTAAGATATTCTCCTGAATAAATATTCAAGTAGAATTTGAAAAATTTTGATGACATGCTTCAAGAAATGTTTCTTTCCACTTAAGAAAATATTTTGTGACTATTTCAAAGGTTGTTGTTTTAAAAAGGAATTTATTTAAGTTGTATTAAAACCTCTTATTGGGAATTCTTATGATCACCCTATATTTTTAATTTATTTTTTTAGGATTAGTATATTTGAAAAGATTTGAGTGCTCCTATGTGTTGGCAATAATATGAAATCTATCTCTGTCAAGTTTTTGAAGAAATCTATCAACTGTATCTGGTTTTACAAAACCTAAACTGAAAAAGATTCTATCTGATGGAATGAGATTTGAAATATTTATCTGCATGTTTTTTGAGAAAAAAAACTACACACCATGTTTTAGGCACCGAATTCGTGCTTCTGGGGTCAGGGTCATCACACGCTTGCTTAAATGAATTACATAATCATGCATATCTTTTAGGAGTCCAATCACCTTACTGAAAGCCTTGCAAAAAAGGGAGTGTTTGATGAGATTTGAACATATTGTAATAATCTTCTTTATTACATGATTATTTTTTTGAATGGTTCAAATTTAAAGTTTATTCCTTAAGACACTTGTAACCTTAATTTTATATATTAAGATACATAGATGTCACTTTTCTCCAAAAACCTTTTATCTTACATCCCAAAGAATATAATAGTATTCTTATGAAATAATCCTTCAAGTTAAACATAAGGGTTACACATAACTCATCCCAATAAAATTTCTCCCAAAATATCATTAATCACCACATAATACCATTAATTAAAACCCCAAAAGGTGTGTCTAAGCCTTCTAACTTATGATCAACTTATAAACACATGATGGTATCCATGACACTTAACTTAACCTCATATGAAAACATCCTAATATCTAAAGTTATCTAAACCTTTCCTCTAATACCAACTATATGGACTGATACTTAAATATTACATATTTTTGAGTTGTAAGTCAATAATTTATTCTATTTCATTTTAGGATCTTTATAGTTAGAGATTTAGATAATTAGTCCATCAACCTTGGATGAATAAATATTACATCCCAAGGTAGAAACTTCCACATAGAATCCATTTTTCCCATAAAACACAACTTTTATGATTTAAAAAATTTCCATTTCATGACATATATTAACAATTTTTATCTTGACCTCATCATTTCCCTTAATCATCATTAAAACCCAATGAAAAATATTTTAAAACATTGTACGAGAACAAAAAATCTCAGTAAGGGGCATAAAAGAAGAAATAAACTTGTTAGTCTATTTAAACCCTAAAGGATCGTAAATAGAGTTTTCCTTTAGCATTATAAACTTTGATCTAAAATAATCATTTACTTACACATGAAATATCATTACTTCCAAAAGTTTTTTAAAAAACACTTTAAAAGAAAACATAAAGGAAAAATCATAGTTATCAGGATTTCTTAGAAAAAAATTAGAACCCATAAAAAACATTTTCTTAAAAGCAAACATGTTTACCCTAAAAGGGTATAATCCTTCCTTAAAAAAACAATTCTTATCTTACCTCATGAAATCCAACAATTTATATGAAAATTTTCTAATAAGCATATAATAGTCATATTGGTAATATGGGAGTATAACATAGAGAACATGGTTTCATAAGATCATGGAAATATAGGAAATATGGAAGTGACCTAAAACATGATATAATAATAAGTCAATACATACCTATCAAGACAACATCACATGGTGTAAAGAGTCCCATAATGGATTAGGTTTACTCTCTAATCCCATACATATCATCTCATAAGACAAAATCATTACACATTTCATTGGAGTGCTATCTAGGTGCATCCATCATAACATGTTCATGATTATGTGTTCCATAAAAACTAAAGATGGTTTTTTTAATGATAAATATTGTTATGTAATATGAACATAATATAATGTTTATGGAATCGAGAAAAAAATTTGATGTTTTATACATTAAAATAAAACTTTTGTGCATAAAGTCAAAACGTTCCATATAAAACACATGAAAAGATCCCTTTTAAAAATCTTTGAAATAATGTCAAAAGTGAAAAAATATATAATTTATAATTCATTTATATTAATATAAATACATACATAAAATAATTTTATGAAAATTTATATAGTGTATAAAAATTTAGAAAATAAATATTTAAGACATTTTAAAATAATGTTTTAAATTAAACTATCACTTACCTCAAGTCTGACTCATCAAGTACATTCTTTATCACCCTAAATAAATAAATTTTGTTAATTATTTACTTTCTTATGAAATTTTTTCATGTTTATTATTCCTTATAACATGTTTTGATTAATTAAGTTCATGTCATACATTTTAATGATATTCATCTCATATGTCCAAAATGAATTTGGTGGTAATTATTACATCATCACTAGAATAATAATAATTAAATATTTATCTTTTTTATATATCAATTATACTTTTAAAACTGACTATGAAATATGGTGATGAAGAATTAATTATGTTACAATCATGGAGATGGTAGGTCACATGTACACATTAGTAACTCTTCCATTTTTCAAAGATCATGATGGAAAGAGGGTAAGTATTATTTGATACTTATATTATGATAATTATATCATAAATATAATATAATATATTTAAATAATATTATTTATATCATCAATGTGATGTGGTGATAAAAACGAATAACATCACTTCATAGATGTGGTAGTCTACAAGTAGGTGTGAATGATGATATCATTTTTAAATTAATGGAAAGGTAAGAAATTAGATGATATATTATGTATAAAAATGATAAATGTGTCATTAATATCATATATATATATATTAAATCAATCATTATATCCATCCTTGAGAGGTGTTGAAGGAAAAAAATTACATCGGTTTGCGGGGTGGTAGTCTATCATACACACAAATGATAGTTTCGTTTCCCATTTGATAAAGGAAGGAGATGAACATTAATATTCCATTAAAAAATAATTTATAAGAACATGGGATATATTTATTTTTTATCTCATCATGATTGGAGAATATTTTAAGGAGTTATAATAAGAAATAAAAATGAAACATTATGTTAAAAGTTAAACCTCTTATTTGGAAAACCTCATTTTCTTTTCACCTTATAGCCTCTAAGGTTGAAATTATGAGTCAAAAAGACCTCTAGAATAAGATGAGTTATTTTATGAAGGTATTGGGGTGGGTATTAGATGATTTAAATGGCTCTTTATGTGTGTAGATAAGAGGATATGGGTGCTCTTTTTAAAAGAGGGGAGGGTCATTCTTGGAATTGTCATAGTATTAAATTAATATAAATTAATTTTAATTTTTAAAAGGGTCCAAATTTATATAATTTTATTATAAGATTATATTTCTTGAAATAATATCATAAAATTAAAAAATTTCAGGTTTCTTTGTTGTTTTCACCCTTATATTTTTGTACTGGACCTTCGTTAAACCTTCTGACGATTACCGGCATAAAAAGTTTTTTCCTCTTTATGGATCCAGATAATGACTATAAAAAGAAAAATTGGACAATAAATAGAACATGTTTTATATTTTAAACCAAATAACTATCACCTAGATTAAACATATTTTTTATAAATTTTAAACATTTAATAAAATATTTGTTATTATCAAATACATTTATATCATTTTTGAAAAAACATTAAATATTATAATGTAATATGCGCCTTCCTCATGTAAAATGGTTAAAAATTGTCATGTATTATAATATAAGAAATATGTGGTATTAATATTATCATAAAAACACTTTTTTACAATTTTTTATATCATTTTAAACCTTATATTTTTTATTAACCCTTTGGTTAACCAATTTAAACCTTAACTACATTGACTTTTGAAATAATAACAGGTTATAATTTTACTTATAATGTGAAAATTTGATAAAAATGGCCAAATAATGATATTTCAGAACATTTATCAACCTAATTTTAGTATTTAAATATTTTTCAGATTTGTAAATAATTTAATAAAATATTATATAATATAAAATATCTTTAATGTCATTTTTGACAGTATTAATTTAATTTGACTTTGAAAACATCTTGATAGAAAAGGAATTCGAGTAGAGTCTTTTAAAACAACCCTAATAAGTTATATTTTCTAAAAAAATTGCAACATAATAATTCATTATATTTAAATTAATTTTAATATTTTTAAATAAATTTTATTTTATATTAATTGAATAAATTCAATTTCGGTATTGTGTAAGTATTTAAGTTAGTTATTTTATCAAAAAAAATAAAAATAAATTTACATGATAATAATAAATAATTTATATTTCAAATTAATATTTATAACTTAACATAATATTTTTTTATCCCTATAAAAAAATTATAGATATTAAAACTAAGAAAGTGATAGTTTTTACTTTATCTTTTACTTAAATATTATAAAGGTCAAAGTCGCATATAAATGAAATAAAAGGTTGTATATCCAAATATTTGATGATTATGGATAAAATATACTTATACAATTAAATGAAGTCATGCTTTAGGGAAATTTTATAATTCTTACCATATTATTTTTAACCGTAATTTCCAAATTTATCTTTACCATAGTGATAATTATTTACTATAGTTACTATTCATAATAACAAAAAAATAAAAGGGACCTATTTACTAAATTTGGACTGAATAATTCAAAATAAGGAATCTATTTTTCAAGATTTAATTCATATAAGTGGTGTGATTTAATATAATATTAAATCTCAAAATGTATTGAAAAAAATAGAAAATTGAATTTTTTAAGTATAAAAAATATTTTTATTCCAAATTCAGATTTAATATTGATTAATTTTAACTTAATTGGATTATTAATAATATAAGAGGACTAATTTTACTTTCAAACAATTTTGAAAAAATGGAACTTTGTTTATGATTAAAACCAAAATACAATTTTCAATGAAAAATAGTTTTTTCACTATTCAATAGAAATCAATCATTTTATAAAAGTGCTAAAAAAATAACTCCAAGATAATTTTGCAATGATGTTAAAAAAATGATATCATTTTTATAAAATAAAATTCCTGAAGTTTCTAAGAATTAATTATTATATTTTCTCATAAAAAGAAATAATTTTTTTTATAAAATGTGTTTTTTAATAATAAAATGAATTTACTAAAAATTGAGTGTTAATTTACTAAGAATTTATAAATAAATTTATATTGAGTTGGACCTTAATATATCTTTCATAAATTATTTAATTGTATTCATACCTACCAGTTTAACATATAGTTTATAGTGGTCATAATTAAATAATAATATTTCATGATTTTTTAGGCCTAGCGTTGCATGTCGTATGTGCAATATAACATAATCTTATTTTTAAAATATATGGGTGTTAAAAAATTAAACTCATAAATTTGTTTAAAACCCACAAATAGATTCAAAAACTCTCAAAATGGGTAAATTATAAATTTGTGGCATGGTTTTATTCTAATAAAATAATAGAAAACATGTTAGGATTTAAAATTATCATTGAAATATTTTTAATTATTTTGGAATAAGAAATTTCAATTTTATATTTGTATACTTGTTAACTATTGTAACTACCCAAACTATTACAATTTAATTTTCCATTTTAATTTAATTAAATGTATTATTTTATAAAATGGATATAGAAAAGACATTCACTACCTTTTTTTTATTATATCTAATTGGATTTAAATGGCTGTTAAGTATCATTTCCATTGATAATATAGTTGTTGAACATTGGTCACAGGACTACTATAAATATAGGCTTTTAACAAATCCTTTTGACACAAAAAAAGAGGTTATGGCCTCAACCAGTATAATCATTCCCTATGAATCCCATTTATCATAACTATCAGGGTAGATAGCATTTCTGGGCATTTCTATAGACCATGCCCAAGACGAAATCCAACAACATAAGCCTGAGTGAAACCATTTATAAGAGAAATTCAAGCTCATCAAGATCACGTCCCAAACCATGTTTACAAAATATCCCCATGAAATCCCCACCATTTCACAAATTACCCTTAGGGAATATTATGGTGTAATAAAGGTATATGTATCAAGAACCTATCATTATAATTAAGTACATTATTTTTGTATAGAATAATGAATATACTTTCATTTTTTTATTTTTTTTAAACCACAAATAATATTTTTGGTTAGTATTAAAATTGAATTAAGAAAAATATTTTGATGAATTGATAAATAATATTTTAATAAAATATTATTCTTAAATTAATTTTATTAAATATAAATAATCATATAATTTTTATGAGGCCAAATGTAATTTTTTATTAAGGTTTAAAAACTGTTTTTGTGAAAACCCGTCAATTTCCAATAAATGTTGGTTGATAATTTAAAAGTGTAAATTGACATATTTAAAAAATTATTTGGATAAATTAATATTATTTTTGGAATCAAGATATAAAAATTATCCAATGGAAAATTTTTCATAATTTTCTAAGATAGTTGAATTTTTGGGTAAAAATTAAATACCATATAAATATATATTATGTTTCATGACATCATAATGGCCCAATAGTGATGTAATAAACTCTATAAAAGGTATATTAGGACAATTATAAGTTTTAACTTTAAAAATAATGTGATTTTAGATTTCTTTGACTTATTTTATAAATCCTTAGTGAATCCTCCAAAATGTATAATATATTTTATGATTTGAAGTTCATTTATTTAATAATGTGACTCACCTCCACATAATAAAGTAAAATATTTTAATATCTTCGGCCCATGGACTTATAAAATATTTTTTTTCTACTCCTTTTGGAAAAAAACATTCGCAAAAACCAAGGGAAGGTTTGTGGTTTTGAATATTTAATTATATAGATTCCAAAACCTAAGTTTATGAAATATTTAAGAATTCCACTATCATTTCCTATATAAAAAATCCCAATATCCCACATATCTTTACTAAAAATACTTGTATCACACCCTTACTATGTCATCCCTTATCTATAATCCTTCCAAGTCACTACAAGCTCTCAACAATCCCCTCTCCAAAATTTTGAAGTCACGCACTCAAGGGTTCCTTCTATTCTCATTTTTATCCATGTTTCCTTATATTGTTACGCCATTTTATTTTAAATTAAAAATTATGGGGTATGTTTTAGCACCTCTATCATACTTCCCTTATTATGTTCTAATGATGATATACCCATTTCTATCCCATTAATCTCTCCCACATACACCAGTTACCATGAGGAAATTTCATAAGATTTGTTTTATTTCTCCTCTTTCTTCAAGTATCTTTATTATGTTATGACTTATATTTACAAATTACTTATGTTGGGAAATGTATTTATATAACCCTATTACTGAAAATTTCATTTACATATTATTAAAGACCTATGTCTCTCTCATTAACCCTTCTTTATGAATTCTTATGTCACGTCGTTAGGCTACTAAAATTGAACTGTGAATCTATATTCCAAAACAATTATGTAGTAAATACTGTGATCATTCCTTTTAAAGGGTGTTAAATTTTATACACACATACCTTTTTATTGAGGAATTATATATATTTATTCCACACCTCTTGAACTTGGAATAAATTATGGTGATGAGTGAATTGATGCTTTGTGATCTGTGTGGCACACTTAAGAGTGAGAATTAAATGAAAGTGATGGGTGCACCTAGAATTATATAGTGCTCCAATGCATTGGGTAATGTTTAGTATCATGATTTGAAATGTTTTTATATGGGTTTACCTAATTCCTTTATAGGAATTTTTCCACTATGATGTCTTGGAAGTTTAGCCTTGACCAATGATGCAATGTTTTAAGTTGTTGCCACATTTCAATGTTATGATTATCATGTTATATCATGACTTTATGTTCATATTTATTTTGTTTGTTATTGATATGAATATTGTCTATCATGTGTATTATTCCTCATGTTATTCCATTTTTATTCTTTTACTGGGCTTTATAACTCACCCATTTCTTATGTATGCCCTCAGTTCATCCCATGAAATGTTAAGTATGAAAAAATGTTGTGGTCATGTAAAGGAAGTTTTCAATAATGATGTTGTATTTAATATTTTAAGTTGTTATATAATGTTCATAATTTTCCAATATACTATACTTATTGATCTTTTTAGTTGTGTTAAGAGTAATTTTATGTCATTAAATCATGTATGAATATAACAAAAAGAACAGGGTTTTTATAGTTGGTATCAGAGGGAGGTTTAGTTATTTTTGGTATTGGGATTATAAATCTCTAGTGAAATATGAAAGGATAAGAATAATTATAATAAAAGAATTCCTAAATCTTGGAGAGTATATATTAAGTGTTTTATTAATAAAATACATCCTTATATGGGTACAAACAAGTGGATGTGGCTCTGGAACAGATGTATCTAGGGGTAAAACCCAAAAACACTACATTGAGCTAGCCATGAATGGGAACTAGTGCACAAAAACAGGCCTTGTCGCACTCCTGTTTTGACACTCCTATGGGATATGCATTGATAAATTCATAATCTTAGTAGTTACCATTAATAAGGGAACAAAAAGGCCCATAAGAATACGTGTTAGTAAATAGATCGTGGATATAATTGATCAAAACCTAGAAATTCATAAGTTTAGGAAATAAATGTAATTTATAAGTTATCCCTTTAATGTAATTGGATTCCCATTTATGTGTTTAATAGTTTAACATACTTACCCCTGATTTCCCTTTTATTCTATCCAATGGCTAGTAATAGGAGGACTTTTTCTAACAAACGATGCGAAGATCAATGTAATGACTTCCATAATGAGATTCTCAATCTGCTGGGAGTGGGAATCAAAATCTTTGTCATGATACTCTCTCAGTTAAATCAATTTTTTAATAGAAACCTGGATCAAGAGGAAAGTCTACCCCCCCCCCCCCAAGAAATAACATGTCGCAATTGAGAGATTTATGAGACAAATGCCTCATACTTTTATTGGATCATTTGATCCCTCAATCATAGAACAATAGATAAACTCCATTGAGAAGATCTCATTCATACTTCAATGGTATGAATAGAGAAGGTTCTTCTGTTTTCTTATCAAATGGAGGGTGAATCTGATCAATGGAGGAAATTGATCAAAAATATGAAGCTTGATGAAGATATCTAGGTGATGAGATAAAAGGATTTTCGAAAAATGTTTTTCGATACATATTTTCCTCACACCCTCCGACTTAATATAGCAAGGGACATCCATTCTCTTAAGAAAAAAGGTGAAAATCCATCAAACTGTATAAGGAAAATTTCACAAGGATTGTATGATACACCTCCAAATTTTTTGTTACCCCTGAATGAAAGTTTCACTGCTTATTTGGTGGGATAAAACCTAGCCTATGGAAATCCTTGGTAATCTGTGACTTTGATTGCTAGGATGAAACTGTCTTATGTACCCTCAAAGTCCAAATGATGATCAGAAAATCTTAGGGGTATCATGAGGATAAGAAGTGAAAGGTGGAGTCAAATTCTGGTGGTCTGATAGAGAGATCTAATGGTGCCAAGAAATTTCAGCACCCCTCTTTCCAAAGGTGACGAAAGAAGCACCCTAAAAATTGCCTGAAGTGGATGATGAAATGTTTTATGTGTGGGAAGGAAGGGAACCTAGAGAGCGATTACTAACAAGAAAACCCTATTACTATGATAGGGTAAAGGAATACTCTGTTAAACCCTCAGAACATTGTTCAATACTACAACTACAAGGAACCAGGGAATTTCTCAAACCCATGAACTAAGAAAAAGGTTTTTTGAGGCAACCAAAAACCTATAAGGAAGAAAGGTAGAGATTTTTCCATTACTACTCTTGAGGTGAATCCTGATAATGAACCGGTGATAGGTATGCTATTTATTCATATAAGAATAGTGAACATTATTTATGATTCTGGTTCTACGCGTTATTTTATATACATAATTTTTAGTAGAACAATACAAACACCACCAAAAATCAAGGAAGTAGAGATGTCCATGAAAATGGAAAATGAGGAAATTATAGCATCCCATGTATATAACTCATCCCCTATAAAATTTTTTGGATTTTACTTCTTGTAAAACCTTATCATACTTCACTTGAGGGAATTTTATGCAATTATAGGCATGGTTAGGCATTCCCTATATAGATCCAACATAAATTGATGTGAGAGGTAAATCACTTTCCATAAAGAAAATAAACCCCTAATTCTATACAAGTGAAAGGAGGAGGATGAATCTTATTTAGCACCATCATCCTAAGAATGGACATTACTGCCATATGAGCATGTGTATCGTTTTTCATATGATCGATTATAAGGAAGGAATCATCCTCGAAGACAACCCTCTTGTGAGGGAATTAAATAATGTGTTTCCTAAGGAATTGTCTGGTCTTCCTCCTAGAAAAGATGGTGAATTATTGATTTATATTACACCTAGTGAATTGAAAATATCCAAGACTCCCTATAGAATGTATACTGAGGAACTTGAGGAGCTAAAGAAACAAATACAGGATAATCTAGATAAAGGGTTTATACGCCCAAGTGCTTCACCATGGGGTGCACCAGTCCTCTTCATTAAGATGAATAATGGGTTAATATGCCTTGGCATTGATTATAATGAGCTCAAAAAATCATGATAAAGAATATGTATACTTTTCCAAGAATTTATGACTTGTTTGATAAGCTAGGTGGAGAATAATAATTCTCCAAGGTTGATCTACGGTCATGATATTACCATTTAAGGGTTAAGGAGGATATCCCCAAGACTGATTTTCATTCAAGGTACCTGAATTATGAGTTCATAGTGATGCCATTCGGACTCACTAATGATCCATAAATCTTATGGAATTGATGAATAGAGTATTTATAGATACCTCGACATATTTTTGGTAATATTTATTGATGATATTCAAATATAATCTAAAATTAAGAAGGATCATGAGGATCATTTAAGTATTGTTCTAAAGAACTTGTGAAAGGAAAAGGTTCATGCCATGTTTGGAAAATGTGAGATCTTGTTAAAGGAAGTCTCTATATTATAGAATATCATCAAAAGAAATATTATATCTATAGAACCTTCAAAGACTAATGAAATTGAAAGATGGAAGAGGCCAAAATTTGTGATAGATACCCATAGTTTCCTTGGATTAGCTGGGTATTATCATCGATTTGTGAGAAATTTATCACAATTTTCAAACCCTCTAACCCAGATAAATCAAAAGGGATTCAAGTTTTTTTGGAATGATGAATGTGAAGAGAGCATCATGTATTTTGAAATAAGGCTTATCACTACACCTATGATCACACTACCCACAAGTGGAGAGATTTTCATGGTATTTAGTGATGCTTCAAAGAAGGGCATGGGATGTGTGTTGATTAAAAATGATAAATTCATTACCTATGCATTAAGGAAGGAGAAAGTTCAGGAGAAAAACTATCCAAAACAAGATCTAGAGTTGGATGTAGTGATCTTCGCTTTGAAAATTTAGAGACACTACCTATTTGGGGAGAAGGGTGAAATATATACAGATCACAAAATCCTCAAGTATATATCCACACATAAAGAGTTGAATATGCACCAATGAAGATGGTTAGAACCAATTAAATAATATGACTAATAAATTCACTACTATCCTAGGAAAGAAAATAAAGGTTAAGATACTCTAATTATAAAGGATCTATCAACTCTTTCATTGATAAGAATTGAAAAGGATCTGATATTCTTATACATGAAGAGGAAGGACATGGGAATCATAAAGGAAGGAACATCATATATCCTTTAACAAATTATTGCTCAACTATCTCTTATGTGGAGGTTAAAGGATGCTCAAATAGATGATCTAGTACATCATAAGAAAATGTAAACTATTAGAGAAGGGAAATCATCAGATTTAAATGTTAATGAAGAAGGTGTTGTAATATTTGGGTCAAGACTATGTGTACCATCAGATCAAGAATTAAAGAAGGAGTTGTTGGATGATGAACATACCTCAACCTTCTCTATCCACCCTGGAAGCACAAAGATGTATCAAGATCTCTGGTAATACTATTTTTGAGAAAATATGAAGAAGTAGATTGCAGAATATACATTAATATGTCTCGTATGTCAATAAGTGAAGGAGGAAAGGCAAAAATCTAAGGGGAAGATGAAACCATTACCCATACCTACAAGGAAATGGGAAAAATAACCATAGAATTTGTCATCAGTCTTCCTATGACATCTAGAGGAAACAATGATATCTATGTTGTGGTGGATCATCTAACAACGACTATACACTTCATTTCGATTCGAGAGGATTTCTCATTTGATCAACTTGCACGAATATACATCAGATAAGTGGTCAGGTTGGATGGTTTACCACTATATATTATATCCAATCAAGATCAAATATTAATCTCTATGTTCAAAAATATTCTCTAATATACAATGAATATTGAGTTAAATTTCAGCATAGCCAATCACCCTCAAACTGATAGCCAATCTGAGAGGACTATCCAGAAACTTGAGGACATGTTGAGAGAATTCTCAATGGAATTCAAAGTAGGATGGGATCAATATCTTCCTCTAGTTGAGTTATCTTGTAATAACAGTTTCCACTCAAGAATTTAAATATCTCCCTATGAATCCATTTATGGGAAGAAGTGTGGAAAACCTACATACTAGGATGAATTTGGGGAACGAAAACTTCTAGGTCTTGAAATGGTCAAGGAAATGGTGGAGAATGTTAAGACCATTCAACAACACATCAAGGCTACTTAGAGTAGAAAGAAAATAAATGTTTATAATCATTGACAAGACTTAAATTTTGTTTCTAGAGACATATTATTCCACTACATATCTCCATGGAAGATATTAATGATATTTGGGAAGAATTTAAAGCTTATTTCAACGTACATCGGCCGTTTTTAGATCCTTGATCTCATTGGAGTGGTGGCCTACCGAATAGAATTCCTAAATAACCTATCTTATGTAAATGATGTATTCCATGTATCCCTCTTCATACTGTACATACCAAACCCCTCTCATGTAATCAATCTAGAGGTGTTACCATTGGATAATTACCTCTCTTATGTGGGGAATCCAATGACGATCATAGATCGTAGAGACGAATTTCTAAAAAATAAGACAATGCGCCTTGTAAAAGTGTTGGGGAGAAACCAAAAGTTTGAAGATGTAGCGTGGGAACCAGTGGAGGTGATGAAAAAAAGTTACCCTCATCTATTTTAATGTGGGAAATGAAAATTTCTAGGGTGAAATTTCTTAAGGGGGAAGATTGTAATGACTCAAAATATTATAAGTGAAATTTCCCTTATGATTTAATTAAATTTCTTATTTTGTTAAATGTATATAGAAACAAAATGCACAACATTTGATTTATTATATCCAATTATATTTAAATGACTGTTAAGTATCATTTTTGTTGATAATATAGTCGTTGAATAGTGATCACATGACTAGTATAAATATAGGGTTTTAACAAATCGTTTCGACAAGGACAATGAGTTGATGAACTCAACTATTAGGATCATTCCGTATGAAGCCCATTTATCAGAGCTTCTAAGGGAGATATAATTTTTGGACTTTTACATAGAGCAATCCTAATTCAAGATCCAACAAAATAATCATGAGTGAAACCATTTACGAGAGAAGTTCAATGTCATCAATATCACGACCCAAATCATGTTCACCAAACAACCCCATGAAATCCCTACCATCACACACCTTACTCTTAGGAAATATGCTTGTGTAATAAAGGTATATGTATCAATACCCTAGAATTATTGTTATATACATTATTTTTATATTAAATAATGAATATACGTTCATTTTATTATTTTTCTAAAGCACAAATTGTATTTTTGGTTAACATTCTCATTGAATTTAAAAATATATTTTGATGAATTAATAAATAATATTTTAATAAAATATTGTTATTAAATTAATTTTACTAAATATATATGATCATATAATTTTAATGAGGCCAAATATAAATTTTATTAATGTTTAAAAAATGTTTTTATCAAAACCCGTTAATTTTAAATAAATGTCAGTATCTATTTTAAAAGTGTAAATTGAAAAATTTAGAAAATTATTTTGGTAAAATGAATATTATTTTTTTAATCATGATGTAAAAATTATCCTACTATGTATTTTTAATAATTTTCTGAGACAGTAAATTTTTTTGGTAAAAATTAAATACCATATAAATATATAGTGTATTTTACGACATCATAATGAACCAATAGTGATGTAATAAATACTCTAAAAGGGATATTCAGCCAAATATAAGTTTTACCTTAGAAATAATTTTATTTTCTTTTTTTTGTCTTATTTTATGAATCCTTAGTGAATCCTCCAAAATGTATAATATATTTTATGATTTTAAGCTCATTTCTTTAATAATGTGACTCACCTCCAAATAAGAAAGTATAATATTTTAATATCTTAGGCCCATGGCCTTATAAAATAATTTTTTATACTTATATTTGGAAAAAACCATGGGCAAAAACCATGGAAATGTTTTTAGTTTTGAATATTTAATTATATAGATTCCAAAACCTAAGTTAGTGAAATATTAAAACATTCCCTTCTCATTTCCTATATAAACCCACCCAAGCTCCAACTTATCTTCACTAAAAATACTTGGAGAACTTTTTTACTATATACTAACCTCTATAGAATCCTCACAAGCCACTCCATGATCTCATTAATCCCCTCTTAAAGATTTTTAAGTCACACACTCAAGTAAGGGTTCAATTCTATTCTCATTTTTATCCAAGTTTCCTTATATTGTTACACCATTTTATTTTCATTTATAAAATGATGGGGTATGTTTTCTAACCTCCCACATACATCCATTATTATGTTTTAATGATTATATATCCCTTTATCTATCATCAATACCTCCCACATACACCTATTACCATGCCAAAATCTTATAATAGTTATTTCATTTCTCCACTTTCTTCAAGTTTCATTATTATGTTATGCCTTATATTTATAAATTACTTATATTGAGACATTTATTTATATGAAAATATTACTATAAATTTAATGTATATATTTTTAGATACCACTTTCACTCTCATCAACCCTTTTTATGAATTTTTATGTCACTATGTTAGGCTGTCAAAATAGAACCTTGAATCTCCACTCCAAAAAAATTGTATAGTGAATATTGTACCCATTACATATCAAGGGTGTTCACTTTTATAAACATATACCTTTTTATTGATGAATTACATGTATTTATTCAATACCCCTTGATCTTGTAATAAATTATGATGATGAATCCATGCTTTATGATCTATGTGGCACAATTAAGCATGAGAATGAAATAAAAGTGATGAGTGCTCCCAAAATTATATAGAACTCCAATTCATTTGGTAATGTTTAGTATCATTATACGACATGTTGGGATAGGGTTTTACCTGATTAATTTATAGGAATGATTCCACTATTATGTCTTGGAATTTGATCCTTGACTTATGATGCAATGATTTATGTTGTTACCACATTTCCATGTTATGATTAGCATGTTATATCATGCCTTTGTGTTCAGGTTTATTTTATGATCCATTGATATTCCTATTTTCTAACATGTGTTTTATTCCTCATTATGTTCCATTTTTATTCCATTACTATTCTTTATAGATCACCCATTTCTTATGTATGTCCTCAAGTTATCCCACATAATGTTAGGTACAAAGGAATGTTGTGGTCATGTAAAGGATGTTTACAATAATGATGTTATATGTCAAGTTTTAAGTTTTTATGTAATTTTCCTAATTTCCCAAGAGAGTAGAATTATCGATATTTCAGGTTGTATTAATTATAATTTTATGTCATTAAATAATGTATGAATGTAACAAAAATAATAGGGTTCCTATAACTATTCTATGTGAAAGTTTACAGAAATAGTTAACCATGAAATATAGAATAAATGTTTCACATAATAGTTAAATTTTATAGTAGAATGATTGTAATTGTTATAATATATATGGTCACATAATTAAATAATTAACCATTAAAATAAAAAATAAATTTGAAACAATATCAAAAATTCACCCCACTGGTTGGTTTATAGCGCATTTTCAAACAAAACTATACCCAGGGTAAAGAAATCTTGAGATTTTCTTAACTTCAATTACAAAATCCCCCATTCTCCTATGATTCTCATCATTTGGAATAACTTTATCTTGGGTATTAAACTGAATCCTCAAAGTCATAAATCCATATTTTTCAATGATACTCCTATGTAAGTGAGGGGTACCATGTGTGACAGGTTATAAAAAATATACCATGGATATGTTGAGCCTGTAATATAAAAGAAGGTACGATACATAAATCATAAATTTTTTTTATAATATTAATTACAAAAAATTATAATCAATTCCATAGTTAAAATTTTAAATAAAAAAAATAAAAAAATAAAAAAATAGATAATCTCATGATCATTCACCATGAAATGATAATTAAAAAAAATAAACTATTAAAATTAACTTAGTAGTTTAGTTTAATTATTAAAATTAAAAAATTAATTATAATAAATATTTTATTGATTTTATGTTCCATGATATTTAATTTTTATACTCTTTGTATTATTTTAATACACACACACACATTAATGTCGACAGGGTTTGGGATGATGGTTTTAACTCAGAGGAATTATAGGAGGTCTCAAGTTTGAGAGTTCCTGGAGGCTTTTTTAGCATAATTTAATCCCCCATTAATAAGATAGAATACCTACCAACCATAGTGAAAACCTTTAGTCGGGACCATGAAATATGGGTACAAAATAGCCTCATACATTTGGGATATTATTTTTCAATGAAAATATGATGGATTTTCGTCTAATCTGTGAAGAGATCCAATGAGTTACAGATGTATAAGGTTATAATGGAATTATTTTAAGAAACATATAGTTTTTAAAACTAAATATAAGGTGGTTGTTGAAGGGTTTTGGGGTACACCACTATACCCAATTTTTATTAAATAAAAATACAAAACCCTTGCATAAGATTTACAAAGGAAGAAATCAATAAAATTATATGAAAATTATAAAAAAATCATACTTCATTGACCATTATGAATCCTTTCTATTAATGCATTTGATCAGAGTATATTGGTTTCAACTGATACGAATCTTACTCTAAAGGTATCTAGAAACTATTGGAATCACTGAACACTTTATTATGCCCCCGTCTCCTTCCAAGGTGTGTTAGTACGACCTCATCAAAGTTAAGTGATGAGAACTATATGAGAGAAATATTTAGGTTTGAGAGTAATCACTAATGTACACAAATGAATTATATGAACTAAATTATATAGGAATCCTTAATTTAATATAGTATTTTGTTAGAGTTTTAACATTTTTTACATTATGAAATGGCAAAATTTTATCTTACTTCCATTCCAACTCATTATAAATTCAGCATCATTGATTAAATAAAATTTTAAAACCCATTTTAACATTTACTGAATAAAAACATCATCAAATGATGCTTCACTTGTAGAATTAATCATTTTCATCATTATAGAATAGTTGACCAAATTATATCACATATCATTCAACTTAAGAACTAAAACATAATATCAAGAACCATGAGAAAATAAGAACAAGTGCATGGTGACTCTCACTATATCATGGTTTATGTTTTAGTATATATTTTAAAAAATATCTAATTTTTTCTAATACCTCACAAACTTTATTAAAAACCTTATACAACTTTTTTAATCCATATAAACTTATTTGAACATTATTATCATATAAACCCTCTAAAATTTTGGATAAAAACATTGTACCAAAATTTATTTATATTCCAAATCTTATAACATAACCCTATAATCCTTTATAAAATTTAAAATACATATGAATTCATGATCTATAATTTTAACTAAAAAGAAACCTATAAAAAATTTATTATTACTCAAGATACAAAGGGGACTAGTATTATCTTGATCAAACAAACTCATATCTCCAAATGAACATTTTTTATAAAAGATGTGTCTTTATAGATAATAATAATACTTATATAATCTGATTTTCTAAGAAATTGAGTAGCCACTAAACATGGAATATTTCAATATAGTATAATCCACCTCATATGTTCATGGTTATTCAAAATATATTGACTATATTGAATAAATACATAACATTTCATTTAACTAAATTATTAATCACATCATAAGTTACTCAATTAAGCATGAATAGTCATTTACTCAGTCTAATTTTATCAAGGGACTAGATATTTTAATTTTCATTCAAGATGAAAAATCTTTTCATGGTTAAACTCAACTAATGACATGATCATCAATATATCCAACCACCCTCTAATTATCCTAGCCTCAAGTATTCACCAAAAATATATCAATGTATGAAGTTTCACGTGATAAGTATCTTATCGATCATGGGTAATAGAGATTCATATCAAGAATACACCCCTAAGTATATAAATGAGTTCAAGTCATTCCATGTCGTATACATTAGTGGGTAGGTATAGATAATTAGTCACAAATTATTATCTTGTGAGTTTACTCTATATAATATATATGATTTCATTCACTCAAATCTTAAAAATTTCATCACAAAATATAATACTTTATGATGATATTTAGTTAGGGATAACTAAAAGATGTTAATTGATGGGTTTTATTATTCTATTTTCATGTTAAACACATAGAATGCATGAATAAATAATAAATGGATATTGACTTCATTATAAAATATTGATACATTTATATTTCAATAATGAATACATATATTCTCTCATGTATTCAATACACAAATAAATTACATTTCCATTAAACTCCTATTATGTTAATAAAATTTTCAATGGATCCACTATTATCCTTTGTATCTACCCAATAGATCTTTACATCACCCCTCTCAATGATTTTTCAAATGAGATATAATTCTCAAAGGATGTGTGTGTTCTATTCGTAAGTACAAAGTTCCTAGGAATTAGCAATATATGAATTATTATCACATTAAATATAAATTTCTCTCAATGTTTTATAAAGCACCCCAAGTTCAATAATGAACTTCTTGAACCAAATAGTTTTCCTTACAGTATCTGATTTAGTGATGTACTTTATCTCTGTCATCAACTCATACATAGTATATTTTTTAAAAACATTCCAATAGATACGTCCTCATTTAAGTAAAAACATGAAACCTAATTGATATATAATAACATCATTTATTGTATGGAAACTATCATGCATGTAACTCTTTACAATGATCTCTTACTCGCCTCCAAAGACTAATAATATATCATAAATTCTTCTTAGGTACTTAAGAATATTTTTCATAATAATCCAGTGAATCTCAGTAGTATTGGATTGGTATCTTTTAGTTATGATTAAGGAATATGGTAAAGTAATAAAATTTTTCAACATGGAATACATTATAGATTTTATGGTTGATTCATAAATAATATTTTCCATTTTTATCCTTTATAACTCTTTACAAGGACATTGATTATTCATAAGACTCGTGTCATGAAACGTCAGTAAAGAAACCTTATTGGATCTTTATTAATTTATCAATATATATTTTTTAACTCAGTCTGATCATCATTATTATAGATTTTCATAGCTAGCATATAGATTTTTTCACCTATTTTTTCATCAAAAATCACATTCCTAACCATACCTTTAAAGAGCTTAATGTTGGGATATCACTTCTAAAGAGTAGTATATCATCCACATATAATACTATAAATACCATAACATTCCCACTAACCTACTTTAATACACAATAATCATCCATATTCTTTGATGAAAAAAATACCTTTGATGGTTTAATTAGATTGTGTTTGTTTACAATTTCACGTGGAGTCTTTTTGGATAGGTATAAAGAAAGAAAGCTTAGAAACAATAGAAGAGAAATATATCTAGAAGATATGAACCATAATAAAAAATATGAGGTTGTTCCATGGGATTTGTATGGGTAGAGAACTCTCTATGCTAGATTGAGGGTTTCTAAGCCAGAACATGACAACATATCATAGAATTAATTGGAAGTAAATGTAAATGAGAAAAATATGGACATTATTGAATCCAAGTCCATCTAAGAAGATAAATTTCATGGAGTCATTAGGCCAAGATCAATAACATACATAATCAAGGAAAGGGAATGATCTAGGTGATCAAGTGGAAATACCACTTTCATGGAATCACCATGGTAAAAATCATCGTGCATAGTGACAAAGTGACCATTCTAGGATTGTTTGGACCTAAGGGATTTGAATATTGGGTAAAGGAACATATTTTATTATATTTTAGTAGTAATTAGTATAAAATTATAGTGTGGTAAAATAGTATATAGATACCATATGGTAAGACTGGAGACCATGTTATAGAATGAAAAATATGAAATTTAGGAGGAATATATGCAACACTCATTATAGAAAAAAGGAATATTCCACAAGATTGATCAACTGAATTTTAGTTTCATTGTAATTTGGGGATTTTTTTTCATATAGTGAATGTAATATAGTAGAGATGATGTGGATGAAGACTTCCACACCAAATAAAAGTTATTTGTTATGGATGTTTCATTTCTAGTAGTGTGTGTGATTTAGTATTTTCAATGTATATATCATTATACACTATAAATGTTTCTCACAAGCCACAACGTATATCCATAGTCTAGTATGTATCATCTAATGTTCTATATGACTCATCAAAAATCCTTGATGTATCATCTAAACTTCCAATGACTTATCCAATGTATGAGTCTATAAGAGATCACATCCTAGAATAAATTTCCATGATTTATCTAGATCGGTTATCAAATGATATTGAATAAAACTTGTTGAGATGTGAAAGAGTTAATATTAAATTATTTGTGATATAATTTTTCATCTAGATAACTATATGATACCATACTGCTATTGAGTTTTTTAGACTGCAAGATCCTTCAATGTTCTCAAACTATTCCACACAGGAGAGAGTTATGCCATAGTGAAGCCATAGAGAAGTATGAGCATGTCGTAAAATTAGTGACTATGTCATGATCAATAAGTTTCATGAAAACTAATAGTCTTAGTTTTAATTTTAAAGTGAAGTAATGGATTGAGATTTAATAGATTTAATTTATTAAAAAGGATTTTAATCACCACATTAAATTATAGTTGACGCTTAAATAGATCTTAGTATAAGGTAAAGGGAATAATTGATCCTAGAACTTAGATAAAATTGTTTGGTTGAATTATTTATCAACTGCACATAATAGTTCTAGTAAGGAGGATAAGAATGTATATGTGCATTGAGGAAGATAGGTGTGTCACAGAGATAATAGAATAGTTGTATATTCTGTTCATCCAAGAACTAAAATGAGAGATATTTTGGATTAGATAGTGTAATTTTAAAGGTGAATATGAAGGTTTTTTTAGTGGATATTATTACTGGAAATTCATATTTATCTGAAAAATTGATAAACCATTTAGGGTGTAATTTATCATAATAAATTTTTGGAGAATAATAACATAATGAAAGTATTAGTTGGTACCAATATGTGGATAAGGGTAGTGATCTTTTCAATATGTTTATAGATGGTGTATCTAGAGGGTCAGTGTGACCACTCTATTTTGTAATCATATATCAAGCAGTGCACTTTGTTTCATTGGTGCATAAGCACATTTCCATTCATGATCCTTGGATAATCTTATTTGGGTGAACCAATTAAAATTGTCAGTGTTCCCTTATTTCATTATTCACTAAAAAGTGATAGTTATAAAGAGAATGATGAACATGTCGTAAAAGCAGACACTATGTAATGATCAATAAGATTCATGAAACCTAACAGTCTCAGTTGAAATTTTAAATTGAAGTAATGGATTGACATTTAATAGGTTAAGGATTTCAATCACCACATTAAATTATAGTGGGAACCTGGATATATCTTAGTATAAGGTAAAGAGAAGATTTGATCCTAGAATTTGGATAAAATTGGTTTGTTGGATTATTTTTTAATTACACACTATTTTTATATTAAAGTGGAGAAGAAAGTATATGTTCATTGAGGAAGATCGTTGTATCAAAAAGAGAATAGAATATTTTTATATTCTGTTCATCCAAGAACTAAACTGAGAGATATTCTGGCTTAGACAGTGGACGTATGAAGGTGAATATGAAGCTTTTTTTAGTGGATATTATTACTGAAACTTCATATTTCTCTAAAAATTGATACACCATTTCTGGTGTAATTTATCATAATAAATTTTTGAATAATAATAGCATCATGTAAGTATTAGTGGGTACCAATATGTAGAGAAGGGTAGTGATCTTTTCAATATGTTTGTTGATGGTGTATCTAGAGTTTCAGTGTGACCACTCTATTTTGTAATCATATATAAACCAGTTCACTTTGTTTCGTGGGTGCATAAGCACATTTCCATTCATGATACTTGGATAATCTTATTTTGGTTAACCAATTAAAATTTTTAGTGTTCCTTTATTTCATTATTCACTCAAAAGTGATATCCATAGAGAGAAGATTATTCCTTATAAGATAGAACTAGTTTATGATCAAGGATAAAGTTTGAAACTATGATACACCGATTCACCCCTCCCCTTCCTAGGGAATATTCCATGATTAAGGAGTAATAATTTTTATTAGAGAAAATGTTTAGGGTGAAGTGTTTTCTCTCTCCGAATCATGTCAACCATAAATACATCCCTATTTTAAAGGGAAATAATTTCTAATTATGGAAGAGTTGGATATAGAATTACTTTAGATCATTAGGAATGGTTGTTTATATGGAATATATGAATGGTATCTCATAAAGAATAGAGAGTGTATATTTATCTAAGAAATTTCATAATGAATTATAAATTGGTACTAAGAAATTTAATTACCTAGTGGGAGCTATGAATAACAACATATATATGAAGGTGATGTCATGAAATACTTATCATTTTGTGTGGTAGAATATTTTGAACATATAGAAATGTGATTAAATAGTTAAAGAAGAAAAGATACATGTTCTATGGAATAACTATAAAGATCTAAGAATGATCCTGAATGAAATAGTTGATGTTTTTTTTATCGACTCAACATATCGGTGGAAGACATGAATAGTCTTGGAGAAAATATTGATGATTTCAGAATCACTAATTGAATTATAATAATACATTCACCAAGGTTTAATGATAAGGTTTCAATGATCAAAGATTAGGTTCCTAAATAAGTAACTTTGGAAAAACTATATAGCACTCTTTTCAAATATGAAATGAGGAATGAAATAGTGAATCTAGATTAAAGGAGATCTCATAGAAGTTATCCTTCAATTTAATGAATAAAATTTATGTAAAATATGATCCATACAAAGAAGAGGTTGATAAGGTAATGACCTTCCTTTCCTCTAACCTTAATAGGAGAAAATAAAAATTCAAAGGAAACCTTCCACTTTCTTGCTTCCGATGAAGTAAAGTAAGGAACCTTGCAACCTAGTGTAATAAGAAATTTCAAGATGATAATGAAGAATAACTTGTGAATAAATCTTTAAAAGGTGAAAAAAGAAGAAGATAACTATAGTGAAATATATTTAGTAGGAAAAACATATTATCTCATGAATGTGAGAACTCAGATGAGTCCAACATGGGGGATGTTCAGGACTATAAAGACCTCAGTGAAGAAGTTATTGTGGTTATTATATAAAAACAATGAGATAAACATAGTGATTAATAAGGTGCATAAATAGAAATTATATTTGATATTAAAGAAAAAATTGAGCTATCCTTTAAATAATTTAATATATGGAGGGCTAAAACAAACAAGGATAATGAATTTGTTCATGAATGAAAGATCTATATGAAGAAACAGGAAGAATAGAAGTCTGAGTCGAAAGTGGAGATTGAAAAACTCAAATATGATATTTCTATAAACTTGGAAAAAGATATTGATCTTAACAAGAAAGTTGAATAAAATTCCTAAATCATTGAAAGAATGACAAAATCCATAAACGAAGGAGTTAAATGAATTAAATAACTCAAAGTAGAAGTCGTGTTTTGGTGAAAAGGGTTTGAGGATCAAGAAAGAATTATTACACTCTGTATGGAATAAAGTATCTTAAGACCCCAGTCCTAATACATGCTAAAAAGTCTTTAGGGAGTATAATAATGAATTTTTGATATCCCACAAGTTAATCACATCAATAATAAAGTAAAAATTATTTTGAATCATGATCACAGGAAAAAGATATCCATGATTGATGATAAACCACAATAATAAACACCCAAAATGAAGGTGGAATTATAAGGTTCTCAAAAGACTACTGCCCAAGTTGAAAATGGTGAAAAGAGATTCTAAGAATTAGGTGTTATTATTATAGAAATTTGGTACATAATCAATATGCTTGTTTTATTTCAAAGTTTTTCTAGAGAAACCACACACAAAATAGGCATTCAGTTTTTCAATATTCTAGGGTGATTTTAACAATTATTTATTTTGGTGTGAAGGATTTGGGTACAGGGTATCTAATTGTTCCTTAAGGGTTCAAAAAAAGGTGAAAATGCGACCCATAAATTTAGAATAAAAAAAGAATATGTTCTTTTCATTAATAAAGTAAAATCCTAAAAAAAGTTTGTTAGTTTTTTCAGATGAATATAAAGTTGTTGAACTGGTGGAGCATCAAATTTATCAAAAATTAAGTAAAGTTCCTTGGTAGTAATGGGTAATTAAAAGTAATACAGGGAAGGATAAAATTGTTGAAATTGAATTCCAGGCAATATATAGGTATAGAATGTGAAATCTATATATTAGGTGTACTTATCATATGACTGCTAATGAAAACCTTATCACATATATCAAATATGATAAATATGGAGTTTTTCATTTTGTTAGAGATGAGGGACTCAGAAAATTTGGCTTTAGGAAATCTACAGTTAGTGGAAAATAATTGAGATGGATGGATGTTTTATTAGTTGAATTCCTTACTAAAAATTTACTAAATGTAATCAAATTTTATGATTCGGGGCATGTAGTGAAAATCAAAAAGATTTAATGCAACATAAAGGGTAGAGATAGTTTGGTTGTTTTGGAAGGTAGATGAATAAAAATGAATCTGTACGTTATTGGTAATGAAAGTTAATGTATACAGTGAAAAGAAAATAAAAACTAGTAATGGAACAAGTAACATATCCATTTGAGCCAAAATTCATTGTAGAATTTGTGGGATGATGATGATGCTCATGAACTCCCCATTATCTCATGTGATAACACTCACACGTGTGGTTCTTTTCAAAATGGGCAGATTATGTGAAAGACCTAAAAATTGAATAAAGTTATATCATTAAGGTTTCTTGAGCTAGTTCATGTTGATGTGTGTGGGAAATGAAACTCTAATACTTATATGAAAATAATCATGTTTTTGTAATTATTTAAAATTAAATAAAGATTTATTAGATTATGATTATCGCACACAAATACAAGGTATTTAAGTGAATCACTAAATATCATAGGTAACATAAAATGATTCTTTATGTAAAATATTATAAACTCTACACTGATAATGGCACATAGTTTACCAATAATCAAGTGGAGGAGTATCTCAAGAAACATTAGATTCAATATTATGTTTCAGTGGTGAGGACGCCTCAACAAAATGGAATCATTGAGAGGAATAATATCATCGTCAATAACATGGATTAGCCTATGCTTATTTAGAATAACCTATTAAATATATATTAAAAGGAATTTATGCTCACCTCATTGTAAATCTCCAAAAGGATTTTTTTATCTCTAATTGAGGATATAACCCTCTATGAAATGCGGTATAGAAATAATCCCACACTCAAATACTTTTTAGTGTTTACAAGTACATTTTTCTTTTCTGAATAAATAGAAGCATATAAAGTATTATTATCAAGATTATAAACATATTTTATTTTATATTCATCAAAAATCAATCCATTCATGTTTGATAAAAAGAGACTTGGAAACCTTATTAAAGTATAAGATGTTATAGTTGTAGAAAATGAGTAGTTTTTAAAACCAAGTGAGTCTATTTCAAAACCTGGGGAGAATAATTTACACACACAAAACATTATTGTTTTTAAATAAGAAATTGACGAAAAAGTGCATAGATCAGGAAGGTTTCAAGGGTCTACACAAGACTTGTATGAAGACTCTAAAATTGATTAAAATGTGGAAGCTACAATAGCTTCTCATTAGAGAGAAAAAATTAGTGAAAATAACATTATTGGGGATTGGAAAACCCCAGTTTCAACTAGAATAATGAAAAATCAGTATAAATCCTCCTATTTATCATAGGTAGAACCCAAAACCTTTGAAGAGGATGTTATGGATGGTCATTTGTTTAATTCTACAAATATTGATCTTGATAAAATTCAAATGAACATGACATGGGAAATTTTTCCAAGACCAAGAAACAAAAATGTTATTAGAACAAAATTGGTTTTCTAAAATAAACTCAATGGACATAGAAAACTGACAAGGAATAAGGCATGACTAGTGTATAAATACTATTTGTAAATTAATGGAATCGATCAAAATAAAGTGTTTTATATTATGAGAAGGCTTGATAAAATTACATTATTTATTATTAAGGTTGTAAAAAGGGGATTAAAATTTTATCAAATAGATGTCAAATAATAATTAATGAATGAAGACCTTTAAGAGGAAGTTTATAATGAACAATTAAAGGGGTTTCTCATTAAAAAACTTATAAACAAGGTGTTTCATCTAAATTATGATTTTTTATGGATTAAAATAAGAACCAATTACATGGTACAATTTACTATATTGGTACTTAAAGAGGACTAGATTTAAAAAAGGAGGGGTTGATCAAAAAAAATTCATCAACAAGTAAAAATAGCAATGGATTTTGATTCTTATATATATGGATGATGTTATTTTTTTATGCTTAGATGATGAAAAATGCAAGAAGTTTTTAGAATGCATGAGCTATGAATTTGATATGTCATTGATTGGTGAATTTTAATTTTTCTATTAGCATGTAGGTGATCCAAATAAAGGATGAAACATAGTTTATAAAATAAAATATGGAAATGAGGTGATTAAAGGATTTCAAATGGATGAATTAAATTTTATGAAAACTATGGAGATGGACCAGATGAAACATTAAAAGTATGAGGATGGAAAAAAGATTGATATGAATATTTATAGATGAATTATTAGTAGTTTTGTGTACTTTAAAACAACGAGACTAGACATTGTATTTTCTACATTTCAATTTTTCTATTATAGAGTTGTTCTAAATAAAGTCATATGATTGTTTTGAGAAGAGTTTTTCGACATATCAAGCATATGGTGACTTTGGGATATTTTATTATAAAAAATAATAATAGAAACTTATGGGGTTTACTTATGCATATTTGGTTGATTCGGTGGATGATTGAAAATATACTTTATGTGGTTTTTTCTATCTTACAAGTTCTTATATCTCTTGGTTAAGTTAGAAGTAATATTTTATCTCTTTAAGTGATGTGGAGGAAAAATATGTTATAGAAACTCATGATTATTCCCAATTTATATGGATATGATAACAACTTGAATAAATTGGTTTATAAATGGAATATCTTATTTCAGTCAACTATGAAAACTTAAGTGACATAAATCTTAGTAAAAATCGCATTCATTATTATAGGGACCAATGCATTGAAATTAAATATCATTACCTGAAAGAAAAGGTGGAGTAAAAAGTTATGAAGTTAGAGTATTTTTCCACTAAAGCTCAAGTATATTATATCATAACCAAGCCATTACCCAATATGGATTTAAAATGGCATCTGTTGTCTCTTATATTCTAATGTGACAAGTTAAAGAAAGGACCCCCAATACCCCATGGAAATTTCTTTTATTACAAGGTATGGTTTCTCTCATGAATTAAATGATTGGTTTTATAAACCTTATTTTTTGAACATCCATAAAAGTAATATTTGGTTTCATAAAAAAATGGGGGAAATATGCTATTTATATTTTTACAAGGGGTGAATACAGAGGTATATGGAAAGTGGATTGTGTTTAAAAGCATAATTTGGGGGTAGAAGTTGTAGAAATTAAGGATGTGGTGTATGGTCTTCATTCTTGTTTTCATGGGGATATTCTCACCCAAAACTTAATTCACAAACCAATACATGTCACATAGTATTATAGTTAGTGATTGGGGAATCATTAATAAAATCTATGAAGGACTGGATCATAAATATTTAGAAAGTTTTGATCTAAATTTTTTTACATGTAATGAAATAATGAATTTATGTTTTTAATTTTAAACAAACCCAAAGGGTTATATTGTGGAAAAAAATACCATTTGTGTTTTACTTGTATTTTTTCTAAAAATATATAATATAGGGTGTTTGGAAATGTATGAACAAGGATAAAAAGGTTCAAAGATGTTGTAGAGAAATTTCACTTCTAAGGATTCATTATAGGTTGTGTTTGGGTAAAGTATTTTGTCTACCAGATTGAGTTTTCCCATGCTACAATACCAATACATCACACCACAGTATTAACAAGAATAAAAATTTAAAATAAAAAAAATATAACCAAACCTAAATCTAGGGTCATTCAAGTATCCAGTCACTATGGAGGCAGTTATCCAAGCTCAAATACAACATTGGTTAAGGTAGTGGGAATTTTTAGGTGACAATGTGGAAAGACCATAGTTCAGGGTGACAGTGTGGAGAAAACCACCATGTGGTGTGGCATGGTAACCTGTGGGTATTGGTAAATCTGTAAGGGATTGAATGGTGGGTAATGGGACATTTTTTCTTATATTGCACAAAAATTTTAGGGTAAAGATAAATGTGGGGAAAACCCTATATGAACCACACCATAAGAACAATGATCACACCATATATTTAAAAAGATTAGATTCATGTGGAATGTATGTGGAAATTTCCAAATCATAAGGGACCATGCCATAGGGGTCATCAGCCTAATTCTAACATCATTGTATTTTGAGGGTACCTAATCCATATATAGAATATTTCACCATTGAGATGTTACATATGGAGACTTCCACACACTAAAATATCTTGATTAAGAGATGCTGGATTTCTATAACTATTTATGATTTGATATTTTCTGATTATATAATATTTTTCACCATGAAGGTTTGACAAACGCCACAACCTACATCTATATTTGAGGCTAACTCATCCAAAGTTCCTGATGTCCCATCCTGAGTTGTTGATGATTCATCTTAACATATATGGACTCATCTAGAGTGGTAGTCTATTGGATATTTAACCGAAAAGGAATTTTCCAACCCGCATTTAGATTTTTTATTGAATAAGATTGAATAAATAATATCAAGGTCATGGGAGAGTTAAGAGTAAGATATTTTGGAGATAATTATATATCTGGTCAAATATAGGAGGCCATACTAAAATTATTTATTCTATATTGAAATATCATTTGGTATACTCAAACTATTCCAAAAATGATGGATTTATTTCATAGTGAATCCATAGAGAATGATGATCATTCCATAAAAGAAGAGACCATGCCTTGGTCCATCCATTTCAACACAACTAGAAGACTTAGCTATATTTTTAAAAGGAATTTATGGATAAGTATTTAAGGGATTATATTCATTTCAAAATTATTTCAAAAACCAAATTAAATTTTGGTTGACACTTATTTTGATCTTTATAAAAGGTAAAGAGAAAATTTTATCCCAATCGTTAGATTAAATATTTTGTTGAATTCTCTATTAACTTCACTCATAAATTATTGGAAATAGGAGGAGATAAAATCTATGTATTGAGGAACATAGGGGTATCTCATAAATAATATAAGATTTGTATATTCATTTCATCCCAGAACTAAAAGGAGTGATATCCAAGCTCCCATACTGGAAGTTTAAAGGTGATGATGAATGATTTTTTAGAGATTGTTCTTACCGGATATTTTTCATTCTATATAGAAGTGATACACCATTTAAAGTGGAATAACTCATCATAAATATATGTATAGGAAGAACATAAAAAAAGTAGTAGTGAGATACTATTCAGGTATAAGATCTTTCATCTATTCAAAGTGTTTTTGGATAGTGAGTTTAGAGGTTCAGGGTGACCACTTTATTTTGTAATCATATATCAAGAATGTTTTTTAGTGTATCAAGTTCATAGGCACATTTCCATCCATTATATTTGTATTATCCTTTTTTGATGTACCAAGTATAATTTATTATGTTCCTTTACTACTTTATTCCTTCAAAATTGATAGTGAAGGAGATATGGGTGTTTCTCATAAGAGAGAAAAATATTGCGATCAAAGATGAAGTCTAATGCTATTATGCCCATATTTACCACCTAGGGTATATTCCTTAATTAGATAATAACATTTTTATTGAATTCAAACTCTTTGATTAAATCATAAAATTAGAATTTTTGGCTCTAAGAAGTTACAATAATCAACAAATGGACTGTTGAAACTTTTAAGCCTTATCAAAATCATTTAACAGTTAAAAAAATTTGGTTTGTATCATATATATACAACCTAAAATAAATTACCATTAATAAAATCATATTTTACATCTATTTGATAAATATCATAATCATAGTCAGATACTATGGAATGTAATGTCCAAATTTATCATTGTAATTAGTGAAAAGGTCTTTGCATAGTAAATACCAATAATTTTATTATACACTTTTTATACCAAATGAGATTTATAGGTAGACACTCTACCATCCATGTAAATTATCTTATGGAAACCCAACTTACACCCTATATGTATTACCCCTTATTGTGAATCTTACAAGTTCTGGACTTGGTCAGTTTACATGGATCACATCTCAAGTCTCATGGACTCTAACCATTTCTTAGAATCAGAAATCCTAATAAAATCCATGAACATTATAACATCATCATTATCTATAAGAAACTTTATCTATCGGGTTTCTAATGAATCATAACTTTCATTTAAAGGTTATTTTGTAACCTAAGAATGTTCTATTTCTATAACCATTTATGGAACTGACTCATATTATATCTAAGGAACCATTTCATTTTATTGGTTTTGAACATTGAAAAGTTCAATTTTTCTTCGACTCACACCTCCATTTATATGTTCCTCCAAAATTAATATACCAAATTGGGTTATAAAAATTTTGTTTTCGGTATTATTATAGAAATTATATCAAAAATTTTCCTTGGGATAACAAATACAAATGCATTTATTTAATTTAGGGTCATGTTTATCAGTATCCAAACATCATACATAAATTTACAACCCCAAATACTCAAAAAAGACAAATCAAGAAACCACCCAATATATATCATATATATTTATTAATGAAATCCATAGATGGAATGTTATTTTGTATACAAGATGATTCTTACATAGAATATCCTTATTATGATATTTGATGTTCACACTAACTTGTTATCTATAAAATGATGTCCAAAAAGGTATGATTCCTTCCTTAAAATACACCATTCCATTATGGTATTCTAGAAGGAGTAACTTTTGAAATAATTCCACAATATCTCATACAATACACAAATTCTTGGATTTAGTATTAACCAACATATTATAATTGAAGAATCCTAATAATTTTCCTTAGTTGATTTAGTACATTATTTCTATAGTATTTAAATGGTTTAAAGTTTTCAGACATTTTTTACATAATAAAAAAATAACCATATAAACTAAAGTCATCAATAAAGTTTACAATGTTATAACCCATCGCCATTAAAAAAACCTCTCAGTCCAGTAGTTAAAAACAAGTGTGACCCTCCAAGCCTCCCTCTAATAGGTCATGGTTCAATGAGTTGTACCATGGGTATAAAATACACACATGGGTAGAATTATCCTTATAAATTCCAAAAACATAATAATATAATAACCAATAAACTATATATAATAATAATTAAACTAATCTCATAATGCATGAAATGAAATACATAAAAAATTCCTCAAATATAAATACCCAAATTTATAATCTTTTGGTAGTTAGCTAACACCACTAGCCAACTCCATGTCATGAGCTAGTAATTTACATCAAAATCACCAAATCCCTCTTAAAATATTCAAAAAACAATATATATATATATATGGGTGATAATACATGTATAATTATTAAAATTCACTTTAAACCCTCTCATGAAATTTTCAAAGAATAATGATAATGCATCAGTGAATAACCAGTAAAACCAACTCATTATCTTACAAGGTTGACTAATTTTACTTCTTCTCTAGCTCTCACTCACCCAATATCAACACAAGTATAGTAAAATAGTAAAAAGAAATCATATAAAAATCTACCCCACACCTTCTTCCACATTGAACTAGTTTTCATCATGCCCCCAACAACTTACATTGTGGTGTTATCATCCCCTCTATATCAACATGATCATCTAATCACATATCCAAATCATATACATAATTACATAACCACATATACTTGTCCAAAACACTACTAAATAACCTCATATACACATTAAAAACACAATCACATAACCATACATCCACCTACCACATACCATGTCCTCGTAATGATAGAGTGTGTAACTATGAAGGACATCAACCACATTCTCATATCCTTCTACATAGGCCTCCACCATGAACCCACATCATAACCACTATAAACTCAATCCATTATAAATCATGTTATATCTAGAAGAGAGAGTGTACAAGGGGGTAGTCATCCATATATATCATCTACAACTTGGATGTTGAAGGTACACTTGTAACCCGAAACCAAATATAAGCATTAGTTTCATTACCTGAATCATGTGGTGGTGTGTAAGAAATAAAAAAACAATACAAAAATTATATAATAATACAAATAACCATCCAAAAGTTCTAATACTTAATAAAAACACTAAGAAAAACTACCCAAACTATGTAACAACATCACTTCTACATCTAGTCTACACACAAGCTACTCCATCATCACCACATAACATCCACACAACTTCCCATTTCACACCTCATAATCAATTTCACATTATTCAAATTTTGACCACTTTATATTCACTAATCACATATTAATTAGGTACCACTTTATTTATTAACATAACTTATATTTAATTCTACATTAACCACCAACCACTAAAAACTCAAAAAATAAATTCCATTCCAAAATTATCTATTCAATTTACTACATATCATTTATAAAATTATTTATTTATTAAAACCATCATTATTCAACCATATTCCATTTCATTTTTAATTAGTTATCTCATTTATTTAATTTATTCCAACATCTTTCCATATTTTAATATTTTGTTCCCTTTATACATTTTGTTAATTTATTATCATCCATATATCTGGGAAACTACAACACAGACCACTATTAACTCTCTCAACACTACATCAACAACCACACAAAAGCCTCCACATCATTGCATAAACAACAACACAATTGATTCCACCACTTTTAAAATAGCATCCACTCTATGCCATATCAACCATATAAAACACAACATACCACCACCACAATAATAAAACTTTATCACCTCATTCACAATCATAACAAATAAAATTTCTAAAACATCACTGATTATAGAAAATATTAACAATATCAGTAATTATAGTAGTAAACAACACCAATTATAACAACGTACATCTTTAAAAATTCTCATTTATTCATACTCTAATATTTATTTATCACTTAATACATAAAAAATCAATATTTATTCTATATTAATATATTTTACTTTTTATTACCATCATTAAGTTATTTAACCAAATATGTATATAAAAAATCATGTAAAAAACAACAATTATATTATATCAGTACCTATCAATTGAATTAAGTAATAAAATGAGAAAAATATCACGTAAAACATATAAAACACATGAAAATAATATCTTCCCTTTTATTTCCTTTAATCTATTTCATTGTCTTTTTTAACATAATTCCAACTATCTACTCATTGAAAAAAAAACATAGTAATTCCAAAATCGCACGTAATAAAGGAATATTTATTTTAAATTCATAGAATTAAATATTTATTCAACAACATCTACACTACAATGAGAAGATAGAAATATAGACACGCCATAAAGGGTCCTCAAGATAAACTCTTGAAAACCTATGATACAACAACCCCTTTCAAAACCTGTAAAAATCCAAAAAAACTAAAGCCAAAACTCCTCACATTACCTCACAAGAATGAAAATGGAAGAGAAATGAAGAAATAATATGAGAATATAAGAGGAAATAAGAAACATCACCATCGATCAAGAAGTTTTTGATTACACAAATACAAGTATCAAAATCCACCATGTATAACCAAAAATACCAAAGAAATTCCAAGAGTCACCTAAGGTAAAAATGAGGCTAAATGAAATAGAATTAATTTGAGATATACCTTGATTTTATAATAAATATTTTAGAAAATGTATTCATGTTGTGATGTTGGGAAATATGGTACAATGTTGGTCAGGTCTGAGGATCACACCATGATCTCCCCAAATCATGGGTTTCAAAACCATCTAAAATCAATATAAAAAAATTGTAGTATAATAACTACTGTTATTCCATAATAATAAAACCTCTAGGAGTCATGGAACTACTCTTAACCTTATATCTAAATCCTAATAAACCCCAAAAAATAACTATAGAGAAATTATATATCATCATGGAGGAACACACTCATGTAAAATTAAATTTATTTTATATGATATTTGATCAAAATGATAAAGATACTCTTCATGATAAAATCTATAAGTACATGTAATAATAGAATTTCCACTTCCAAAAATGGGAGAAAAACAAACTCATAAATCATCATTTATGTTATAATACAACTCCTCGTGTTGGTCTACTATGAATCATGGAACAATTGGTCCAACCCTTCTCATCTATATTCACCAAACAATAGATCATGGTGAAATGCATTGGTTGATGGAGTGATATATAATTATCACTAAAATTTAAACTAAATTTTATCTCTACACCCAACATCATTCTCTAAATTAATCCTAAACACCCCAAACCCAAAAATTAGAGAATGAAAAAAACTTAGTCCTCGATATTAGATACCTCTCAATCAATTATTATCCCAAAAATCAAAACTAAAACCTAAAATAAAACCAAAGAACCTAAAAAACCAAACACCCCATGAGATACCTCACAAACTATAATCTTTCCCTAATAAATAAATAATGAAACATATAAATGAAAAAACACCACAACCATAATATTAGAAGATCAAAATCAGCATATCAATAAGAATCGTTCCATTAAAATAACTATGGGTAATTAGAACATTTCTATGAATCACATTCCCACAAAACTACTCTAAGACAAAATATTTCCATAAGACATGAAAAAATGGGATGAAATGTCCATGAAACACTATATCCTAACAATTATATATCTCAATAGGCTACTCTACAAATGCCAAATCATCCTTACCATCTAAATTTCCCCAATAAATGACTTGAGAGTCTTTTTGAAGATACATTCAAAGATAAGACACATGGAAAACATCATGGTTATAATATATACATGGAGGAAGAGCTAACTGATATTCCCCTTGATGACATGCTCTAAAACCATGAAAAGTTTGATAAACCAAGGAGAATGATTACTATAAGTCCCCAGCCTTAAACCTTACTTAATCTTGAGTTATTACAAGATTACACATTGAGGATCTTTTCGGGTTTAGAGTTTTAGAGAATTAGATCATAAAACTTGAATTACATTCCATATATAAACAAAGTGGTTACATAAAGATAGTATTATTCTTTCCCATAAATGGAAACATATTTAAAATAAAACATGGATTCTTTCTTGACACTTCCTTGACACTATCATCATATCATGTACCTTTCCCTTGACCTGTGAAAAACATTTCAAAAAAACGTGGGATGAGCATAAAAAGCTCAGTAAGGGATATAAAAATATGGAAAGGAAACATGGGTACATATATACATAAGAATGAAATCATACTTTACCCATAAAACATAAGCACTTTAAAATACCTCATCAAATCATGAATAAATCATAGAAATCATAAGACATAAAGGTAACTTGAGGCATTCATAACATTCTTATGTAGGGAGTAACCCTCTTGGTTACGTTTGGAATACCCATCACAGTATATTCCCTAAATCTCTTCGGAAAAACCTTAATGTTTCACTCCTTCGTGTTACCCAATGCATTGGAGAGCTATATCCGGCTCACCCGCCCTTAGTCTATCATGGAACCACCCGTCTTCATAATAATGCCCAAGAACCTCAACATAATCGTATCAGATAAAACATGCATAAAGGAAACATAACATTTCCACCTTTCAATCACAAGATATCAATAAAACACATTGATATAAAAACATTATGAAAACAATTTTCAATACCAAAATAAAATAAAAGTAAAACATGGTATTTATTTTTCTTTTAAAAAAAGGTATGACTTGTAGAGGAAGCCGAAACTCAAATAATGGTCACGGTGGCGGAGAAGTTGTTGTCGCCGCATACGTACGACAAAAACATTCCCTTTTGTCATTTTGTAAAACACTTCATATAAAAAAGATTCCTTTTGGATAAACATAAAAGTAAAATGGGTTTATACACCGTATAAAAGAAGGTTGTGTATTAAACAAAATATGCCTCAATGAAAGGAGATTGAGACGAAGTCCCATACCTCGGGTCCGACTTGACTCGGTCGTTATTTAATCTCCTGAATAATAAACTTGAGTTAATTTCTACTTGTTTAAGAAACTTTTTCAAGTTCATTATTCCTTTTATATCACTTATTGCCATGTCATGAACACTATGTAATTATTTAAGTTAATAACGGTCATTTTAACGATCATTGGTACTTGAGTCAAAAATAAGCCCTTTATAATTACAAGTTGTTCATGTATCCATTATATCCAGAAAGGTATTCATGATGTAGATATCATATATGTCATATATTTCCAGTACATTCATGCATTTATAATATTACACAATCATTTAGAGGTAATAAATGAAATGCACCATTCATGGAGATGGTAAGTCGTACGTACGCATGAATGCTACTTTCATTTCTATTTCGTATTTTATAGAATGGAATCATAATGATATAAAGGTATATTATAATTCCAATATAATATCATATATAATATCATAGTTACATCCTTTATACTTCCCACATATGGTATTTAACGAATCAAATCACTTTGAGGGGGCGGTAGTCCGCACTTCCTTAAATAAAGATATTGTGTTTACCCATAATGGAAACCATAAAGGTATGCCAAAAATTAAAAATACATAATCTTAAAGAAAACATAAACATATAATATATCATATCTAAATATAGTGACATCTTAATGGCCACCTTTGAAGGTGTTAAAAGAATGTTGAACAATCATCGTTTCAGGAGGCATAAATTCACCATCCACGGAAACAGTATGTCCTTTCACCATTAGATGTAGGTGTGTGTAAGTGTAGCTCGAATACTTCTTATAACAACATACTAGTATATTTATGATACTGGAGTTGTTACAAAAGAAAAGAATAAAAAGATTTTAGGGGGTTGGAGAAGCAAAATAAAACAAAAGGACTCAAAAGAAGACATTACCTTAAAATCGGGTAACTCCCTTTGGTTTGAGCTCAAAGGTTTTGTTGGGATGACTTATTCCGAAAGTGAGGCTTCAAGGAGTAATAGAGGGAAGTGGAGAGACAAAATTTTCAGGGTTTGTCCGAGCCAAAGGCTTTGGAAGTGTGGGTAAGGAGGTAGAGGTGGGGGCCTTTTATAAGAGGAGAGGAGGGGCACTCTTGGAAAGTAAAGAAATGTTACTTTATTTTCAAATGATATTCGGATTTAAGAGGTCCCACATTGATATAATTCGAGGATAAGGTCATAAGGGTTCTAAATACACTCATCCAATAGGTTTTGGACATGTGTAGGTCTTAGATATTACATTATCTTTCCATTTTATTTAAATAGTTAAATAATGAGGTCATCGCTGCATCATCATGATGTCATAAATAATTTAATTTATTTAGTGTCTAAAAATTATAAAAAAAACACTATGATGTAGTAAATCTTTTTAGCTTTCCAATGACTATTTATAGTCAAAACTATGACTTGTATAACCCCATTAAAAAATGTTTTAGTAAAACATTTCATGTTTGTGTCATTTTTACTTTAACATTAAATAAAAGGTTATTTATGTCATTTCCCAACCAATGTGGCTCCATGGGGTCCCCAAGTTGACCCATGACTTTTCTTGGTCGGCCATGACACATAAAATAAGGGTATGACATGTGTCAAGCTCATCTCATATTATTAAAACATTATTTTTACCTTAAACTACACTAATTACCTCTAATCGCGATTAAGAACTTAAAAGTTACTATTCACCAAAAAATTATTTTAATCTCATTGAACCACATTTTACTTCTTAATGAAAACCATGTATGTCGGATTTTTGAAAATCAAATCACAGAAGTGGCAATGTTTCATTTAAACGAAAAATCAGTTTCTTTAACTACCACTTAGTGGTTTCACTATTCATCAAAAATTAAAGTTTTTCAGAAAAATACCAAAAATTCACCCTAAGCTATATTTGATATTACAAATTCAAAAATGATGTCTATTTTACAAAATTAAAAACATGTAAGTTTCATTAATTAATTTAATAAATAATTCTCGTTGTCATGACAAATAGCGTGTTTTTATGAAACAATAAGTATCAAAAGATTGACACTAGTTTAAGTCCAATTTCAAAGTGAAATTGATTCCAATGACCACCATTGGATAAAATGGTAAAAATATATTATAATTTCACTTCAAAACCAATTCAAAAGATAATATAATCATATAAATAAATTAGATTAAAAAGAGGTTTTGAATTAAAATACAACATTTTTCACTATTCATTAAAAAATGAACTTTATCGGAAAAATACCAAAAATTCACGCAAAGTAAATTTTTATGTCCCAATCATAAATAATAAGTTTATTTTGACAAACATAGCTTATAAAATTTTCAAAAGATAGATTTAAAAAGGGTTTGCCATCAAAAGGCAGTAAAACAATCTTTTAAGAATATTAGTGTATTCCATGCATAAGATTGTATTTATTTTCATTTTAAGCCTCTAAAACACTATCTAATTCATTAATAAACATAGATAAAAATATCTATTATTTATTAATTACTTGGGATGTTACAATTACTACCTTGATTGAGCTAACGATGTTCATAATGCAAAAAAATACTCAAGAACATGTTATTGATAAGACAAATTCATATACATATTTTCGATACATTTATTAAAGGTTAAATCATGTTTATTTTGTAATACATTAGGTTTTGAAGTGTTTTTATAGGAATTATGAATTCAAGACTCAAATAATTACATGATAAAAGAGAGTAAATTTGGACATTACACATCATGAATCTAAAGTACACATTATGTATTCCCTGATAAATCCACCTACTAGTGGAATAAAAACCCATGAATTCAAGTTACATGATTTGAACCATGTACACAAAATGAACCCCATTTACATGTCATGAAATATTCAAAGTCTGAGCCTGATGAAGATACATGGAATGAATGAATTACATGATCTGTAAAGTTTGAAACCTAAATCCTACCAAAGATACAATCCATGAAATTCCCAAGGTCTAAGGTCTTCAAAAAACTTTTCAGATCTGAAGTACATGGAATAAATATCAATTATAGGTCTTGAATATCTCAATGAAAGTTTCATTTAAAACATGTTCATGATGTGAATCACTTACACATCTTTAACATCTCAAAACAATAAATATTTTTGGCAAACTCTAATTCATAGAGAAGCATGGATGCAACCAAAACTCTTTTGCTTTCTTATTCGTCTATATCAAGTTTTCCTAAAAACTTAATTATATTTATTTCTTTACCGCTTTAATCATTATTTTTTTACCTCTTACAATTTCAAGACTTTTTCATTACTTTTTGGTTATTCCAAAATTTGAATTCAATTCTGATTGATGTTTAACTTCATCCATTGTTTCATTATTCATTATTTCTTCATTAAAGTTTGTATCTAGTTGCATTTATATGATTTAAATTGTGGAATTACTTATTCTAAATCAATTGTTTATTATTTAAATCATGTTTAATGATCCCCTTCTTTTTTTTAATAATGTCATGTGTGGTTAATCTACTTAATGTTTGGGGTCAATAGTAAGGGTGTGTTTAAAGGTAATGAATCTCTAAATTGAAACATGACATCCCTATAGCTAGTAATTAGGTTAAAAAAATTCCTATCCCATTATTTTTCACTACCCTAATCATGGGATGTATAATCAAAGGACCCTGACCAAGTTAGAGTTTATCCAGCTTGGACCAATAATTTATGATACTTTTTTCCTTTAAGCCAAGCTTACTACACTTAGATTATTGAAAATATCATAACCAGAGAATATTTGTATCATTGGTATATCTAATTGGTTGGAAAAAAACCAATTAGTAACCTTTGAATTTCTTAACATCCTTGAACATAGGATCATACCAAGATATATTTAGGGTAAATATTTTTCATAAACCCTAAAATTGACCCTAATCCAATATTTTAATCTGAATTAAAACCCAAGCTACATAGTTTTAATAATACCCAAACCTAAGATATATTTTTGAGGAATCCTACCAAAAAGATCATATTATTAGGTTTATTTCCTACCAGCTGTCTATATGGGTTCAACCTTTTATTTTCACTATGATATTCCCCAGTCCCTGAGTGTAGTTTTTGAAATATAAATTTTTAACTGATAAATGACCATGCATAATCCATGAAACCATGTGGCCTGGTCAAAGTTTGGCACCATTGTTGGAGATAATTGTGCCTTCGAACATTGACCTTTGGTGTGAACCTAGGATTACCACACCCTATTTTCTTTTCCACCTTTATTTTTATAATTTTTTCACATGGATTAAAACCAGTGTTCAAACTTCTCTTAGAAATTGCATATGTCAGGGACCTCTAACTCACTCAAAGAGTCTTGATACTCAAGACTCTCTTGCTTCTGATCGTGAGATCAAAAGATACATAATTTCACATAAATTATTTTCCATGGATGATTTCAACAACCTTTCACTACCACACCCCCAAAACCTCTCATATGCACCACCATAATATCAGGGAGAGAGACCAATGTTACAGGAGTGAACCATCAAAGATAATGGATTGTCATCCATTAGTGGTGTTGTGCCCAGCATTTTGCTCCCACATATTCAAGTGAATAATTTTTAAATAAAACATGGAATCACCCATATGATCCAAAAAATGAGGCAATTTATTAGACTTAAAAATTAAAATCCCCATGAATACTTTTCAAATTTTTTAGAATTATTTGACACCATTGGCAACCTAAGCGTATCCTTTAAGCCATCAGACTTTTATTATTTCCCTTATACTTGTGGGATAGAGCCAAGGATTGCCTTAAATGACAAGATACTGAGTCTATCATGACTCAGGATTATTTAGAAAATAATTTACTAGAAAAATATTCCCCAAAAATCCAAATGTAGAAACTCCAAAATGAGATCCAAAACTTTTCCTGGGAAGACAGAGAGGCAAATTGGAACTTGCTCATAAGTCCCCATATCATGGACTCAATGTGTGGCTATAATTGTAAAATTTATATCAAGGACTCTAACCAGGTTCCCACACTATAGTATACGCCACCATTAATAGTTGAATTATTCTCAAAATGCTATAATTTAGAATAGAACTCTTGGGAGAGGTCTCCCACTACACCAGTCTATGGAAAAGTGGCAGAGGATCACCCCATAGTGGAATTCATGAAGTGGAAGAGAATAATTTCCTCACAACACAAGTGGAATCCCTCATGAAAAATCGTGATGCTTTTTAGCTACCTCCTCCAACACTTCCTCCACCTGACCATGTTATGTAAATACAAGCATGTGAAATGTTTCGAGGCCCACAACCATATCAGGACTCCAGGGTAGGAGTGTAAGATCATAAAATACAATATTTTATTTACATAAATTATAATAAAAAATCAAAATTTCAGTAACCCCAACAATATCCATAGCAATAATATCATTAGAGATTAGCTCAGCTACAGTAGAAACCCATCCAAGGATATTATCAATAGAGGAGTAGTCAAGTTTCATCATAGAATTAGAGACCTCCTAGTTACCGACCATAGATTCCATATCCTCTACTAATGAAATAATTTCAACCACAACCTTTTCTCTTGAGAAATCATAAATTTCCACCTTCTCAGCAATAACATTTTCAACAAGAACCACAATGGAAGCAACAGTTAACCCCACCTCCATATTCAAATTAAGAAAACCTACTCACTTCTTTCATGAACAAAGTATATTATAGGATGACTACCCAAGATACTGAAATGATAAACCAAAGGGATACCATGTGTAACCTCGATCACTAAGTTGATAAAATCTATAAAAATCTATTGGATCGATTACCAGGTATGTTTCTTGGTAATACTGAGACTAATCCTTGAGTGGAGGCTAAATTTTTGGTTCTTAGGTGTGTAAAATTATGGGCTTTTAGAAACTATAAATAGGTGAGATAAATAAGTCTGAATAACCTGATAAACATGCATTAATCATCAATAAGGATGATGATGATAGCACAACTAAAGATAGTAAAGAAAAAAATATGAAATTAGAACCAACTGAAAATATCCATTACAAGAGAAGCCTAAAAAGAAAGATGATTATGTGGAACATCCTCCATAAAAACCCCTTATCCCATTTCCAGAGAGGTTGAGACAATGAAAATGAGATGTAAAATACAAAAATATTCTAGAGTTGTTTAAGAAATTACACATCAACATGCCCTTTTAAAAAGTGATTTCTCTAATGCCTTCTTGTTCCAAGTTTTAAAATGAGTTACTCTCAAGTAAGAGGAAAATAGAGTAACTATGAGTCATATCCTTAAATGATGAATGATAGACAATTGTTCATCATAATCTACCACCCAAGATGTGAGACCTTGAAAGTTTCTAAATTCCCTTCACTATAAGGAAATTAAATTTTGGAAGATCCTTGTGAGATATTGGTGAAAGTATTAATCATATTCCCATGAGTGTATTCAGAAATCTATGGTTTGAATAATTTAAACCAATGATATTTTCACTTCAACTAGATAACCACTCAATCAAGTACCCTTGAGGACTTATAGAGGATGTTTTGATCAAAATTAGTAAATTCATATTTCCCATTGATTTCATTATCTTGGGTATGAAAGAAGAAGGTGATATCCCAATCATTATAGGGATACAATTTATTGCCACTAAAAAGACATTGATGAATGTAAACCAAGGAAGTCTGATATTCATAGTTGACAAAGAACATGTTTTTTCGACTTAGTGAAGGCTGCTAAGCAAAGCAGCAAGTCATTGGATCATCAAGCCATCTTTATTACTAATAAGAAAGATGATTATATGACCAGTGCAAATGATAGAGAGACTATCTATATTTATGATAATGAAAACATTGATCATTATAATGTACAGTAAACTGAACCTCTGATGAGGGATACCGTCCCACCATTCATACCCTCAATCATCAAGCCACTGACACTCGAATTAAAACCTATACCAAAAGCACTAAATTGTATACTATTAGAAACAACATCTACAATTCCAATCATTATAAATTTATATCTGACTCAAATACAAGAATACAAACACATTGATATCCTGAAAAGGCACAAAAATTAAAAATTATGGGGAGTGGATGACATTAAGGGTATCAATTCTATAATATACACCCATAAGATTTTATTAGAGGAAGGCGTTCAACCCTAAATTAAACCTCATAGGAGACTCACCCCACCAATGAAATAGGTTGTAAAAAAGTAATTTTTGATGCTTCTTGAAATTGGTATAATATTTACAATCTCTGATAGTGAATGGTGGATCCAACTACAATTTTCCATGAAGAAAGACGACATGATCATTGTTAAAAATAATGAAGATGATTTAATCTCAACTCAATACATCACTAGGTGGTGAGTATGTTTTGATTATAGATATATAAATATGGTGACTTGAAAGGATCATTTTCCACTTCCCTTTCATTTATTAAATATTGGATAGACTATCTAAGCCTAAATTCTATTATTTTCTAGATGGATATTCCAGATAATATAAAATTACAGTCGATGCTACAGATTACTGCAAAACCACATTCACATGTCCTTTTGGGACATTTTCCTATATAAGGATTTTATATAAAATGTGAAACACACCACTTAAATTTAATTGGTGCATGGAATGCATATTTCATGATATGGTGGAGGAATTACTAGAGATTTTCATGGATTATTTCTCAGTGTATGGAAGATCCTTCAATGTTTTCCTAAATAATATGGATGTAGTTCTGTTTCACAGTAAATTGAAGTTCATGTTGATAAAATGGGAAAAGATTAATTTTATGGTTCAAGAAGAAATATTCCTTGGACATAAGATATCATAGCATGGTATGGAAGTTGATCATGCAAAGATCAAGGTGATTAAAGACTTACCTGAACCCATGACAATGAAAGGTTTCAGGAATTTTTTGGGCCACACAGGCATTTATCTCTACCTCATCTAAGACTCTACAAAAATTAATCACCCAACAACAAACCCATTATCAAAGTAAATTTATTCTGAATTCAATGAAGAGTGTCTGTAGGATTTTATCATTCTAAATAATATCATTGTACCCACTCTTATTATAATGTTTTCTGACTGGGATAACGGTTTAAAATTAATGTGTCATGCCAGCAATTTTTTCTATAGATGATATTCTAGGAAAGTGGGTTGTTCATATATTTCAGCCTATATATTATGCATGTCAGACATTCAATAAAGATTAGGTTAATTATACATCCATAGAGAAATAATTTTTGGTAGTCATCTATGATTTTGACAAGTTTTGATTATAGATTGTGCTTTCTAAAGTATTGGTCTATACAGATCATGCAACACTAAAATATCTACTGAGTAAAAAGTATTTCAAACCATGATTAATATGGTGGATCCTACTATTGAAAGAATTTCACATCATCAATAAGGATACAAAAGGGAATCAAATAACATCTTTGATCAATTATCTAGACTTCCACTACCAAGTATTGAATATAGATATAATCTAAGCATTGATGAGTAATTTCTTCATGAAACTCTTTTTAATATAAATACACAATACCAATCATGGTTTTATGATATTGGAAACTATCCTTCCATGGGAAAAATTTACCCCCCACTTCTCCTACCAACAAAATAAGAAATTATTGGTCAAGGCCTCACCCTATTTTTGGGATGAGCCGCTATTATTTAACTATTGTGATGAAGTCTTAATATGATGTTGAATACCATAAGAGGAATTTTAAAGCATACATGACATGTATCACATGTCGCGAACTAGAGGAAATCATGGGATTTAACACACTATGGCTAAGATCATACAAAGTAGACTATTATATCCCACACTCCATCAGGATGCGAAGAGTTTATTTCAAAGATGTGATCGGTGCTAGAGAATAGGAACCATTGGAAAATGAAATGAAATGCCCCATAATAATATTCTAGATGTCGAAATATTAGACATATGTGGAATCAATTTTATGGGTCCATTCCAAAATTCTCATGGTAAATTTTACATCCTAGTCAATATGGACTACATTTCAAAGTGGGCAGAAGTCAAGGATATCACCCATGACACAGCTATGGTTGTCATGAAACTATTAAATAAAAACATTTTTCCAAGATTTAGATTTCCTCGATTGCTTATTAGTGATCAAGGAACTCACTTTTCAAATAATATTGAAAAAGTATTGCGCAAAAAATATAGAATCAGTTATAAAACTAGAACTTCCAACCGCCCATAGAAAAGTGGGCAAGTTGAATTTTCTAATAGGTATATTAAAAAATCTATAAAAGATAATGGCTCCAAGTAGAAATGACTAGAGTCTCATATTGGATGATGTAATTTGGTTTTATCACACTATATATAAAACACCAATTGACACTACTCGGTTCCATCCTGTTTATGGGAATACATGTCACATTTCGGTTTAATTAGAGAATTTCTATTATTTCACAACTAAGAAACTAAACCAGTATTCTAAAAAAATGGTTAATTTAGAATTATACAAATCAATGATATAGAAGAGATCAAAAGAAATGATTATGAAAATTCCCATATTTATAAAGAAAAAACAAAGCAATGGAATGTAACAAACCAAGCCATAGTTCCATCTAACCCGACACCCAACCCAGCCAATGGAAAGGACTTAAGATAGTTCTCAATCTTAAAGTGATAGAAACTAGTTCCTGAGTATCAACAATTCACTTTTGGGAATAATTTCACCCAAGGTAAATAACCATCAACAATACATAAAATGAAATATCATCCCAATATCAATATCCATAACCATAAGAGATACAACATAACAAGTTAAACATTTTATAACTTTTTCCAAAAACCAAAATACCAAGATGGGAGGAGAAACAACTACATAACCCAGAAACCTCCATGAAAAAAGACTATCATCACCCCTATTCCACCTCCAACAAAACCTGCAAGAAAGGACCACTAGCAATCAGATCCACCATCACCACCACGATATATCTTACCTTTACCTAGGTTATACATAATAAAGTCTATATACTCCTAAGGTTGTAGGTAGGATGTGAGAAAAAGACCAGTATAATTCCAAACAAAAGAGATTCCATGCCATAACTTTACAAGGAAAATTACCCTGAAAATTTTAAGGAAGTGTTTGGAAACATTTTTAATAAAAACATATTACAGAAAAAAAATTATAAAAAGCATTATTTTCAAATTAACATAAGAGTAAAGTCCAATGTATGCCTATGGTATGAACAATATCACAAGAGAGAACCACATCATGGGAAATCCCTTTAATTACTAGCACTAGTGGGACCCTAGGAACCTTGTATCTCATAGAAACAAGGTATAATAGACATAACCCACAGTGTCCTCATGAATTAGCCACTAGAGAGGAATCCATCAAAAGTTCTAGTGGTTTAAAATCGTCGTCACAGTTTAGTTAGTGTTGTAGCATCAATCCCACTAGAATAAATCAGGCCTAATCCCCACTAATCCAACTAGTATACTATTCCTAGTCCACTAACCTAGATACCTAGGATTCCCTTTGTTCTCAATTTTTCATTTCACATGTCACATAGATCACCACTATCACATACACACATCAAGAATCATGAATACACATTAAAACCATAATTATTCATATTAAAAACCTATTTAAAATCCATATGCACACCAAACCCATTTGTAAGCACACATCGCACTACTTAAAAAATTTATAGAACAAATTTAAGAAACAAAACAAGGAAGAACACATGAATAACAAGAAAACCACCTTTAAAACCATAAACACCTTGAAATATTTTTAAAACACATTTCTTGCAACACACATAATCCATAGACCACATTAAAATAGAAAATAAATCATACAAAATTCATCTAATAATGATAAAACATGGAATCACTAACCACAAGATTGAAAACTTTTGTAACCTAATGGAAAACAACAACTTCACCACAAAGGAACCCTATAAAGGAAATATAAAACTATAAACATAAATATTTTACCAAAAATCTAAATATTGAACCATTGTTAGGTAAACCATCCCACTAGAAGAAATAGGACCCAAGAAAAAGGTAGGAAGAACCCAAGAAGAAGGATGATATCAAGAGAATAGAGACTTACTTGATGATCCTTGAATATCCAAGACCGAATCAACCTAAAAATTGAATCTCAAGGAGCCAAGAGGGAGAGTAGGGGGATACTAGGTATGAGAATATTGTATGGATTTATTTAGGGGTTATTTGGGGTTTAAATTGGGGAAAGAAAACAGATAAATTTTCGGCTTTTAATGACTTGGAGAGGTCGAACGGTTAGCCTGCAGGGTTTTCCAAACTATACAGCAACTGTGTGCTCTCCTATATCTTATAGGAAACTAGACACATGGTTTATTTAGGGAGGGTGAATGCCCATGTGGTAGGCCAAGTCACCTGGATAGTTCCACTGTCTAGGGTGCACAGTTTCTCCTGGGCTAGCTTATGGTTTCCCCTAAAAGTGCACCAACCGTGAACCACCTTCTATAGGGTCCTAAAATTCCATTTTTCTCCAAACACTCATGGGAAAACTATTGGATAAATATAATACTATAAATAAAAATAATAATAACTCAAAATAAAATCATAGATGTGACCATTCTTCCCACCATGAAAACATTCTAACCTCAGAAATTCAATCTAGAGTTTGATCAGAGAATAAAAATGGATATTGTTCTTTATCCAGAGAATTTTACTCCCATGTCTCATACTCATCATTACCATGCTTAAAAAAACTCTAACCAACGGTATAGACATCCCTTGAAGCATTTTATCTCGGGAATCCATAATCTATACTAGAAACTCAAACACAAACAAGTCTGGTTCCAACTCTAATTATTCCCAATTTAATACATGAGACGGATCCAGATTACACTTTTTTAGATGAAATACATGGAACACATCATTATTTAACCTCAACTAATATGGGAAAAATAATTTTTATTACAATTTACCAACTCTCTTTATAATCTAAAAATTTCTTCCATACCTCGACATTAGCTTCCCTTACATACCCAAATGACGGTGACCCAAGCGAGGTGCCACATTAAAAAACACCTGATCACCCTGGGATAATTTCAAATCTTGACACCACTAATCATCATAATACTTATAATGACTTTCCATTATCAATAAGCACTTCTAGATCAACTTGAATTTATTATATGTTTCATGCACAAGGCTCAGTCCTAACAATAAGGTCTTACCCACCTTAGCTCAATATAAAGGGTACTGATATGGCCAACCATAAAGTTCTTAAAAGGGTTCCATTTTTATAGGGGATTGATAACTATTATTATAGGAAAATTCAACCAACCACAAATAGATATCCTAAGAGGCTCTAAAATCTAACACAGATTCCTGGAGTATGTATTCAAAGATATAATTCACCCACTCCATCTGACCATCTGTTTGAGGATGGTATGTCATGATCAACTTGATATGTGACCTCATTGTCTTCTAAAGTCTTTCCCAAAATTGAGAGGTAAAATAGGGGTCCCTTTCTGAAATTATAACAGAAATCACACCATTAAGCCTTACTATTTCTTGAACATACAACTAACCCAATTCATCCATCTTAACTAAATCCCTGATTGGAATAAAATTGGATGACTTAGTCTAATGGTCAATCACTGTCCATATGGAATTCCATCCTTGAGGTGTATATGGTAATCCAAAAATAAAATCAATGGTGATATTATCCCACTTCCTAGTAGGAATGTGTAATGGTTGAAGCAAATTGGAGGGCCTCTGGTGCTCTTCTTTAACCTACTGACATGTATAATATCGAGATACAAATTTGGTTATGTTTCGTCTCATGCCCAGCCACCAGAACTAACAATGAACATATTTAAACATATTGGTGGTACCTGAATGAACGGACCATTGAGACTGGTGGATATCCTATATCACCACCTTAGTTAATGATAATGGAACCCTAAAGAATCCTTTGAAACATATAAATCCCTCATGAGATAATAACCATTCACAATCCACCTCCTCGCCATCTAAAAACTACATAGACTATAGGCACAACACATCACTCAGCTACTACTATTGAATCTTCTCTGGAAGGGGAAGTGTTGATTTAAAACTTTCAAGGAATGTACCTCCACTATGATCCTTGTTTTTCAGAAGGAACTAGGAAAAAAGACTCATTAAATTCCACTCATCACTTGACTCATTCAACACTTTCACTAAATATTTCCTACTCAAGGCATCTGCAACCACATTACCTTTACCTAGGGTGTAGACAATATCAAAATATAACCCCTAAAGGTACTCAACCCAATGATTCTGCCTCAAATTCAGATCCTTCTGAGAGAAAATATTGTGGAAAACCTTATGATCTGAGTAGACTACAAACTTATCGCTAAATAGATAATTATGCCACATCTTTCAAGCATGCATCACTACCGAAAATTATAGGTCATGGGTTGGTTATTTCTTTTCATGTCATCAGAGTTGGCTAGATACATACCCCACCACATGCTCATCCTATATCATCACACACCAAGACCCATACCTGATGTATCATAGTAGAAAATGTACCCTTTCACAAATTCATAAAAAACCAAAATATGGGCTTTGGTCAACCTCTGATTAATCTCTTCAAAGGATTCCTTGAAATTTTGTATCTAGTCAAACATAACCACTTTCTAGGTAAGTTCCTTAAAGAGTGAAGAAATCATAAAGAAATCCTAAAAAACTACTGATAATACCTTAAAAGGGCCTATATAACTTCTGATCTCAAAAACATTCTTTGACTACTCCGATGAAATCATAGTATTTATATTCTTGGGGTTCACTGAAACCCCTCATTCTAAGATTAAATGACCCCAAAATTTCACCTCCCTGATCCAGAAGGTGCACTTGGAAAACATCACATAGATATGATGATCCCAAAGAGTGCCCAAATCAATCCTCAAATCCCGCTCATGCTCCTCTTCAATCCTGAAATAGACTAGGATTTCATCCACAAATATCAAAACAAAAGATTCAAGACACTGGTGGAACACTCAGTTCATAAGTATAAAAAATACCATTGGAGAATTTTTCAACCTAAAAGGCATGACCAAATACTCAAAATGGTCATACCTAATTCAGAAAATAATTTTCAGTACATCTTCCTCCCTAATTATGACCTAGTGTTACCCAGAACACAAATCGATCTTGAAGAACTACCTCACCCCCTTGATTTGATAAAAAAGGCGATAAATATAGGGACAAGGTTATTTACTCTTAATCATTGACTTATTCATCTTCTGTTAATCAATACATAACTGGATATATCTTTTGGCCTTCTTTGAAAATAAAACTGGGGTGATCCATGGTGAGATGCCCGGGTGAATGAATCCTTGGGATTCCAAATTGTCTAGTGGTACCTTTAATTTCCTAAACTTAGTGGGGGGAATAGTATGATGGAAGATATATCATTTATGTTCCCAGCACCAAATTGATAGTGAGATCCACACCCACTATAGAGGAAAACCTAATAATTCATATGGAAATACCTCAAGGAACTCATCCACCACAAGAGGTAGTCCACCCTCAAGTCCTCCAACATCAACCTCCTACATGAGCAATGTGATTTGAAAAAAAATATTTCTAAACTCTGGAAGTGGAGGTCCTACACATCCCAATCAAGGATCCCATTCATCATGAAAAACTTGGGTACTACCATCATGTTCCACAAAACTCACTCACCAATGATAAAAATTGATGTGTGTCTGGAAGTGTACCATCCAATCCAAACCAAGGATCATGTCAAATAGTTACATATATAAAACCAGATAATCCAATTCCAAAACAAACCTTGACACGATGACTATAAAAGAAAAACAATTGAAACCCTGCTCTTACTTCTTATCAAGTGGCGTTACCAACTCTAATGCATACGACATAAGATTAGTTGATAATTTCAACACATCTATGAGATGGGAAGAAAAGAAAGAAACAGAGGCACTAGTATCAAACAAGGAAACAACAAAAGATGATGCTATAAGAAGGAAACCTCAAACAGTCACATAACATACATTAGATTCTATTGTTGTATGATCTAGGGCATGAAGATGACTCATCTTTACCTAATCCTGAGATTTATCATTGGCCTACGGCTCTACCTCAGGTAGAAGCTTCCTGAAAAGATCCATTGCTTCTACTATGACCACCAAACAGAGAACCCACTGACCTGGATCAATCTGACTAGGATCAAATTTCTCTAAAGGCTACTGAAATTGATCCCCCTTGATATGGATTTGTGGTTATCAAAAACCATTGTAGGTACACCATATGTCCACACCGCTGGAATGGTCTTGTGGGAGTTGAACATGAATACCGTACATTCCCCTTTTTCCCACACTGATGACACATAACTGATCTAGCTCTCGAACCCATGAGATAAAATATGTTTGGAAGGATGGAATGAACTACCACCTACCATCTTCTCCTAATTTTCCAATTCTATCTTATTCTTAAAAGAACTTACACTAACTTGACCCACCGCTAACACTACTCCATAAAACCTAGAGTTTACACTACAATCGATCTCCACCATCAAAACATGATCAACCACCACAACATAAGTCTTCAAATTGAACAAGAAGAACTAATATTGAATATCCATCTACAACCCCATTTTGAACTTTTTAGGCTTCAGCTCCTCATTAGAAACCACCTCAGGTATGAACTGAACCAACTCAGTGAAATGATTGTCATACTCCATCACATTATGATCCCCCTATTAAAGATCCAAAAAAACTCCCAAGTCTTGGTGAAGTCCAAGGTCTCGAGGAAGTACTACTCATTGAGGATGACCTTAAAATAATTACAACGCTTTAGCTTGTGTTTTTTGGCAGGAACCATTGAGTCCCACCACCTTTTAATGGGACCTTGAAACAATAAAAAATCACACTTGACCATCACTTCCTCGTGAGTGTCATGAAACCCAATCATCCTCTCTATTTTATCAATCCACTCCTCTACCTCCTAGGGATCTATACTACCCTAGAAAGAATGAGGTTTGTTTTTTAGGAACTCCTGAGCTTTTTCCTTTCCAAGACCTGGTTTAGCTTCCCCAACATGAGTAGGACCATAGATCTCTCCATGACCCAAATCATGGACATCACAAACCATGGATTCCACTAGTCTCTAAACAATTGGTGAGGTAGAACTCTCTCTATCCTCTTCCCATTGCTATATAGGAGGTCTCTAGGGAGGAATTTTTCTACATCCAGAAACAACTATACGAAAAACAATAAATACACCATCCTGAAAATTTTAAACAATAAAAAAAATTCCAAAACACTTTAATAGATCAAAGAAAAACAAAATCCAACACAATAACAATCCATACTAAACTAATTCACCCCTACCCAGTGTCCATATATAGTTTGAAGCTTTTATGTATCACCTAGAGGACAAGTCAAAACAATTTCACAACATCCCATGGTGACCCAAGGTATGTTATGATGTGTGTTTCCCAGGAACCTCACTCGCAACCAAACCTCAAACCCTGAAAATCCTAAATTCTGTCTATCCAGACTCTCCCAAATATCATGAACCAAAGAATGGGTGAAAATAATGATTTGATTCCATTTTTTCCACAAACCAAGCTGGAGTTCCAACCAACCCGACCCAGCCCATGGAAAGGCCCAAATGGTTTTCTTGGTCCCCACATGATGGTAACTAGTTCCTGGGTATCAATAATGCACTTTTGGTAATTATTTCACCAAAGGTAAACAACCATAAATAATAAATAAAATGAGACATCATCCCAAGATCAATATCCATAACCTTAAGAGATACAACATTACAAGATAAAATATTTACAACTTTAGAGAAAAACAAAAAATACCAAAATGGGAGGGGAAACAACTACATAACCCAAAAACATCCATGCAACAAGAGATTCATCACCCCCGATCCACCTCACCCAACACATGTAAGAAAGTACCACTAGAAACTAGATCCCCCATCACCACCCTAATACATCATGCCTTTACCATGTTCATAAATAACAAAGTCTATATACACCCAAGTGTGTATATAGGGTGTGATACAAATCCTAGTATTCATCCATCCAAAATAGATTCCATGACACAATATTAAAAGATAAATTACCATACATGTTCTAAGGAAGAGTTTGGAAACATTTTTAATAAAAACATCTCAATGTAAAAAATTCTAAGAATCATTCTTTACATATTAACATAAGTGTAAATTCCACCGTATGTTGACGGTATGCACCACATCATAAGAGATCACCACATAATTGGGAATACCTATAGTTATTAGTAGTAATGGGACCCTAGGAAAATCGTATCTTAGTGAAACATGGTATAGAAACCATTACCCATAGCATCATTATCCATGACCCACTAGAGAGGAATACATCTAGTGTAACACCCCGAGCTTCCACGATACGTTTCTCATTCAATAATGCAATAGCTTTCATTGTACGCAACTTCGAGTTCTAAAACACCGCGACTAATCATAGTAGCCGTTATGAATAGTAATAACCACTTTTTAAAATTATAGAAATTTTATATTTCAAAATGGACTTCATTTTTGGATTCGGAATATCGAAATTAGCCTATGTTGAATTTTTGGTATTTTTCTGAGAACTTCTAATTTTTTATGAATAGTGAAAAATACTTAAAACAACTTTTTTAATAAAAATAATTTATTGTGATAATTTATACTATTTAGTGGTTTTAAAGTATAATTAGAATATATTTTTACCATTTTATCCAATGGTGGTCATTAGAATTAATTTAACATTGAAATTGGACATAAACAATTGCCAATCTTTTGATATAAATTGTTTATTAAAAACACGCTATTTGTTGTGACAACGGGAATTAATTATAAAATAAATTAATGCAACTTATATGTTTGGAATTTTTTAAAATAGACATCATTTTTTAATTTGGAATATCAATTATAGCTTAGGGTGAAATTTTGGCATTGTTCTGAAAAACTTCAATTATTGATGAATAGTGAAACCACTAAGTGGTAGTTAAATAACTGATTTTTCGTTAAAATGAAATATTACCACTTCTGTGTTTTTTTTCAAAAATCCGACATACATGGTTGTCATTAAGAAGTAAAATGTGGTTCAATGAGATTAAAATAATTTTTTGGTGAATAGTAACTTTTAAGTTCTTAATCGCGATTAGAGGTAATTAGTGTAGTTTAAGGTACAAATAATGTCTTAATAATATGAGATGAGCATGACACTTGTCCTACTCCTATTGGATGAGTCATGGTCGACCAAGACAACCCATGGGTCAACTTGGGGACCCCATGGAGCCACTTTAGTGGGAAAATGACATAAATATATATTTATTTAATGTTAAAATTAAATTGACACAAACATGAGTTATTTTAATAAAACAGTTTTTAAGTGGGGTTACACAAGTCCAAATTTTGACTATAAATATTAATTAGAAAGCTAGAAAGATTTCCTACATCATAGTATTTTTTTTATAATTTTTAGACATTAAATAAATTAAATTATTTATGACATCATTATGATGCAGCGATGACCTCATTATTTAACGATTTTAATAAAATGGGAAGATAATGCAAAATCCAAGGCTTACACTTGTCCAAAGCCTATTGGATGAGGATATTTAGAACCCTTATCACCTTATACACGAATTATACAAGTGTGGGACCTTTATAATCCGAAAAGCATTGTATAATAGAATAACATTTCATTACTTTCCAAAAGTGCCCTTCCTCTCCACTTATAAAAGGCCCCCACCTCTCCCACCTTATTCACACCTTAAAGCCATTTGGATCGGCCAACCTCTTCCCAAATACTCTCCCAACTTCCCCCTATTACTCCTAGAAGCCTTACTTTGGGCAGAACTCTTCCCAAGGAAGCCTTTGGCTCAAATCAAAAAGAGTTACCCGATTTTGAGGTAATGTCTTCTCTAATGTTGTTTTGTTTTATTTTTCTTCTCCAACCCCCTAAACTCTTTTTATTCATTTCTTTTGTAACAACAAAAGTATACTCAATATACTAGGATGTTTTTATAAGAAGTATTAGAGCTAAACTTACACACACCTACATCTAATGGTTAAAGAACATACGGTTTCTGTGGATGGCGAATTTTTGCCTCACGAAACGATGATTGTTCAACACTCATATAACACCTTCAAAGGTGGCCATTAAGATGTCACTATATTTATATATGATATAAAATATGTTTATATTTTACTTATGCTTCTGTATTTCTCATTTATGGAATACTTTATGATTTCCATTATGGGTAAAATGCGATAATTTCATTTTAGGAAGTGCGGACTACCGCCCCCTCAAAGTGATTTGAATCGTTAATGCCATATGTGGGATGTATAAAGGATGGAGTAAATGATATTATACAATATATTATACTGGAATTATATTATACATTTATATCATTATGATTTCGTTCCATTAAATATGAAATTGAAATGAAAGTAGCGTTCATGCGTACGTACGGCTTACCGTCTCCATAAACGGTGCATTTCATTTCTTACCTCTAAATGTTACGTAATATTATGAATGAATGTATATACTGGATATATATGATATATATGATATCTACATCATGAATATAATTCTGGATATAATGGATATTTCACCACATGAACAACTTGTAATTATAAGAAGGTTATTGTTGACACAAGTACCAAAGATAGACAAAACTACCGTTATTAACTTAAATAATTACATAACGTTCATAACATTATAATAAGTGATATAAAAAGGATAATGAAATTGAAAATGGTTCTTAATAAGGTAGATATTAACTCTATTTTATTATTCAGGAGGTTAAAGAACGGTTGAGTCAAGTCGGACATGAGGTAAGGGAATTTCTTAACCCAATTTCCATTCTTTGGGTTAATCTCCTACTTTCAAATTATGTCATGATATTTTTATGTCCTATATTGTATTTGTACAATATTTATGTGTACTTATAGTGAATAGACATTATAGATGTAAATTATTTAAAAAAAATGATCTTTTTAAGGACTTCGTCTCAATCCCCTTTCATTGAGGCATATTTGGTTTTATACACAACTTTCTTTTATACGGTGTATAAACCCCTTTGAATTTTACATTTATTCAAAAGGAATTTTTTTTATACGAAGAGTTTACTAAATGAAAAAAGGGAATGTTTTTGTCGTACTTATATGGTGACAACGACTTCTCAGCCGCCGTGACCACTATTTGAGTTTCGGCTTCCTCTACAAGCCATACCCTTTTTTTAATGAAAAATAAATACCATGTTATAATTTTCTTTTATTTTGGTATTGAAAATGGTTTTGAAAGCGTTTTTATTATATCAATGTTTTGTATTGATATCTTGTGATTGAAATGTGGAAATGTTATGTTTCCTTTATGCATGTTTTATGGGATATGATTATGTTATGGTTTATGAGATGTTTAAACCTGTTCATATGAGGAATGTATTGGACTTAATAAGTGACGGGTGGAGCCCGCTATAGCTCCTCGATTCATCGGTAGGTCTCATGAGACAACTAGACGTGGAATTGGCTGAGGCCCTTTCCAAATTTTATTTATGGTTTTGGTCGAGGCCTTAATCATTTTAGACGTCTTGGCCGAGGCCTTGACAAAATGTTTCAGAATGTCTGGCATTATACATTCCCTCATTATGAAAGTGGTTATTGATATTGCATGTGATTATTCGACCAGTAGAATATCCATGTAAATGGCATTATCTCATTTTAATTTTTCCATATTATGTTGAAGTTCATGTTTAAAAGGCTTTTGTTTTAGTTATACATTGCCTTAAATGTTATTGTTTATTTATGAAAGCTTCCGCATTATTGTTATCCTTACTGAGCATCTGAGCTCACCCCTTTCAATGTTTTAATATTTTCCAGGATGTGAATAAGTATTTTATGAATGACCTGCAGGGATAGTCAGAAGTGGATATGAGTGTGGACTATGAAGACTTTGTTATTGTAGTTTTTCACTTTATGATGTAATGTAACGTTTACGAATGTATCTAGTGTTTCCAAGGCTACTAAACTAATCGGTCTTTCTGGACTTGATCTTTTGTGATCATGCCAATGTTACGAAGTAATGCACCGCCTCTGGGTAGCTGGGGTCGGGGCGTTACAGTTGGTATCAGAGGTAGTTTAGTACTAACCTTGGAAGCTAGATTTAGATAAACTCTGATTAGAGCACGTAGACCTAAGATGAACTTTGAGGATTAGTATAGAAGAACTTCCTAGAATTATGGTATTGTAGAGATTTTTTGAGTTTTCCGAGCAATACATCCCTGTCTGGATACGAGCAGGTAGAGGCAGCTCTGGCACAGATGTACCTAGGGGTAAAACCCGAAAACACCGCTTTGAGCTAGACTCGAACGGGAACTGGTGCACGACAACGGGCCTTGTTACACTCTTGGTTACGACACTCCCGGGGGATATGCTTTGGATAATTCTCATTTTCTTTATAAACCACTATGAAGAGTTATGAGTATATACTTCCTCAAAGAAAACATTTCTTTTTATTATTATGGATTATATCCATAAATAGTTCAATTTATGTTAAGTGTTTTATAAGTATGGGATTATGTATTTTGATTCATAAACTAACCTAGTTTATGCCATTGTATAGAAATGGCGCCCAGTAGAAGGAATGTGAACTCCAGCAGTACGTATGATCCAAAGAGTAAGAAGGATCGTATCTTTCACGGTATTAAGCCAACATTTCGAAGGGAAATAGTCTCCCATGTGTTCTCAACATATGAAGAAATAGTATCATGTGTTAATAAGATAAGTAAAGAATTCTCTGAGTCCTATAGCTTTGAAGCGAAGCAAGAGACGAAAGGGATAGAAGAGAGAATGATGGATAAAGGGATGAGAGGAAAGAATAATTTTCCAATATGTGGTAATTGTGGGAAGAAACATCATGGAACTTGCCTAAAGGGAATGGGAGTTTGTTATAAGTGTAGAGAAAAAGGACACAAAGTGCGTGACTGCAAGGGTAAGAAAATGGTTTCACATGTACAATGCTTCTTCTGTAAGGATTGGGGACACTATGCAAACCAATGTCCAAATCATCAGAGTATGCCCCAAATGATGTTATTGGATAATAATCAAGTTATGATACTACCACAGATGAGGAGTAATGATTAGAGTTCTTATGTTGTTATTAAATAATTTTGTAATTTGAGTGTTGTATCAATGATGTAGTGGTTATAATAATTATGGAGTATATAAGGATTGTATTGCAGTACTATTTCATCAAGGACTTGAGATTGTGTGGAACCAAGAAAAGTGACTCCACAGTAGGATTAAATTTTTGGAAAATATATGGTTGAGAGAAAGATAGACCATAATATGGTTATAATACTGAGATTGTGATTTTGGAATAAGACGTGATTGATTTGGATAAATTATATTGGATATACTTAACTTCCTTCAAACTGATTGATGTTTTGTATACATTTTTGGATAGAAGGAGTATATCTAGTATTCTATAAGGAATAAGGGATCATGGTAATTCAGTATGTTTAAAAATAATACATGATGAAGGTATTCACATGTTGTTACGTGGGAAAAAGGATCTTCATTATGTTTACCTTCCTTATTAAATTTGGACTGTGAGTTGGACAGAAGTATTTTGGATAACTATAATGGTTGGAGTGGATTAATTTGATCTTTGGATAGTATTGTTTAAGGTTAAAAATTTATGAATATTATTTTTGGAATATTATGATACTATAGTTTTAGGAAAAGGACAACCTACAGGGTGGGGCATAACCCGTCGCGTCGGACAAAGCTGCAGGAATCGAACCCACAATCATAGTGCGACAAGCCTTTATTTCCTACCACTAGCCTACAAGAAGTCCCTGGTTATTACAAAATAGTTTTACTAATCTAAATGGTATGTGTTAACATTTGGAACCTTATACAATTAGGATAAATAGAATATTTTTGAGTTCCGTTACCATTTGGAGTAAAAGTTGGGTTTGTGGTAAAAATTTATTAACGAATGAAAGTATACATAACAAGTATGTATATTCCCTTACGTTCTTAGTAAATCTCCTAAATAAATTCATCAACATTATAAAAGGTAACTTAAAACAAAAATGTTGTCGGTTAACTTTTCCAACTTGGGATTCAATGACCGTTTAACCAATCACAAGTTTGTGATTTTCTTGTGGTTAAACTTTCTCCTAATCTTGTTTTCTATAACTCCCCATCAGACCTTGATGGTTTGTTTCTCCTCCATATCCATATTTTCATAGAATCCTATAACAGGCTATATCGGGTGACCTTTGTACTTATCTTGCTTTCTTTTAATGTTATATATTTATTAACCTTATTTCCGATGTGGGTTTTCCTCAAAGGTATTTTCTCTTTTCAACCTTTTATTTTCAAAGAAAAATTTCAAATTGCGAGGACGCAATTTATTGAAGGAGGGGAGAATGTAACACCCCGAGCTTCCACGATACGCTTCTCATTCAATAATGCAATAGCTTGCATTGTACGCAGCTTCGAGTTCTAAAACACCGCGACTAATCATAGTAGCTGTTATGAATAGTAATAACCACTTTTTAAAATTATAGAAATTTTATATTTCAAAATTGACTTCATTTTTGGATTCGGAATATCGAAATTAGCCTATGTTGAATTTTTGGTATTTTTTTGAGAACTTCTAATTTTTTATGAATAGTGAAAAATACTTAAAACAACTTTTTTAATCAAAATAATTTATTTTGATAAATTATACTATTTAGTGGTTTTAAAGTATAATTAGAATATATTTTTACCATTTTATCCAATGGTGGTCATTAGAATTAATTTAACATTGAAATTGGACATAAACAATTGCCAATCTTTTGATATAAATTGTTTATTAAAAACACGCTATTTGTTGTGACAACGGGATTTAATTATAAAATAAATTAATGCAAATTATATGTTTGTAATTTTGTAAAATAGACATCTTTTTTTAATTTGTAATATCAATTATAGCTTAGGGTGAAATTTTGGCATTGTTCTGAAAAACTTCAATTATTGATGAATAGTGAAACCACTAAGTGGTAGTTAAATAACTGATTTTTCGTTAAAATGACATATTACCACTTCTATGTTTTTATTTTCAAAAATCCGACATACATGGTTGTCATTAAGAAGTAAAATGTGGTTCAATGAGATTAAAATAATTTTTTGGTGAATAGTAACTTTTAAGTTCTTAATCGCGATTAGAGGTAATTAGTGTAGTTTAAGGTACAAATAATGTCTTAATAAAATGAGATGAGCATGACACTTGTCCTACTCCTATTGTATGAGTCATGGTAGACCAATACAACCCATGGGTCAACTTGGGGACCCCATGGAGCCACTTTAGTTGGAAAATGACATAAATATATATTTATTTAATGTTAAAATTAAATTGACACAAACATGAGTTATTTTACTAAAACAGTTTTTAAGTGGGGTTACACAAGTCCAAATTTTGACTATAAATATTCATTAGAAATCTAGAAAGATTTCCTACATCATAGTATTTTTTTTATAATTTTTAGACATTAAATAAATTAAATTATTTATGACATCATTATGATGCAGCGATGACCTCATTATTTAACGATTTTAATAAAATGGGAAGATAATGCAAAATTCAAGGCTTACACTTGTCAAAATCCTATTGGATGAGGATATTTCGAACCCTTATCACCTTAGCCACGAATTATACAAGTTTGGGACCTTTATAATCCGAAAAGCATTGTATAATAGAATAACATTTCATTACTTTCTAAAAGTGCCCTTCCTCTCCACTTATAAAAGGCCCCCACCTCTCCCACCTTATTCACACATTCATGCCATTTGGCTCGGCCAACCTCTGCCCAAATACTCTCCCAACTTCCCCCTATTACTCCTAGAAGCCTTACTTTGGGCAGAACTCTTCCCAAGGAAGCCTTTGGCTCAAATCAAAAAGAGTTACCCGATTTTGAGGTAATGTCTTCTCTAATGTTTTTTTGTTTTATTTTTCTTCTCCAACCCCCTAAACTCTTTTTATTCATTTCTTTTTTAACAACACCAGTATCCTCAATATACTAGGATGTTTTTATAAGAAGGATTAGAGCTACACTTACACACACCTACATCTAATGGTTAAAGAACATACGGTTTCTGTGGATGGCGAATTTCTGCCTCACGAAACGATGATTGTTCAACACTCATATAACACCTTCAAAGGTGGCCATTAAGATGTCACTATATTTATATATGATATAAAATATGTTTATGTTTTACTTATGCTTCTGTATTTCTCATTTATGGCATACTTTATGATTTCCATTATGGGTAAAATGCGATAATTTCATTTTAGGAAGTGCGGACTGCCGCCCCCTCAAAGTGATTTGAATCATTAATGCCATATGTGAGATGTATAAAGGATGGAGTAAATGATATTATACACTATATTATACTGGAATTATATTATACATTTATATCATTATGATTTCATTCCATTAAATATGAAATTGAAATGAAAGTAGCGTTCATGCGTACGTACGGCTTACCGTCTCCATGAACGGTGCATTTCATTTCTTACCTCTAAATGTTACGTAATATTATGAATGAATGTATATACTGGATATATATTATATATATGATATCTACATCATGAATATAATTCTGGATATAATGGATATTTCACCACATGAACAACTTGTAATTATAAGAAGGTTATTGTTGACACAAGTACCAAAGATCGACAAAACTACCGTTATTAACTTAAATAATTACATAACGTTCATAACATTGTAATAAGTGATATAAAAAGGATAATGAAATTGAAAATGGTTCTTAATAAGGTATATATTAACTCTATTTTATTATTCAGGAGGTTAAAGAACGGTTGAGTCAAGTCGGACATGAGGTAAGGGAATTTCTTAACCCAATTTCCATTCTTTGGGTTAATCTCCTACTTTCAAATTATTTCATGATATTTTTCTGTCCTATCTTGTATTTGTACAATATTTATGTGTACTTATAGTGAATACACATTATAGATGTACATTATTTAAAAAATGATCTTTTTAAGGACTTCGTCTCAATCCCCTTTCATTGAGGTATATTTGGTTTTATACACAACTTTCTTTTATACGGTGTATAAACCCCTTTGAATTTTACATTTATTAAAAAGGAATCTTTTTTATACGAAGCGTTTACTAAATGAAAAAAGGGAATGTTTTTGTCATACTTATATGGTGACAACAACTTCTCCGCCGCCGTGACCACTATTTGAGTTTCGGCTTCCTCTACAAGCCATACCCTTTTTTTAATGAAAAATAAATACCATGTTATAATTTTCTTTTATTTTGGTATTGAAAATGGTTTTGAAAGAGTTTTTATTATATCAATGTTTTGTATTGATATCTTGTGATTGAAATGTGGAAATGTTATGTTTCCTTTATGCATGTTTTATGGGATATGATTATGTTATGGTTTATGAGATGTTTAAACCTATTCATAAGAGGAATGTATTGGACTTAATAAGTGACAGGTGGAGCCCGCTATAGCTCCTCGATGCATCGGTAGGTCTCATGAGACAACTAGACATGGAATTGGCCGAGGCCCTTTCCCAATTTTATTTATGGTTTTGGCCGAGGCCTTAATCATTTTAGACGTATTGGCCGAGGCCTTGACAAAATGTTTTAGAATGTCTAGCATTATACATTCCCTCATTATGAAAGTGGTTATTGATATTGCATGTGATTATTCGACCAGTAGAATATCCATGTAAATGGCATTATCTCATTTTACTTTTTCCATATTATGTTGAAGTTCATGTTTAAAAGGATTTTGTTTTATTTATACATTGCCTTAAATGTTAATGTTTATTTATGAAAGCTTTCGCATTATTGTTATCCTTACTGAGCATCTGAGCTCACCCCTTTCAATGTTTTAATATTTTCCAGGATGTGAAGAAGTATTTTATGAATGACCTGCAGGGATAGTCAGAAGTGGATATGAGTGTGGACTATGGAGACTTTGTTATTGTAGTTTTTCACTTTATGATGTAATGTAACGTTTACGAATGTATCTAGTGTTTCCAAGGCTACTAAACTAATCGGTCTTTCGGGACTTGATCTTTTGTGATCATGCCAATGTTATGAAGTAATGCACTGACTCTGGGTAGCTGGGGTTGGGGCATTACATCTAGAGTTCTATTAGTTTCCGATCATCATCACAGTTTAGTTAGTGTTGTATCATCAATACTATTAGAAGAAACTAGGCCTTAGACTCATTGATCCAACTAGCATACCAGTCCTAGTCCTCCCACCTTGTTACCTAGGATTCCCTTTATGCTCAATTTTCAATTTCAAATGTCACTTAGATCACAAATTTTACATACACACATCAAGAATCATGTATAAAAATGAAAAACCATCACTTTTCATATGAAAACCCTATTTCAAATCCGTACGCACACCAAAACCTTTAAAAATTACACTTTACACCAATTAAAATATTTATAGAACACATTTAAGAAGAACAACAAGGAAGAACACATGAATAGAAATAAATTTCTTTTATAAAACCATCTTTCAACCCATACGAACCTTGAAATATTTTCAAAACACAATTTTTCACCACAAACATAATCTATAGAACACATTCAAATATAAAATCAAGCATACCAAAATCATCTAATAATGTTAAAACATGGAATCACCTACCACAACTTGGAAAATTATAAAATCTGGTGGAAACCCACAACTGCACCACAAAGTAACCCTATAAATGAAAGATCAAACCATAAACATAAATATTTTACCAAAAAGTTCAATGTTTAACCCTTTTAGGTCAACCATACCACTACAAGAAAGAGAAACCAAGAAATAGGGAAGAATAACCCTAGAAGAAGAAAACAATAAATAAAATAGAGACTTAATTTATGATCCTTGAAGATTAGTGGCCAAATCCACCCAAAAAATGAAGTTAAAGGGGGGAAGAGGGAGAGAAGGGAGATATTAGGGCTAAAAATACTATATATATTGAATTAGGGCTGATTTAGGGTTAAAATTGGAGATGTTAAAAAAGAAAATTTTCTAGTTTTTTATAATCTAGATAGGAAAAATGGTTAGCTCGCATAGTTTTCCAAATTGTGCGGTAACATTGCGATCTCCACATCCTAAGAGGAAATTGGATGTATGGTTTCTTGGTGGAGGGTGAATGCCCATGAAGCTTGGATAGTGCCACTATCTAGGGTGAACAGTTTCTCCTAGGCTAGCACACATTTTCCCCTAACTATGCACCACCTATTGTAGGGTCCATAAACTCTATTTTTCTCCAAAAACTCATGGGGAAACCAATGAATAAATATAAGAACACAAATGAAAAAAATAATACCTCAAAATAAAATCATGGATGTGACATGGAATGACGAATTCATTGCATGATGAATCTTTACACTAGTGGATAAAATCCTCCTTTAAAATTCTTTATTGAAAATTTTCTCTAGGAAACTAAAATCTTGATGGTTGATCCCCAATAAAGTTTTCAAAGTGCTCTCATATGAGTAAATATAAATTCAATGAGGTGAAGAACTGCCCCTTATGGTCAATGGAAAAAAACTAAAAATTGTCAACAACCATTTCATGAAGGTTGTTCCCTTTATTTAAAATTATTATGATTTGTTTGTTTATCCATCTGGTTGACTATTTCATTGTTAGTAACTTATGGAAGGTTTCCCAAATTTTTTTCTCTGTATATTTTTTATGTACTTAGGAACTTTATTGTTTCTTTTTTAACACTTTATATTCTTTAATCATCTAAAAATTCATTTTAGTCTATTCATTAATTTCTCTAAGCTTCTTTCTCCTACTATTTAATAAGTACATTAGCCCATTTTTTTTACTTATATGTTGATTAACCCCTGTATACTAATGGTTTACATAGTATAGGTATTTCAGTTCTAAAAATTCTTATAGGTTACACAATTTCCCATCTCCATCCAAAAAATTCCCCCCTGGAATGAATTTCACTACAGGAAACTATCAGTTACCTATTTTAAATTCATAATTGTCCATGTCAATCTATCTATGATTCTATTTCCATCTATACCTTGTAAATTTCTATAACAGTGCATACATTGTATCATTTTAGGAGTGGGGAGTCTTTATCGAGCTTTATTGACAATACACTTGTATTTCTGGTCGTTTTCATTATTCTAGAAGACATTTTTCATTAAAATCAAGCTTTAACTTGAAACTGCATTACATCCATTTAAATAAAAGACAAAGTTCTATTGGATATTGTTGAAATCCATTTTTATTCCTATTTAAAATTTTATCCTGATTGCTAAGTTGAGTAATTTATTTCCAATTCCATATTCTTATAATTTTTTTGATTGACTTATTAAGGGATACTATTCCCTGAGTGATATACAATTATTTTATATTCTCATTCTTAAGATGAGTATAGACCTATAATTTATTTTTTTAGAATATTTCTTGAGAGATATTTTGTTAATGTAAACCTATCAGACCTTGTATCGGAATATTTTCAAGACTATAAATGAATAAATACACTAATAAAAATGTTTGAGGCAATATTTGTTAATCTAATTATATTGAGACCCACCTATACATCTATCCTTATTTAGATTGTAGTATCCATGAATAAAATTGTTAGGATTGAAGCGTTTCAAGCCTATTATTCCTTCCTACCCTACTCCTGGTACTACGCATGATTTTATTTTGAACAAGTATGGGGGATTTTTCATCTCTTCCATACAAGGGATTTTGATACTAAGGAGATTCACAGTGGAATTTTCACCATATTTATATGACATGTTTCAGAATTACCTTTAATATTTTCTATGCATACCATATTCATACAAAAAACCTGGATTGTTTATTAGCATGGTCAAAAATTATCATTTCCAGACTGATGATTCTCATGAAATTACATGTGTGGTTAGATTATGTATGTGAGATCTATCCAAAGCATGGTTTTAAAAAAATAAGTAAAATTAAAAAAAAAGGAATGTGAAACATTATTTATTATTTATATACATAATAATGGACCCTCTTTGAGTTATTTAGAGCATAGAGAAATTATTTTTTCTAGGAGGGATTTCATCATTTCATTGTTCATGATTATCATGCATTTTACTTGAGATTTTACCCTCATTTTTTATATTTATTTTTTCTATATTCCTACCTAATCCCATCTTCAAATTCATTTTAAACTTAATTCCTAATCCCTCATGATTAATTTTGTATTTTTATTTAGAGAATGTGGATGTTATAACCAATTCAAGCCTTTGGTTAGGAACATGCATTAAAGGTTTGATCATAAATCCAATTATATTTTACCTTGAGTGATGAGAGAAAATTCATTGTGAGTTAAATTAGAAAATGTCTATATCTTCTGATAAACAGTTATGAAATAAAAATTAAAAGAATAAAGAATATAAATATTGAAATTAATTATTAGGCATGACTTTTTTTCTGGAAAGGATTGATTCTGAAGGACTTTATTTTTGAATTTACACTTCATTTTATTTGATTGGTTTTAATGCATGTTTCTTGTTTAAAATTGTTTGATTTAGAATCACTGTTGAGAATCGTTTCCCTTAAGGATGATAAATTTCTCATGTCTGTGGTAATTAGATAATAAAAATTAATATACATGTTTTGGAAGCATTTATTTATAGTTTAATCATGTTTTATTTCATAATAAATTGGGTTTTGATGTGTTTCCATAGGAATTATAAATTAAGCACTCAATGGAGGACATGTTCGAAAAGAGAAAATTTGGACATTGCACATTGTGAATCCAAAGTGCATGATGTGTATTCCTCGAGAAAACCACCTGCCAACTGAATGCAGTCTATGAATTAAATTTACATGACATGAACCAAGCACATGATGTGAATCCATTTTACAAATCATGAAAAATTTGAAGTCTGGTCTTGATGAAGATATATAGCATGATTGAATTACAATACGTGCAAATTTTGAAACCTAAATCCCCCAGAAGAAACAAGACATGAAATCCATGAGATCCACGATCTTCTGAGAAAATGGTTTATAAATGAAATAAAAAATAATATTAATTAATAATTTTCTAATTATTATCAAGTAATAATCATTTAATAATTGTTAAATGTCATAAAAATTAAATTAATTAGTGAACGGGATTAGATAAGTTGAAAAAATTACTTGAACTTCAAATGGCCATAACTTTTGATCCAGGTAATCATTTGGGCTCTACCACATATCAAATTGAATCATGTGATAATATATACACATAATTGATTGGAAGAACCCTTGGTCAAACTTTTCTAGGCCAAAAAAGCCCATAAAGGCCTCCAAAACTAATTTTTTATTCAAGGTATCCCAATTTTTTAACATTGGATGGAATAGTTGTAGCTTAGATAGAACCAATTGTTTGGAATAAGACTATATGGTGACCTTTGAACTGCTTCGAAGTCTAAACCATAGGATCATACCAAGAATTCTTTAGGATTGCAGATTTTTCTAGACCTTGAAATTGACCATGATCCCTAATTTTAATATGAACTAAAACCCAAGCTATGTAGTTTCACTAAAAAATACAAACCTGATATAGATCAAGAGGACTCCTACTGAAAGGTTCATACCACTGGGTTTATTTCCTATCGTTTGTCCCTGTGGGTTTCACCCCACACTTACACTATGCTTGTAACAACCCAAAGTTTTATTAATGGAATTCCCTTCTTATAATTATTCCTTACAGTATAATCTCATTTGGAAGCACAATGAAATATTATGATACTAAATACTATGTGATCATTAAACATAATTTTTCAACTTCTTTGTTTTTAATTTTAAAAATCTAAAATACATGGTTGTGATCAGTAGGATTTCTGGAGCTTTATTAGGGTTCCATGATTGTATCAGCATACTCTACATGTTTTACCAAGATCCTATTTTTCACTCACTTCTAGCTAGTAATGAGACCTAGAAGGTTAGGAAGTTTGAAGTCATTTTTCGGCCCAACATTATATAGCAAGTATGGAGATTTGACCTAGATTCACACCCATAGGTTATGAGGAAGGCCCTAACCATTGAAATTATTATAGAGGATTAAATAATAGAAGGAATTTTTCTAACTTTCACTACTCATACCGGTGGACCTCCTACTACAATCATGAATACCTCTTCTGATAGTAGGAAGAGGAAGACCATGATCATGCAGCAGAGTAGTGGCATGAAAGTGCAGCAGACCATAGTCTCTTCAGTCCCTTCCATAGGTGACCTTAAGTGATTTAATTGTGGGAGGTTTGGGTAGTAATTTAGGTTGTGTATAGTTCCCCAGAGCTAGTTCCGATATTGCGGTGGGATAGGACACCTCCAGAATTTTTGTACAAGATCATATTCTAAGAGAGGGAGTTCAACAAGGCCAAGGGTTCGGAGGTCCATTAAGGGACCTCAATAGAGATGCAAACTTCTTAGATGACAATAGTATAGGTACAGGGTCATGAATCCAATACAGGACAAGTTTATGCAATGGATCAGATTCTGAAAGATGTTTGTGAGGGAACATCCACCATTCTTGGTATGATTTTCATCAATTATATACTATATATTTAATTATTCGATATTGGTTCTTTCCATTCTTTCACATATTCAAAAATAGTTTTTGGACTTTAATTACCAATAAAGTTATCACAGGAGTTAATATCCCTTGATACATTATAGGGAACTAGAGTGGATTGTCTTCATAAATCCCCAAAGTGTCCCCTAGTCATTCCTGAAAATAGACATCTATAGGAATTCATGATTCTAGATATGATGAATTTCAATTTGATTGTCATCATGGAATGGTTGGCCGGTTTTTTGATCTCACATTGATTGTTATCGTATAAGAGTATCTTTTACTTCTATAGGGGGAGAGAATTTCATGATTAAAAGAGAGTGGGAACTGGGAGCACATAGATATGGACCGAACATGAGTCATCTCGGGATGATTACATCAAAGATGGCAGTATTGGCTCTTTCGGTAGGATTAGTGGTAGCTCTGTCATCTTTTCCACCAATCATGGATCTCTATTAGGATTTTTTTATATATTACTTCCCAACACTCCCTCTTGATTGAGTATTTGACTTTGAGTTAGATCTCATACTATGTGTGCTTCCCATTTCGATACCTTCATATCGTATGGATCCAACCAAGCTGAAGGATCTCAAGTTATAGCTAGACGAATTGTAGAGGAATGGTTTTATTAGACCTAGTACTTCACCATGGGGTGCACCTAATTTATTCACTAACACTACCATAAAACTATTTTTCCGTAGCGCCACCCTTTAACAGTGCTAATAAAAAGCGCTGATAAAGGGGGGCCTTTATCAGGGCTATTTTAGCGCTGTTAAAGGGGACCCCTTTATCAATGATTTTTTTAGTAGCGTTGATAAAGGGGGGCTTTATCAGTGCTTTTTCCTAGCACTGATAAATTTAAAAAAATCATGAAAAATAATATATTTTTATATAAGTTTATTTATATTGATATAAATACAATATATATTTTTTAAATATATTTTATATAAGTATAAATATACTATTACATTTAATATTTAATAAATTTAGCGAAAATGGATTTAAAATATTTTAAAAAATATTATTAATTAATAATTTTCTAATTATCATCAATTAGTAATCCTTTAATAACAATTTGAAGACACAAAAAGTCAAAAAAATAATAAAAGATCTAAAATAAGTTGATAATGTAACTCAAACTTCAAATGGAAATAACTTTTGATCCGGGTGTTCGTTTGAGCTCTACAGCATATCAAATCAAAGAATATGATGAGCTTTACACAATAGTGATTGAAGGAAACCTTTATTCACAATTTTTTAGGCCAAAAAATGCCTTGAAGGCTTCCAAAACTGAGTTTTTTTTCGGGATACCCCAATTTTTTAACATTCAAATATATATAACTTCTGATCCGGAAGTCCTCTAGTCATGTACCACATATCATATCAAATATTGTTTCATTTTATTTTATTTGATTGGTTGTGGAGTTGAAACAGACATTTGGATTAGAAGTTATGGTCGTTTTAACATTCTATGGCTTTTCACATACACACACACACATATATATATATATATATATATATTCATTAATATATATGTGTCTGTGTCTATGTTTGTGTCTGTGTCTATGTCTGTGTGTGTGTTGTATATATGTATGTATTTATTTATTTATAAACACACATAAAAAAAATATTTTATAAATTTTTTTAAAACTAATCTTATAAATATATATTAATATACAAAAAAGTATATGGATAAAGAAATTATAACTATATATATATATATAAATATATATTAATATATATTAATATACGAATAAATATATATATATATATATATATTAATATATGAATAAATATATATTTATTAATATAACTAAATATATTTATATTAATATGAATCTATATTAATATATGAATAAATATAACAATATATATATAAATAAATAAATATAAATATATATTAATATATGAATAAATATATATATATATATACACGAATAAATATATATGTATTAATATAACAAAATATATTTATAATAATATGAATCTATATTAATATATGAATAAATATAACTATATATATATCATTAAATAGATAAAAACCCCAAATGGCTTAGTGATAAAGGTGCAGGCGTGCAAGGGGGGAGGTCACGGGTTCGAGTTCTGGTGGAAGCAAGGGAGTGCGGGAAAGTGGGAGGGGTTTCACGGACAAGGGAAGCATGCAGAGTGAGAGGGAGGGGGCTCCTCCTAGTGCTGATAAAGGGGGGGTCAAGGTCTGTTACAAGTTCCCCCTCCCCCCCTCCCCACATTATATATTATTTTTAACTTTTTTTTATTTTTTTTACTTGTATCAGCAGTTAAAAAAGTGTTGATAAAAGGGGTCTTTTTCAATGCTAAAAAAAGAACCGATAAAGGGCCTTTTATCAGAACTTTTTTTTTAGTACTGATAAAAGGGACCCCCCACCCCAATCTTCTCCTCAATTAACATAGTTTTTTTAGAATTGTTAATTCTCTTTTCTAGCGCTAATAAAGGCCATATTTGCAGTAGTGCAAGAAGAAGGATTGTAGTATTTTATTATGTGTTGATTATCAAAAGATAAACCATGTGACAGTGAGGAACTGATATCTATTTCCCAAGATCGATGATCTCTTTGATTGGATATGGGGACCCTAATGGTTCTCCAAGATTGAACTTCAATCAGGCTATCACCAATTATGATTTAGATATGAGGACAGTCCAAAGGAATGTTTTAAAGTAGATATGGATTGTATGAGTACTTGGTGATGTCATTCAGGATGAGGAACACACTAAAAGTGTTCTTGTTCCTCATGAAAAACATCTTCCATCCGTAATTGGACTCATTCATCATATTATTCATTGATAATATCCTTATCTACTCACAAACACTAGATCAACATTCAAGGAATATAGAAATAGTCTTGAGTACACTTTGAGCACACAGGCTTTATGCCAAGATGTTGAAGTTTGACTTCTAGATTAAAGTGGTGAAATTTCTAGGAGATGTGTGTCTGATATAGGTATATTTGTAGATCCAGATAAATTTTAATTAGTCATGTCTTGGAAAAATTCCATATAACATGTTTGATATTAGGATATTTTTGGGTTTAGCAGGATATTACCAATGGTTTATCCATGAAATCTCCCAACTACCAGTACCCATGAAAGTGCTATCAAACAAGGGAGTGATGTTCCAGTCGTCATATCAATGTGAAGAGTATTTACTTGAGCAAAATAGAAGATTGAAGATAGCTTCAGTACTAACATTCCCTGAGCCTGGGATTGGTTCTGCAGTGTATTGTTATACATCAGGCATTGGTTTGGGTGGTTTTGATGAAAATATAGAAGATAGTAGCCTATATGCCTTGTCATCTACTACCTAATAATAGGAACTACCCTACACATGATTTTTATTAAGTAGTTTTGTTCCATGCTCTAAAATAGAGGAAGAATTATCTCTTCATTGAAAGATTTATTGTATACACGGACCACAAGAGCCTTCATTATATCTTCATATAGAGAGACCTGATCCTAAGAAAAAGGTGTTGGGATGATTATATGTAGACTTTTGACATTGAGATGACGTATTCACCTAGGAAGGGTAATGTCATTATGGATTCTCTTATCTATAAGACATAGGCTGAGAAGGAGATTGGAAAAAGGCCTTTAGAGGAGCAATGGAATTTTATATGATAATTGGATGACTGGAGGGTTGATTCTTAAGAGGTTCATAGATCTATGACTTTTTACCCTATTCTAATTATGTATTCTCTTATAGATTTGGTGGATATTAGTTAGGAGTTAGACCCAGATTGTGTTGTCATGAGGGAGCAGCTGGCTGGGGGTGACCCAATACCCAGATGAACTTTGGGTGAAAACAATGTGATCATGGTACATAAGAGAGTGGTAGTCCTAGATTCCATCAAAGAGGAGATGATGAGGTATTACTATACCTACCGATGGGTAGTACATCCCGGTGCGACCAAGATGTATCATGACTTCAGGAGGTAGTTTTGGTCATCAGGGATGAAGAGAGATATTACTGGTTTTATCTCCTGATACCTTACCTGAAATAGGGTAAAGGCTGAGAACCAACATCTTGGTGGGTTTTTACAGTCATTTATGATACCTATGTGGAAGTGACAGGACATTACTATGGAAATTTTTATAGGGTTACCCAGGATCCTAAGTATTCATGACGCAATATAGGATATTTTTGACCAGCTAATGAAGTTTGGTCACTTCTTACCAATCCAAGACTCACTCAATAATGGTGTTAGGAAATATCTATGTCTGATATATGGTATGCGTTCATGGAGTTCCCCTGATCATTGTTTCAAATAGATATTCATGTTTCACATCACACTTTTGGAATGGATTATAGGAATACCTAGGGACTCAGCTCAGATTGACTAAGACGTACCATCCCCAGACCGTTGGATGGTCCAAGAAAACTATACCCATATTAGAGGATATTATTTGAGATTGTGTTCCTAATTTTGGAGGAGCATGGTATGACCACCTGGATTCGATTGAGTCACAAACAATAACATTTATTAGTCATCAATTCAGATGTAACCTTTTAAGGATTTTTATGGGATGTTGTGTCGCTCACCACTCTATTGGTAGGAGGTAGGTGAGGTAGTAGTTTTTTTCCCTAGTATGGTTCAGGAAACCTCCAAGAGAGTGCAACAGATATCGAAGATATTGATCACTTTTCAAAGTAGACAGAGACCATATCTCGACCGTAGGATGAGGCCCTTGGAGTTTGTTATGGGAGATCATGTTTTCTTGAGAGTCACTCCTTGATTAGGGCATAAATGTCTGGGAAAGTAATGTAAGTTAGCACCATGTTTTTTTGGACCCATTGAGCTCACTGAGATGATAGGGGGAGTGGTATGTCATATGTACCTCTCTTCTTTTTATTAATGTATGCACAATGTGTTCCATGGGTCATAGCTTCAAAGGTAAAAAAACACAACTTTTCATATGTTATTGATTGTGAGGATGTTGAGATGAAAACAAACACATCTTATGAGGAGCATCTAGTGAGAATCATATATTGAAGCGAGAAGGTGTTGCGAGTAATGACGTCTCCAATAGTTTAGATTAAGGGGAAGCATGGCTGGATCCAAAAAGAAATATGGGAACATGAGTCTGATGATCAAGCTCAATGGCCTCATTTGTTCGATCAAGACTGCTAGTGATACTTCTTAAGGATGAGAAGTCGATGGAGGGAGATAATTTTAATATCATGAATTTTAAAAAGATAATACAAATCCTATTGTTGATAAATTATAAGTGTATTGTGTGGTAAAAATTATTTATCAATGAAAATCACTTAATAAATGTCTTAAAGTCTTTGTGAAAGAGTAAAATCTTATTTCACACTTTAGAATATTCAATCGAATATTTTTGAATTCAAAATTTATGTCAGTGGGAGATTCTGAGGCCCATAAATCCTCATCAAAGACAAAATAAAAAATATTATATATATTACATTATACATGTGAAATTTATTCAAAATAATTGAATAATTCCAAAATGATGCCTTGTTCAAGAAATAAGAGACCACTGTTAGGTCTGGGATGTGGTGTTTTTCCTAGGAGGGTGAAACATTTGTAAGCATCAGATGTTTAGACGGATCACTTTTGAATATAAATTATTTAATAATTTTTATTATATTTTTTTATATAATTTAATATCTCTAAAATGGTGCATTGTATGATAAATATGTGACCACCATTAGGTCCGGAATAGGGGGTTAAATTAGGTGAGGTATAACTTTTATATGCATCGGGTGTTTGGAAACATAGCATGTGATAAAAGCCTTTTTATATTAAATTAATTATTTAATCCATTTTTTAAATAATAAATAATTAATATATCTCAAATAGTGCATCGTATAAAATATTAGAGACCATAGTTGTGTCTAGAATCGGGGGTTTACCCTAGGGAGGTTATAACTTTTATACACAAGAGGTGTTTGGTCAGGTCTCTAATTAAATTGGTTTATTTGATATTTATATTAAATAATTAATTTATTTAATTAATTAAATTTTTCAACACTACTCATATTTATTCCAAAAAAAGTTAAAAATGCCATTTTTAATGCCTGAATGAAATAGAAACCTTGAAAATAAACCATTTTTTATAATTTAAAAATGTAAATTCATTAATGATATAGAATTAAACACTATATATTATTTTTTTGGTTTAAAGTGCAGATTAATGAGGATTTCAATCTTGAGTAGAGTAATGTACATGGGGGGTTCTTGAAATAGCCTTGACCTTCAAACCTTACTGTGGGATAGGTACCATTATATCTGGACAAACCAGAAACACCCTACACATGATCATTAGTACCTTGGAAAGCTGATCTAGGTGCTTGGAGGATTTCCACTCTTCTTTGGTGTGCCACACCCAAAAAACTAGGTGACTTCTTTATTTTTTTTATTATTTTTCTTTTTACATTTACTATTTAGTTAGTAATTAAAATTATAAATAATATATATTTGATATTAAATAAAATTATAATCCTAAAATTATCAAATGAAAACCCAAAAATTATCAAATAATAATTTACTTAATTTTTGGACTATTAAAAGATAGTTTTAAATAAATTTACAAGTAATACTTGTGTGAAAATATTGAATGGTGATATTAAGTTTTATAAAGATATATTTTCTTGGAATTATCAAAATATGTCTATAAGAGTTATGAAATGATAATTTCATGGAATTATGAGAAATTATCAATCGATAATTTTTATGATATTACAACAGTGCAATTACTGAAGGATGATTTTAAACACATGTGTTATTCTTAAATGATGAATTAAAATTATCTGGGAAAGATAATTATCATCGTATGTGATAATTTAAAATATTTTTTAAAATTATAAATTATCATTGCATGCAATAATTTAGATGATAATTTTAAAATTATCCAGGAAAAAAATCATCAGTGCATGCGATAATTTAAATGAAAATTTGAAAATTATAAATTATCATCGCATGTGATAATTTAGATGATGATATTATAATTATCCATGAAAGATAATTATAATCTCTTGTGATAATTTAAATGATAATATGAAAATTATAAATTATCATCACATGTGATAATCTAAATTATAAAATGAGAATTATCCAAGAGAGAGAAAGTATCAAAGAATGTGATATTTTTTTCTATCTAAAATAAAATAGATGTTTTTGGGTGTTATAAAACCTTGAAGGACCTTGATTTTTGACGTATCTATAATAATTACATGAATAGATATTCTTGAATAGTCTATACCTGCTTTTTTACATCGACGACTTTTGAGGAAGGAAGTTCCTTACCTTCTTAGGCTCATGTTTACACTTATTACCTTAATGATTATATTTGTTGGAATTTTTCACTACTCATGCTTAATTGTGATCACATGTCAGTGTTTATATCCCATAAAACTTTTTGTGGTTCCATGAGTGATACCTGTGTAGCTTTAATCCATGTTTGATTATGATCACATTTTGTTTTGTATTCCTCTATATACTATACTTGTGTGCTCGCATTGTATATGTGTTAGCATGCATTGGTGGTTGTTAATGGGATTTGAGATAGGTGTACCATCATAAAATATTCATCCCCTAGTGGTGAATAATAGTTGATTGTGATGATACCGATTAGGGACCTAAAAACAGGGTGGAGGTACGTGGTGTCCATGGAGTCATGTTGAGGGTGTGCTCGATTTAGCCTTGATTTTCCAAGTGTCATTCACCACGTGATAGTCTGTCTGATGTGAGTACTAGTTAGTATTTTATAGAGGATCTAGGTGACATGTTCCTCCTGAGGGATAGATGATTTTAGGTATAAACTCCATAACACCATGAGGATGTCATACAAGGGTTGCTTTTCTTATTCCAACTCATTCAGTTATCCTCTAGCATACAGATGAAGCAAGTATGGTCGAGGGTTATGGCATATTAGTTACCACACTACCACTTGGTTTTGGATTGTATGTTTATTCACTTACTACATTTATTTTTATTATGGAATAAACTTCTATACTTGAGCACATAAAGTTAAGGATGCATTGGTGGTGTCCTCCTGAGTCTTGTACTCACACCCTACTCAGGCATTTCGATGCACTTATAGATTGCATGAGATACCCGGTGAAGGGAAGGACCCCATGATGGATGGATGATCCGGTGGAGCATAATTCTTGGGGGACCATGATAGACACTATAGGAACCTATAATTATTTTATTTATTATTTTTTCTATTTACTCTTGACAGGCTTTCCCCATTGGCAGATTCTTTTATATTGCATGACATTTATGTCATTTACTTTCCACAAGATTACTCTGATTATTTATTATATTTTCATTATTCAATATTGAACCTATGATTTGATACTGAAGGTATAGTCTCCCCAGTGATGGACTTGCACCCTCACTACTATTAGGTAGCCTATTGGGTATGGGGAGGTGTGCATGAGGTTACATGTAATTTCAGCTCGGACTTAGTGGTTTAGATCTGGATGTTACATGGGGAAATGAAACAAAATAAGGGTGAGCTAAGATACTCAGTAAGGGTTACATATAGATGAAAATATCATTACTAAATATGGAATAATCAATAGATCAAGGTAAATAATTAAAACTTATGAAATTTTATCAATAACTTGAGCATCAATAATAATATGGTTGGAGTAAATGAAGATCAAATAATGCCATGTAAATAATAATATTATTTCAAAACTTATCCATGAATATCATAACTAATAAAATAATCACATGAATATAAATAATGGATTTCATAATGATGGAATTCATAATTATATACCTCTAAAACTTACCATTGAGGCCTTGTAGCAAGAGCGGTTAAACTATGGGTAGGTGTACCCTAAAAACCCATTATAAGGATATCCAACTGGTTGGTCTCGTTAGATCTACCGATGCATCTATGGGATATAATATTTTGGGTCACACCCATCATTTTATGTCCAATGCATTACTCATGTATTTAATGATAAATTTAATTCATAAATAGTATGTATTATCAACAAATATTAGTATAGACTAAATAATATGGAATATCAATATTTCTACAGTCAATCAAATTAAATTCATGGTAAAACAATATATATATAAATAATATATAGTTTAGGAAGTTTTATTATCCATAATAAAAATAATATGGATATTTAAGAGAAATTTAATTTCCAATTATCATAAGAAATTGAATGTTTCAAAAGGAAGTTAATGACAACAAAATTAATCAAAAAAGTGAATGCCAATACTTACCTTAGACAAAATAATCATAAACTATCCTAAGAAATAATAATAATGGTATCATTTAAAAATATATCTAGTGTATTATAAGTAAAATAAATGATTATTATCATTGATAAATATAAATACTATAAAAATATCATTAAAAACATTCTTGAGAAAAAAACCCTTTTCACTTTAAAAATAATTTTTAAAAAGTAAAAATTATCAGATTTTTTTGAAAAAAAAAATTATTTGAAAATAACCATGTAAAATTATAGAGTAACCTTCAAATAAATGATCTATTTTTATGGAATGAAAATTATTTTCATGCTAATTATGTTAAAATAAATATTCCTTTTATATTTTCAATAAAAAGATAAAAAGTACATTGTTCGTAAAATAAAAAAAATCCTTTTAAAAAAATTTAAAAATAAAAAAATGGGTAAAAATTTATTTAATAAATCATTATATAATATTAAAAATTTACTTAATAATTTTTAAGTAAAATATGGATATGGAAGAAAATGATCCCCAACCGAGTAAAAAAACAAGTTAGTTTCCCTTAAAAATATTATTTTGTTACCTTGAAAACATAATGAGTGGAAAATGAAAGGAAAACTTATAATTTTTAGAAATAACCATAGTATAAGAAAATATTTTGTGTTTATTATAAAATTTTCAAATAATTCCCCCATCGAATACTTAAAAAAATCAAATAATGATGAGTTTGTGAAAAAATACCCTTACCGCTTTTGTAGCTTTTGAATCATAACCCCCATGAAAGAAATAAATTCAAATGAAACACTAAATACCATGATTATAAATATATTTATGATATAACATATCAAGGTGGAAGTATATACTTCTCATGAAAAATAATAGGTGCATAATACCAAATATGTCTTAATGGAGTGGAAATTGAGACAAAATCTCTTATAAAGATCATACCATTTAAGTGAGAATTAATAAATGAATTGATTATGTGTATCAAATTTAAATTCATATAAAAAAAGTTCAAATACAACATAAAATAATCAAAATATATTACAGACATAATCTTATAATATCAAAGACAATGAATAAAATGAAAAATAAATTGAGTTTTCAAACCCCTTACCGCTTGTTAACTTTCAATTAAAATCCACTTCCATGAAATATTTTGAATTAAAATTAAAATAACATGAATTATAATGGATTTATGATATAACATGTAAAATTTCATTATATATACAATATAAAATAAATTGGTGCATAACATATAAATATGCCTCGATGAAAGGAAATTAATATGGAATCCCTTACCTCGGATCTGAATCATCTCATACGTTCTTTATCTTCATGAATAATAAATTTATGTTAATTATTTAATTTATTAATAAAATTTTCCATGTTTATTATTCCTTTAATTTTATTTAATATATATATTATATTTAATTACTTAATCAATTAAGTTCACGTTTGACGTTTTGATGATATTCAATTCATATGTCCAAAATGAATTTGGTAGTTTGAATATGGTAAAAGAGCTCATTCTTCAATCATATACTGAATAATAATAATTAAATAATTATAATTTTTTAAAATAAATTATAATTTTAAAACCATCCTTGAAATATTTTTATGAAAAATAAACTACATTTCAATCATGGAGACAATAAATTGTACATATTCATGAGTATCATTCCCATTTTTCAATGACCATGATGGAAAGAACATAAATATTATTTTATCATTATATAATGATAATAAAAACATAAATATAATATTTTTTCTTTAAATACACTTATATATATCTTTCATTTTATGTGGTTAGAAAAAATAAATCGCATCGCTTTGTGGAGGTGGTAATCCACACATACGCACGAATGATGTTATCATTTTTAAATGAATGGAAATGTAAGAAATTATATGATGTATTATATTTAAAAAATGATAAATATTTAATTAATATAATATATATATATATATATTAAATACATCATTAAAATCATCCATGAGTGGGGGTGACCGAAAGCGAATTACATCGGTTCGCGATTTAGTAGCCCATCATACACATGAATGACGGTTTTTATCCCATTTGATGGAATATGAGATGTATATAGGGTATTAAATTAACATAAAAACATCTAATTATATGTTAGATACTTATTTTATTATATCAACATCATTAAATAATATTAGAAAGAGGTTTATGAAGAAATAATATAAAAATGCTCAGTAAAGAACGATACCAATTCTTCATAAAACCTCTTTATTTTTACACCAAAATCCCTCTTATAAGTGTTTCATAATCAATAAAATGGCTCTATGACGTGTTAAGGTAATTAAATAGTGTATTTGGTTAGTAATTTTCCAAAAAAAAAATTTATGTGTTAAGAATGGAGGAGAGGAGGTTCCCTTTTATAAGTGAGGGGTGGGGAACTTTTGGAGTTTTAGAAAATATTAAATTAATATAAATTATTTCTCATCTAAAAATGGATAAAAATGATATATTTATAATATATTATTGTTATGGGTTTAAATTTTTTCATCGAATAAAATTTTCCAAAGTTTATATAGGTTTCTTATCTTTATCTCTTTGTTTTAACATGTGTTAACCCTTTTTTACAATTACCACGGTAACGAATTTTTAACTCTTTAGGAGTCAATATGGTTACTATAAAAGGAAAATTAACCCATAAATAAATAATATTGATATTTTAAACAATATACCAATCACTTGGATAAATATTTAATTTTTAGTAATTCTAAATCATTTATTGAAATATTATTTATTATAAAGTATTATTAATTTCATTTTTGGAACTATTCATTTAATTTGACATTGAAAAAAACATGAAAAAAATTAATTATAATATAATAATATAAAACATTCATAAAATGTTATATTTATTTAAAAAATTATTAGAATACTATATTTTTTTCAAATTATATTACTTTTAACATTTAAAATCATTTATTATATTTTTCTATTAATTAAACAAATGTTATGTTGGTGTTGTGTGAGAATTTAAGGAAATTATATAATCAATAAAAATTATAAATAAATTATCATCAGTAAAATAATTTCACTATTCTAAAAATAAATTTTAATATTCATTCAAAACTTATATGTATCATTATGGGCTCATATAAGATAAATTTAAAAGCAGGAGAGTGACATTTTGTCATTTTCTTTACATATAATATTATATTGGTCACATTCATGTAAAATTATCCCATAAAGAAAAAAAATATTTATAATAAGGTGATAAGGGTTTAAATAAATTCAACCAATAATATTTAAGATGAAAATGGTGGCCCCATCACTTAGTTTTTTCTTATGTTAACTTGATTTACCCTTTTACATTGGTGGTGAATTTTTAATGTTTTTATTATTCATTACGACCAAAAATTAAGTTGAAATTATTAAATAACATTAATTATGATGATTAAAAATATTTAATACATTTTTCGAAGTTCAATCTCTATAGGTGGCATAAATTCATTTTATAAGTATCCCACAAAGCGCGACGAAAAATGGTTTTTCAAAAAAATCCTTTTTAAGTCTAAAAGTATTTGTATACCAAGATCATGAATAATATTTATTCATATGAAATTAACTAGATTATTTATAATAAAGGATACTTATATTAATTTATTATCAAATTAAAAATATTATGGGGCTTTTTTAATGAAAATAAATGGAAATTTTACAAAAATCAGAATTTTTCACTATTTAATAAAAAATCCATATTTTTTAAAAAATACAAAAAATTTCTCCCAAAGATGATTTTCATATTCTGATTTGAAAAATTATATTATTTTTATTAAATAAAATTCTTTACATTTTTTAAATTAATTATAATATTTTTTCCTAAAAAAATAAAAATCATTTTTGAAGAAAACTTGTTTTTTGAAGAATAAAATGAATTCGCTAAAAACTCAATTATTTTCCATAAGAATTAATAAATGCATTTTTATCAAAAATTAAATTATATATTTTTTATAATTTGTTTAATCCTATTCATAACCTTCATTTCAATGGATATTTTATAAGAGTTATATTTAAATAATAATATTTCATGGTTCATTTAATATCAATGTTGTGAATCATATACGCTATTGAACATAATGTTATTATTTTAAAATATCTGAGTTTTGAACTTATCCTAAAACATACTCCATTATTTCTCACTTTTTTATCCTTTTACCCTTAAATAGTTTCAATCCATTTTTGAAAAATCATAGGTGTTCACAAAAGTGACTTATCCCACTTATAAAAGGGGATCACTTCCACCCTCTCAAAGTTACAAATAAACTTAAAACTTTCCTTGAACCACTGGCCAATTTTACTCTCCTATAATTTAATTTCATTACCTAAATCCCCTAGTCACCATAATTTATCTTATTCTATTCATTTCCAATGATATTTTCAAGTTAAATTTCAAGGTCCCAAAGTGAGTATTACTTAATCCTTATGTTTTTATTATTTATATTCTTCATCCAAATATACCCTATCCACAGTAATATAATGAAATAAGTATAAATAGTATACTGAATTTATATTATATTAATGTAACAACCATTATTTATTCTTTTCCATTCACTAAGAAAAACAAATGAATGTCGATCGTGCATACATGCACACTACCACCTCCAAGAGACGGCGTGTTTCATTTTCCATCAACAACACCTCTACTCAATCATTAGAAGTATAGAATTGAAGAATAAATCTGAAATATATAATATAATTATTATTATAAAGGTATAAATTATAATCCACCTTCATTACCTCTCATTAGTTATGGAATGAAAATGTTATCAGTGGGTTATGCGGACTATCATCTCCATGAAGTAACATTTTTCATTTTTCATCTTGATTTTCATTATTTATCAAAAACATTAAAATATGATAAAAAAATGAAAAAATATAAATAATATCATCATCCTTCTATTATAATGATGTTATTTCAAAATAAACATTTTCTTGACCATACTCACCTATCAAATTATAGCATGTTCCAATTTGGGCCAGTTTAACCACATACGTGGAGGATTATATATATAACTACAATTGATTATTATGAGTAAATAAAAAATATTATTATTTTAAGTTAATAAGAAAATAGTTATTGTTTTATGGTTATGAAAATTTTATATTATGTATTTAACTTAATATTAAAATGTCATCTTTGGTCGTAAAATTACCAAAATAAGTCAAAACCGATTCTATTTTCATACAACATAACTAAAATAATTATGAAATGAGATAATATATTTATAAATAAATATAATTTATATATTATATTACCATAAATGAACTATAAATTATGATATTAGTATCAATGAATGGGTATTGAAATTGACATCACAAAGCATGCACGAAACAATTACAACTATGAACACTTGGTGGTAAAAATAATCTTTAACTAACAGATATATTCATAATAAATGATTATAAATTAAATAAATAAATGGTAATATATATGAGTAAGGTTATAAAATAAAATATTAATATATTTATGTTTTTGTATTTCAGTTTAGAGCATATTTGAATAAGTGGGGAAACAATTTAAGAGTTTATTATCTCAAATTTAATTTCTTCGGACATATTACTTATTTTACACTATGTTTTATTTGGAATGGTGTACCTACTTACACATTAATATTTTGTATCATTATATACCCATTATTTTTATTATTTAATGTTTCATTTGAAATCATGCCCATACAGGGGTTATGATTTAATTGTTACTCGAGCCATAATAGATTTCCCGAATCAAATTCATTATCATTGAGTCATAAATTCTCTAATTTGTTATGATCTTATTAGCCCTATTTTTTCCTTAAAAATTCTTTTTTAAAATAGAAATTATCTTATTATCAGGCGAAGTAACTTCATTTCATTAGTATCATCTTCTTTATTGAAATACTTTCTCAAAAAAATTGGATTTGGTAAGAATAACAACTATTCTTTCTAATAAATCTTTCTCTTTCATTACATATTTTTCTTCTTGCCAATGTTTTCCTCTCTTTTGGGAGAAAAAATATTTATTAATTAATTTTATCCCACTACTTCTCCTAATTTATTTTCAAATGTAAATTTTATTTCCCTTTTTATGATGTGGGTTTTTAATAATGGTGTTTCAAAATATTAAAATGTTTTACATATCATAGATATATTTCTTATCATACACTCCAGATTCTCTCTATCAAACCTTAGATGTATTTTTTAAGATTCAATTATTGGATATTTCATATAATGTAACATTTTAATATATCTAAAAAGTCTTCTTTTCAAGATTTTTTAAAATGACTTTTCAAAATAAACTGGTGAATTTATCACATAGAATTTTTTCATAAAAATAATAAAATAATTTTTTAAATTTTTTTCACAAGAATGGATTTCCTATCATTTTGAAAATTATTTTCCTTGATTTTTTAATGTAAATTATTTTTCCATTATACTATGAGTTTTATTTAAAAGGGTTTTTTTCATTGAAAATGGGCCATTTTCTTCAGGATTTCCAATGTAAAATTATACTATTATTCAAAAATTATTCTTAATATACCCATTGATTATTTACCTATGTTTTAAAAATGAGAAATATTAAAACTATATAAGGGAAATGATCTATCGCTATATATTTTTTTCCTAAAAATATTTGTTTTATAAATATAATTTTTCTTCCAATGACTTTACTCTATGAATACTGATTTTTTCATTCCATTGATTTAAGGGTGTTCACCTAGTTACTCATACATAAATTGATAAGGGAAGTATTGAATAAATAGTATACCCTTGATCTATATAATGTAAATACCATGTGTTATCTTATTTGAAGGTTATTAACCTAGAGAGTTACTTAATTTCATTGTATTCCCATTTATTTTCCATGGGTTTAACATGTGAATATAATTACTAAAAATTTTCTATCAATTGATCTAAATCATGAAGTCTTTTTATGTAATTCCATTTGGAAATGTCACAAGGTCCATATTTTTTTATAGGTTAGTTATGATGAATGATTAATTTATTATGGAACACATATGTAAGGATTATGATTAGTTGGGTCTTATATCACCCTCTAGTGCATTGGTTTAATTTTATATCTCATGAGATATTTATATATGTAAATAATGAGTTTATTCATATAGGCATGGGCATAATGAGTTTTCTCGCATTCTCATGTGTGGACATAATGTCTTTGTTCACATATGTGTGGGTATAATTATTTTTCTTAAAAAGGATATATATGCTTTTGGTTATTCAATATCACCAAGTTTTTTCCATGTTATTCTATAATTGTATAATACTTTTCATTTCCATGTTATTCTACATTTCCATTTTTATTCCTTTTTTCTAATATATTACCATCTATTAAGTCATACTGGGCCTTGTGACATGATTTATGATATATTACTTATTCGTTATAAATTTTGTATATATATTTATTATACGTGTATTCTCATCTTATACAAACTTATGATATTTGATGGTATCACTTATGTTTACCATTACTGGTCATATAACCTCACCCCTTTCCTATATTTCCATTTCTCTGGGTTATGAAGAAAAGTGATATGTATGATGTGTCTAGACTAGTATCTTTTCTATAAAATATTGTGGGAAATATTAAAGACTTAATATATATTAAGTATTTGTTTATATATTGTAAAAAATTCCATTAGTTAAAAATTAAATAGATTTAATTAGTTAACGGTTTGTCCTAATTATATAAAACTATAAACCTAAAAGATCATGGGAATAAATTATAATGTAATATTTTCCTCAAATTCAGGTAATTGAGGTGTTTATTTCTATAATGAACCAGATTTTATCAAAGGAACGGTTCATTTTTTTTCAATTTAATTCTTTAATGTGGCCCTTATAATGTAACTTAATAGAGTCATGGTGGTCATGAGGGTGTTTGGGGCTTGTTCGGAGCATGAAACCCCAGATTTTGGAGAAAATGACTGGGCTTCACGGTTATAAGAAATTGTGCCTCCCAAACCACATGGTCTCTCCTAACCATGTGGGGCATTTAATAAGGGGTCAGGGGATGCATGGTTTTTCTGCAACCGTGTGAGACCAAGACCACACATGTGTGGGTTTTAGAGGGTGTTAAGATAGCTTCATATGCATGGCATGTGCATGGTTATCCAAACTATGAACCTATCCCATGTGGGTTCCCTCATTATATAGTATAGGTATCATGGTTTTTTCAAAGTTTTTCCAAACCATGTGTCCAAACGGTGCACCCCCATTTTTATTAATGAGATTGCATTTTCTCCCCTGAAATTTTTTTAACTTAAAATTATTCTTCCTCCCTTCATTTAAAAAGGATGGATCCTCTTCCTTCTGGGAGTTCTCCCAAATCCTAAAATATGCTACTTGATAACTCCTTCAACTGAAATCCAAATCAAATATTGTTGGGCATATTGGATCTTCATTATTAAGTACCCAAATCTTATTACATTATTTATTGTTATTCCCATATCTTGTGCTAATTTGGTGTGATATCATTCACCCTATTTTTAGGGAGTTCGGTCATTATTCATTTTTATTATGATCTACTTAAAATATGAATTTGATATTGGATGAGGAGTCATATATGACCCTATGGTAGGTGGTTTAGTTTTATTCCCTAATTATCATGATGTTTTCATAGCCTCTCCATTGTGTCATGTGTTTTCCATTGTCGTGTGATGCATTAAAATGATTTATTTTTGTGAATCAATTGATGCATGATATTATACTTATGAGGAACCTTGAAAAATATTCTAGGATATTGAGCTCGTCCTTTTCAATCCCTTTGGGTGTGCTAAATTAATTTCCCTCTTAAATGAAATTTTTTAACTGAACCATACACCTTATATGTTTTTTTCATGGGATGTGAATGGATTTTCCCCTTCATGTGTAACTGCACAGTTGATTAAAGACACTAAAATGTTATTGTTTTTTCTTGATTAATAATTTAATTACCTCGATTAAATAAATGTATTTTTTTTATTTAAAGAAAATGGGTGGCAAGGCCATGCCACTTGTTATATGATTATAAAATGTGACTTGTATAGATTTTGATGCCCCTGGTTATATTGGGATTGATTATTATGATGAATTGGAGGTAATAAATCAATTAATTACTATTCTTATGATTATTCCATTAATATTGGATGGTGAACGATGAGAAAGGGACTTATTGAGCATGATGTTTCACTCTCCCTTACATCGGGTGTTGGGCATGATATACTTCACTGTTATACATGTATATAGGAAATGGGAATGATGTTCCACATTCCTTTAGAATGGGTGTTGGAAATGATGACTCACCCCACTTATCTAGAGTGTTGATCATGTAGTCTCACATTCATTGTGAGATTCAAGGAATGCACCCTTTTCTTGAGCCTATAGCTCGTTTGATTAGTTATGAATGCTTCAGTTATTCCCCAGGTCTAGCTAGCACCTAGTATCCAAGTATATGCCTACTTATGTCTTCGCATACATAGTTCATAGAAATAGATATTGTATGTAACTATAATAAATATATTATTACTATATATGTGTATCGTTACTGAGCAAACCTTTACACCAGCCTATGTTGATGTAGGTAGAGCCAGCTAGGTGTCTTGTAGAAACCTGAGTTGGATGGTATTTATTTATGAAAATTTTTTATTATTCTTTATATATTTACACTATTGTTTCAATGTATGAAAATTGGATTATTTATATACATAATTGGTTTTAGACTAATTGTATTTTATATCACACCTTACTTGGGACACCTTTTGTATTAAAGTAGATTACATGTCTATAGATATGGATAAAGTAAAGAAACCTAATATAGATGCTTGATTCATTTTAATTATAGTATGTATCATGGGAGTAGAGGACCGACCATATACTCAAGATGCTAGTGGAGAATCCTTTTGTCCTTTTTGTATTTTTATATAGCATATTGTATATGCCTGTCCCATGTTTCTCCTTTTCATATATCATTATTCCAAGAAATAATTTTATATGACTCATCCTATTGGATTTTGATTATTTATTACATTTTCTTGGATATTTACACTTCCACATTAGTTTACTATTATTATGTTTTTTTCCACTATGCCATATATTTATATATTATTCTGCTATGACGGGTTACTGGTCCTGTTTTTATAGTGTATGTTTATATAATCTTCCAAAATTGTCTTCTTATTTTTCTTACCCCTTTTTCCACTCTGATATGAGGGTATAGTCTCTCCATTGTACAACCTTATACCCTCACTACTTGTTGATAGCCTCTAGCATGTGAGGAGGTGCACTTGACTCCATGTGACCCCCCAGATTGGGGTATAGGCTAAGTGGATCTTGGGTTGAGATGTTACAAAGTGGTATCAAAGCATTATTTTCCTTTTGTCTTATTGTTTTTGTTTTAGAGATGAGACTAGGAGATAATGGAATTTGGTAATGAGACTATGCATGATCGTAACTAATACATGCATTGTGGAAAACCAAATTACCTAAGTGGGTTATTCAAATTATTGTATTTCTCCTATTATGGTTTATAAAACTTCATCATTGGGTAAAACACATGTCATATGATTTTTTTATTATTGATATTATTACAATGAGATTAATTTTTCTATGCATGATGAAATTAGGGTGTGTCGTTACATCCATCATCTTCAGCACATTTGGACTAATATGTCATGCATTTTTCCAGGACATTTCTACTTTCTTCATGCATTTTACTAATGCATATAGTTAGTGCCTAATAGTTGTATATTGAAATCTACTTACTTTTCTTGTAAGGATAATATATTGGATTAATTAAAGTGCCTACATTAATCTAACCAGTGTTTCACCACATATATTGGTGATGACGCCTTAATTATCCAATTATACCATGTTGTGGGTTCTATACCTACTGGTTCTAGGCTGAGATATATGTATTATATATATACAAGATTACAAATTCATGATGAAATTTAAATCCATACATGTAAAATGGTAATCGCTAAATGAGATGTCAATTACAAAGTAAAGGGTGGTTTTCTCTATACCTTTCAATTGAAACTCCATATAATAGAACCCCTACTCTATTATATGATACTTAAACCTAAACACATCCTTAGTAGTGGGTAGTTGATGGTTTCTCTTACATTTTTATTTTCGTATCTAGTCTTATCTTTATCACCTAGAACTAGATTTAGGAGTAGGAAAATATGTATGATATTTTCTATTGGAAGTATTATACCTATCCTAGTTACCTATTTGTGGTATTTTAAACTGATGGTTTCTCTTTCAAGGAATGTGTTTGGAATTTTAGGATCATTCCACTATGAAATCCTCAAGTCGTACGCCCTAAAGGTGGTGATGACCATGCACCATAGGTGGTGAGAACTAAGCCACCAGTGATCTCTTCTATAGTTCCACCTATGGAACCACCTTCTTTACTTGATATAGGAACCAACACCTAGTTATGAGAGGGTTTATCCCATATGATAAAATCTATACAGGGTTTTTCTCGACCTACACCAACTATGGAAGATTTGACTCGGGAGTTCCAACAGAAGCATCTTCCCACCTTTTCAGAGGATGGTGGACCTCATGTTGTTGATTCATTACTGGAGGTCATTCTTTCAATATTTGAGAATTTGGAGATTCCTCTATAATGGAGGGTTGATCTCACTACTTCTATGCTATGTGATTCTACTAAGTGATGGTGTGATTTTATTATATAGGTAGACCAACATCGTGATATGATATGGGGATACTTCCATACAATATTTTACGACTATTTAATTCCACAAAATATGAGGGGTAGACTAGGCTAGAGATTTTATGAACCTCCAGTAGGGATCCATTTCTATCATATAATATTCTTCTCATTTTAATGATCTATATTGGTTCACACCGAATCTATCTAGTGATGATCTTATGACTATTAGGTGATTCAATGATTTGTTGTTATATGTCATCTGATCACAAATCAATGTTTTTAGAATGATTACTATTTCTAAGATAGTCAACTAGACCCTCATTATAGAGAGGAGTCTGATTGAAGCCAACGGTATGAACTAGAGTAGTTCGACACCTAGACCTACCAGTGGTTCTTCTAGTAGATTCAAGCATTGCTTCAAGGTTTCCCATGGGGATGGAAGTAGTCAGAAATCTCGTACTGACAACTTTATCATATGTCACCAGTGTGGGAAGTCATGACATATAAAACTTCAGTGTATGCATGATCCAATGGGATGTATAGGTTGTGGAAGGATAGGACATATCTAGTGCTTCTATAGGACTTTTCCACCATTTCCTAGCGAGCAGAGATCTACACCTACCCCACATTCTAGAGAGGGGTCCGTAGTGTCCCTCTAAGAAGGTAGCTGGATTACCACTGGCCACTCAGGCTAAGGTGGTGGTCGAGGAAGTGGTATTCAGACTCAGGATTCTCAGCACTAGTAGAGCGGGCTTGCTTAGGGCATCTAGGTTGTGACTCAAGGCTACTGTATGTGCCAGTTATATGTAGTGTGACCTATGCCAGAGAAGCATAGTTTCATACCTTCTACATTTCAAGTTAATATTCTAGTATCCTCCACTTTAGTGTCTTATTTATTTGAAACATACACATATCATTATATTATATCGATGGAAATCATGGAGAGTCTAGGCCTCAAGATAGAACACTTCTATGGTGTAATGATGCTTGATACCCCATTAGATATCTGATCTAAGAGCATTCATTGATGTAAGGATTGTCCCCTTTAGATAAGTGGATATCTTTTCATATGTAATCTTTTCACCCTTTATATGAAAAGGTTTGACATAATTATTGGGATAGACTTCTCAGTTCCATATACAGACCATATTTACTTCTATCATCAGAAGGTGGCGATTACATCACTAGAGGGAGGTAGGCACGTGCATAAGGGAGAATGGGACATCCAAGAATCTCGATTAATACTTGAGCATTAAGGGTTAGGTAGTGTGATAGCCTAGATTTCCATTATTTTCTTTGATGATTGGGTGTTATGACCTACTATTTTCCCTCCTATAGTGGATCATTTCAGGTATGTATTCCCTGATGATTTTTCAAGACTACCTTTTGTGTAGGAGATATAATTTACCATTTACCTAGTTCCAAGATAAGAAAAAGTGTACATTCCTCCTTATAAGATCTCATATATGGAGCTTCTATAGCTCAAGTAATAGTTGAAGGACCTAGAGACTAAAGCTTTTATATGGCCCAAAACTTCTCCATGGGGTTCACTGATCCTTTTTTCCAAGAAAAAAGATGGTTCCCTTAGGCTCTGTGTAGATTACCATCGATTGAACCATATTACAGTAAAGAATCATTATCCATTGTTCAAATAAATGACCTCTTCGACCATCTCAAAGAAGCAAGAGTGTTTTCAGAGATTAATTTTAGGTTATGATGTCATCAAGTATGTGTCAGATCTTCATACATACCTTATATAGATTATTGGATTAGGTATGGTGTTTATGAGTACCTGGTAATGTTGTTCGGTCTCATGAATGCACCTATTATCTTTATTGGTCATATAAATTGGGTTTTCTACTCATATCTAGATTCATTTGTGGTAGAATTTGTGTATGAAATCTTAGTGTATCCTTACACTTGATGTGACCATTCCAACCATCTTGATATCATGTTGAATACACTAAGAGACAATCATCTTTATTCTAAGCTTAGTAAATGCCACATCTGGATTGAAAAATTCCACTTCCTAGGTCATATCATCTCATAGAAAATAGTTTCAATAGACCTAGACAAAGTGAAAGTTTTAGTTTCCTAGGATCAACCCAATAACATCTTTTAAATATGAATTTTCTTGGGGATAGATGGGTATTACAAATGCTTTATCTAAAATTTATCATACCATGCAACACCACTTATGGGATTGACTAAAAAGGGTGTAAAATTTGAATGTTATGAAGCTTGTGAATCATCCTTTTAGGAGTTGAACATCATATTGAATTTAACATTGATTATGATTCTACTAGATCTAGGTAAGAGCTATACTATTTTCAATGACACATTAGGTATCGGGATTGGTTCTGTTATGATGCTGGATGAGTGAGTCATTATGTATATTTCTGGACATTTGATGCCTCATGAGAAGAATTACTCGACATTCAACCTTGAGCTAGCTACATTAGTTCATTCTATAAACTATTAGAGATACTATTGACTTGGATTGTCAGGACCCGTCCTCAGGGCCCGTGCCATGACTATCCCAAGCCCGCCTTCCATAGGCCAGGGGCTGGCGACTAGCACCAAGGAGTAATTCCCGATAAAAAGGGAAGGCATTGCCTTTGTAAAGTAAACAAACACCACAGAGCAAGCAAGCAGTAGTAGTATACACTAAGTAAAAGATGGGTACAACAGTAAGTGCAGAAAAGTAAGTGGGCCAGTATACAAACCCAAAATGAAAGTAAAGTACAACTGGAAGGAAAAACAACAACTAAAAAGTAAAGTTGCAACGCCGAGTTGTCCACTGGAAATCCCACCTGAAGGGTGAGTACAGATAGCCTCCTCTGCTCCTCGGGTCCAGCCGACCGCTCCGAGTATGTCCCATCCAGTGGTCCACCTCTAGGTACCGTCCTACTCCGCAAGCCTCAACCACGATCAGCGATGTCTCTCGTCTGCAACCAACACAACGTAGTGCGGGCATAGCCTGTGCAGGGGTGAGTATAATCTACTCAGTAGGGACCCCGAGACCCCCGAAGGTCTCCCTGAATCCACAAAGGATAATCCACAAAGGAAAGATACAATCACAAAGTAACATTCGACCCTTCTTAGGTATATGCCCATACATATACCTAAGTCATCAATTCTCGTTCGGCTCCAACATCCTAGCCCAAGTACAACCCAGTCCACAAAGGAAAGCAAAATGTAAATCCACATAGGATAGCACAACACAATCCACTTAGGAAAGAAAAACAGGATTCAGCTCACACAGGTATACTTCTTCATATGATGATAGAGATGATCAGTTATATCCACTAATTCATCTAAGCCGTCGGACCCACAAAGGATCAATAGGTACTAACCCCCACAATGACCCACATAGGATCTGACCCACAAAAGATCGATAGGTAACTAACCCTCGCAAAGACCCACACAGGATCGGACCCACACAGGATCTTTACATGGATAGAGTTTTTTGGTATTCACTAATAAAATTTTTTTGAGTATATATCCACTTAGTGGGATTTGAATCTGAAGCAGTTCAGATGGGTTGATTATCTGTAATCCTTTAATTTGTAGCTTGCCTACATGCCTAGAAAAGGAAATTTTGTGGTTGGTGATCTAATCCGGAAGACTCAGACACAAGTAGTTTAGGAGGCAAGTGGTTAAAGGAAGCTCATGGCCTTGTTTTCACATATACATGATGAGGTTCAAGTGGATCATGGGTAGACTATCCTATCAGCCTTAGCGATGACCTCTACCCTTTTAGAATGGGTGAGAGTGAGGAAACTATTTGATCTTTAGGGATTATTCATGAGGGAAGATATCAAAAATGATGATTCGTCTTCTAGTTAGGTTGTGGATGAGGATAATACATTACACTTTTATGGGTTTGTATGGGTCCCAACAGGAAACAGAGAGGAGCTGATATGGGAATTTCATGCCTTAGTTTGGGCAGTTCATCCCAGTGTCACCAAGATGTACCAAGAATATCATCGCCAGTATTGGTGACCTTCTATGAAATGGGATATTGTTGGTTTTATTACTCTACGTTCCATATATCAGTATGAGAAGGTGTAACATCGGTGATTAGTTGGACTTCTGCATCCATTTTCCATTCTCAGTTGGAAATGGGATAATGCCTCTATGGATTTCATGATTGGTTTACCCATATCACCACATCGAAACAATATAGTTTAAGTTTCCATTGATCACTTGATGAAGGTCACACACTTCTTACCTGTTCATGATACATTCTTGATTAATGATCTAAGGAGGATATGCATCAAGGTGGTCATGTGTCTTTATGGACTTCCACAATCTATCTTATCTGATAGAGATACTCTCTTTATATCTCAATTTTGGAAGGGGTTGCAGAAGGCCTTGGGTACATAGGTTCTTCTAAGCATGGAATATCACCCTCATACTAATGGAAAGATAGTGCACACAATTCAGGTTTTGAAGGACATGCTTCGTGAATGCACCCTTGATTTTGAGAGTTCTTGTAAGAAACACATACCCATTATTGATTTCACCTATAATAATAGATTTTAGGATACCAGTGAGATGGATCCTTACCAAGACTTATATGGTAGGATTTTTTGATCACATATGTGCTAGATAGAGGTAGGGGAGGCATCTTTTCTTTGACCATGTCTCATTTGGGAGACTATAAAGTAGGTCTAGTTGATCAAAAAGAGAATGTTGACCACTCATTCTAGACAGAAGTTGTGTGTTAACCTAAAATGATGCCCACTTGAGTTAAAGGTCAAAGATCATGTTCTCTTGAGAGTTTCTCCTAGGTTGTTCCATCGAGGTATTCATAGGTAGGGTAAGCCTTCACCTAGGTTTTTTGGACGTTTTGAGGTTGTGAAGAGAATCGGACCATTGGCTTACCAGATAGCACTTCCTTAGAGATACCAATCTATAGATGATGTCTTTCATGTATCTCAACTTTACCAGTTTTATCCAAACCCATCACATATATCCCATCCTTGTGAGGTTATGTTAGAGGAGTATGCTCCCTTATAGGAGTATCTAGTGCATATTATAGATCGGAGTGTGAAGACACTTCGATGAAGGTCAATTAATTTGGTACGGGTGCTATAGCAGCGCAACCGAGTATAAGATGAGAGCTAGGATAGGGAAGATAAAATATGTTCTTAGTGGATGAAGATTTTCTCAGATGATCTCTCTTTACCTTAATAAGGAAAAATTGTGAACTAATTGCTTTAAATAGGATTGGCGATAATGACCCATATTTTCTCAATGGTATAGATCATTGTTTTAGTTTAATTTCTTAATATGGACCTTATAATTTAACCTAATAGGGTCATGGAGGTCATGAGGGTGTCCAGGATTGTTCGAAGCCCAAAACCCCAAATTTTGGAGAAACTGAATGGTCTTCATGGTTAGAAGAAACCATTCCACCCATCCCGCATGGTCACCTCTAATAATGTGGGTCATTTTAGAAGGGAGTGGGGGGAACACCGTTTGTCAGCAACCATGTGAGCTCAGGTGCACACTCGTGTGTCTTTTAGCGGGTGTTGGGACAATGCCTTGTGCATATCTTGCACATGGTTAGCCAAAATGTGTGCCTAGCCCATGAAGGGTCCCTCCTTAGACAATGGCGGCAGCATGGTTTATGCACAATTTGGTCAAACCATGCGGCCAAATCATGCACCCCTATTTTTTGGATGAAATTACATTTTCACCCCCGAAATGTTTTCAACTTAAAATTATTATTTCTACCTTATTTCTAGCTGATGGATCACCCTTATACTCCTATTATTTCTCTAAAATCCTAAACTAGGCTTCTTGATAACTATTTTAAGAGGAATCCAAATAAAATTCCATCATTTATATTGGATATGCATCAATAAATACTCAAATCCTCTTGCTTCCATTTTTCACTACACTTCCCATCTCTTATGATATTTTGATGTGATCTCATTTGACCTATTTTTAGAGCATTGGATTGTTATTAATTTTTATTCAAATTTAATTAAAATATGAATATGATATTAGATTAGGAGTCATTTATGACCCCAAGTTAGGTGATCTAGTTGTATTCCCTAATTGTCTTGATGTTCCATAGCTTCGTAGTTGTGTCACATGCCAACCATTGTCACACGATGACTTAAAATGAGTTATTATTTTTTAATCAATTTATGAATGTTATTATACTCCTGAGGATCCTTGATAAATGATTAAAGGATGTTGAAATTATTCATTTCCATCCCTTTGGGTGGGCTAAGTTAATTTCCCTCTTAAATGAAATTTTTTAAATGGACCAAAAACCTTTTAAGTGTTCATATTGGGATTTAAATGGATTTTACACTTCATGTGTAACTACCCAGTTGATTAAATAACCTCCTAAGTGCTTGGTTTTCCTTGATTAATAATTGTCTTTCATTGATAAAATAAATGGATTGTTTCTATTGAAAGTAAATGTGTGTCAAGGCCATTCCTCTTGATATATAATTATAAAATGTGAATCTTATGGATTGTGATGAACTTGGTTATATTATGCTTGATGATTATGAAAAATTAGTGGTAATCCCTAAAGTAATTATTATCCTTATGATTATTCAATTAATATTGGCTTGTGAATTAATGGCTAAGAGACTTGTTAAGAATGACATTTCACTCTTCCTTACATAGAGTGTTGATAATGAAGTCTCTCACCATTATACTTATATCTAGGTTATGGGAATAAAATTGCATGTTCCTTTGTATCTGGTGTTGGGTACGGCATCCAACCTTTTTATTACATTACATTTTACATACAGAGGATCTTTAAAGTCGAGTGTCTTGGAAATCAAGAATAATAAAACTTGAATACAACATAAAACATTCTTCTAAACCTCTTGTAAGGATTAATCATAAGTTTTTCCTATGCAAAATTACTGCATCTCATAACTTGGATACATACATCAAAGGAAAGGGTGATCAAAAGGCTCAGTAAGTAAAATAAGTGAAATAGTTGACATGTGATCTTGAGCAATATTAATAAGAACATGATAAAAGTCATAAAGGCATGAGCAATGGAAGAATAGTAATTTCATAAAAAAATAACATGAATCATAACTTCAATATGTGGCTACAACATTTCATTTATATATTCATGAACATATCACCAAGGTTTAACCCTGAGGTGTCACTAAAATTACTAAGGTTATTCACCAAGGTATTGTGAAACTTGTCATCTCTAGAGATTAATTCTTTACCCAATGCATTGGGGCTCTATCGGGGTAAACCATTAATATGTATTTACTTTCATGTGATCCACATAGATCATAATAAAAAATTTCATAAATAACCCATAGAGAATAAAAGAAATGGGTTTCATTTCAAAATCGTGACGTTTTAAATTTTATTAAAAATAAGATCATTATATCATTTATAACCCATGGAAAGGGAGTGAGGGTTATATGTATGTCAATTAAAGAATAAAATATATCATATTTATATATTTATGAACACCCATATAAACTAAATAGGTCTGGGTATTCACATAAATAAAACAAGAGAATTTATTGAGAGAAAGAGATAGAAATTTTGAGACAAAATTTCTGCAACATAACGGCTATATAACATGGTTTTATAAAATAATAAAAAGAGAGGGTACAAGGGGAAACAACTCATAAATAACTCATATTAAAATATAAATACATAATAACATGGAGATAATAACATGGTATGGATATTGGAATGACATACCACAAGAAAAAGAAACTTGAAAGAAAAGAGAAGGTGTGGTTTCTTTTACAATAAATTTGGCAGCCTAATGGCGTCACTTAAAAATTCAGAAAACAAATTGATGAGAGAAGAAATGGTATATCATCATTTGGGCATGAAATTGAAAGTAATAATAACATATAAGAACATACCCTCAACATAAATATATGGAAAATAAAAGACACCACATGAAGGAAATCACGACTTAAAAGAGGAGGGTGAAAGAATCCCTTACCTTGAAGAGTAACTTTGAAAGCATGAAGGTCGTGACCTTGGGAGGCTTGAGGGAACCTTGGGAGGACTCCTTGGGAGGTAAGAAGACCAGAACTTCGTTGAGGATGATTTTGGAATGAAATGAATGAGGGAAATGACTTGGTATTTATAGGGAAAGTGAGTGAATAAATTATTAATTTCCAAGGGACACCTCATCGGTGGTATTTGCAAAACCATGGGCTTGCCCATGGTATTGGCCACTTGGGAAACCTCATAGAATATATCACTATTAATAAGTTGACCAGAAATCTTACATCATTATTATATCATTAATGATGTCATTAAACACCCAAAACTCAAAATTGCATTTTTACTATTCACCGAAAATTCAACTATTTCAGAAAAAACCCCAAAAATCACCCTAACCTAATATTGATGCTCTGAAATCGAAAATAAATTCCCTTTCATGAAAATAATTTTATAAATATTGTTGATTTAATTTTCAAATAAAATCATTACTTATTCCAAAAATACAACTTTAAAACTATAACTCATTTTGTAACACCTTAAAAAAGTAATCAACATCCCATAAAATTATCGTATAACCATAAGACAATAAAGTAACAGTTTATGATTAAATTTTATAAGGATAAATTTCCATTATAAATTACTAAATTAATTATAAAATTGTAAATAAAATATTTATGGCATACCAAAATTCCAAAACATAAACTATGATCATTTTTTCACTTTTAAGATGTCTAAAATGTATTTATACATTCATGGGTGGAGTTTCTATTTTTGTTTTGGTCAAATTACTATTCATTATTATTCATTACTATTCATATGGGTATGTTACTATTCCTACTTTACTATTCACTAAAAACCAAGTTGATCTTATTAGACTCTCAATTTCTCACTGATCACAACTATAGAAGAACATTTTTTGAAAACCATTTCACATTACTAATTATTTAATGAATACAAAAATATTTTAAAATACCCTTTTTTCCTAAATTCATTAATAATACACATCCTCTATTTATCTGGATATTTTAAATTCACAAACCTTTCTATAAGAAGAATTAACAATTTTATTTTTATAAAAGGATTACACAAAGCAGCTAAGGTCTCGTTACATATCCCCTTATAACACCAGCATAGGACCTAAGTGTAAGGTGTTCTATGGTGATAGAATATTGGGGTGGATCAGACAACATTTCCCAAGTGGTGATTTCTATTAGCTTGAAATTCTCCCTTAAGTGATTCGATTCGAGCTTCATACGTTGAAGTTCGGCTTGGGCTTGGTCCAGAGCAAAGCCCAGCAATGATACCTCATTCCCAAGCTCCAAAAGATGGGCTTCATATGGCTAGAGTGTACTGGATGAGGCCATTCAGTCTTATTTCTAAATTAATTAACCAAGATAACTATATTTATAAAAACACAACATTAAATTATAGTTTCCAATGGTCATATTGACCAATGGTCATATAACATTCGAAACCTAATAGTCTCATTTTAATTATACTCACTTCATTAATTAAAGGATATAGTTTTGTTGAGTATGAAATAAAATAACACACTAAATTAGGATACAAATATAATTAAAAAATTTGGGTTGTTACATTGGACATGAATACTAACACCACCTATCTCAAGTATTGATCATGCCATATCACATTCATTATTAGATTCATGTAATGTACCGTTTTCTTGAGCATATAGCTCGTTAGACTAGTTTTGAATGATTGATATATGCCCCAGGTCCAACCAACACCTAGTATCCAGGTATATTCCTACCTATTCCTTCTATGTACATAGACTGGATTATTTATAGACACCGTTGGTGGTGGCCTACTGGGATTTTATCTCACACCCTACTCGGGCTACCTCTGGTACCTGAGTAGATTACATGTCTGAAGGTATGCATAAGGTCAAGCACTCTACTACAGGTGCTTGATTCATTTTACTTATAGTATTGATCATGGTATCATAGGTCCCAACATATGCTCAAGATGCTAGCGGAGTAGTCTTTGTGGATTTTCATTTAGTAAATCATTTAGTATATGTTTGTCCCCTATTCCCCTTTTTTATATATCAACATGACATAGAATCATTGTATATGACTCATCCTCTTGTATTTTGATTATGTTTCTTGGCTATTTATGCTTCTTCAATAGTTTACTATTATTATGCATGTTTCCACTATGCCATATTTTTATATATGCTTCTATTATATCCATTTAGCGGTCCTATTTTTATAGTGTCTATTTATATAAGCTTCTATTATTGTCTTCTTATTTACCTTACCCATTATTGTAACGACCCGAAATTTTGAATAAATCTTGTTTCCTAATTTTTTGTGTTATTTTATTTTTATTTTTTATACTCAACAAAACTGTTTCATTTGATAACATGAGTATAATTAAAATGAGACCGTTGGGTTTCGACTGATTATATGACCATTGGTCAATATGACCGCTGGAAACTAAACGTTTCGATAATTTTATCTAAATACAAGTGATCTTGGTTAATTAATATAGAAAGAAGATTTGATGGCCTCACCCAGTAGTCTTGGACCGATCGAAGCCCATCTAACAGAACTTGGGAAGGAGGTAGCACCACTGGGCTTTGCTCTAGACCAAACCCAAGCCGAACTTCATCGTGCGAAGCTAGAATGGAATCGCCTTCACGAGAAGTTCAAACTGATAGAAATTACTACTCGTGCTATGTTGGCCGATCCTCCCTCGGATTCTCTCACCTTAGCACACCTTACACTTAGGTCATATGCTGGTGTGATAAGGGGATATGTAAGAAGACTGTAACTGCCTTGTGTAATCCTTTGTTTTAAATAAAAATTTTGATTTCTTCTTATGATGAAGTTTATGAATTTTCAAATTTCCGGATAAATATAGTATGCATATTTTTGGTGAATTTTAGCGAAAGGATATTTTAAAAAATGTTTATGTAAACCTTAAATAATTAAAAATGTGTAATTATTTTCAAAAAATGGTCTTCTAAAATTATGTTCAGTGCAAAATTTAAAGTCTAATAAGATCAACTTAATTTTTAATGAACAGTAAATTATGAATAGTGATTTTATGCTTAGGATTAGTAATGTGACCAAATGGATTAGTAATCTCACTTAATGAAAGTATTAATATAATCTAGGCACCTTGATTAAGTAATGTGATTCAATAAAATGGTTAAATAACGGTTTCATAAATTATTAGTCAAGTATTAGTTTTTTCGAATGAATAGTGTTTTTTTAATTAAAAATTAAATGAAAATTATTTAGAAAATTATTTTTATAAAATGAACTTTATTTTTTAATTTAGAAAATCGATATTATGCTGAGGTAATTTTTGGGGATTTTTCTGAAAAAAAAATGAATTTTCGATGAATAGTGTATTTATTTAAAAATTAAATTAAAAATATTTAGAAAATTATTTTTATAAAATGTAGTTCATTTTTGAAATCAGGGCATCGATATTTGGTTAAGGTAAAATTTTGGGATTTTCTGAGAACGTTGAATTTTCGATGAATAATGAAAATACAGTTTTTAAGTTACGGGTGTTTAATGACATCATTAAATGATGTATTAAGTATGTAATCAATATGTTTGACTTATGAATATTAATATAAGGTATGAGGTGTCCCAAGTGTCCAATACCATGGTCAAGCCCATGGTTTTGCCAAAACCACCAATGAGGTGTCCCTTGGCCACTAATGCCTTGTCCCCTCATTTTCCCTATAAATACCAAGCCATCCTCTCATCCATTCGACTCCCAACTCTCCCCCAATGAAGCTCTGATATCATTACCTCCCAAAAAGTCCTCCCAAGGTTCCCCCATTCCCTCAAGGTCCCAACCTTTGAGTTTTAAGAATTACGTTTTAAGGTAAGGGATCCTACCTCTCACTTTCTTTTCAAGTACTCTCGTTTATGTAATTTCTTTTAAGCTCCATATTCTTATATTGGGGTTGTTCTTTTATATTCATCCTACTGACCTTTTCATGTTCATATTATGAGATATTCCCTATTTCTCTCATCAATTCATTTTTTTGAAGTTTAAGTGGCATCGTTAGGCTGCCGAAATTTTTGTAACGGATTCTTTCACCCTTCTCATTTTCAAGTTCTATTTTCTTGCCAAGTCTTTCAAGTTCATTTTTATTATTTTGGGGTATGATATATATATATATAATACTGATAGTTTATGTTCATATGATTATAGACCCTATTTTATCTTTTCAATTCATTTCTGTTGAAGTTTAAGTGGCACCGTTAGGCTGCCGAATTTTTAAGAGATTCTTTCACCTTTCTCATTTTTCAAAGTTCTACTTTCATTTCAAGTCTTTCATGTTCCTTTTCATTATGTTGGGGTATGATCTCTATATCTATCATACTTTTATTTTATGTTCATATGATTAGATACCCTATTTTATCTCGTCAATTCATTTTTGTTGAAGTTTAAGTGGCGCTGTTAGGCTGCCGAATTTTTAAGGGATTCTTTCACCTTTTTCATTTTTCAAAGTTCTACTTTCATGTCAAGTCTTTCAAGTTCCTTTTTATTATTTTGGGGTATGATATCTATATCTATCATACTGATCTTTTATTTTCATATGATGAGATACCCTATTTGATCTCATCAATTCATTTTTGTTGAAGTTTAAGTGGCACTGTTAGGCTGCTGAATTTTTAAGGGATTCTTTCACCCTTCTTGTTTTCAAGTTCTACTTTCATGTCAAGTCCTTAAAGTTCCTTTTTATTATGTTGGGGTATGATCTATATATATATCATACTGATATTTTAATATAATATGATGAGAGACCCCATTGTATCTCTTCAATTCAGTATTTTGAAGTTTTAACTGGCGTCGTTAGGCTGTCGAATTTTTAAGTGGTTCTTTCACCCTTCTCATTTTCAAGTTCTACATTCATGTAAAGTATTTAAAGTTCCTTTTTATTATGATGGGGTATTATATCTATATATACCATACTGATATTTTATATTCATATGATGAGAGACCCTATTTTATCTCATCAATTCATTTTTGTTGAAGTTTAAGTGACGCCGTTAGGCTGCCGAATTTTCATAAGAGAAATCTAATTTTTGTCTTCCTTCCATGTTTTTCATTTAAAATGGTATTTCCTTCAAATTTCATTACCATGTTCATATATTCTTCATATTTGGTCCCTATACTGTTTTATGGGTCATTTATGATTGTTTGACCCATGTCCCCTCTCTTTTCAATGTTTTCTAAAACCCCCAAACATAGCCGTTATGCTGCAGAATTTCCGTCACAAAATGTCTCTCTCTTTTTATAAAGTTATTTTATTTTATTAAGTGAATACTAAAAGCTCTCTCTTCTATAGGGGTATTCATAGATATACCAAGTTTTTCTATTTTAAATTCTGGGATTTACATACATGAGACCCGCTCTCCCTTTTCGTGGGTTTAAAGTGACGTAAAGATAATGTATTTAAAGCAGTTTTTAAATGTTATGATTATGAAATGAAACCCATTATTTTTTTACTATATGGGTTTTTTATGAAATGATTGATGATGATATATGTGGCTCACATGATAATAAAGACATTTCAAGGGTGCACCCCGATAGCGCTTCAATGCATTGGGTAAAGACTTAATCTCTAGAGATGGCCATTTAGACTCATACCTTGGTGAATAACCTTGGTAATTTTTATTGACACCTTGGGGATGGACCTTGGTGAAACAGAAATGATTGTCATTGTAAAATGTTGTAGCCACATCTTCAAGTTATGAAAAACTTTATTTTTATATGCCTCATGATTTCTTTCTCATGCCTTAAAGTTCTTTTCATGACCTTATTGAAGTATCTCAAGTTCACATGTAAAATGTTTCTCTTGTTTCCCTTACTGGGCCTTCTGCTCACCCTTTCTTTTGATGTTTTCTCCCAGGTTACGAGATCCTGTAATGAACTTAGGATCAAAAAATGAATAATCCTTTCAAGTGTTTAAGAATAATGTTTTATGTTGTCATGTATTAAGTTCCTGGTTTCCAAGACACTAAACCTTAAAGATCCTCAGTTTTGTAAAATGTAATGAAAAGTTATGTTATAAAAAGTTGGGATGCTATAGTTGGTATCAAAGGATGGTTTAGTTATTTGTGGAAATTAGTATATGAAAACTCTAGGAATAACCCTATAGAAAATTTTAAATATAGGAAATCTTCCTGGTATTTTGCTGAGTATTGAGTAAGGGATTGCCAAGCAAATACATCCCTGTCTGGATACGAGTAGGTAGAGGTGGATCTGGCACAGATGTACATAGGGGTAAAACCCGAAAACACCGCTTTGAGTGAGACTCAAATGGGAACTGGTACACAAAAATGGGTCTTTCTGCACTCTTGGTTACGACACTCCCAGGGGATATGCTTTGGTAAATTCATAAGATTAGTATGAACCATTGTTAAAGGAACAAAGATAAAATAAAATAAAGATTCACATAAGAGTATATGATCATGGATAACCTAGATGGGAACCTAGGGGATCACAAGTTAGGGTATAATTTTCTTCTACAAGTTTATCCTTATATGCTTTAAGTTTCCTTTTCATGATTATTGGCTAAGTATTTAAGCCCCCTAATTATAATTTCTTTTCTTAGTTAATGGCGGGAAATGGAAGAACATGTCCCAACAACCAATGTGATAGGAAATGTGATGATTTCCCTATTAATATGACAGAGATGACGAGAGATCAAGTTGAACATATTTTGATTATGCCAAAACAATTATCAAAAATCACAATTAATAATTTGCACCTAGTTGAATTACCAAATTCATCATGGAAGGAGAAGATGAAGTCTCAAGGATGTTCATCTGATAAAGTTGATTAGGGGATTTAAAGATGATTTTTATTTTGGAAGACGTTCACTATTTTGGGAACCCTATTTGATTGAGGTAAATAGATTACTACGGTATTTTCTTTGATGAGTAAAGGTTGACTTATATTTTGAATAATCGATGAATTTAAGGTGAACTTATGGTAATATAGGTTACTTATGGAAATGATTAACCTAACTTGGGGAAAAATATGTTTATTTTAGTTAATTTTTTTATAAGATGTTAGGAGTTGTTGATGTTGTTTGGAGATGAACGATAAAGTTTATTTTGGAAGACTGTGTTATCAAATCCTTCTTGTATTTGGGTTTCAATCTTAGTTTGGTTTATTTTTAATAATTTTAAGGACAGTTGTTTATTGAATGGTCTATGATGACCTTGGGAAGTACCGTGGAACTTTGAAGATTTAAAATTAGTTTCCCTTCCTATGGGATTATTTATTTTTGAAGAATTATTTTATCTTACCCCTTCTATTTTTGGGATAATGTTTAAAGATAGAAGAAATAGATAGTTAATATTTTCTGGATTATGTGATTCTCTAAAAGATTATTCTTGTGCTTTGATGAGACCAAGTAGTTTTGAGTTCTCATCATTTAGAGAAAATATTAGTTTTGGTAGAAAATTATTAAAGGATAAAACTCTACTTGAAGGTAAGTATATTTCCTTATGTTTTTATTCTATGTAGTAAATGAATTCCTCAAAATTATGAAAAGGAATGTAAAACAAAAATGTTGTTGGTTTAAGTTTCCTACTGGGTAATCAAAGACCGTTTACACAAATCATAAGTTTATAATTTTCATGTGGTTAAATTTCTCATAATCATGTTTTCTATCACACTCCCTCAGAACTTGACCCTTTGTTTTTCTTCCATATCCATATTTTCCCCCATGGAATCCTAGTATGGGTTAACTCGGGTGACCTTTGTACCTCCCTTCCTTTCTTTAAAGTAATAGTTTTACTGACTCCTTTTCCGATGTGGGATTTTCAATGAAATTTCCAAGCCCAATTTTAAAAATTGTGAGGACGCAATTTCTTAAGGGGGAAGATTGTAACGACCCGAAATTTTGAATAAATCTTGTTTCCTAATTTTGTGTGTTATTTTATTTTTATTTTTTATACTCAACAAAACTGTTTCATTTGATAACATGAGTATAATTAAAATGAGGCCGTTGGGTTTCGAATGATTATAAGACCATTGGTCAATATGACCGCTGGAAACTAAATGTTTCAATTATTGTCTCTAAATATAATTGATCTTGTTTAATTAATATAGAAAGAAGATTTGATGGCCTCACCCAGTAGTCTTGGACCGATCGAAGCCCATCTAACAGAACTTGGGAAGGAGGTAGCACCACTGGGCTTTGCTCTGGACCAAACCCAAGCCGAACTTCATCGTGTGAAGCTAGAATGGAATCGCCTTCGCGAGAAGTTCAAACTGATAGAAATTACTACTCGTGCAATGTTGGATGAGCCTCCCTCGGATTCTCTCACCTTAGCACACCTTACACTTAGGTCCTATGCAGGTGTGATAAGGGGCTATGTAAGAAGACCATAACTGCCTTGTGTAATCCTTTGTTTCAAATAAAAATTTTGATTTCTTCTTATGATGAAGTTTATGAATTTTCAAATGTCCGGATAAATATAGTATGCATATTTTTGTTGAATTTTAGAGAAAGAATATTTTAAAAAAATGTTTATCTAAACCTTAAATAATTAAAAATGTGTAATGATTTTCAAAAAATGGTCTTCTAAAATTATGTTCAGTGCGAAATTTAAAGTCTAATAAGATCAACTTAATTTTTGATGAATAGTAAATTATGAATAGTGATTTTATGCTTAGGATTAGTAATGTGACCAAATGGATTAGTAATATCACTTAAAGAAATTATTAATATAATCTAGGCACCTTGATTAATTAATGTGATTCAATAAAATGGTTAAATAATGGTTTCATAAATTATTAGTCAAGTATTAGTTTTTTCGAATGAATAGTGTTTTTTAATTAAAAATTAAATTAAAAATATTTATAAAATTATTTTTATAAAATGGTCTTTATTTTTGAATTCCGAACATCGATATTATACTAAGGTAATTTTTGGGGATTTTTCTGAAAAAAAATGAATTTTCGATGAATAGTGTATTTATTTAAAAATTAAATTAAAATTATTTAGAAAATTATTTTTATAAAATAGAGTTCATTTTTGAAATCAGTGCATCGATATTTGGTTAAGGTGAAATTTTCGGATTTTTCTGAGAAAGTTGAATTTTTGATGAATAGTGAAAATACAGTTTTTAAGTTACGAGTGTTTAATGACATCATTAAATGATGTATTAAGTATGTAATCAATATGGTCGACTTATGAATAGTAATATAAGGTATGAGGTGTCCCAAGTGGCCAATACCATGGGAAAATAACATGGTAAAGCCCTTGGTTTTTCCAAAACCACCAATGAGGTGTCCCTTGGCCATTAATGCCTTGTCCCCTCACTTTCCCTATAAATACCAAGCTATCCTCTCATCCATTCGACTCCCAACTCTCCCCCAACGAAGATATAGTCTCATTAACTCCCAAGGAGTCCTCCCAAGGTGCCCCCATGCCCTCAAGGTCCCAACCTTTTAGTTTTAAGAGTTACGTTTTAAGGTAAGGGATCCTACCTCTCACTTTCTTTTCAAGTACTCTCGTTTATGTAATTTCTTTTAAGCTTCAAGTTCTTATATTGGGGTTGTTCTTTTATATTCATCTGACTTCCCTTTTAATTTTCATATTATTATAGATTCCCTCTTTCTCTCATCAATTCATTTTTTTGATGTTTAAGTGGCGTCGTTGGGCTGCCAAAATTTTTGTAACGGAATATTTCACCCTTCTAATTTTCAAGTTCTATTTTCTTGTCAAGTCTTTCAAGTTCCTTTTTATTATGTTGGGTTATTATATATATATATATCTATCATACTTATCTTTTATTTTCATATGATTATAGACCCTATTTTATCTCCTCAATTCATTTTTTTTTTGAAGTTTAAGTGGCGCTGTTAGGCTGCCGAATTTTTAAGGGATTCTTTCTCCTTTCTCATTTTTCAAAGTTCTACTTTCATGTCAAGACTTTCAAGTTCCTTTTTATTATGTTGGGGTATTATCACTATATCTATCATACTTATATTTTATGTTCATATGATTAGAGACCCTATTTGATCTCATAAATTCATTTTTGTTGAAGTTTAAGTGGCGCTGTTAGGCTGCCGAATTTTTAAGGGATTCTTTCACCTTTCTCATTTTTCAAAGTTCTACTTTCATGTCAAGTCTTTCAAGTTCCTTTTTATTATTTTGGGGTATTATATCTATATCTATCATACTGATATTTTATGTTCATATTATTATAGACCCTATTTGATCTTGTCAATTCATTTTTGTTGAAGTTTAAGTGGCGCCGTTAGGCTGCTGAATTTTTAAGGGATTCTTTCACCCTTCTCGTTCTCAAGTTCTACTTTCATGTAAAGTCTTTCAAGTTCTTTTTATTATGTTGGGGTATCATCTCTATATCTATCATACTAATCTTTTATGATCATATGATGAGATACCCCATTTTATCTCTTCAATTCATTATTTTGAAGTTTTAAGTGGCGTCGTTAGGCTGCCGAATTTTTAAGTGGTTCTTTCACCATTCTTGTTTTCAAGTTCTACTTTCATGTCAAGTCTTTCAAGTTCCTTTTTATTATGATGTGGTATGATCTCTATATCTATCATACTTATATTTTATGTTCATATGATGAGAGACCCTATTTTATCTCATCAATTCATTTTTGTTGAAGTTTAAGTGACGCCGTTAGGCTGCCGAATTTTCATAAGAGAAATCAAATTTTTGTCTTCCTTCCATGTTTTTCATTTCAAATGGTATGTCTTTAAAATTTCATTACCATGTTCATATATTCTTCATATTAGGTCCCTATACTGTTTTATGGGTCATTTATTATTTTTTGACCCATGTCCCCTCTCTTTTCAATGTTTTCTAAAACCCCGAAACATAGCTGTTATGCTGCAGAATTTCCGTCACAAAATGTCTCTCTCTTTTTTTAAAGTTATTTTATTTTATTAAGTGAATACTAAAATATCTCTCTTATATATGGGTATTCACATATATACCAAGTTGTTTTATTTTAAATTCTGGGATTTACATACATGAGACCCGCTCTCCCTTTCCGTGGGTTTAAAGTGACATAAAGATCTTGTCTTTAAAGCAGTTTTTAAATGTTATGATTATGAAATTAAACCCATTATTTTTTTACTATATGGGTTGTTTATGAAATGATTGATGATGATATATGTGGCCCACATTATAACAAATACATGTCAAGGGTGCGCCCTGATAGCACTCCAATGCATTGGGTAAATACTTAATCTCTAGAGATGACCATTTAGACTGATACCTTGGTGAATAACCTTGGTAATTTTTATTGACACCTTGGGGATGGACCTTGGTGAAAAGGAAATGATTTTCTTTGTAAAATGTTGTAGCCACATCTTCAAGTTATGAAAAACATTGTTTTTATATGCCTCGTGATTTCTTTCTCATGCCTTAAAGTTCTTTTCATGACCTTATTGAAGTATCTCAAGTTCACATGTAAAATGTTTCGCTTGTTTCCCTTACTGCGCCTTCTACTCACCCTTTCTTTTGATGTATGCTCCCAGGTTACGAGATACTGTAATGAACTTAGGATGAACAAATGAATAATCCTTTCAAGTGTTTAATAAGAATGGTTTATGTTGTCATGTATTAAGTTCCTGGTTTCCAAGACACTAAACCTTAAAGATCCTCGTTTTTGTAAAATGTAAAGAAAAGTTATGTTATAAAAAGGTGGGATGATATAATTATTATACTCTGATATAAGGGTATAGTCTCCCCACTATACCACCTTACACCCTATCTGCAATTTGGAAGCCTCTAGATTATGGGGAGGCATGCTTGAAGCCATGTGACCCACCATCTCAGGGCATAGGTTAAGTAGATACTAGGTCAGGATGTTACAATGTATGTGGGCTATCATAATGGTGAAGGGAGACATGGTTAAGGATGGTTCCATGGAATCAGACTATGTGAGAGGGTGGATAGGTGTTGTGAATGGTAAATTGGTCACATTTTTAAATTCATAGATTGAAATAGATAATTATCGGAGCACCGGGAAGGACCCTAGTGGTGCTTGCTGTTCAACATGGGTGATCATGGGAAATCTAGTAACTATAGTTAGGGGGAAAAGTTGATCTAGAATATAGGTGAAGAACAAGATTATATATTGTGTAGTTCAAAGAAACACACTATATATACCTCCTTGGAAATTATTCTAGGGATATAAAAGATTATAAATTATATCACATGTGTTATGGATTAACATTTCATATAGTCTATGTGATATCAACTTTTTTGTAAGATTAAGTAGGGTGACCAAGTACACACCCATCCACATGGCGTGTAGTTCAATTACATTCCATGTATATCTTTCCTAACATGACTCAATAAATATTACATTCCCAAGATGAATCTTGTGGAATGCACACTGTATGTCCATAGGAACACATCATGTACCTCTAAGACTACATGATTTGGGCAACTGGTGGTGCACACCGAGTGAGTCGATTAAGTCCACATGTTGTGTACCCTTCTTGGGACACACCTTATAGGTTTTTGTAAGAGTTATTTGAATATTATTTCTACATTCATAAGATTAATATGTGTGTCCCATTAGTCCCACATGTTTTGTACCCCCAGTATGCATGCCTTGTAGGTCAACCTATATCTACCATATTAAGGGTATAACATGACTAGGCTATTTATAAGGAGTTACAATACATGTACACCATAGTACATGTCATTTACTTTTCCATCCTTAGTGTATTTTAATATATATTTTACAATAACTCGTATTTGGGCAAGTAAGTAGTCCATTATAAGTGTTTTTTCATTTAAAATGTGATGATTCACTTCTCTTTATCATCATATGTGAAAAGTGAGATGATATTAGTAGCTTAGTATTCTTATCTTTGTATGGTCAGTGAAGGGGATCGATCATAGAGATCATATAGTTCATGGGGTAGTAACTCCCCTAGAAATATGTTTATGATAGGGCAATATTCCCCAACATCATTGATAGAGTTAAGTGATCCCCCGCATACTTTGGTCATGAGTCCTCTATTTTGGGACTTGGGTACTCCATCTATGAGCTCAGAATGGGCATAGGTCCTCCATCAAGGTTGGTTACTCCATAGACCAGTACTTATCCTTTGTAAAGGCATGATTTCCCCAATAAAGTTTCTAAGAGGTGACATGGTTTTTCTCATAGATTGGTAGTTATGATATAATATCGATAGTAATTATACACCCCTAATAATATCAATAATTATGTGACTTTCCATGAGATATACTATAGTGGGTTAGTCCAAGTAATAAGTCTTGAATTATTACGTAATGATTCCATTCTTCGAATATCATATACAACTCTTTGTATCAAGTACAATATTCCAATAATTATAACCTTAACATATCATCACAACCCATAATAATTTGTGATGATCATCAATTAGGGAAAACTCAAAGTCACACTTTAAGGGGATATTATCTCTCTCCAATTAATTTTGTTTTATTTTAAAGAAAAAAATAAATATTTAAGTGTTTATTATAAACCTAAACAAAAAAATACCATTAAAATATTAAATAAAAAAATACATCATTGAAACATTAAAATAAAACTTAAACACATTATAACTCTACACCTTTTTTAAGCTCTAGTCGATATCAAGGTTTCTCAGCACCAGTTACTCTTGAATGAGAGCTTTAAAGTGGGATTCTATTTGGTACCAAGTTTTGGTATACTCCTACATATTAATCCCCTTAATTATAACCAATGATTAAAAAGTGATCATGTGTTTTAATACAATTCATTTGTTCCTCATTGATGTTAACACCAATCTCCCTTTCATATATTTTTTTGATTCCCTTCGATGTGCCCTTTATGAAAAATTCATCTTCAACTATCTCCTCCTTAGAGTGGATAAGTGGATCTAAGGTGGGAACTTGGGCATCATTTATTTTCTCCCTCTATTTTCCTCTTATATCTTTAAGCTATATAAACACACCCAAATTATCATTAGCTTCCATTGACTTATCTATTCCTTCTATGATTGTATCCCTCCTTTGTAATCTGATTTTAATTTTTATTATTCATGTAAAATAAATTATTTAATGCATGGATGAATATTTAATGGAGAGTTTTCATTTGTTTTATAAATACATGACACATTTTCATCCATTAAATTCAATATATTATATATCATATACTGAGAAATTTTACATGACCCTCATTCTTATGTTTTGATAATGGTTTTCTCAATAGATCTGCTACATTGTCCTCTATAGCAATCCAATATATCCTAATATCACCCCTCTCAATGATCTATCATATGAGATGGTATTTAAAAATGATGTGTTAGGTACTTGGTGAATACTAGGGTTACTTTGAATGAGAAATGTCTTCACCATTTTCACATTAATGCTCAATTTATCCCTTTATGCTAGGAAACACTTCATGTTTAGTAATGAACTTCTTGATCCAAACATCTTTCTTTTCAACATCTAATGTAGGGATGTACACTAACTCTATTTTCATGTATTCTTTGATGGTTTATTTGGAACTATTATAACTAATATATCTAATATTCATGAAAAAACCCATATTGAGAACTCATAAAATCTTTATCAGATTGAAAATTTTCATTTGTGTGACTCCTTGTACAGATCTCATTATCTTATTTTAATACCAAGAATATATCCTTAATTATTATCAAATGCTTAAGGATTTTTTTACCAAAAATAAAGTGACTCTCGCTAGTATTATATTGGTATCAACTAGTTATGATCAGAGTAAAAGAGGAATCAGGTCGATTACACAACACGGCATACATGATAGATCTTATAGAAGATGCATAGGTAATTATATCCATTCTTTAAAACTACTTATAAGGATATTGAATCTTCCTAAGATTCATGCCACGTAACACTGGTAAAGAACCCTTTTTTAGTAATAATTATTAAAATCATTTTACAATTTACCAACGTATGTTTCTTGAATGAGTCCACAAATCCTCTTCAATATATATCCAAAGATATTCATACCCAATATGTAGGTTACTTCACCCATGTCTTTCATAGAGAATAATTTTACCCAAAAAAATATTTATAGTGTAAATTCATGACATAAATTTTTATCAGAAGTATGTTATCTCCATAAAATATTGGAAATACCAAAAAACTCCTACTAATCTACTTATATAACTTAGAATAATATATATTTATAATGAAACCAAACTCTTTTATTGTACCATTAAACTAGACATTAAAACATTGAGAAGCTTTCTTTAATCCATAAATGAACTATTGAAACTTGTATACCTTAACATACTCATTTGGTACTTCAAAACCTTCAGTATGTATAATTTACACATCCATGAATAATTTATAATTAAAGAAATCAGATTTGACTTCAATTTTATATATATCATAATCAAAATTATATATTAGGGAAATAAATACCTAAATTTACTTTATCATCAAAACAAATGAAAAGGTTTTGTCATATCAATACCATGATTTTTTTTATATCCCTTTTCCACCATAATTGATTTATTGGTTGAAACTTTACCATCCATTCAAGTTTTATGACAGAATATACACTTAAACCAAATGTATTTTACCCCTTTAAGTACATCTACCAAGTTCCAAACATTGTTAGAGTACATGTAGTCCATTTCATATTCTATATATTTTAATGATTTCTCATAATTAGAAATCCCAATGGACTCAAAATATGTAGTAGGTTTATCACCAATTAATACTTATTATTCTTCATTTTACACAAGAATTCCATATCTCTTGGGTTCTTGAAAAATATTAATATACCATTAAGGTTCTTCTTCAACAACTATTGTAGAACTAACTCAAATTCCATCTCATAAAAACTTTATGTTTTTTGGTATTTAATTTCTATGATTTAAACTTTCCTCCCACTGATTACTTGATTAATTTGTTTTCCCTCAAGTAAAACACCATATCAATCCAAAAAAATTGTGTTCAGTATGCTTATAGAAATAATATCCCTTTGTTTCCTTGGGATAATCAACAAATAAGCATTTTTTGACTTGGGGATTAGCTTAATATAATCCAATAATAACATGAGTTCTTCACAACCCAAATCCTCATAAAATACATAGTGGAGTGTTTCCTAGTTCATATCTTATATGGTGTCTTTATGAATTTTTTATATGGAATACTGTTAAGTATGAATGCAGTAGTCCCTAGACAATAACCACAGAATGAAATAGAAAGGTCACACTACCTCATCATTGATCAAACCATGTATAATAAGGTAATGTTCCCCATTTTAAACACATTATTTCAAAATAGTGTTCTTGGAGGATAGATTTATGGAAAAATTCCATAATATATCAAATGATCAATGAATTTTTGGATCAAGTATTCATCACCCCAATCTGATCAGAGAATCTTAATACTTTTCCCCAATTGATTCTATATTTTTTTCTGAAGTTATTTGAACTTTTAAAAAAATTAATAATTTTCTCTCATTAGAAACATATAACCATAAAAAATAAAGTCATTGTTAAAAGTAAAAAAGTACATAAAACTACCACTTTCTTATGTACTCATTGGTACACACACATCACTATGTATGAGATCCAAGATCTCACTATCCCTTTCACCTTTTCCACTATAAGGTGGTTTTGTCATCATTCTTAATAAATAATATTTTCATGTGTTAAATGATTCATAATCGAATGAGTCCAACAATCCATCTCTATAGAATATTTGGATGTTTCTATCATTTATATGTTTATGGTGACAATACCAAAGGTAGTTGGGATTAGAATCAACCTTGTACTTATTATTCTGAATATAATTGGAATGATTATCCATATTCATAATATATATACCATTTACCATATTCCTACTTCTATAAAATTTTCCTTTATTTTATATAGAACAAAACTTATTCTTATTAATGAATTAAAATCTCATCTTGTCTAAAAAGGATACCAAAATCAATTTTATATTTATAGAAGGAACATAATAACAGTTCTCCAATTATAGAACTGACACCTAATTACACTTATATCATAAGTTCTGACTTCCAATTAAACAAATATTACTCTATTTCTAATATAAAGATCTAATTCTCCCTTATTCAATTCCTTTTTATCACTATGTTTTTTATCAACACAAATATGGGATGCATATTCAGTATCCAATACTCATGATTTAGAGTTATAGAAATTGATTTCTATAACATTAACATTTAGATACTCACAATGCTTCTATTTAAGAACACTTATCAAACATATAAACCAATATATAATTTATTTATAGTTCATGCCTATAAGATATCTCAAAATGATTAACAATATGTGTCTCATAATCTATAACAAATACATATCTTTGGGTGAGTATCATGTTTTATATCTTTTCATAAAGTACTTTTAATGAAATTTCTCCCACTACAAATGATGAACTCATAAATCATATTCATTTAATAAGACAAGATCCGTATTTCGCTAATAAATGACCCTGATTTGGTTTGAAAGTCATCACTTTAGTTATTTAGGTAAGGAGTTGTCCCAATAATAATAGCTAGGATTATTGGAAACTTGAGTGGATATCCCTTTTCCCAATCTATCGAATAGATATAAACTCAACTATATTACTCTAGTATCCTAACTATTAGGGTTTCATAGATAACTCTCACAAAAATATCACAATAAGATGTGGTTACTTAACTCTTAGGATTAACCACACCCACAGTACCTTACACAAGAAAATCCATAGGCACCCTACTTTGGTGTAAAACTACCTAGTTGGATGATCAAGGTCATGAAATGTGTTTGCTTTAGAAGAAATCACACACTTACTATTTTAAGGGGTTTTCTTTTAAAGTCTCTCCAAATTAATATAAATCATATGCATATTAAATTAATAAAAATTTCATCTCATGCAATCTTTATTATCTCATGTTTTATTCTTTTGTGTATACATTCTTTAGACAATTTAGTTTTGCAATCAATATTCCATCCACAAAATTAACATGTTCGCACCATATTAATGTATAACTCTTTACAAAACCCACAAATCTCTATTAATTTCCTAAAAATAGTTACCAAATATATTCACACATATCAAAATAAATATCATGCATAAGTTACATGAACTTTTCATATAAAGGATTATAATTATATGAGATTTAAAATCCTCACATGAGTAATACCAAAGCAACAGATTGCCAACCCCTACATTTATTGAATAATTCATAATCCTCTAGGGTAATGAGGAGTGTAACCAAAAGTCCCTCTCCCAGAGGAGACTTTACATAAGAGAAAATCCAATTCATAATAATTATAAAAACTAATATGTATAAAATATATTTAATAACTAAATTCAAGATAATAACTTTAATAAAAACCCAAAGTTATTGTAGAAGAAAACAAAATATTATGTTTTTATACCTATCATGTATTGTATGGATAGAAATTTTATAAGAATAAATTTATTTTATAAATTAATCATACAAAATATTCACAGTTTATAAAAAATTTATTAACATGAGTATTTTAATGGAATAAACAATTAAATAAAGACTTTATTTATTTTCCAAACATGATAGAAAATATGAAATTTTTATATTTAATTTAGGAAAGAAATTTATAATTTTATAATTCCTAACACCTATAATTTATAAACATATTATAAACTATAAGAAAAGTTACAAAGATACTGAATCTTTAACGCTTTGAAAATTTTCATATTTTCAACTGATAATGGGAATTAAAAATCAAAAAATATGATTGATACATAAATTTAATCTCATGTATAAATCGTATCTTTTGATATGATTCAATCGTAATCTATAGTTGATATCACCACTTATTATTAGAAATATCAAAAGGATCCAATCATATTAACGATATACCCAATGTTATAAATATATTATGATGCTCTATTTTTTAGAAATATGGGGATAAATTATATTTTTTATTATCATGTATCATATCCTATGACGTAGTTCAAATCCATGGGATTTCATTATATTTTATAATATGGTATAAGTCAGTTGTATGCTACAACTAAGAAAAATAGAAGTATTTCAACCTATCATATTTTATGATAAGGTTTCAAACACCTTATGATAGAGAAGTTCTTCAAATAACCAGTGGATTATCATATTAATCTATTTAAAAACATGTCTCTGATACCACTAATAGGTTTTTTTGGATCATCTAATGATCTTAGAAGTGGAAGTAAACCTATAAATTTCACAATCTATCTTCAACACTATCAACATAAAATAATGAATAATATAAAATGTAGGCATACCTGAACAACTATAATCTCCATATCAACTCTTTGATGGTGTATCCTTTTTGGGAATCACCAAATAAATAATTGAATGAATCTTGCCTCTAAAGCAATTACAATAGCCTTAGGATCCTCATTTGTAATGAGAGGATTGAAAACCACCAATGGAGTTCCATCACCTTCTCTATAAAGAAAAATGGTGCTCAAGGAAAAAATATAGATTTTCCTAATGCATGAAATCATAAATTACCACCAACAAGAGGGATTTAATCCCTTATATTAACCCTCTTAATTAAAATAAGGTATTGTAGCATTAGACCACCATTTTCTATGTCATGGTAGCTGATATACATTACCATCCATTGGAGTGTTTATTCACTGAACACATCAATGAATATTTAGATAGCCCTAAATGAATCAATCTCATTGATTAATAACCTAAAGAACCACTTAGAATTAATGGAAGGGATGAATGAACTCACATCCCATGCATCCCATATCATAAAGCATATCGCATTCTATAAAATAGGCTAATCAAGCCATCTTAAACCTTTATGATATGAACATATCATAAACTATGATACACATCACATGAATATCACTAGTTAGGATATATGGTATATCTTACAATATGGTATAAACTTTTAGTTAATTTCCAATAATAAGAACACATATGGATTATAATGGATTCCAGATTTGGTGTTTGTATATGTATAAACTAGTTGTATTGGTCATGTGGTTGTGGTGTGGATGCATATTAGGGGTTGTGTATGATAGGAAGAGGGAACAAGGTTAATATATTTAATGTTCTTGATACCCAAATATGATGAGAGTGTGGGGATATGTAAAAATGAGTGGATACATGCATAGAAATAGGATATCATGATATTGATTTCCTTTTTGTTTACATTACCTTACCAGTATATAGTTGTGATGGGTGGGTATGTGGTGGTGCAGTATGAGGTGATGGATTTGTGGTTATGATTAGGATGTTATGGTATGAAAATATATGGTATGATGGTTTTTTGGTCATGTGAATGGATCATTTATGATGTGGTGTTTTTTTATATTTCTGTGTTCATGATCAAATAAGGAGAGGTAATCCTACCAGATATTTATTGGTTTGAGGTGGAACAACTCTGGATTGATAGTTAAAAGTGGTGGTAAATTGTTTATGCCCTTTTATTTGTTTAATTTTTATGATGTTTATAGAGTTGATGATATTTAAAATGTATGTATTATTGTGTGTAATATTTCTAGTATTTGGTTAGATTAGGAGTTGTCTTGGATTCTTGATTTTGGAGTGGTTGAGGTTGTTGTGGGAAATATAGGAATTTTTAGTAGTTGATGTGGAATATGGGTTCAGTGATTTATATTTATTATGCTTATCCTACATCTAATTTTTGATTTATGGTTTTCTTGGTTAATATTACACATGTCTACTCTTTCATATTTATTTCACATGGATGCTAATTTTTTTAAAGGATGATCCTATTGAGTACTCTAAAGTGTTCACTCCTCAATAGTTTGTTAATTTGTTTTACTGGATAGTCTGAGAAAGATTGTATTTTTTATTCAGGTAGCTCAAGTAGAGTTCATAGGATTATTTATATTCCTAATAACTTTTTTCATGTTATTTAATTGTGATTATATACATTAAAATGTAGGTAACATTTGTGATATGGGAATTATTTATTGAATGGATTTTATTTAGTGTTGATTAGTGGTTTATTTTATTATTTCTTGGGTTTATAAGGGTAATGCCTCCCAATTGTGTATTTTAATTCCTCGATGGTAGTTTTCAGTACATAGATTATTAGAGGTGGGCTTTAGGGGTCACTATCACCTTCACTACTATCCTGGGAGTGGTTTATACATGGGGTGTCTCATGAAAAGACCAGTTCATAAAAAAATCGGATAAATTTAGAGAATACATACCATTCAAAACTACTTGAAACAAGACCCACTTTTTAAATTAGTTGATGAATCTTCAATTATAGAGTGTAAACTCTATACCAGAACACACATATGAGTTCTAGAGCCTAGTGGATCAATTTTTGGCTACATGTAAAACTCTAATTAATGATATAATAGTCTAGAACCTACACTCCTAGATCCATTACTAAAATTCTAAAATTTACATTTCCAGCTTTGATGTTGATAATTATGAGCCAATTTTTTCCATATAGAACTTACAATATCAAAATGAAATCTTGGATCACTTACATTATCGAGGAACTTTTAGGTTTATAGTTTTAGATAATTAGGAAAAAAAATCCTACATAAACAATACACATGTTATAAAATGGTCATTTCTCCCACTTAACCTATATTTTTTTATTTCACATTAATTCATCATCAATATCCATATGAAATCCCTTCTATAAATAATTCATTCAACCTCATTATTTATATCCTATGAAAGAGGAAACATAATAAGTGTTAGCTCAAATTCTCAGTAAGGGTAAATATAATAATTAATAATTTAATGTCATCAAAGAGCATATGGAGTGTATAAGGGTATGATGACATAATTAGAGTACATGAGCGAATCATAAAAGAACACATACCCATCAATTTTTGAATCATTAATCATAAAAGATGAAATAACGCATTAACAAAGGAAATATTCATAGGAATAAATACTCATGAGCCATGTGATATTAATCTTGATCAAAGGAAACATTATAAACCCATAAAAAGAATAGATAAAACGTATTGATATCATGGAACAACATCTTCACAAAACACCTACATGACACTTATAGAACCATTATAATTGGAATAACTATACGGATGACTTCTAATATAACTATCTGGAGAACATAATAATTACCCAATGCATTAGAGAACTATTTGGGAACATCCATTGTATAAGCTATGATGGGATCACATGATATTGTCTTAGCACACCCATCATATATAATTTCCAATAACCAAAACATAAATAATGTACATAGAGATTTAATCTTAAAACTCATAAAAACTATCATTATTATTATTTAATGTAATTAACTCATGGAAAATAAATGGGTTTCATTTCAATCTCTTGGAAACATGATCAACCCATGTAAAACAAATGAGTTCCATAACAATCTCTTTGAAATATGTTTAAACCAGGGAAAAGAAATAGGTTTTATAAAAATATTTTTAAAAAATCATAATTCATTCATAGAAAGAATGAGGACAGTATCATTAAAAAATATCCTCATTAGATCATAAGTAACAACAATGATTGATGACGTCGATGGAAATAAATACCATTAAAATATCATTAAATAAATTTTCAGGAAAATAACCTTTTCATTTTCAAAAAAAAATTTAAAAACTAAAAATTGAAAAAATATTTAAAAAAATGTTTTTCTTTGAAAAATACCTTAGAAACATATAAAGGAATCATTTAAAAAATCATTTAAAACATTTCTGAAGGAAAATATCCTTTCCATTTTGAAAAAAAACATTTTAAAACATTTTGAAAATAATTTTCTTTTTAAATAACTTTTAAAATTTATAAAGGGATATTAAAATTAAATAATTTTTATGATATTAGAAAATTCTATTCATATCTTACATATTAAAACACATATTCCTTTTACATTTTTGTTAAAATCCAAATAGACGTTGTTTTGAAAATGAAATAAATATTCCTTTGAATTTTTTTTTTAAAATTACAAAATTAGTTAAAAACTATTTAATAAATCATTTGAAAAAGGTTAAAACATTTTTGAAAACATTTCTTTAAAACATGGTTTTTGTAGAAAACCGATTTTTGATTGAAGAGAGAAATGAAGTCGAGTTTTCTTAAAAACATTTTCTCAATTATTCTAAGTACCAAAGAGTGAAAAAATGGTACTATTTCATTAAAATATCATGAATAACCATAGGATAATAAAATTATTGAGTTTATTGAGATATTTATCATAAGTTCTATTCATTATAATCATAATCATAAATAATCCCAATAAGTGATGAGATTGTAAAATAAGACTCTTACCACTTTGGTAACATTCGATCATAATCCCCATAAAAGAATATCATTAAATAAAGATTATATTATCATGAAAATATGGAGATTCATGATATATCATGTGAAATGGGTAGTATATACACCTTATAATAGAATATTGGTGTATAACATAACATACATCTCAAAGAAAGCAAATTGAGACAAAAATCCATCACCGCTTTGGTAACTATGAAACTGTAAACCCCATGAAATAGATGTCCTAAAATGGATATGTAAATCCCCATAATTATAACTATAATAATAATAAATCACATTAATTTTTATTATATAAACCACACAAAAAAATAAGTGGTGAATATGGTATATATCACATAGAAATAATAGTGAGACGAGAAAACACATACCTCGAGTTCGATTTATCACATTTGTTCTTTATATTTTTAAAAAATAAACTTATGTTAATTATATAATTTATTAAGAAATTTTTGAAATTTTAATATTCAATTTGTTTTAATAATTACCACATTATATAATATTACTTAATCAATTAGGTTTATGTCGGATGTTTTGACCATATTTGGATTTTATGTCAAAAATTACTTTGGTAGGTTGAATATGGTTAAAGAGGTCATTATATAAACATATCCAGAATAAGAATCACGAAATAATTATCATATTTATACATAAATTATAATTTTAAACAAATAATTAAATATGGTTATGAAAAATGGGCAATGTTACAATCATTCAGACGGTAGGTCATACAAGCACATGAGCTACATTTTCATTTTTCAATGATCATTATGGAAAGTAAATCGGTAATATTTTTTATTTAAATAATGATAATTATATCATAAATACAATAATATTTAATTATATATAATTATATATATCATTCTAGTGATTTGGTGATGAAAAATTAAATTGCATCGCTTTGAGGAGGTGGTAGTCCATATATCGACAAATGATTTTATCACTTTTTCAGTGAGTGAAAAGGTAAGAAATAAAGTGATATATTATATTTATATAAATATATATATTCCATTAGTATCATAATTATTTCATTTATATCACATATATTCATTATCATTACCCTTATTACCTTTTATGCAACACGTTAGTGAAAAACGAATCACATCACTTCGTGAGGCGGTAGTTCTCCGTACACATGAGCAGTGTTATCGTAACCCCTACAGGATGGAATGTAAAATAGTATATATGATATAATTAATACATAGGTATAACTGTTTTATAAATATAATATATAAACTTTATATCCATCATCATACCCAACTATTAGAGGTGGTAATGAAAAAATGAATGACATCGTTTCGCGAGGCTGTAGTCCTCTGTATACACGAATGATGATTTTGTAACTCGTTTGATGGAAGAGGTAAATTATTTAGGTTATTACATTAAAATAATAACATATAATTATATTTATTATAATTAAGTTATTATATAATCATGTTTTAATAATAATTGAAGAAGGTGGAGAAAGAAATAAAATAAAAATGATCGTTCAAGAACGTTACCTCTTCTTCGGGTATCCTCTATAGGTTTTCACCGAATATCTTCTTAGTTTTTATTTATAACAAAAATAAGTTTTATAGGATTATAGTAGTGAAGTTTTAAAGTTATTTTGGTAGGTATCATCCAAACCCAATAAGTTTTAGGGTGTGAAAAAGAGAGGATTTTGGGCGGCCTTTCTAAGTGGGGGAGAGGACACACGTGGTATTTTTAAAAAGGAATGTGGGATCACATGTTTTTCATATGATAAAAGGGTTACAAAAGGATAATTATATAAAATTATAGGTTTACTATTATAAATATTTCCATAAAATTATTTTTATACAATTTTAGAGGTAATTTTTAACCTTTTCTTTTTAGTTTAACCCCCTGGTAAACCAATTTTTACCCTAACCATGGTAAATAACTTTTACTATTTTATCTATTAATTTTGGTCAAAAATTAATTTTACATTATTATAAATTATAAATTATTATTATTATTAATATGGAACCTATTTTTATAAATTAAATTCACATAATAAGAAATATTCAATTTAAAATTAATCCCACGGACACAATGAGAAAGCATGTTTTTAAAAAGAAAATGTTCAATAGTTTATCGTGTTTCTATATCTAAGATCAATATGAAATTGATTAAAATTACATAAATTGGATTAAATGATAAAAAACTAAACAAATTTTACTTTAAAACTAATTTAAAATATAATTTAACCATAAAAATAATTTAAATGAAAAGGTAATTTTCAATTAAAATTTAGTATTTTTCAATATACATTAAAAAATGAAACTTTTCATAAAACTCTCAAAAATTATCCCTAATATAATTTTTAAATAATGATTAAAAATTTTAACTTTATTTTTTCAAATAAATATTATTAAATTGGAAAAAATTAAATTTAAAACAAAACCTATAGATGTGATGAAAAAGCAGGTTTTCAACAAGTGTATTTTTCAAGAACAAGAAGATATTATGTTAAATCTTTGTCTAATAATAATAATTACATGAATATAAATTGATATTTATTGATATATAATATATAATTTAATTTAATTAATTCATAATTAGTGGTTGTTTTAATTAATTAAAATGAATAATCATTATGCACATTAAAATAGTTTTCAGAAAGAACCGTTTTCAAACCCAAAAATAAACTTATACTAAAATTCAATATAAATTCAATTAAAAAGTAAATAATTAGATTAAATATAAATAAATAATAGTTATGTTACTTGAAAACATATTTAAATCATATTTGGACTTTAAAATTACTTAATTTAATGAAAATAAATGATAGTTTTATAAAAAATCGTTATTTTTTACTATTCACTGAAAAAACAATATTTTTCTAAAAGTACCAAAATTTCATCCAAAGTAAATTTTGATATTCTAATTCCAAAAAATGACGTTAATTTTATCAAATTAATGTTATAAAAGTTAAAAAATTTATTATAATATTCTTTCCATAAAAATCAATTCAAATCATTTTTAAAGAAAACATATTTTTGAAGAATTAAATCAATTTACTAAAAATTATTTATTTATTTACTACAAAATTTTTAGTAATTTATATTGAGTATTAAATTTATATATTTATATATATATATTTCATAAATTATTTAATATAATTAATACCCAAAAATTTAATGGCTAGGTTATAATGGTTATATATATCATGAGTCATTTAAGCTTGGTCTTGCATATTGATTATCCTATCAAACATAAAAATATCAAGGTTTCTTGTATAGAAAGATATCAAGGAGATTAAATTTATTTAAAAATAAGTACATTGTAAAGTATTGGGGAGTCACGTTCTCATCTAATTTCATTTTTGTTTGTTGTTTATGATATCAAACATAATTTTCTTATTTTAAAATCTCAAGGTATAACATCCCCCCTAAAAAATTGCATCATCACAATTTAAACTTTATCATGGTAATAAAAGGATGAAAATTTTAAAATAATGTTGTTGTAAACACAAATTATAAAAACGGTCAGTAAAAAATCCTCTTAATAAGATATAAAATATAATTACAAATTTCATATAGAATAACACATAAATAGTTTTCCAAAAAGGAGAATATAGGTGACAAATGAAGAAAATAGCAATTAATTATATAGATTTATTAATGTCATTGATCACAAGAAAGTAACTAATCAATGGAAATTTAAGGTCCTCAAAACCATAAATATTTGACAGATGAAAAGACTATTGGTTAATCATAATTTAAGGTACTAGGATGCCAATTTTTTTCAAGATCATTTCCCAAGAGTTAAGGAATTAACTTACCATCTATACTAAGATAATATAAAAATATACTAACTTGAATCATATAATTTCATCCATTATCCAGTTTCCACTACAATATCATATGTTTTTCCAAAACTATGTGTATTTAGGATGAATTTTTAATATCTGGAGTACTAAAATAAACTTTCAATGTAATAAATAGTTCCCAAAATCATAACAAGATATTCCTATAATATTTAGACATTAACCAAAACCAAAAGAGTTGGAACATATCAAGATAAAAATAAAATAAACCTCCATATATTAATCTCTAATTTTCAATATTGATACCCAAAGTTCAAACCAAATCATTCCATAAATAAATACCCTTAAAATTCATTAAACACTTCTTAAGTAAGTTTCAAACCCAATGATTATAGGTATTTTATCATATATTCCTCCAAGATAAATCAGTCTTTGTTAATCGAATAAAATACCATATTTTTTCAAAATAAACTTAATTTTTACATATAAAAATTTCATACTAACAAGGAAATCATGTAGGTTAGTGGTATTCACTACACCCTTTGGATGTGGTATCAATCCCCACGGCCTTTCTGGATTAATCAATTTTTCACCTAACCTTTAGATTGTCCTTTTTTAAAACATGAAAAAAAATCTTACCTGAATAACACTTCATGTTGATAATAGGGGTTAAAAATACCCCACCCTAATAAAAAAACTCCCAAAATGTCACTAATAACCTAAATCTTTTTAATACATAAACCCCTCAAATGGGGTGTCTAAGATTTTGAACTTATGATCAACCATAATCTTATATACCTATGATGGTATCCATAACTCTTTAGATAACCTCACATGAAAAAAAATCCTAATATCCAAAGTAATCTAAACCAATCCTTTGACACCAACTATAACTTCCTAGAACCCATACTCCCATAACCAGTGCTGAAATTGTAAACTTTATGTTTCCATCTTTATTTTCAATAATTGTGACCCAATTGTTTATCTTATAGATCCTACAATATCCAAAGGAGAACTTGGATCACTTACATTATTAAGAACCTTTTAGGTTTAGAGTTTTAGATAATTAGGAAAAACTCCTTCATAAACAATACTCATGTCATCAAATGAGAATTTCTACCAATTAAACTAGCTTTTATTATTTCAAATTAAGTCATCATCATCATCCATATGAAATATCTTCTAGAAATAACTCATTAAACCTCATTATTTATAACGTGTGGAAGAGGAAATATAAGAAGGTTGAGCTCAAATTCTCACTAAGTGTATACATAAGAATTAAAAACCAAATTTCATCAATGACCATAATGAGTGAATAATGGTATGATGACATAATCAGAGTGAGTGTGTGAATCATAAAAGAACTCATACCCATTAATTCTTGAATCATCAATAAAAAACATGGGATAATACTTTAATGAAGGAAGGATTCATGGGAATCAATACTCATGAGAAATTTGATATCAATCTTGGTTAAAGGGAACATTATAAACCCATAAAATAATAGATAAAACGTTTTGGTATATTGGAACATCATCTTTATAGAAAATTTATAGAACCATTACAATTAGAATAAACATATGAACAACTTCCACTATAATTATCTAGATATCATGATAATTACCCAATGAATTAGATCATTATATGGTAACACCCATTTTATAAGATATAATGGGATCACCCAGTGTTATATGGGTGCACCCAACATATATAATGTCCAAGAACTAGAAAATGGATAAATTACATTGATATTTCATCATAAAAATCATAAAAATAATCATTATTATTCTATAACTTGATTATCCTATAAAAAATTAATTGGTTTCTTGTCGATATATTTGAAAGATTCTTAACCCATGGAAAATAAATGGGTTCAATAACAATATATTTGAAACATGATTAACCCATGGAAAAGAAACAGGTTCCATAGTAGTCTCTTTGAAACAATCTTAATCCATCTAGAAAAAGAATGAGAGTGGAATCATTATAAAATATTTCCATTGGAGAATAAGTAACAACAGGTTTTATTGATTTTGATGAATGGAAATAATATTAAAATATAATTAAATACATTTTAAGGAAAATAACCTTTTCATTTTCAAAATAAATTTTTAAAAACTAAAAATTCACAAAAAAATATTGCAAAAATCTTTTTATTTTAAAAAACCTTAGAAACGTATATAGGAATATTTTAAAAAATAATTTGAAACATTTCTTGAGGAAAATATCATTTTCATTTTGAAAAAAAAATTAAACCATTTTGAAAAATATTTTTATTTTAAAATTACCTTGAAAATTTATAAAGTAAGTTTCAAAGAAAAAATTTTTTATGACAGCATAAAATTATGTTCATGTCTTTCATATTAAAAAATAGTTTTCTTTCACATTTTTTTATAAAATCCCAATGGGCATTATTTTGAAAATTAAATAAATCTTCATTTGAATTTTTAAAAAAAATAAAAGATTCGATAAAAATTTATTTAAAAATTTTTTTTTAAAAGGTTAAAAATATTTTTGAAAACATTTATTAAAAACATGGTTTTTATAAAAAACGGATTTCTGACCGAACAGAGAAATGAAGTTAGATTTTATTAAAATAATTTTTTCAATTATTATAAGTACCAAAATTGGGAAATCATACTAATTCTCGAAAATATCATGAATAAATATAGGAGAATAAAATTCATGAGTTTCTTGAGATATGGATCCAAAGTCCTCATCGTTGAATCATAATCATAAACAATGCTGATAAACAATGAGATTGTAACATAAGACTCTTACCACTTTAGTAAATCTAAATCTTAATCCCCATGAAAGAATATAATTAAATGAAATTTATATTATTATTAAAATAAGTATATTAATGAAATAAAATTTTAAAGGGTAATTATATACACCTCATAAAATAATATAGGTGTATAACATAACATATGTCTCAAAGAAGAAAAATTGAGGCAAAAATCACTCACCGATTTGGTAACTTTGAAACTATAAACCCCATTATAGGGAGATACTAAAATGGATATGTAAATCATTATAATTTTAATTATAAGAATAATAATATACATTAATTATTATTATATACACCAAAAAACAAAATAATTAGTGAATATGGCATATATCTCACAGAAATAAAAGTGATACGAGAAAGCTCTTACCTCGAGTTTGATTCGTTACGCTTGTTCTTTATCTTACAGAATAATAAAATTATGTTAATTATATAATTTCTTAAGAACCTTTTTCAATTTTAATATTACTTTTTATTTTATTTATTACAATGTTTTATATTATTACTTAATAAATTAGGTTTTGCATCTTATGTTTTGACCATATTTGGATTATGCGTCAAAAATGAATTTGGTAGGTTGACTATGGTCAAAGAGTTCATTATATAAACATCACTGGAATAATAATCATGAAATAATTATCATATTTATGCATAAATTATAATTTTAAATCAATCATTAAATTTTATTATTAAAAATGTGTTATGTTACAATCATGGAGACGGTAGGTCGAAGAAACGCATGAGTAACATTTCCATTTTTCAATGATCATTATGGAAAGGAGGTAAGTAATATTTTATCATTAAAGAATGATAATTATAACATAAATTACATAATATTTAATTATATATACTTATATATATAATTATTATGATGTGGTGATTAAAAAAGGAACTGCATTGCTTTGAAGAGGTGATAGTCCACATGTCTACAAACGACTTTATCACATTTTTAGTGAGTGAAAAGATAAGAAAGAAAATGATATATTATATTTAAAAAATAATAAATATATTTTTAATATAATAATTATTTCATTTATATCACATATATTTATTATATTTACCCTTATTACCTTCCATGCAATGTGTTAGGGAAAAACGAATCACATCGCTCCGCGAAGTAGTAGTCCACCATATACACGAAAGATTGTATCATATCTCCTACAAAATTGAATGTAAAAAAGTATATATGATATAACAAATAAATAGGTATAATTATGATATAAATATCATATATATACTTTATATCCATCATCATACCCAGCTGATAAAGGGTGTAATGGAAAAAAAGAATGACATCATTTCGTGAGGCAGTAACCCATCGTACACACGAATAATGATTTTGTAACCAATTTGATGGAAGAATGAACTGATTTATATTATTAAATTACAATAATAAAATATAATTATATTTAATATAATTAGGTTATTATTTAATCATGTTTTAAGAATAATTTAATTAGGTGGAGAAATAAATAAAAGAAAAATGCTCACTGAAGAACGTTGCCTCTTTTTCGAGTATCCCCCTTAGGTTTCCACCAAGGGACTTCCTAAATTATATTTATCCCAAAAATAAAGATGATATAATGATAGGAGGAAATTAGAGAAGTTATTTTTTATGGTATTGTTTTAATCCAAGAGGTTTTAAGATATGAAGAAAATATGAGAGGGTGGCCTTTTATAAGTGGGGGAGAGGACACACGTGGCATTTTTTAAAAGAAATGGGTGATACAACACGTTTCACATGTAAAAAGGATCCAAAATGGACCATTATAGAAACATAGATGTATAATGGTCGATATATTTCCAAAAAAATAGTTTTTATACAAGTTTATAGGTCATTTTTTACTTTATCTTTTCAGTTTAACCCCCAGTAAACCCATTTTTACCTTAACTATAGTAAATAATTTTTATTGTTTTCAATATTAATTTTATTAAATTCATAATTTTACCTAATTATATATTATAAAATATTCTGATTAAAAATATGAGATCTATTTTTTCAAATTCCATTCACAGAATTATCAAAATTCAATTTAAAATTTAATCATGTATACACGACGAAAAAAATGGGTTTTTAAAGAGAAAGCGTTCAAATGTTTACAATGTTTTTATATCTAATATCGATATGAAATTGATTAAACTGCCCTAAATTGGATTTATTTATATAAAATTTAACTAATGTTACTTTAAACCCAGTTTAAATATAATTTAACCATGTAAATCATTTAAAAAAATCAGTTTTTAATTAAAATTCAGTATTTTTCACTATTCATCACAAAAATGAAACTTTTCTGAAAACTATAAAAAATTAACCACAATATAATTTTGAAATTATTATATAAAAAATTTATTTTATTTTTTAAAATAATTTTTTTTAAATTTCCAAAAATTAAATTTCAAACAAAACCTACAGATGTGATGAAAAATTGGGTTTTTGAGAAGTGTAATTTTCAAGCACAATATGATTTTATATTAACTCTATGTATAATAATAATAATTTTATGAATATCCGCTAATATTTATTGATATATAATATATACACTTAATTTAAATAATTCTTCATTAGAGGTTATTTTAATTAGTTGAAATGGAGAATCATTATTCACTTTAAAACATTTTTTACAAAAAACCTATTTTCAAACCCCAAAACAAACTTATACTAAAATACAATATAAAGTTGAATAAAAAGTAAATAATTAGATTAAATATAACTAAATTATACATATGTTACATGAAAATATATTCAAAACATATTGGGACTTTTAAATAACTTAATTTATTGAAAATAAAAGATAGTTATACAAAAATCAGTATTTTTTACTATTCACAGAAAAATTAATATTTTATGAAAACTCCCAAAATCTCACCCAAAGTAAATTTTGATGTTAAGATTCAATAAATTAAGATAATTTTATAAATTTAATTTTATAAAATTTCAAAAATTTCTTATAATATTCTTTTCTTAAAAAGCAATAAAAATCATTTTTTAAGAAAACATATTTTTGACGAATAAAATCACTTTGCTAAAAATTTATTGATTTTTTACTAAGAATTTTTCAATAGTTTATATTGAGTAGGAAATTTATATATATATATATATATATATATCATAAATTAGTTAATATTATTCATACCTTCCAATATAATTGTTATGTTATAACGGTTATATATATCATGGGTCGTTTAAGATCGTTGTTGCGTGTTGAATATGCTATCAAACAAAAAAATATCAGGTTTACATGTACCAAAATATATTAACAGGATTAAATTTATTTAAAAAGAATTATATTTTAAAGTCTCAAGGATTTACATTCTCATCTAAGTTTAGTGTTTTGTTTCGTTTATGTTATCAAACATTATTTTCTTCTTTTAAATTCTCAGGGTGTTAAAAATTAAGATCAGGTGAAACAAATACTATGCACACTTTCCTAATATATTTTATGCACCGGTAGTATCATTAGAAAACTAAACACTTTGAGAAAAAACATTCTATGGAAATAGTAAAAGTTTCATTATTCAATGAGTAATCCCAAAGTAAGGATGTGAGTTGCAACCAAACAAAATCTCTCATTATGGAGAAGTGAGGGACACAACAAGGGGTGATTAAGGGGTATGAATCAATGGTTAAATAAAGAGTAAAGTAAGGTCCAAAATGACTAGAGAACAACATATAAATTCTACCATTTCAATATTGAGGGATACATGAAGAAGAATTTCCAAAATTTACTACAATAAAAGTTCTAATGTAGTAACTAAAAAAGAAGAAATGGATATATTCTTGTAATGATTATTGGAGAAGTTTTTATTTTCTCTGATGATGAAGAAGGAAAATTCAATCGTGGATAAAGATAAGACACAAAATGGTTGGTTAATATGGTAGAAATATACCACATTACTCCACATCATGAGTGTTTTTTTAACTTATCAAGTTTTTAACTTTAGTGTTGACAAGATTGGGAATACATATTCGGTGAAGATCATTGGCATGTATGATATCCTAATCATGATTAATATTGGATACACAATCACCGTAAATGGAATTCACCATGTTATAAGTCTTTGGATCTACTTTTTATCATTGATAGACTTTGAAATATATGGATATGATGATATCTTCATAAATGGTCCTAGGAAAATAATTAAAGGAACCATCATCATAACCCAATGACACATATGTAGTATGGTGTAAAAAACTCATGTGAAGATTTGTGAAGACCACCTAAATATGGTAGATGGAGAGGTATCATCAAATATATGGCATAGGAGATTCATCCACTTAAGTAAAAAAATCATATTTACCCTAATAAAGAATATTTTCATTAGTGTTGACCAGGATGCATCACTTGATCCTTGAAACTACTTTTTCAAGAAGTGGTACATATCCACATTAAATATTTCTTTGTTGAAGAAATCAAATTTATTGATTCTAGTGCAATCTAATGTATATGGTCCCATGGAGGTTGATTTTGGCACCCTCGGTTTCAATTAATTAACCCTTTATTTATATTTTTTAAGTAAGTGATGTTATTGGGTTAATTTTGGGAAGATTTGGAGGAGTTTTGACATGTTTTGGGGATTTTATGGGGTTTCATGGTTTGAGAACTATTAGTAGAAACCATGAAACAGCTCTAAGGAAATTGTGAAACTGAAATAGCGGGCACTAGGTAGGTGCATGATTAGGAACTAAGTTTGGTCAAATAGTTCAAGCACCCAAGAGAAAATGTGTGATGTTGGACAAAGGAATTTAGCATGTTTGGATCATGGCTTGTCTAATAGTGTGAACCAACCATAAGAGGGGTGTTTGGAGGAAGTGGTTAGTGCATGGTTAGCACATAGTTTTTCTAACCATTCACCATTAAAAACAAGATCTGAAAATTGTTTATCTCACTTGGTTCACCCCCTTAATGGCTCATTCTATCCTAATATAACCCTAACACAATTTACACTTCTTTCTAAGGATGGGAAGACCCTTCCTCTTGATCCAGTAGTAATCTATTATCTATTTTCAGTACATTGGAGGCCCAGATTCCACAGTAAGTGCTTGTTCTTGGTTTTTTTATTTAGTTTTAGTTTTATTCACTCTCTTGGATTTATGGATCTAATCTTTTGGAGATAGATTCATATTTTGTGAGGATAGTCATGATGAGTTATGTTTGTTTGGATTATAGGTAATAATATCTAAGGAAATTTTAAGGAGTTTCAATCTATTTTGTTGATGAATTTGTGTCATTCTTCATTTTCACCTAAGTTGTGAGGTAGGTGGATTCACTATTAAATCATCTTATTAGAACTTGAAATCTTGATTTTAAATTGATTTAATTTATTTTTTTAATTTTTAAATTTATGTGAAATGTTTGATTGAGACCCCCTTTAGTGATTTTTTGTGAAATTTCAGAAATTGGTTTTTTTATGGAAAATGTAATTTGTTTCATAATTTTAAAATGATAATTTTAAAATTGTGGTCGTTTTTGATGCATGGAAAGTTTGTTGGAAAATTTTTTCAATAAAAATAATTGTTTTATTAAAATGGATTGGAATTATTGGGTTGGAATGAAATTTGGATACATGGTTGGTGTGATTTCATTTCATTGACATGACCCTAGATAAAGAGCATGTTCCATTAGGGTAAGATGACATGAACATGTAGAAGTTTAGTGTTCCATTAGGGAACTTGAGATATATTTACCTTGTGATGACTTGGTAGATCGATAAGAGACTGCTCATGAGTATGGAACTTTTACAAGATCATGAATGTGTGGGTGTGTGGTAATCATTTAATGGGTATGCCAAATGGAAATTTAGAAATGGGTTTAAAGAATTTTTTGATTTATTTAATTCGAAATTTTAGGTTTTTTATATAAATGGTTGAAATTATTTTTAATTTTATTATATAAATTGTTTTATATATATATTCTAACTTGTTTTATACTAGTGGTGTGAGTAGGGAAGTCAATGGGGAAATTCCAGAGAGTTTTATACTCACCCCATACTTGAGAACATTGGTGCATTTGTAGATAATGTATATCGAGACACATGTAAAGGAAAGGTATCGCAGTTCTTTAATGATTCATCATGATACTATGGTCATGGCTTGTAGATTTAGATCTGGGAACATGTTGGGAGTTGTGGAGTTTATATATTTTTTGTATTAGGGTCTTGTTGGTTTCTGGTTTCCACATTTTACTCTAACATAGTTTGGTTTGGTTTGTTTCACTTGAGTTGTATTAAATTGTTTTCATACATCATTTATGGGTTGTTTGGTTATGGTATTCTCCATTTGGTTCTTTTATTTTTAAAAATAAAATCATCCCCCAATTTTTATGAATCCCTAGACATTTATTTCCAACCTTTAGTGTCTTGGGTAAGTCACATAAGGTCAGTAATACCCTTTGCCTCTTCCCAAGCTAATGGGTGTTGGAAGGGATGTCACTAATGATATCAATATGATCAGTCCTGAAGTCATAAAAATCATTCTAGTTTATTCATTTAGTTAGGTTGGTATTAAGGAGTAAGATCATCAAAACTTGAAATGTAGAGAATAAATAGGCATAACTAACCTATTTATGTTGAACTTTGGGTTACTAGGTATTTTGGGTATACAAGTGTTTTAAAACACTTATAGGAGTTGTAACCCCATTATCATGGGTTTCACTAATGAGAAGAGCATAACATGCATTGATAGAAATGAATTCCCACTAGGAGTGCATAATTCATTTTGAGTAATGATTTATAATTGGGGAAAAATTATTTATTTTTGAAAATGGTTTAAAATGGTTTTATTTTCAAAGATTATAGTGTAATATTTTAAAAATGTTGTAAAGTGGAAAATGTTGAATTTTGGAAAGCCTTGTTGTGATATGTGTAATGTGGTAAATTTAAAATTTCTAAACCTTAGGTTTATAGAGAGTGATACTAAATGGTGTTTAATTTAGGTTATATAAAATGGCACTCAGTAGGAATTATAGAAACCATCTAGAAGTGGCTGCTGAGAATGTGGTTTCTCTTGAGCCACCAGTGAACCAACAACTAGTTCAATGTATTTTTCCAGTATTTTTAGGCCATGTATAGAGGGAACATAAGGGATAAACCAAGGAAAATTTATTATTCCATTCACTTATAAAAGAGAAATCCACCTATTTTTTAGGGTGATTTGAAACCATAAAAGGCAGACGTGTGACTAAATATAATTATTTGAATCTATAATTTTATGGGCACACTAGTTGAATTGAAATTAAAGTTACCAATGTATATGTTAGAGGATATATCACGCGAATGATGGGATTTATTAGTTAAGTAAAGATTAGATCAAGGAATTGCATGAGAGGATTTTGAATAATTTTTCAACAAAAATTATATCCTCAGACATTTAGAATTTCAAGAATGATATAATTTTTCATCCTAAAGTAGGAGAAACTCATAGTGATAGAGGATGCGATAAAATTTATGAATTTATTCCAATTTACACCTGAATTGTTTAGAATTTTATCCTTAAAGGCATGCATTTTTGAATTGGGATTAAGTACAGAGATTCACTTGAAGATTTTCATGCTTTGTATAATGGATTATATGAATGTGGTTAACAGAGAGATGTTAGAAGAAAGAGAAATCTCAAGAACTATTGGTGGTGGAAGCATGTTGATACTTATGGTAAATGTTGGGAACTCTAATGTTAGTAATAAGCAAAAGAGGGACACCTATTTCCAAGGTATTCGTATGACTCAGAGTTTGATAGCCCGATCGATGAATCTTCCTCCTGAACAAAAGAGTAATATTTGATGTTTTAAATGCAGTTATTTTGATTTTATGAAGTGGTATTTTCAATCAATACCTAGATCATGTCATAATTTCAACCATATGGGACATCTTTAATGAAATTTTCATAGTGCTCTAAGGTCGAGTGCTCGGGACATATATCATGTTTTGTATATGTCGTATGATTTGAGAGGATGAGGGAAAAAATATTTATTTTTAGCAGAACCAATCTATCCATGGTGATTCTAGGAATACCATGAATCCTTAACTAGTGAAATATCCATAGGGTAATAAAAACCAAAGTGCAACGAGTAAGAAATTGTGTAGATCTGAGAAAGTGATTGTGGGTGATCAATCTTAACCATCAACAATGATAAGTGTGATAATTTTTTATTCTACCTTTATACAAGATTTTTTTGATATTGTTGAATCCCGTTAGTTTATTGTTTCTCATGCTGTTGGTATTATGGGTTTTCATGTTGAGATGATTTCTTCTGTTTTGAAACTTCAAACTCCTCTTGGTCAAAGAGAATGTTGAGACTTTATGGGAAAATCTTGTTCTATAACTATTGATGGAGCTAAATTTATATGGGATTTCTCTATGCTTTAAATAGATATTTATGAATTAATATTGAGTATGGATTGGTTGAAAATGTTCAAATCTCACATCGATTGTTATACCCGAAGGGTTAGTTTTACAACTGATGATGGCATCGAATATCTATTTAGTGGAGATCAAACTGAAAAGGAAAGTGGAATAACATTGTTGTAACCATCAGTTGGAACTATCTTCTACCATTTGAAAGCTTTTACCAAGGCATCATTGGATAAGATCGGGAGTATTGGTTTTATAACAGTTGTTGATCAGTTTCCCGATGTTTTCCCCCCAAAAATATTAGGGTTTCCACCCATAAGATAAGTGGAGTTTATGATTGATAACTTACTAGGGACTAGTTCTTTATCACTTACATATTATTGGGTGGAACCAATTTAATTAAGGTGATGGAAGATACAGTTGTAATATTTGTAAATAAAAGGCTTCATTCGGCCTAGTACATCTCCAAGGGAAGTTCCAGTTTTGTTTGTGAAAATGGAATATGGAACTCTTTATCTTTGTGTGTATTATCGTAATCTTAACCAAGTTATAATAAATAATCTATATTCTCTTACAAGAATTAATGATCAGTTTGATTAATTGAGGGGAGCATACTGATTCTCAAAAATTGACTTGTGATCAGGATATTACTAATTGTGGGTTCATAAGGAGGATATTTCAAAGACAGCTTTTAGGAGTGGATATGGACATTATGAGTATGTGGTTATGAATTTCAGTCTTACAAATGCACTAGCAATATTTATGGAATTAATGAATCAGATATTTCAAAGGTATCTAGATTATTTTGTGGTGGAGTTTATGGATGACATATTGGTGTATTCATGGATAAGGTTTGAGCATGAAAAACACTTAGTGATAGCATCGGGTATCTTTCAGGATTATCTTATGTATGTCCAACTTTAAAAGTGTGATTTTTGGATGAAATAGGTATGTTTCATTGACCATGTCATCTATGAAAAAGTTGTTTCTATGGATACAGAAAATATATAAGTTGTTATCTCTTAGAAACCACCAAATAATGCCTTCGAGATACGCACTTTCCTTACCCTAGCTAGTTACTAATGATGCTTTTTATGTGACATCTCATGACTAGCTTAACCAATGAAAGTTTTGATAAGGAAGAATGTTCCATTACAATGGAATAAGTAATTTTATAAGTCTTTTTAAGAGCTTAAAGTTCACATTACATCAACATTGATCTTGATATTATCAGAATCAATATAGGGTTATGTGGTTTATTGTGATGCTTCAGATCAGGGTTGGGGTGTCTTCTCATTCAAGGAGATCATGTTGTTGGTTAAGGCTCATGGAAGTTACATTTTCATGAGAAGAACTACCCAATGCATTATTTTTAATTAGCTATTGTAGTACATGCTTTATGGACTTGGTTTTATTACCTATTTGGTGATAAATTCATGGTGTTTGTGAATCATAAGATCATTAAACACATTTTCTCACAAATGAATTTTAATCTAAGACAAATAAGGTGGATGGGGTATCTCCAAGTGTTTTAATTAAAATTAATGTATACATAGGGTAAAGGAAATTTTATAGAGTATACTTTAATTAAAAATTCATATGGTCAGTTGGAAAAAGAAGATTTGGATCAGTGGTAGTTGATGTCAGTGATAGAAAACATGCACTTAGATTGTGAAGACAAAGGTAGTGTTGTGGTTTTCTATCAAATTTCTTTTGTTCTGGATGTGGTTGAGAAGGTGAAAGAGGAACAGACGTCCAACTCTGAATGTGTTCTTATGAGGTCCAAAATCAGTGGTGGGGAGAGAATTGAGGGATGGTATCTAGATGAGAGTTCAATTTTGTGGTTTATAGATCATATGGTTGTACATATACCTTATCATGAACAACTTATTCATGATTACCATCATTCAACATGGGTTTTTCATCCTATAATACAAAATATGTATAAAGCACTCAAAGAACAATTTTGGTGGGAGATAATGAAAATAAAAGTGGAACTGTGTGATCCATTACCCCATTAATGGATTTTTTCCTTAATTCAACCCTAACATAATTTAGATTTATTTCAAAGGCTAGAGAGACTCTTCCTCTTAATATAAGAGTAATCTGTTGGAAATTTTATGTGCATTAGATGCCTGGATTCTTTAGTAAGTTATCGTTATTAGTTTTTTTCCTTAGTTTTATTCTTATTACCTCTCTTATATTCAAGAATCTAATTAATTAGGGATATATTGTTGTTTTGTGATGAAAATCCTGATGAGTTATGGTTTTATTATGATAGGTAACAAGATCTAAGGATTTTTAAAGGTGTTTCAATCCCGTTGTTGAAGAATTTGTGTCATTATTCGTTTTCACCTAAATTGCGAGGTAGGTGGATTCACTCTTGACTCCGATTATTATAACTTGAAGGATTGATTTAAAATTGATTAAATTTATAATTTTAAACTGTGAAATTGATGTAAAATCTTTGATAGAGATCCTCTTTAGTGATGGTTTTGGAAATTGTAGAAATTGGTTGTTTGTGGAAAGTGAAATTGGATTAATAATTTTAAAATTATGATTTTAAATTTGTGGTTAGTTTTTATGCATATAAATTTGGTCGTAAAAAAATTCAATAAATGAATTTTTTTATTGAAATGGATTGGAATTTTTAAGTAAGCATGGTATTTGGAATACATGGTTGTATGAGTTCATTTTGTTGATGTGACCCTGGATGAGGGGAGTGTACCATTGGGGTATGATGACATGAACCTGTATAAGGAGTGTGTTCCATTAGGGCACTTGAGATATGGTTACCTTGTGAGGACTTGGTATATCGATGAGAAACTACTCATGTGTATAGAACTATCACCAGAGCATGCATATGTGGGTGTGTGGTAATCATGTAATGGGTATGCCAAATGGAAATTTAGAAATGTTTTTAAAGACTTTTTTGGTTTCTTTCCTTAGAATTTCTTGGTTTTCGATATAAACATTTAAAATTATTTTTAATTATTTTATATAAATTGTTTTATATAAATGTGTTAACTTGTTCTATCCTAGTGTCATGAGTAGGGAAGTCATTGGGGATATCCTACTAAGTTTTACACTCACCCCCTTCTTGTGAACTTTGGTGTGTTTACAGATATTGTATATAGAGACACAGGTAAATTCAAGGTATCGTAGTTATTTATTAATGAATCATGATAATATGGGAATGGATTGTGGATTCATGGCTTGGAGCATGTTGGGGGCTATTTATTTTGTGTATTTTGTGTATTTGGGTCTTGTTGGTTTTTGGTTTCAACTTTTTACTCTAATATATTTTGGTTTGGTTTGTTTCTATTGAGTTGTATTATATTGTTTTCATGCATCATATAGTATTTTTTTTATTATGGTATTCTTTTTTGGTTGTTTTATTTTAAAAGGAAAAAATCATCCCCCAATTATTATGAAGTCCTTAGAATTCATTATATGCCTTTAGTGTCTTGGGGATTTCACCTAAGGCTAGACACAAACTCTGCCTCCTCCTAAGCCAATGGGTGAGGGTCGTGATGTTACATTGATTCACTTTGAAGTAAAAAAATATTTCCTAACATTTATTAATGATGTATCTAAAAAGGTGTGGGATATCTTATTTTTAATGAAGGTCCAAGTTATAGACTATTTTAAGATGTTTCATGCCATGATGGAGCATGAAAGTGGGAGGAAGATAAATTGTATTCATTCAGAAAATGAATAAGAGTACATGTATTGGGAGTTTGATATCTTTTTTAAGAGTCAATTAATTTTACATGAGAGGATAGTCTTATACACCCCATAATATAATGGAGTTTCAAAAATAATGAACAAACCCATCATGAAGAAGTTTAAGAGAATGGTGAGTTTTTTTAGGCTGCCTAAGACATTATGGGGGGATCTATTCAAGTTTCATGTTACCTCATCAAAAAATCACTATTAGTCCCTTTTAATTTCAGTGATTAATGAATTATGTGGTCTTGTAAACATTCATCTTACTTTAATTTATAATTATTTGTATTTTTATTATTTTAAAATATATCTAAGGAGCTTGGGAAAATATATACATGAGAAATATACCCCATATATCAACATTGACTATAGATATGAATAATTTGAATACAAGTTATAGGAATTGAAGTAGATAAGGTGATCAAAATAAAAGATGACATATTCTACAAGAACCGGATAATCAAGAACATAAAAAATCTTAGAATATATCTAAGATAAATCATCAAATAATTAATTCATAATCTATCATCTATATGAACACAACCTACCAATAAAGAGGAGTAGGTGCAAGAAGTACCATAAATAGTAGAACAAGAGGTAGTGGAAGAGGATATTTAGTGGGGGGGTCTCAATCCTATCTACTAAAAGTTTTAGAAATATCACAGGATCCTAGTGGAGGTGTACTTGAAGGATATATGCCCTAAATCCTTTATATATATATATATGACACAGAAAATATATATTGTATGTTGTGATATAAATAATCATAGAATATTACTTTCATGCTAAAAAAGGTTTTGTTTACAAATGAGGTATATCGTATCACACGATTTAGGGGAAATCATAATTCATAGAATGAGATTCCATATTACTACCTTAGCTAATTGTAAGGAATGATTAGGCCATATTATAAGTTTTCATTTCCATCCAATCATAGGGTATGATATGCTCATATTTTAAGGCATTTACATGACACTACCTATAATCAAGATAGTGTTCGAATACTAAGAGCTAATATTAAGATGATATATTCCACATAATCTATCATTTAAGAGAAATTATATAAGATGTAATGAAAGAGAGAATCATTCATGAAAACATTCATGAATTTTTTAGGAATTTACTCATGAATTATAACACATGAGTAAATCTTATCTTGTCTGAGGTGCATCCTCAGGGGATTTATAAAGGGGTGCTACCATGAGATGGTGTGTTTAAGATAATATATCCTAACCCACATAAAAAAATATCCTATCTTGTCCTTCTTGTCTTTTACCTCCTTTACATCATGAAGTGTTAGTACACCATGTAGGATGGAGTGTCCCTCTTATACGATGATTAATTATGGTTCATATCTTGGATACATCATAGAGAGGGGAGTTTTTTAATGCCCTTTGGTGATCATAATAAAAAATGGATGAAGATAAAGTGGCAGCTGCAATGGTGATAGTTATTCTTCAGTTTCATTGTTTCTTCCCTTCCAATATATGCATGGTTTCATTTATTATATCATGGATATCATGGTTTGGGATTCTTTTATTTTCTTCTTCTACCTATAAAAAGTGTTTTTAGAACCCTATGAATCCAAATAGTTGTATCAAACCAAACCATGTGATTAGATTCATGAAATCATATGGAAAATAAAGTTTATCAATATCTTATTCCATGTTTTATTAAAATCATAAAATGTGACTCAATACAAATATTTTGAATTTATACTCATCATGTCATATAATATCAATATATTATAGGGTATGATTGTGTTATTCTATGTTATCAAAAAATAGATCATTAAATCACTAAGGCGATACTTATGTATATCATAAAATATGATATGATATCATAGATGAAAATGTGGATATCAATCATAAAATATGATTATCTTTCATATTCAATGATTGGGATATCAATTATAAAGTATGAATGATAGTGGATGAATTTGTGGTCTATATATCATAACCTATGACTCAGTGTGGATCGTAATATACAACTTTTATCATATTCTATAATTAGGACTAAATCGTAAAATACAATTGAAGGACAAAATTTTAATTTTATTTAATTATATTATGAATTATATTTTATTATTTATAAATTATTTAAAAATAATGATAAAAATTTATTTTGGGTATATTTATTAATTTATAAAACGTTTATAAATTAATTAATTATAAAGAGTTTATAATTTATTAATAAATGTTTATGAAACATTTATTATTAATTATTACTTAATATTAAGTGTTAATATTACAAAATATATTTTACCAAATTATATGGAAAGACTTATGAATTATAAGTAGTGTTTATTTATTAATCATAAGGTGTAATCTATATAGTGTTTATAAATTACAAAATTAAGGCCCAAATATAAAATGTTTATAATTAAAGATTATGAAATGTCTATAATTCTTAATTTTAATTGTTCAAATTAAGGGCCTTATTTGAGATAATATTTAAAAATAATTAAAATATTTTTGATTATTGATTTGATCAAGATTTATATAATGTTAAGTATATGATATTTTGATTGGGTAAAATGTTTACATTATAGAAATTGGATTATAAACTGTTTATAATTCATAAAATATCATATATTTAATGTGAAATGTAATATAATAAATAATATGAAGTATTTAATATTATAAAATAAATAAAAAGTGTTTATATTCAATATTATTCAATTTCCATAAGAGAAGCTAAAATTATAATGTGTTTATATTTTAAAAAAAATTAAACTGTTCATAAATTTTTATCTCGTATTTAAATTTATGATGTGTTCATTTAAATGTTATTACATTTTTTATTATCCATGGATAAAAAAAATTATATTGTAAATATGTGTATGATTTAGTTTAAAGTTGTTAAACTCCTTCTTATAGATTTTCAAGCCTTTAATTACATGTTATGAATGATTATAAATGATTTACTCTTCATCATCCTTGATGTCGATTTATAATTAAAGTTATTATCTTGAGTTTAGTTATTGAATATTGTTTATACATATTAGGTATTTTTGTTATGATGAATTGGACTCTTTTTGTAAAGGATTTTATGTAAGGGACTTTGGTTCAAACTTCCCACTAGTTTCAAGGATTATACCTTATTCTATAAAGGTGGGGTTTGGCTATCTATAGCTCTATCCATACGCATGTAGAGATTATCACTTTTATATAATTATAAAACATTACATAAAAAAGCTCATATAAGACTGGTGAACTTTGTAATAGCCTTCGTACCCTGAGACATGTCATGCTTAGCCAGTTCTCTGGAGAGAACAAGGATATCGTTTGATTGGATGTCCTAATATGTGAGGGTTTTCTTCTTGTTATATCGAGTGAGGAAAGATGCTTTCTGGGAAAGATTCTTGGATATGTCATTGATAAAAAAATTATGATATCCATGTCCTTGATAGAGATCTCGATATTAGGATAAATCCACTTGAGAACCTTGTAGATATAGAACTTTAGGTCTCGACACCCTTTTTTAAACGATTTCTATTCTTTTCAGCAGACACAGGGCCCTTGGGAAACTTCTTATATGCCTTCAGCTTCTTTCTCGAATTGATATTGTTATCTTCCATCTTCTTCTCATAGATTTAATTATTCTCAGTCGGCTTCTTATCCACCTTGGGTGCAATTAGTAGTTCTCGAGAAATATTCAAAGAGAGGGAAAGTGAATAGGGTTTGAGGAGTACATAAAAATCTCATATAACTTATACATGAAATGTATTTGAATATTTTTAAATATTTTTGGGTTTTATTTTTGGGTTTGTAACACAAATTATGGGTTGTGTAAATATTTAAACATCAATATGAATTGAACATGTTGATTGTGTGGAGGTAATTGGATTCCAAAACTATATTGTTATAATCGTGAATAAATAAAGGGAATAACATGAGATAAGATGGTGAGATTAAATCGACTTCTAAATACTGTGTTTTATATTCCTTATAAAGAAAACCTTGTCAATACCTTGATCATTCAAATAGATAATTCATGCCAAAGTTGGGTGCCCTAATATTATATTTTGTAAGATAAGAAAATAATGAGGTGACCCTAATGATTAGGTTACTTGTTCTTGGAGTTTTCTTTGGGTTTCACTTAGCTGGGAAACCCTAAAAGTTAGGATACCATATGAATAAAGTTAGATTTATAGACCTAATGGATTGTATAAAGAGTTGTACACTCAAATATCCAAGAATCATAAATGATATTATTATGATGATACCCGACATAAATAACTAATTAATGGGATAAATGATAATGTAACCCCAAGATCAGTGAAATATAGATCTTGTCCCGTTAATGGGAATGATGAATTTAAAAGGGGACACCATTTTATTGGGATCATATTTAATATAAGTCTTTATTAAATAAAAATAATACATGATAATCATCTAAGAAAATATTTTATTGTATATAAATAACATCAGTATCATCAAGCCTAGATTTGATATCAATCCTCAAGGATGGATAATCTTAATGTAATTAACTCATATAATAGTTAACTTAAGAAAATTTCTTAAGTAAAAAAAGAAATTATATTTGTTAGAGTAGTCCCTTCCTAAGTACCCAAATTTTAAAGTTTTTTCATAGGTGAATTTAAATGCTTATGGGGATCATTGAATGACTCAATAAAGTTTTCATAGACATTATATGCAAATTTACCTAAGGAATTTTGGTCTTATATACTCAATATGATCAGGTATGTTAATGATACTCAATATAAATGAGAATACTAATGACATGGTGAGACTAGAGGATTATTTAACACTTTTTTTGGTACTGTAATTCATTCTATTTTCATTGGTGGAAAGTTTTCAACAATGTGAATGAGTTCAAAAAAATCTCAAAGTATTGAGAATATATCAATTGAGTATATGATGTTTAGATTATAGTGTTGTTTAAACAGTAAAAGTGGGTAAAAGTTCAAACCCAAAGGGAGATAGTTGGTTAGATAGTCCAAAAATGTTTCATCAAGTATCTAGATAAGGTCATTTGAAACCTAAAGTTGAAATCAATAAATATGAAGTAATGATTCCATGATATAGAATTTTTTAAGGATACCTAAAGGTATTTATTGAATTCCATGGAATTTCCATGATAGATATCAATGATATAAAATTAAATTATATAATTTTAATGGTATGTGATATTGAATTTATAATTTATAACTATTTTAAATATAAAAGAGTTCAAAATCAAGGGAAGAATCAATAGAGATTTTATTTTTCTTTCAATTGGTGAATCAGAGTTACACTAAATATTTGAATGTAAAGTAATCTTTCAAGAATTAATTAATCATAGTAGAGGATGTGTATCTTCTTATCATTTCTCTTATATGATAAGATACATTATTTATTAACAAAGAGTTTTTGTGAAAAAAATGATATTATTAATTACATAAGCAAGGTTTAGGATTCATAAAATTATATAACATGTTTTTAAAATGATTCAAGGATAAAAAAAATATCTAGGATAAAGTGTTTGTCTATATATTTGTTAAAATATTAGGTAAGATTCTCCCACCACCCATAAATTGAATATTTTGATGAAAATCCTTCTTTTATAAGGTAAAATGATCCAAACACATATAATACAATATATAATATATAAAAAAATTATTTATTTGTTAAATATTCTTAATAAATGATATAATAGTTCTTTCCTAAACATAAAAAGGTTGTGCATCTAATCATAATATTTTGAGAAAAATATAATGTCTAAGAGGCTAGTGGGAGTATATTTTTTACTCAAATAAATTCAAAGTTAAAAAATAAATAATTATATTAGTTTAGAATTGAAGTGGTTTCCACTTCTATCCTAAAGAGTTTAGGATATGTGATAGTAAGTAAAAAATGTAAATATTTGCATTTAATTATCGTGAAAAATAGAATATCACAATTTTCTAAAGGATTATACTATTCAAAGTTCAAAGTGAATTTTACTTAATATCCTAAAAGATTTTTAGGGTATAACTAGTAAAGAAAAATGTAAAGAGTTACATTTAGTTACAATAACAAAGTGAATTTCACTTTATCCTAAAATACTTTAGGATATATTGGTGAGTAATGATGTAAATAATTACATTAATTATCATAACTTCTCAGGGAAAAATATTTATGGAAAATGTTTAAATTATGATGATGTTAAACTTAGAGTTCTAAGTATACATTAGAAGTTGATGAAGGACACTAGAATACCCTGAGAGGGAAGGGGTGAATCATGGTGTCAAATTTTTCTTCTAAAGTGATGGATCTTGTTCCCAGATTGGTAGAAACCTCTTAAACCTATATGATGGTAATATTAAATAATTAAATCATTAACAAGAAGAAATAAAACATATCAATTTTACTTGGTTTACCACTAAGGTCTTGTCCAAATATCATACACCGACTATGTGTTGATCATAAAAAAATCCATTAATCTTCACTAGATGTGGAAAATAGAAGTTAAAACACAGTCACTCAGTGCCAAGAACACTTCCTTTCCATGATATTAGGGATAGCACATTGCATCCCTTAGAATACTTCTGTAGACTCCCCCTAGCTCACTGTTGTAAGAGAAGTCTTACTCAGTTTTTCGACATGAAGGTCGGTTCAATGGATTAGCATTAAATTATTTTCCCCTAACTTAGCATGAGAATCTTCTTGCACCGTAGACCTGAGTTGATGCACTTTGAAAGCCATATTCACTGAAAAACTTATATTCAAAACTACTTTTTGTGGAGCTCACTACCTTTTCAAAGATCCCTACATTCTTAGAACAAACTGCCTTCATGAATCTCATTGAGTCAATATGGAATACCCCATCATCACGAAGTACCCCTTTCTCATAATCATTTTCATCAGTAAAGACTAGATAAGTCTTTTCACGATTCTTAAGATTGTAATGAAATCCAGATTCATATATCTCCCTTAGCTTCGTGAAATAAAAGCATTTATATATTTTCCTTGAGAAATTTGTTGAAAACAAAGTAGGGTAGCCTCATATTTATGGGTTTAGTCATTCGTGATGCTCCACTACCTCTTAGCAGTTTTTCTAAATCTTTCAAAAAACATATTTTTGGTGCTCCTCCTGTTGTGAAGCTCCACAGAAATTTTTCAATTTTTATTCTCATTGTAACCATAGATCACTCCTTAAAACCCTTCACGACATTCACGATGAATGTCGTAATTGTGAAGCTATCCGTCAAAATGTTTAGGCCTTCATGATGCTTGAATTCTCGTAATCACAGAGATCATTGTCATTGTTCGTGATGCTCCTCATATTAATGAACATAATCATAGTCTTTAGGAAACCTATTCCTTTACCATTTTCATGAATATTTGTTTCCAGATAACTAACATTTTCTATTTTAGCCTCTTATACCGGATTTTTGACCTCTAAAATTTAGAAAACACTTGGAAACAACGCCACCTTTAATATTGTTATCATATTGAACTATAAGATACCTTTACTTGAAAATTACCTGATATTCCATGTAATTATTGACAACAAACACAAATCATACTCCATTTCCAGCAAAGAACGGCCTTATTTCCAACAATTTCCCCCTTTGGGTTTGTTGGAAATATATAGATAAATTCAATAAATAACCATCCACTATCAAGACCTAATATGTGAGAAATAAAACATCCAACACTCTAAGACTACGTTGTCAAAGTTTAGTGTAGAAAACATAGGGATAATAAATTAGTTCTCATGTCTTGGAATACATAACTATGTCCAAGCATCATGTCATAGAAGCATTGCATGGTTTGTTAAAAACCTACAACTATTCTCCACCACTTTCGTACCATTGAATTTATCCATTCTGCCCCATTTATAATAAACCCAAATACTTGTATTTATACATTTTAGAGCTTAAAAAACACTCCCCCTGGACCTTTTCTCCTCCATAAACCTGCATCACTTCTATGAATAGATTAAAATAGTTAACACAACTAGGGTGAGGGGAAATTTCGTGAACTCTTCAGGCATTGGAAGGTGGCTGAACACTGAGGTTCAACCAATGTTTCTCAAACACTTTCAATACTAGTGGCTTGGTTAGAATATTAGACACATGCTCATCAGTTCCATCATGATCCATTTTAATCATGCCTTGTTCAAATTTGTCTTTGATGAAGGGATACCAGATTTCAATATGTTTCATATGATAATTCTAAACAAGATTCTTTGTAAGATTTATCATGCTCTCGTTATCATAGTGAATCACCATTGGCTATTTCACCTCATCACCAATATCTATTATTCATTTCTTCCTCCACAATAGCTAAGTGAAAGCCTTTACAATAGAGATATGCTCAGCCTCAATAGTATTAGGAGAAGTACTTTCCTATTTATTACTAAACCATCCCACGCATTTCTTTCTAATAAATAATACTCCCCCACTTGTGGAATTTCTATTAAAAACATCTCCAATACATCCAGCATCAGAAAACATTGATATCACACTACCTATTCCTGCAAAATAATCCATAATTTTTAGTACCTTAAATGTACCTCATGATTCTTTTCACTATCGCCATATTTTCTTCCTTTGGATTACTATGAAATAGGGAAATTAAGAATGTTGAAAAGAAAATATTTTTCTATGTCATAGTCAAGTACACTAAGCTTACAATGATTCTCTTATACATTATAGGATCTATAGATGACTCATCCCCATGCTTTCCCAGTTTAGTCCCAACTATAATCGGAGTTCACATTGGTTTGGAATCATGAATATTGAATTTCTTCAACAAATCTCTTGCATACATTTCCTGAGAAATAAAAATGTAGTCTTTCCTCTAAATCACTTGAAGCCCTAAAAAGTATGTGAGTTCACCAATCATCAATATATCAAATTCTAATTTCATGTGATTGTAAAATTCTCCCACTGATCTCGGCCTGCTTCCACAAAATATAATATCATCCACATACACCAACACCATAAATTGATCTTTCTTTGAGTTATTCACATAGTGATTGTGATCCAATCTTCCTATTTTAAATTCAGTATTCCTTAAATAAGAATCTAGTTGAGATTACAATGCTCGTGGTGCCTGTTTTAGACTATATAGATCCTTATTTAATCTACAAAACTTCATTTCATCATTACTATGAGAAAAACCCACTGGTTGTTCAATATAGACTTCTTCTTCAAGAAAACCATTCAAGAAATATATTTTCACATACATTTGATACACTTTGTATCCTATTTGAATTAACATGGAAAATAAAAGCCTGATATACTCTAGTCTCACCACTAGAGAAAATATTTCTTCAACATCAACATTGTCAATCTGTGAATATCCTTCACACACCAATCATGCCTTATTTCTGATCACATTTACTTGATCATCAAATTTATTCATAAATATCCACTTCACATTGTGACTTTTGGTTCTCTTAATAGAACCCCATGTCTAGTTCTTGTCAATCTAATCTAACTCTTCATGAATGGATTTAACCCATCCATCCAACAACCTGAAGGCCTTCAAAATTTTTTATAATAGAACCCCCTTTTTAGGGAAGAAGGGAAAACACCAAAAGACTTCATGAATGTAAGAAAAAACATGACCCGAAGGTCTAAGAGAGAAACAGCATACTGACAACATGAAATTGTCCCTCTCTAGCATGTGATCATGATGATTCTCTCCACCATTGCAAGGCTATTTAGCAAGAAAGTGTCATATGTCAAAGCATATGCCTGATCAGATGGTTGATTCCATACCATCTCAAATATCCAAATTTGTCAAGCTCTATAAAGATGAGTCACCAGCTCTAAATCCTCTTATGGATCCTATCCCATTTGGTCAAGTACAAATAAGTTTAAACATCATAAAACCATTCACTGTCATCCCATAATCACCATCAAAAAACAAATCACCACCAAGGATCGCATCTTGGATGCCTGAAAACACCAGAAAGTGCCATGTCGCAACGATCCCACTATCCACCCTTTGTCTCCACATCAGCAAGAAACTTGAAGGTACGTGTTCTCTAACATGTGAGATGTGGGTTCAGTGCCACCTAGCACTGGAAGACCTAGAAAACACACCAGAGGAGTTTCACCCAGGAGGGGAACCAAGTCAAACTGAACCAGAAGCACCACTCTAGGATGAAACCAGGTAGATCTGGACACAGGAAGAACCCACACTGAATGCCGATTCAAATGAACTCATAAAATTAGGGGTGAGGGGAAGCAGCATGAACCGAGAGTAGGGTCATGAGGCTGACATCGACACCAAAAGATCAACTATAGGAAACTGAAAAAAATCATCATTAACCAGAAGCTAATGTGAACAAACCCCAAATTCAAAACATCACTAAAAAATCTAAACCATAGTACATCTCCCCTTAGATCCTTGTCAAAGATAACATTGAACCACTCCAGAATATGTTGAGGTCGTCGCCAAGTCACTCCACCCATGGGTCGTCCAAGAACCAGAAAGCCTATTGCTGGAGACACCACCAAGTGATAACCCTTCACTAATGCTCCACTCCTGGGCCAGCCGAGATCTAGTCGAGAACTGCATCGGCGTTTCACCCATGGGACACCCAAGATCCAGACCACCCATAGTTGGACACGCCACTAGAGACTGAGGCTAGCAATGACGCTCCACCCCCGGGCCATCTGAGGCCAAGAACACCTGAAGCCGAAGACGATGCCTAATTTCAGAGCTAGTAGTAATTCTCCACACCCGGGCCATCCAATATCCAGAACTACCAAATCTAAAGGATCCATACTCAGAGTGAGATGGCTGAGCTGATGATGGACTGTGCCGAGATCTGGAGGAGGACGATGTCATGTCTCAGGGTCACGCTGGAGTAGGGGAAGAGGAAACTACGATAGAGGAACCCTATCCGCCATGGTGATGGGATACATGCTGCTTAGAGGCTATTCAAGATATGGCTTTAATTCATGACTCTTACTTTACATCTTCTTTAAATAAGTATCGTTCCATGATTGATGGGAATAAATATTGTGCATTTTTAACGGCTCAAACTTTTATTAATGAAAATTCATCTTGATCTAATTAAATGTCTTATTATGGTTGTATAACATATTAACTTCTTTAGTTTTATGACTTTGGAATTCAAAATACAGTTAATAATTGTTATCGTTGCTAATATAGTCGTTGAACAGTAATCAATTGATTGGTATAAATATAGCAATTTAACAAATCCAATTTACTCAAAAAAAGGAAGTGATGGCCTCATCTAGTAGAATTTCTCTATACAAAGCCCATTTTTCAGAGCTCGGAAAGGAGGTGGTGTCACTGGTCTTAACTCTTAACCAATCCCAAGCTGAGCTTCAACATGTTAAGCTCGAACGGAACCACCTATAGAAGAAGTGGAAGTTGGTAGAGATTACCACCCGAGCGATGTTATTCGAGCCACCCCAAGAGTCTTTCACTATAACACACCTTAACCTTAAGTATTATGTGGGTGTTATAAGGGGTTATGTAACAATACCTTAGCACTATGATTATGTGTATTATTTTTTATATAATAAATAATATACAATCATTTTATTTTTGTTAATTTAAAGCACAGATAGTATTTTTAGTTAATAGTCAATTAAGAAATCTATTTTGATGAATTAATGGATTTTTGAATTAAATAGTATTTTAATAATATATTATTAATAAATTTATTTTTATTAAATATAAATTATCATATAATTTTTAGGAATACAATTGTAATTTTTATTAAGGTTGAATGTTGTTTTTGTCAAAACCCATGAATTTTCAATAAATGACGTCTTTTATTTTAAAATTGAAAATTCACATTTTTAGAAAATTATATAGATAAAATGAATATTATTTTTGGATTAGGGACATCGAAATTATCTAATGGTGAATTTTTCATAATTTTCTGAGATAGTCGAATTTTTCGGTAAAAATTAAATATTGTTCAAATATATAATGTGTTTTATGACATCATAATGACCCAATAGTGATGCAATAAAATACAACAAATGGGTTGTTCGGAAAATATATTTTTTACCATTAAAATAATGTGATTTTAGGTTTTTTTGATTTATTTTACAAATCCTTAGTGAACCCTCCAAGACTTATAAAACATTTTGTCATTTTAAAATGATTTCCTTGAGAATGTGACTCACCACCGCATAAGAAAGCCTAATATTTTAAGAAGGTCGGTCATTGGCCTTATAAAATAGTGTTTTACACTCCCCTTTGGAAAAAACCAGGTGCAAAAACCATGGTTTGGTTTGTGGTTTTGATTAGTTTAATGTGTGGTATCCAAAACCTAAATAATATAGAATTCCATCTCTTTTCATATATAATCCCACCCAAGATCACACTTTTCTTCACTCAAATCCCTTTGATATCGACAAACTTCTGCCATCCACTCCCTATAATCCTCCCAAGTCACCCCAATCTCCCAAGAAGCCTCTCTCAAGCCTCTCTTAAGCCTTTAGGATCACACTTCCAAGTAAGGGATTTCTTCCTTTCTCATTTTTGTCCAAATTTCTTTATGTTGTTATACCCTTTTTCAATTAAAAATGTTGGGGTATGATTTTTTAGCTCCCTAATACTTCCCTATTTATGTTTTAATGATTATATACCTCTTTATCTCTCATTAATTCATCTCATCTACACCTGTTACTATGCCAAAAATTCTGTAAGGGATTTCTCTTTTCTCATTTACATTCAATCAATTATTTTGTATTATGTATCTAAATTCCATTACATATGTTGAGGCATCTATATATATGACCCCCTTACATTTGATTTCATGTACATATGATGAGACACCCCTTTCTCTCTCATCATCCATTTTTATGAATTCTTATGTCACAATGTTATGCTGCTGAAATTGCACCATGATTTTCCAAGACAAAGTCATTATGTAGTGAATACCATGCCCATTTCTCTATCAAGAGTATTCACCTTTATGAACATTTACTTATTTATTATATAGTTTCATGTAATAATTCTACATTCCTTTATTGTGGAATAATTGAAGATGTTTAATTAATCCATGTTGTATGATCCATGTGGCACACTTATGCATGAAATGAAATGATTAAGAAGGGTGTGCCCGAATAGCGCTCCAATGTATTGGGTAAAGATTAGTATCATGATACGTCAAATGAAATTAGGGTTTAATCATGATAATTGAAGTGAAATTATGGTTTACTCATGCTCCATGTCCAATGATCCTTGGTTCATGCTAATACCATGTTAATTGTTGTTGTCACATTTCCATGTTATGATAATCATGTTATATCGTGACTTTATGTTCATGTATCTATTATGATCCATTAATATGCCTATTTCCTAACATGTACTGTATTATTCATGTTGTACCTTGTTTACTCTCTTCAAAAACTTTATATCTCACCCTTTTTTATGCATTTCCTCAGGTTATCCCATGTAATGCTAAGTACGAAGGAATGTGTGTGGTCATGTAAAAGAAGTTGTAAATAAAGATATTGTTTTTTATATTCTATGTTGTTATGTAATGTCACTAATCCCCAAAGAAAAAAGACCTATTGATATTCTATGTTGTATCAAGTCAATATTTTTATGTAATAAATCATGTTCAAGTGTGTAATAAAGATCAGTGTTGCTATAGTTGGTATCAGAGGATAGGTTTAGTTATTTTTGGGATTTGGATTAGAAAACCCTAGTGAAAGCCTTAGGGATAAGACTAAGAATAATAAAAACGTCCCAAAATTTTGGTGAGTATTGAGTAAGTGGTTTATCAAGAAAATACATCCCCAACTGGATGCGAGCAGGTAGAGACAGCTCTGGCACAGATGTAGCTATGGGTAAAACCCGAAAACACTGCTTTGAGCTAGAATCAAATGGGAACTGGTGTACGAAAAAGGGACTTATTGCAATCTTGGTTACGACACTCCCATGGGATTTTCTTTGGTAAATTCACAATCTTAGTATGAACCATTATTAAGGTAATTAAAAAAATCCCCCTAATAATATATATTGGGAACTGGATCATGGATAACATAGATTGAAGCCTATAAATTAATAAGTTGAGGAAATAAAAGTAATTTATAAGTCATCTATTTTTGTATTTGGATTACCCTTTATGTGTTACCCCTAACTTTCCTTTTATTCCAGACAATGGACGGTAATAGGAGGACTCTGGCTAACAACTGATGTGAAGATCAATGTGATGATTGTTCTAATGAGATGCCCAATCCAATGGGAGAAGGAATCATGAACTTTGTCATGATACTCTCTCAGTTAACTCAAATTTTTAATAGAAACATGGGTCAAGAGAAACATTAACCCCCCCCTAATAAAGAACAATTCGCAATCGAGAGATTTATGAGACAAAGTCCTATTACTTTTAATGGATCATTTGATACCTCAATCGTTGAAAATTGGATCAACTCCATTGAGAATATCTTCTCCATCCTTCAATGTTTTAAATAAGAGAAGGTACTTCTAGATGCTTATCGTATAGAGGGTGAAGCTGATTAATGGTGTGCATTGATCAAAAATACAAATCCTGAGGAGGATATCAAGGCGTTGGAATGGAAGGATTTATAGAAAATGTTTTTTTGACAAATATTTTCCTCACACCCTCCGACTTAAGATGGAAAGGGACTTCCTTTACCTCAAAAAAAATATGAAGAATCTATCAGAGTGTACAAGGAAAAATTTACAAGGCTTTCATGATACAGCTTCAACTTTGTTTTTACCCCTAAATATAAGGTTGACTACTTATTTGGTGGGTTAAAACCTAGCCTAGAGAAATCCCTAGTGATCTGTGACTTCAAGAGCTATGAGGAAATTTTTTTGATGTTCCCTAAAAGTCAAAATAGAGATTAGATAATCTTAGGGGTATCATGGGGATAAGAAGTATAAGGTGGGCTTCAATTCTGGCAGTCCTATGGATAAATCCAACAGTGCTAAGAAAATCTAGCACCCCACTTTCCAAAGGTGCAAAAAGAATCACCCTGGAAATTTCCTAAAGGGGAAGAGGAAATGCTTTAGGTGTGGAAGAGAAGGGCACCTGGTCATTAAATGCCAACAACAAAAACCTGTGACTACTAAAAAAGGAGGGGAACACTCTGTTTGACCCTCAACGCGTTGTACGTTTCTTCAACTATAAGTAAATAGGGCACTTTGCAAATTAGTTCCCTAGGACAAGGGTTTTTTTTTGAAACCAACAACCTCCAAGGAAGCAATGGAGATATTTTTCCATCACTACCGCCAAAGTGATCCCTAAAAATGACGTGGTGATAGGTACTCTAGTTATTCATTCAATAATAGAAAATATAATATTTTATTCTGGTTTTATTCAATCTTTTATATCCCTAAAGTTTAGTAAAACAATCCCAACACCATAACAAATCATGAAAGTAAAGATGTCGGTGAGAACGGAAAATGGATAAATCATTGCAACCCATGAATATAACTCCTCCCCTATCATAATTTGTGGATTGAACCCCCCAGAAAACCTCTCCACACTCCCTTTAGTGGAATTTGATGCAATTCTTGGCATGGATTGGATTTCCTTATATACAGCTAACAAAAAGTTTCATGAGAGGGAAATCACTCTTCATATTGATAATTGACCCTCGATTCTATATAAGTGCAAGGATAAGGATTAATCTTCTTTAGAACCATTATCTCAAGCATGGATATTACTGCCCTATAAGCATTCATATCTAGCACATATGATTGAGTTTAAGGAAGCAACCATCCTTGAAGACATGACAATTGTGAGGTAATTTTCTGAAGTGTTTCTCAAGGAATTATCTGGTCTTCCTACTAGAAGAGATGTTGAATTCCCAATTGATCTTATACCTAGGGAATTTCCAATATCCGAGACTCTATATAGAATGGATGTTTTGGAGCTTGAGGAGTTGAAGAAACAACTACATGAGAATTTGGATAAAGGTTTTATATGCCCAAGTGCTTTGCCATGGGGTGCACTAGTCCTCTTCATCAAGAAGAAGGGTGGTTCAATGTGCTTTTGCATTGATTATCGTGAGCTCAAAAAAATCATGATAAAGAACAAGTATCCTCTTCCTCGAATTGATGATTTGTTTGATCATCTATGTGGAGCACAATAATTCTCCAAGGTTGATTTGCAGTCGGTATATTACCATGTAAGGGTAAAGAAGGAGGATATCCCCAAGACTATTTTTCATACAAGATACAGGCACTATGAATTCATAGTAATGCCTTTCAGACTCACTAATGCTCCAGTAATCTTCATGGAATTGATGAATAGAGTCTTTAGAGATTACCTTGACAAATTTTTGGTTTTATTTATAGATGATATTCTAATATACTCTAAAACCAAGGAGGCGCATGAGGGTCATCTAAGAACTATACTAGAGACCTTGTGAAAGGAGAAGCTCTATGAAAAGTATAGAAAGTGTGATTTTTGGTTAAAGGGGGTATAATTATTGGGTCACATCATCACAAGAAATGGGATATCTGTGGATCCCTCCAAGACAGTTGCAATTGAGAGATGGTCAAGGCTAACATCGGTAACAGATATCTATAGCTTCCTAGGGTTAGCTGGGCATTATCTACGATTTGTGAGAAATTTATCATGATTTTTAAACCCTATTACCAACCTAACTCATAAGGGAGTCAAGTTTTCTTAGAGTGATGAATGTGAAGAGAGCTTCATGGAGTCAAAAAGGAGGCTCATCACTGTGCTTGTGCTCACATTACCCACAAGTGAAGAAATTTTTGTGGTATTTAGTGATGCTTCGAAGAAGGGCCTGGGTTGTGTGTTGATGAAAAATGAAAACTTCATTGCCTATGATTCAATCCAATTTAGAGTTCATGATAAAAACTATCCAACACATGATCTATAGTTGGATGCAATAATCTTCTCTTTGAAGATTTGGAGACATTACCTCTTTGGGGAGAAGTTTGAAATATACACGGATCACAAAAGCCTCAAGTATATATTCACATAGAAACAGTTGAATACATTCCAATGAAGATGGCTAGAGCTAATCAAATACTATGACTACCGAATCCATTACCACCCTGAGAAATCGAACAAGGTGATGGATGTTCTAAGTAGAAAGGACCCTGCAATTCTATTATTGATGAGAATTTAAAAGGATCCAATCTTCTTATATTTGATTAATATAGACATGGGAATCATAACGAAGGGAACATCATCAATCCTTTCACAAATGATTATTCAACCATATCTTTTGGAAATGTTAAAGGATGATCAAAAGGATGATGTAAGAATTCAAAAGAAAGTGGAAACTGTCATAAAATGGAAATCCTCGGAGTTCAATGTTAATGAAGAAGGAACTATGAGATTTAGGTAAATATTATGTGTTCTATCAAATCTAGAGTTAAATAAAGAAATTTTGGATAATGCACAAAGTTCAAATTTCTACATTCACCCAGGAAACACAAAAATGTATTGATATCTATAAGAACGTTATTAGTGGGATAACATGAAGAAGGAGATTGTTGTGTGTACATCAAAGTTCCTGGTATGTCAGCAAGTGAAGGCTGAGAGGAAAAATTCTAATGGGATGATGCAACCATTACCCATACCAAAATGGAAATGGGAGAACATCACCATGGACTTCGTCATAAAAATTATGAAGACATCCAAAGGAAACAATGCAATCTGGGTTGTTGTGGATCATCTTACAAATACTTCACACTTCATTTCAATTTGGGAGGATTTCTCATTGGATCAACTGGCACGAATATACATCAGATAGTTGGTAAGGCTTTATGGGGTACCACTATCTATTGTATCTGATCGAGATCCATGATTTACCTCTAAGTTTTGGAAGAGTCTTCAACATGCTATGAATACTGCGCTGAACTTCGGTATGGCTTATCATCTTCAAAATGATGGCCAATCTGAGCGGACTATCCAAACACTCAGGACATGTTGAGAGAATGCTCAATGTACTTCAAAGGAGGATGAGATTAACATCTTATTCTAGTTGATTTCTCTTATAAAAACAGTTTCCACTCAATTATCCCAATGTTTCCTTGTGAATACCTATATGGGAAGAGGTGTAGAACACAGGTATGTTGGGTTGAAGTTGGGGAGCAAAAACTCCTAGGTCTAGAAATGGTTGAATAAATGGTGGAGAAGATTAAGACCATTTAGCAGCACATTAAAGATGCTCAGAGTTGACAAAAGTTCTATGTTCATAATCATCAATGAGACCTATAGTTTGATTTTAGAGACATGATATTCCTCTACATAACACCATGGAAGAGATTTATGAGATTTTAGAAGAAGGGAAAGCTTATTCCAAGGTAGATCAGCCCTTTTGAGATCCTTGATCACATTTGAGCCATGACCTATCGACTAGAACTCACACCGAACCTATCTCAAGTACATGATGTATTCCATTTATCACTCTTGAGGAAGTACAGACCTGACCCATCACATGTACTCAATCCAGAGGCGGTACCATTGGATAATGACCTCCCCTATGAAGAGAAAATGGTGAAGATCATAGATCGTAGGGAAAAAGTTCTACGAAATAATACAATTCCCATTATCAAAGTGTTGTGGAGAAACCACAAGTTTGAAGAAACAGTGTGGGAATCGGAGGAAGTAATGAAGCATAGTTACCCAGATCAGTTTTAGTGTAGGAAAATGAAATTTTGAGGGTGAAATTTCTTAAGGGGGGAAGATTGTAACGGCTCAAACTTTTATTAATGAAAATTCCTATTGATCTAATTAAATGTATTATTATAGTTATATAACATATGAACTTATTTGGTTTTATGACTTTGGATTTAAAAATACCATTAATAATTGTTACCATTTCTAATATATCCATTGAATAGTGATCAATTAGTTAGTATTAATATAGGGCTTTAACAAATCCAATTTACTCAGATAAAGGAAGTGATGGCCTCATCTAGTATAATTTACCCATACGAATCCCATTTTTCAGAGATCGTAAAGGATGTGGCATCACTAGGCTTCGCTCTTGACCAATCCCAAGTTAAGCTTCAACATGTTAAGCTCTAACGGAACCACCTATAGGAGAAGTGGAAGTTGATAGAGATTACCACCCCAGTGATGTTATCTGAGCCACCCCAAGAGTCTGTCACCATTGCACACCTTACCCATTGGTCATATGCGTGTGTTATAAGGAGTTATGTAACAAGACCTTAGCACTATGATTATGTGTATTATTTTTTATATAATAAATAATATACATTCATTTTATTTTTGTTATTTTAAAGAACAAATAGTATTTTTAGTTAATATTCAATTAAGAAATCTATTTTGATGAATTAAAAGATTTTTTAATTAAATAATATTTTAAAAAAATATTATTAATAAATTTATTTTTATTAAATATAAATTATTATATAATTTTTAAGAATACAATTGAAATTTTTATTAAGGTTTGAAAACATTTTTTGTCAAAACCCATGAATTTTCAATAAATGATGTATCTTATTTTATAATTTAAAATTTACTTATTTATGAAGATATTTAGATAAAATGAATATTATTTTTGGATTCAGGATGTTGAAATTATTTAATGGTGATTTCTTCGTAATTTTCTAAGACAATCAAATTTTTGGGTAAAAATTAAATACCGTTTAAATATATAATGTGTTTTATGACATCATAATGACCCAATAGTAATGTAATAAAATACTATAAATGATATTTTCAGCCAATATATGTTTTAACATTAAAATAATGTGATTTTAGGTTTGTTTGATTTATTTTACAAAGCCTTAGTGGACCCTCCAAGACTTATAAAACATTTTGTCATTTTAAAATGATTTCCTTGAGAGTGTGACTCACCACAACATAAGAAATACTAATATTTTAATAAGTTCGGACATTGGACTTATAAAATAGTTTTTTTCAATCACATTTTTCAAAACCCATGGGCAAAAACCATGGGTTGGTTTTTGGTTTTGATTAGATTATTGTGTGGTGGCCAAAACCAAAATAATAAAGAATTCTCTCTCTTTTCCTATATAAACTCACCCAAGCTCCCACTTTCTCTTCACTAAAAGCCCTTGGAGCTCTACAAACCTCTAACCTCATCTCTCTAGAATCCTCCCAAGGTACCCCAAGCTCCCATGAAGCCTCTCTCAAGCCTCTCTCAAGCCTTAGGGATCACACCTCTAAGTAAGGGATTTCTTCCTTTCTCATTTTTTGACAAATTTCTTTATGTTGTTATACAATTTTTTTCAATTAAAAATATTGGGGTATGATTTCTAACCTCCTCCATAATTCACTCCTTATGTTTGAATGATGATATACCTCTTTCTCTCTCATTAATACCTCCCATGTACACCTATTACTATGCTGAAATTCCGTAAGGGATTTATCTCTTCTCATTTACATTCAAGCAATTATTTTGTATTATGAATATAAATTCCATTACATATGTTGGGACATGTTTATATATTAACCTTTTACTTCTCATTTTATTTACAAATGATGAGAGACCCCTTTCTCTCTCATCAAACATTTTTATGAATTCTTATGTCACACTGTTATGCTTCCGAAATTGCACTATAACTTTCCAAGCCAAATTCATTATATAGTGAATACCCTGCCCATTTATCTATCAAGGGTATTAACCTTTATTCACATTTACTTATTGATTATAGAGTTTCATTTATGAATTCACCATTCCTTTAACATTGAATAAATGATTATTTTTAATGAATCCATGTAGAATGATCCATGTGGCACACTTATGCATGAAATGAAATGATTAAGAAGGGTTCACCCTGATAGCACTCTAATGAATTGCGTAAAGATTAGTATCATGATGAATCAAGTGAAATGAGGGTTTACTCATGATAATTCAAGTTTAATGAGGTTTTACTAATTCTCTATGTTCAATGAGCCTTGGATCATGCTAATACCATGTTAAGTGTTGTTTCCACATTTACATGTTATGATAATCATGTTGTATCATGCCTTTGTGTTCATGTATATCTTATGATATATTGATATGCCTATATACTAACATGTATTTTATTCTTAATGTTATTCCTTTTTAACCTTTTAATGGTCTTTATAGCTCACCCTTTTCTTATGCATGTCCTCAGGTTATCCCATGCAATGTTAAGTACGAAGGAATGTGTGTTGTCATGTAAAAGAATTTTTCAATAAAGATGTTGTGTTTTATGTTCTAAGTTGTTATGTAATGTTCATAATACACTAAGAGACTAGACCTCTCAATATTAAATGTTGTATCAAGTCAAGAGTTTTATGTAATAAATCATGCTTAAGTGTGCAATAAAGAGTAGGGTTGTTATAGCATTGTTCCATATTCTCCTTGTCTATGTGGGTGCTTTCCAATCCCCAATGATGTTATATTGATAAATCTATAATCTTCAATTTATCATGTGAGGTTTATAAGAATTTTCATTAACCATGGTTTCCTATTCTTATTCTTCTTATGAATCAACATCATGGTGTGTCCCTTTAATGTTTTCAATGCCTTCCTCTACTTCTATATTTGGATCTGTTTCATGTATGAATTCTTTCTCATCTTCTATTATATAATCATAAGAATTCCTTGAGGAATTTGTGTTATTATATTCAATGATCTTCACATCACTAATTTCCATAATTTTTCCAACATTATTATTGAATCATTTGTAGGATTTTTTCTTAATTGAAAATCCAAGGAATATTCCTTCATCTACATCATCACCATAATTCCCTTGATTTCCTTATTTGTTTTGGATGAAACATTTACTTCCAAAAACACAAAAATGATTTCAATAAGGATTCCTTCCATGTCACAACTCATATGGTTTATTCTTTTCTCCCATATAAATCTCTTTTCATTTTCGATTATACACTATATCTTGAAAAACCTCTTTCCAGTAATGGTGAGGGATATAAAACTCAATCAGTATAGTTCTGTCCATATTGTTCATCTATCGATTTCTACTCTCAAAAAGTCCATTTTATTGTGGAGTTCTCAAAAAAACCACATCATGATTTATTCCATGTTTCTTGAGGTAATTTTCAAATTAAATGGATGTATATTCCACTCTATTTTTAGACAATAGAACATTAACTGTCCATCTAGTATCATTCTCGGCTATTCGACGATATGTTTTTATAAAATCAATCACTTGTCATTTTTTGTGTATAACTATCACACAAGCCATTCTACTATAATCATCAACAAAAAATACAAATTACCTATCTCCATATGTTCTAACCATATTTATTGGTCTACATACATATATGTGGATGAGATCAAGGATATTTGATGCCCTTTTCTTCATTGGCTGATATGAACTATAGACCAACTTCCCTCGTATGAAAGAATCACAAGTCTTTTCTCATTCACGCTTCATATTAGTGATATCTATGACTATATTCAGCTTAGATATCTTTTCCATGTTTTTATGATTAATGTGACCCAGCCTTTGATGTCACAAGTTGTTTCCTTCTTCAACTGTCAAATAGAAAATGTTCTCTTTACTATAAACCTGATATAAGTTGTCATCTGTTATACATCCTTTAATGAGAGAATTCCCTATATTTACTTTTATAGTGAACCCGTTTTGATTTAATATATTTCCTAAGTCACATATTTTACTTACACTCAAGATATTGTGATCCATACTATCTATATAAATAACTTCAGGCTTCTTAAGCTCGTCGTTTTCTAGTTTTGTACTCCCACTTCCTCTGATCTTCATAACACCATCATTGTGAAACCTTACTTTTCTATAAAACCTTTTCATAGAATTATTCAAAAAGTTTATGTTTCTCAACATATGATATGAGCATCGGCTATTAATATTCCAAGTGCTACAATTCTTTGTAGCATTAAGAGTGACTTCAGCAAGATTAGATTTCTCAATATTCTTTTTTCCTTTCATGAAAAATTAGATTGAGTGAAGGATGTATATGGAATTTAAAATCTCATTTCTATGTGTACAGGTTCATCAGAATCATATACTTATTCCAAAGGATAAAATCTATTTGTAAGAGAAAAGCCATCTGGTTGACGAGTATTGGCATGTCTCTGAGTTCTGTATGAATTGTTTATGCCTTTCATCTACCTGCAATAAGTAACTTTATATCGAAATTTAGAACAATAAAAACAATATCCATAGAAATTATTTATTCTATAAGAAGCAGGTTATGGATTCATTCTCCTTTGTTGACTTCTTATCTCTTCTCCATTAAAATAGCGCCTTGCATATTCACAGTATGACATAGTATGGTCTAGATAACCACAAATTTTACATTTCATAAGAGGAAATGTCTTCTCAATTTTGTTTGTACCCATGTAAACTTCCTTAGAAAAATAGTTTGACTATCTATAATTTCAAGAAAATTGTGGATAGGATTCCATTCTCATTTTAGTTTGATTTGAGGCACTCTTTGTTAGGACTTTAGTTGACTTTATGATATATTATAATTTGGATTTCCCTCTACTTTGGTTTATCTTATTTTCATCATTTAATGTTTCAGCATCATAAACAATTCTATTTTTTCCCATGCATGTGGGTCTTTGATCATTCATAACCTATTATACTCCATAAAAACCCTGTTTAGCTTTCTTTATTAACTTCGAATCTGAGAATCTTACAAAGTATATCTTCTTCTTTTTCTCTTTTCAATTTAATTCACTTTCAAGTTTACTCCTAAGAGTAAAAAATTCTTCTTCAAGACCCTCAACTGTCTAGGACTTCTCCTATAGTCTGTATGTAAGTTCATTGGTGACTTTTTCATGTTTTTAAATTTTAAGATTCTGTTTCATTACATATCTTATGCTTTGAAAGGTTGTTGACTATTATTTCACTACTTCTTCTAGTCGTTCAAATTCATATTCAAGTCGATAAACATATTCTGATGATTCTTCCACAACTTCTCTCCACTTTTTTCATCTATTAGTTTGATTATAAATCTTACCAAGAACATCCTTAAGTTTCAACTTGAGATAAAAATCAGCAATAAACTAATTATATCTCGATTTATCTTTTTATAGTTCTGAATTTTCAATTGTATCCATCGTAGATGATTGGTTTCCATATTTAAACACTAGTTATTAATCCTAAAATAATTCATCATCATCATCTTCTTATTTATAGACAAAACTCTTTATCTATAGTTTTCCTTTCATATTTGAAGTCTCTCTTTTGGGAAAACCTTTTCTGAGGCTTCTACATGCTTCCAACTTCACTTTCTTCAACATTGAACATTCTTGAGCCCTGAGAGGCAATGTTCCCAACTCTACCACAAAGAAAAAAAGTTATTGGTTGCTTTCCCTAATATATCCCTTTTTCTTTTCTTATTTTATTGTCAACGAGAGAAATAAGTTCATCTTCCCCATTATCTTCATCAACATTATCTTCAAAAATTTCACGTGTTTCCATGGATTTGAATGTCATTCCCTTTCTTAATTGAGTCATTGCATCTTATGGTTTGACTCTTATCTCATATTTCACCAGGTTTCTCAAAATATCATTTAGAGAAAGTTTATATAGATCCCTTTCTTAAAGGGAAAACCCCTTTTCATTGTAAATAGGTGAGAGCATTCTCAATATTTTCTTTGCAATATCAATTTCTCTTATTTATTCACTAAGTCCTCATATTTCCCTAAGAACATTAATATTATGATTAAAAAGGTTTCTTCATTTTCATTAGGATGCATTTTTATATCATCGAACCTGTTGTGAAAAATCTATCCTTATTTTCAGTAATTAAAGCATTCACAAGTAATGAGACAACATAGCAATTTTACTTGGTTCACCACTAAGGGTTGGTCCAAGAGGCATATGTTGACTCTATCTTGGCTGTACCAAAATCCACTAATATACACTATATGTGGAAAATATAAGTTCATACATAGTCACTCTATTACAGGTGCACTTCCTTTATAAAATTTTAGGGATAGAACATTTTGTCCCCCAGAACACTTCTATAAACTCCCCCAAGTTCACTGCTATGAGGGAATTCTTACACAGTTTATCAAATTGAAGGCCACTTCAATGGATTTGCATTAAATTATTTTTCCCTAACTTAGCACGTGACTCTTCTTTCACCATAGACCTGATTTTAATCACATTAAAATCCCTATTCACTGAAAAATTATATTCAAAACATCCTTTCGTGAAGAACCTTCACGAAGCTCACTACTTTCGTGAAGATCCCTGCCTTTGCAGAACAAACTGACATTAAAAAGAACTCCTGAATTCATGGAACAAACTTTGTAACTAATATCACTGAGTCAACACATAATACAAAATCATCATGAAGTACTCTTTTCTCATAAGTATTGAAATTAGTCAAGACTAGACAAGTATTTTCGGGATGCTCAATCTCGCAATGAAAGCTATATTCACAGAGCTCCCTTAGATTCAAGAAATGAGAGTGTTTCTATATTTTCCTTGAAATTTTTTTGAAAACAAAGTGGGGTTATACTCATATTTATAATCTTGGTAGTTCACGATGCTCCACCGCCTCTTAGCGGTTCATCCGGATCTTTCAAAAAACATATTTGTGGTGTTCATTCTATCACAAAGCTCCATACAAATTTTCCATATGTGATGATCTTTTAAACCATGGAGCACTCAATCAAAACCCTTCGTGACATTCACAATGCACGTCGTAATCACAGAGTTGTCAGTCAAAACCTTTGTGCCTTCATGAAGCTCGAATTATCGTAATCGTGGAGATCACTGTCACTATTCATGATTCTCCTCATCTTTGCGAACATAATCCTAGTCTTCACAAAACCCATTCCTTTACCATTTTCATGAAGATTTGTTTCCATAAAACTACCCTTTTGATGCTAGACTCTTCCTCCAGATTTTTGACCCCAAAAATTTGGAAAATACTAGGAAACGATGCCACCATAAATATTTTTTTTAGTTTGAACTATAAGATCCCTTTCCTTGAAAATTTCCAAATATTCCATGTGAGGATTAACAACAAACAAAAAAAATACTCTATTTCTAGAAAACAACATAATTGGTACCAACATTTGACATCATAACATTTAATATTGTGGGGTTAAGTAGTTTAAATATGTTAAAGGATTTGGACATTAGAAATTTAATTATTAAATATCACCACTATTAAACTTGATTTCTTCATAGATTTCACTCACTAAAGATTTTAGTGGGAGGTTTTTATCAAATGGAGAAAAACCCTAGAAAGTGAAGAAAACATAAGGATGATCTGGAGCCTATCATATATGATATGATAGAAAATTTCTTATTTAGATTTTGTTAATTATTCTTAAAATAGATTAAGAATATAAAATGAATCATATAAAAGGAAATCTCTACTTTCTCATTATTCCACGTATGCTGGTTATATGTATATATAGATATACATTTCATTAAATATAATGATAATTAACCTCTCAAAGTTTGACTTTTAGTTATCCCTAACTGATATTCATCATGGAGTAGTATAGTTTATGATGAAATGTTAATGTTAGAATGAGTAGGATTCTTGTAGGAGATGTGGAATATTCTCATAAGGCACAAAAATTAGTTTTTTTGTATTATATGGATCACTAAGTATACCACATGGAGTGACATACACTATGTATTTTCTATACTATGGGTTCATGGATCATATAGAAGTCCCCATTTCCTAAGGTTTGTGAGATACCTAGCATGAAAACCATAATACTTTTAAACCTTTCTTATATAATCCTTGAGTCTTTGTTAATAAGGGGTGGTTGGGTATATTATTGATCTTGTCATTGGTTGGAGCTCAAACAAGATGGGATATTTTCACTCATTTGATGAGTATGAAATATGGGCCCTTGATTATGACAGAATAGGGTGGGTATGGCCTCACCTAGATGGTATATATTATGTGCTCAACTTTTCATTCGATGGACAAGTTATGTATTAATTGAACAGGTTAGTCTATATTCAAAGGTTCAAGAAAACATTAGTTTTATATATGGGATTTACATAATCAGTGTCCCATGGTCACTCGATATCATGGAAAAATGAAATATATGATAATTCATGTTAGCATGTGATGTGACTAGTGGAAATAGATATATAGATACATTTTTTTGGTGGAAACCACATCATATCTCGTTATATCTTGAGTAACATTTATGTTTTAATAGCGGTAGATCTTTTCTTACATTTATCGATTGAGTGATTGATATTTTTTTTCAATTCTATAAAGGATCATAGGGTCAATTTTCAGTTGACTGAATAGGGATTGAGTTCTACTCATATAGATTCTCTAAAAAAATTATAGTCAATACAAAATAGTTTTGGATGGGTATTCAAAAGGTATTTCATATGATGTGATACATGGTGAAGTTAATGATAGATTCCCAAAAGTGTTTTTTAATATATTCAAAATAGTTTTATATATGATTTCATAAGTTATTATATACAATACCATATAATATGAGATGGAACGGGAACCTTTTGGGATTTAGTGTGAGTGGAAGATTGAAGAAGATCTTCTTTAAATACTTTCTATAAATATATATGATATATATAAGGTATGGTGTATGGTGTGATATAACCAATCATAGAACATGACTTGTATGCTAAAAATGGTTTCGTTCATGCATGAGGTATACCATATTATACTATTCAAAAAAATCCTAATGCATGGAATGAGATTCCATGCTACTACCTTGGCCAATCATAAGGTATGATTGGGCCAAATTTTAAGGTTCCATTTCCATGAAATCATAGAGTATGATCTTATTATATCATAAGGTATTTACATGCATTGGCCTATGATCATGATAATGGAAAAGTATTAAGTGTTAACATTTATATGAAATCATCTACCTAAGACACAACACAAGGGATATGAATTCATACATTTGTTTCTTGAATCAGTTGTGGTATTTACTCATGCATTATAATGCCTAAGTAAATGAGAACATATCTGAGGAGTGACTTTGAGGGATTTATAAATGGGTGATTCCATGATATGGTGTATAAAAGATAATATAGATTAACCTATGGTTGAAACTACCTTACCATGTATCTCTTGCATCTACCTCATTTATGCCATGAGGTGTTATCATTCTATTGAGTAAATAGTGTCCCACTTTTATGATGAGTGATTCAAATTAGTCTTCTAGATACATCATGGATAGGGGAGCCTTTAGAATACCCTTTGGTGATTATCATCAATAGTGGATTAAGATGAAGCAGTGCCTATGTTGGTGAATGGTACGCACTAGTTTAATAATTTATTCATTTCTAGTATATGCATGGTTTTATTTATTCTATTATAGCAATATTTATTTTGGTGTAACGACTTGAACTTTTTAATTATATTGGTTTCCTAATTTTTTGTCTTATTTTATATTATACTCAAAAAAACTATATCCTTTAATTAATGAAGTGGGTATAATTAAAATGAGATTGTTGGGTTTCGACTGTTATATGATAGTTGGTCAATATGACCGTTGGAAATGATAATCTTATTGTTGTGTTTTTATAAATACAGTTATCTTGGTTAATTAATATAGAAAGAAGATTGAATGGCCTCATCCAGTAGACTCAGTCCATATGAAGCCCATCTGTCAGATCTTGGGAAGGAGGTTGCATCATTGGGCTTTGCTCTAGACCAATCCCAAGCCAAACTTCAACATATGAATCTTGAATGGAATTGCCTAAGGGATAAGTTCAAGCTGATAGAAATCACCACTCGGCCAATGTTGTCTGAGCCTTCCCAAGATTCTATTACCATATCACACCTTACACTTAGGTCATATACTGGTGTTATAAGGGGCTATGTAACAAGACCTTACCTGCTTTATGTAATCCTTTTATATAAATAAAATTTTTATTTCTTATTATGGAAAAGTTTGTAAATTTCAAATATCCAGATAAATATAGGATGTGCATTATTGATGAATTTAGAAAAAAAGGATATTTTAAAATATTTTTTGTATTCTTTAAATAATTAATAATGTGAATTGATTTTCAAAAAATGGTCTTCTAAAGTTGTGTTCAGTGAGAATTTTAGAGTCTAATAACATCAACTTGATTTTTTTAGTGAATAGTAAATAATGAATAGTAACATACCCATATGAATAGTAATGAATAGTAAATTGGACAAAAAATATATAAACCTCACCCATGAATGTATAAATACAATTTAAACATCTTAAAAGTTAAAAAACGATCATAGTATAAATTTTGGTATTTTAATATGTCATAAATATTTTATTTAAAATTTTATAATTAATTTAATAATTTAAAATGGAAATGTATTTTCATAAAATTTAATCATAAATTGTTACTTTATTGTCTTATGGTTATATGATAATTTTATGGGACCTTGATTACTTTTTTAAGGTGTTACAAAATGAGTTATAGTTTTAAAGTTGTATTTTTGGAATAAATAATGATTTTATTTAAAAATTAAATTAAAAATATTTAGAAAATTATTTTCATAAAATGGAGTTAATTTTTTAATTCAGAACATCGATATTAGGTTAGGGTGAATTTTTTGGATTTTTCTGAAATAGTTGAATTTTCGGTGAATAGTAAAAATACAGTTTTGAGTTTCGGGTGTTTAATGACATCATTAATGATGTAATAATGATGTAAGATTTCTATTTTAATTATTAATAGTGAGATATTCTATGAGTTGTCACAAGTGGCCAATACCATGGGAAAGCCCATGGTTTTGCAAATACCACCGATGAGGTGTCCATTGGAAAGTAATAATTATTCCCTCACTTTTCCTATAAATACCAAGCCATTTCCCTCATTCATTTCATTCCAAAATCCTCCTCAACAAAGTTCTGGTATCCTTTCCTTAAAATTATTCCTCCCAAGGTTCCCTCAAGCCTCTCAAGGTCTTTACCTTCAATATTTTGATGTTACTCTTCAAGTTAAGGGAACCTTTCACCCTCCTCTTTTAAGTTCTGACTTCCTTTATGTTATGTCTTATAGTTCCATTTTATTATGAGGGGTATTGTTCTTATATATATTTACTACTGTACATTTTATTTCCCAATGATGAGATACCCTTTCCACTCTCATCAATTGATTTTATTAATTTTAATTAGATGTCGTTAGGCAACCGAATTTTTGTAAAAGAAATCACACTTTCTCTTTCCTTGCAAGTTTCCTTTTCATGTGGTGTGTCATTCAATTATCCACACCATGATCGTATTTCTTTTTATGATGTACCAATATTTAAAATTATTCATTTATTTATGGGTTACCCTTGTCCCCTCTCTTTATATTATTTTCTAAAACCATGTTATATAGCCGTTATGCTGAAGAAATTTCATCTCAAAATTTCTCTCCCTTTTTCTCAAGGAATTCTCCTATTTTATTTATTTGAATAACCAGACCTATTTCGTTTCTATGGATGTTCATAGATATAAAAAATGATATATTTTATTCTGGAATTGACATACATGTAACCCTTACTCCCTTTCCATGGGTTATAAATGACAAAACAATCTTATTTTTAAGCACTTTTAAAAGTCACAATTTTGAAATGAAACCCATTTCTTTTGTTCTCTATATGTTATTTATAAAATGTTTTATTATGATATATGTGGATCACATGTAAATAAATACATATTAGGGGTTCACTCTTATATCACTCCAATTCATTGGGTAAAGAAATTCATCTCTATAGATGAAAAGTTTCACGATACCTTGGTGAATAACCTTGGTAATTTTTATGACACCTCGGGGATAAACCTTGATGATATGTTCATGAATGTATAAATGAAATTTTGTATCCACATATTCAATTTATAATTATTTTTCTTTTTATCATGATAGTATTATTATTTCATTGTTCATTTCTTTATGATTTTTATCATGTTCTTATTAATATTGCTCAAGATTACATGTCAACTATTTCACTTGTTTTCCTTACTGAGCCTTCTTCTCACCCTTTCCTTTGATGTATGTCTCCAGGATATGAGATGAAGTAATTGTACATTTTAAGAACCTATTATGAAGCCTTATGATTGGTTTAGAAGAATTTTTTATATTGTTTTCATGTATTATGTTCCTGATTTCCAAGACACTAGACTTTAAAGATCCTTTGTCTGTAAAATGTAATGAAAAGTTATGTAATAAAAAGGTGGGATGCCATAGTTGGTATCAAAGTACAGTTTAGTTATTTGTGGAAATTAGGCTATGAAAAAATTTAGGAATAATATTATTGAAAGGTTTAAATATAGGAAATCTTTCTGGTATTTTGGCGAGTATTGAGTAAGTGGTTTATCAAGAAAATACATCCCTGTCTGGATATGAGCAGGTAGAGGCAGCTCTGGCACAGAGGAACCTAAGAGTGAAAACTCTGACAAGAAGTTTCAGGCATGACCTGGGGTATCCTGGTACATGAAAACAGGCCTTGTTGCACTCTTGGTTATGAAACTTCTGATGGATATGTTTGGTTAATCATAAGCTTTCTAGGAATCATTATGAAGGATTTATAGAGAAATGTAATTGTTTAAAGAAGTTTTAAGGCATAAAATCCTTTATAGTTAAAATATTCATAAATTAAATAAGTTTCTCAATAAGTTTTTATTCTCTTAGAAATTGTGGGCAATAGGAAGAATTGTGCAAATGGTGACCTCAATGGACCATTCACTAACGGCCCTCCGAAGAAATCCGGAATAGAAACATTCATGCGAATGATGAACCAACTGACTCAAGTTATGGGAAATAACTTGAATCAAGCTGAGAGACTGATCTCACCACAAAGGGAACAACATTATGTTGAGTCTTTATGCGTCAATGACCACCAACCATCTGTGGATCGACCAACCCATTGATTGCTGAATAGTGGATCAGCTCTATAGAGAAGATCTTTTCTATGCTTTGTTATTCAGAGCAAGAGAAGGTCACCCTGGATATCTATCTCTTAGAGGGAGAAGATGATCAGTGGTCGGAACTTATTAAAAACATGAGGCAAAGAGTGGAGGTTGAAGCTATTGAGTGGGAAGAGTTCAGAGGGATCTTCTTCAGTAATTATTTCCCTCATTCTATGAGAAAAAGAATGGAGAAGGAATTTCTTGAGCTGAAGCAGAATGAGAATGAATCTATGGGGATCTATGAGATGAACTTCACAAGGCTTTCACGTTACACCTCTAGATTTTTCATGGATCCAAATGTTAAGTTTGATAGATTCTTAGGTGGACTGAGAACTCATCTACATAAGAATGTAGCCAACCGAGATTATGATATCTATGAGGAGATCATGCGAAGTGCGATGAAAGTCAAACTATAGTTTGGTAAGACTTAGTGGTCTCATAAATCCAATGACAAGAAGAGATCTATGGAGTGAATATTAGGGATGAGCTTTGATTAAGGAAGAGGAGGCAAGAAAGTCAATGTCCCACGTGTAATAAATGTGGGAAGAAGCATTTGGGGAACTGCCTGCTCGGGAGCGGGAAATGATACAAGTGTGGAAGAGATTCCCATATTGTGAGTAATTGTCGTAGTGAGTTGAAACCTCAAATTCCAAACACTAACGACAATGGTAATATGGTGATAGACCTACCTGATGTCTAGTGATTTAAGTGTTGAAAATTTGGGCACTTCGCAAATCACTGTCCAAATCTGAGGGCAGTGAAGGGGAATCACCATCAGCCTCAACAAAGGCTAAGGGAGTAAGGTCATGATTTTGCTATCACGACAACTGAAGTTGAATCTCCAAATGATGTGGTAGCAGGTACTCTTTTTTTTCTCACAAAGCTATCAAGTACTTTGTTTGATTCTGGTTCTACACATTCCTTTATTTCCTCCAAGTTTGCAAAGAATTTAGAATCAACCCCCGACTTGATAAAAGTAGAGTTATCAGTCAAGACTCCTGGTGGGATTATCCAAGCATCATCAGTTTTTAGAAACTCTAGTATTTACTTTTGTGATCACAATATTATCTCAAATCTAGTAGTCATTCCCATGCTAGAATTCAACATTATACTAGGTATGGACTGGCTCTCAAAGTATAATGCTAATATCAAATTCAAAAGTAAGAAAATATCAGTAGTCTTGAATGGAAAACCTACAGTTATCTTCCAATGAGAGATATCTAAACCTAATCTTTGTCTATAAGAACATCCTATATTCTTCTTTATGGAATTTATTAGTGAAGAAGAAGAAGGAAATGAGAGTTTGAGGATAGAAAATGTCCACATCGTCCAGGAATACATTGATGTATTTCCTGAGAAGTTGCCTGGACCTCCCTCAGAAAGAGAGGTAGAGTTCTCTATTGAACTTGTACATGGATCTCATGCAATATCAAAGACCCCGTATAGGATGGAAAATTTGGAGATGGAGGAATTAAAGAAACAACTCCAAGATCTTTTGGAGAAGGGGTTTATCCAACTGAGTGTGTCTCTTTGGGGAGCACCTTTTCTCTTTGTGAAGAAGAAGGATAGATCAATGCGGCTATGCATTGATTATAGAGAACTGAATGGGATCACAGTAAAGAAAAAATACCCTCTTCCAAGAATTGATGACTTATTTGACCAACTTTGTGGGGCTCAATTCTTCTCTAAAATTGATCTTCGATCTGGTTATCATCAATTGAAGGTGAAAAAAAAGATATTCCAAAAACTGCCTTCTGATCAAGATATGGGCATTATGAGTTTGTTGTTATTCCTTTTGGACTGACTAATTCACCTACTATTTTTATGGATTTGATGAATAGAGTCTTTAAGGACAACCTTGATAACTTTGTGGTAGTTTTTATTGATGATATTATGATATATTCCAAAAGTCTTGAGGAGCATGAGGATCATCTAAGGGTTATTTTTAAAACTCTATAGAAGGAGAGGATTTTTGGAAAGTTTAATAAATGTGAATTATGGTTATAACAAGTTGCCTTCTTGGGGAACATTGTTATCAATGAAGGAATAACAGTTGACCCTACAAAGACAAAAGTTGTAGAGGAGTGGCCTCAGCCTAAAATAATAACTAAGATTCATAGTTTCCTTGGATTAGAGGGATATTATAGAAGGTTTGTGAAAAACTTTTTACGAGTTTATAATCCATTAACCAAGTTAACTCGAAATGGGGTCAAGTTCATCTGGACAAAGAAGTGTGAGGAAAGTTTCCAAGAGCTAAAGAAGAGATTGGTTACTGCACCCGTGTTAACTCTGCCCTTAAGTGGAGAAGGATTCATTATTTTTAGTGATGAATCTCTAAAAGGGATTGGGTGCATCCTCATTGAAAATGAAAAGGTCATTACTTATGCATCACAACAGTAGAAGAATCGTGATCAGAACTATCCTATGCATGATCTGGAGCTGGTTGTGGTCATTTTTCCTCTGAAGATATGGAGGAACTATCTTTATGGGGAGAAATGTGATATATAGATAGACCATCAAAGTTTTAAGTATATTTTCACACAAAAGTAATTGAACATGAGACAAAATAGATGGTTAGAACTTCTTAAATATTATAATTAGTCAATTCATTATCATCCCAGAAGAGAAAACAAAGTCACTGATGCATTAAGCAGGAAAGGCCCAGTTGTTCTATCCATTATTAGGATTCAAAGAGATCCTTTGATCAATGACCTAGTAAAACTGGACATGGGAATTATAAAAGAAGGGATATCATCAAATCTGACCCAAATGATTTCTCAACTGTTACTACTAGAGAAGATCAAGAAAGTTCATAAAGAAGATCCTTTGTTACAGAAAAATTTTGAGGCTATGAAGGATGGGAAGTTTTCTGAGTTCAATACTGATCAAGAAGGTGTACCGAAATTTCATACAAGACTATGTGTTCCATCTATTCCGAAAATAAATAAGGAGCTAATGGATGAATCTCATAGCTTTACTTTCTCTATACATCCTGGTAGTACGAAAATGTATAGGGAGATTTGTGATCATTATTGGTGGGATAATATAAAAAGGGGGATTTTTGACTACACGTCAAGGTGCCTAGTATGTCAGCAAGTGAAGGCCGAGAGACAACTTCCTAAAGGGGTATTTCAACCACTACCCATACCAACATGGAAGTGGGATAATATCACTATGGACTTTGTCACTGGTCTCCTGAAAACTTCCAAAGGAAACAATGTGATATGGGTTATTGTGGACCGTCTCACCAAGATTTCCCATTTTATCTTCATTCAGGAAGATTTCTCTCTTGATAAACTTACCAAGATTTACGTGAAGGAAGTGGTAATGCTGCACGGAGTTCCACTTTTTATCGTATCTGATCGTGATCCAAGGTTCACATCAAAATTCTGTAGAATTATTCAACAAGCTCGAAGCACTAAATTGAATTTTAGTATGGACTAACACCCTCAAACTGATGTCCAATCTGAAAGGACTATTCAAAAACTCAAGGACATGCTGATAACATGCCCAATGGAATTTAAAGGTGGATGGGATCAACATATCCCTTTAGTTGAGTTCTCTTACAATAACAGATTCCACTCAAGCATTCAAATGGCACCCTAGGAAGCTTTATATGGGAAGCAATGTAGAACTCCTACTTGTTGGGATGAAGCTGGTGAGAGAAAGCTTCTTGGGCCTGATATTGGGCAAGAGATGATAGAAAAAGTCAATGCCATCCAGCAACACAATAAGGTTGTTCAACTTCGGCAAAAGATCTATTCTAACAACCGTCTATGGGACTTGGAGTTTGATGTTGGTGAAAAGTTCTTTCTTCATATTTCACCTTGGAAGAGATTTATGAGGTTAGGGAATAAAGAGAAGCATACCCATAGGTACATTGGCCCCTATGAAATCCTTAATTGCGTGGGAGCAGTGGTCTATCGGCTTGCACTTCCTTCAAATCTAGCACAAGTTCATGATGTCTTCCACGTATCCTTCTTGAGGAAGTACATACCTAACCCTTCACATATACTAAATCCAAAGGTGGTACAACTAGAACATGACCTCCCTTATAATGAGAAGCCAATGGAGATCTTGGATCGTAGATACAAGTTTCTACGCAACAAGACTACCCACCTTGTTAAGTTGTTGTGGAGGAACCAAAAATTTGAGGAATCCACATGGGAACCGGAGGAGTCTATGAGACAGAAGTACCCACACCTTTTCTCATTAAAGGGTATGAGATAAAATTTTGGGGATGAAATTTATTAAGGGGAAGAATGTAATGACCCAAAATTTTTAATTATATTTGTTTTCTAATTTTGTGTGTTATTTTATATTATACGCAACAAAACTATATCCTTTAATTAATGAAGTTGGTATAATTAAAATGATACTGTTGGGTTTCGAATGTTATATGACAGTTGGTCAATATGATCGTTGGAAACTATAATCTTAACATTGTGTTTTTATAAATACAGTTATCTTGGTTAATTAATATAGAAAGAAGATTGAATGGCCTCATCCAATAGACTCGGGCCATATGAAGCCCATATATCGAAGATTGGGAAGGAGGTAGCATTACTAGGCTTTGCTCTGGACCAAGCCCAAGATGAACTTCAACATATGAAGCTCGAACGAAATCACCTAAGGGAGAAGTTCAAGCTGATAGAAATCACCACTCGGGCAATATTGTCCGAGCCACCCCAAGATTCTATCACCATAGCACACCATAAACTTAGGTCCTATGCTGGTGTTATAAGGGGCTATGTAACGAGCCTTAGCTTCTTTGTGTAATCCTTTTATATAAATAAAATTTTTATTTCTTATTATGGAAAAGTTTGTGAATTTCAAATATCCTGATAAATATAGGATGTTTATTATTGATGAAATTTGAAGAAAAGGTATTTTAAAATATTTTTGTATTCTTTAAATAATTAATAATGTTAATTGATTTTCAAAAAATGGTCTTCTACGGTTGTGTTCAGTGAGAATTTTAGATTCTAATAACAGAAACTTGATTTTTTTAATAGTAAAGTATGAATAATAACATACCTGTATGAATAGTAATGAATAGTAATGAATAGTAAATTGTCCAAAAAAATACAAACTTCACCCATGAATGTATAAATACAATTTAAACATATTAAAAGTGAAAAAACAATCATAGTATAAATTTTGGCATTTTTGTATGTCATAAATATTTTATTTACAATTTTATAATTAATTTAATAATTTAAAATGGAACTGTATTTTCATAAAATTTAATCATAAATTGTAAATTTATTATCTTATGGTTATACAATAATTTTATGGGACCTTGATTAATTTTTTAAGGTGTTACAAAATGTGTTATAGTTTTAAAGTTGTATTTTTGGAATAAATAATGATTTTATTTAAAAACTAAATTATAAATATTTAGAAAATTATTTTCATAAAATGGAGTTAATTTTTGAATTCAGATCATCGATATTAGGTTAGGGTGAATTTTTTGGATTTTTCTGAAATAGTAGAATTTTTGTGAATAGTAAAAATACAGTTGTGAGTTTCGGGTGTTTAATGAAATCATTAATGATGTAATAATGATGTAAGATTTATGGTCGACTTAAGAATAGTGAGATATGATATGAGGTTTCCTAGGTGTCCAATACCATGGTAAAATACCATGGGAAAGCCCATCGTTTTGCAAATACCACCGATGAGGTGTCCCTTGGAAATTAATAATTTATTCCCTCACTTTTCCAATAAATATCAATCCATTTCCCTCATTCATTTCATTCCAAAATTCTCCTCAATAAATTTCTGGTCTCTTTACCTACCAAGGAGTCCTCCCAAGGTTCCCTCAAGCCTCCCAAGGTCCCAACCTTCAAGATTTTAAAGTTACTCTTCAAGGTACGGGAACCGTTCACCCTCCTCTTTTAAGTCATGACTTCCTTTATGTTATGTCTTATAGTTCCATTTTATTATGAGTGGGATTGTTCATCTATATCTTCACTACTATCCATTTAATTTCCAAATGATGATATAACCTTTCCAATCTCATCAATTGATTTTCTAAATTTTTATGTGATGTCGTTAGGCTGTCGAATTTTCTTAAAAGAAATCACACTTTCTCTTTCCTTGCAAGTTTCCTTTTCATGTGGTGTGTCATTAAATTGTCCACACCATGATCTTATTTATTTTTATTCTGTAACTCTACATTAAAACTATTCATTTATTGATGGTATACCCTTTTCCCCTATCTTTATATTATTTTCTAAAACTATATTATATAGCCGTTATGCTGCAGAAATTTCGTCTCAAAATTTCTCCCTCTTTTTCTCAAGGAATTATCTTGTTTTATTTATATGAATACCTAGACCTATTTCTTTTCTATGGGTGTTCATAGATATAAAAAAATGATATATTGGATTCTGGAATTGACATATATGTAACCCTCACTATCTTTCTATGGGTTATAAATGACATAATGATCTTATTTTTAAGCACTTTTAAAAGGTCACAATTTTGAAATGAAACCTATTTATTTTGTTCTCTATGGTTTATTTATGAAATATTTTATTATGATCTATGTGGCTCACATGTAAATAAATACATATTAAGGGTGCGCCCTGATATCACTCCAATACATTGGGTAATGAAATTAATCTCTTGAGATGACAAGTTTCATGAAACCTTGGTGAATAACCTTGATAATTTTTATGACACCTCAGGGATAAACCTTGGTGATATGTTCATGAATGTCTAAATGAAATGTTGTAGCCACATATTCAATTTATGATTCTTTTTATTTTTATCATAATATTCCTATTCTTCCATTTCTCATGTCTTTATTATTTTTATCATGTTCTTATTAATATTTCTCAAGATCACATGTCAATTGTTTCACTTGTTTTCCTTACTAAGCCTTCTGCTCACCCTTTCCTTTAATGTATGTCTCCAGGATATGAGATGAAATAATTTTACATAGTAAGAACCTATTATGAATCCTTACGAGTGGTTTAGAATAATTTTTTATGTTGTTTTCATATATTATTTTCCTAATTTCCAAGACACTAGACTTTAAAGATCCTTTGTTTGTAAAATGTAATGAAAAGTTATGTAATAAAAAGGCGGGATGCCATATTTGGATTCTTTTATTTTCTTCTATTGCCTCTAACAATTTTTTTTAAAACCTTATGAATCCCCGTAATACCTCCTAGACCTAAAATTTTACATGTTCAAAGATCTGTGTGAGGAAGGGTTTAATTAACAAAATATTTGGAGTCATAGTATCTATTCATAAATGGTGAGGGGGGATGGAAGGATATTAAGAAGAAATTTCTCATCCACACAAACTCAATTAGATTCATGCAATAAAGGATAATATATATTCATTGATGAAGAACTAGGTGTACAATTTAGTTGAACTACTAAAATTTAATAAGACACTAATAAGAAATGGGTGATCAAGCTAAAAATGATGCTAGCATAAATTAGGGAAACAAAAAATCTCACTTAGTTTCCCATGGATTACTTTAAAATAAAGGAGATGACTTTGATGAAATACTTTTACCTGTGGTGAAGGTGGCTTCAATTTAATTAATTTTTGAATTATTGGTCATATTAGACCTATATCTTGAGAAAATGGATGTGAAAACATTTTTCCTTCAAAGAGACCTCATCAAGGAGAACTTGGAAGACATGATGAAAAAGGTGTTAACTCAAGATAAGCTAGACCTAAGGTGAACTGAGCATATCATACATACAAATTTCATCATTTTAGAGAAAAACTTAATATTTATCACAATAATAAACACGCTAAAACTATAAATGTTTAGTGTATTTTGATACTAGATACATAATAAACTTATTTCATGAATGATATCTAATATATACCACAAATTTCTTCCCACAAGGTACCCTTGTTATACATATCATAATTAATACCTTTATTCATAACCAAGGGAAATAGAAACATAATAAAAGGTGAACTCAAATGCTTAGAAAGGTTAAACATGGGAGATGTAAATTAGAGATTATAATTGAGTATAAGATAATTATAAGGGTATGATAACAAGATCATGACTTACAAAAACATACCCAATAATTCATAGACCATAAATCATGATTCATGGAAAAAGGATATTTCATAAAAAAAATACATGAGTCCTAAGAGTGTAGAATCATCAATAATAAATCATGAACCATGATAGAATATCATAAGTATAAAAAATAAATTTTTTTCATACATATAATTATATAAAATAATTTACTTGGTTTAGGTTAACCACTAATACCATCATAAAACAGTGAACAGATACTACTGCAAATTGGGCCTTTAACAACTCTAATAAAAGGGCTTTATCAGCGCTATAGATGCACTGATAATGTAAGTGGTGTTAAAGGGTTATATTTAACAGTGCTTGTAAAAAGCACTGATAAATGGGGCCTTTATCATCACTTTTTTATCACTATTAAAGGACACTTTTATCAACACTTTTTTAGTGATTTTAAAGGTCCCCTTTAATAGTGCTAAAAAATCACTATTAAATGTCCCACTGATAAAGAGTATAAATTTTCTTCATGCCCCCCCCCCATATTAGCACCCCTCCCCCTCTTTATCAGCGCCTTCCCCACCCCCTTTATCAGTTCTTCCCTCAGCCCTTTATCAGTGCTTTAGCACATGCCCCTACCTCTAGTGAGTTTTGAACCCAGGACCTCCAGCTTATATAGAAATGCCTTTTCCACTACCCTATAATTTTTTTTAGATTTTATGATATATCTATATATTTATATGTATTTCATTATATTTTTTATCCATATATATATATATATATATGTTTATATATATATGTTTATATATATGTGTTTATATTTATTTATTTATTTATTTATTTATTTATTTATTTATTTATTTATTTATTTATTTATTTATTTATTTATTTATTTATATACATATTTACTGATATATTTTTTTTAAATGGATATTTACCCTAAAAACCTTTAAAACACATAAAAACATTAAGAAAATCTGAAAACCCTAAAAACCCTAAAATGACCATAACTTATAATCTAAGAGACCATTTTAGATTCAAACCCATTAGAATTTAAACTCATGAAATGATCTTTGTTATGATATGTGGTACAGGACTACCAGACACCTGGATCAGATGTTATAGTCATTTTAATTGTAATAAATCAGGTTCGGTGACTAAAAACTTTGTTTCGAATGACTTTTGTGACTTTCTAGGAAAAAATATGGATAATGATCAAAGAGCTAGTCCTAGATCTAAATGGTGTAGATATCATCGCAATATTTTATTTGATATGTGGTAGATCCCAATTTGACACCTGGATTAAAATTTATGGTCAGTTGAAGTTCAAGTTTGATTTCCAAAATTTTGGAAACTATAATAACTTTTATTACATTAGTTTTCATACAATTTTAATATAACATGGTTTTAAATCATTTGATAAGCTTCTATTTGACTAGTTGTGGAGCTGAAAATGACTTCTGGATCGAAAGTTATAAACCTTTCAGGGTTTTTAAGGGTTTTATGGGTTTTAAGGGTTTTTCACATTCAACAACCATAAATTCTGAACTGGGTGTCCATTTTTCCTCTACCACATATCAAATCAAATCCTATAATGAGCTTTATTCCTTGGTGACTCATGGGAACCCTAGATCACCTCTATTGAGACCAAAAAATACTAAAATGACTCCAAACGTCCATATCTTCTACTACAGGTATCCATTAATGAAATATATTTATTGGAAGTATACCCTTTATCAGTGCTAGTAAAAAAGTGATGAAAAAGGGGGGATTTTATCAATGCTTATAAAAAGTGCTGATAAATATCATCCTTTTATCAGTTCTTTTTTAGAAGCACTGATAGATACCCCCTATCAGTGCTTTTTTAGAAGCACTGATAAATGCCCATTTTATCAGTGCTTTTCTACTAGTGTTGATAAAGAGGGGGCCTTTATCATCACTTTTTTAAAAGTGCTGATAAAGGTCCCCTTTTATCAGTGCTTGTTTTTAGTACTGTTAAATACCCCCTTTTATATCACTTTTTATAGTAGTGAGAAAGTGGTTTTTTAATAGTTCTTTTAGCAAGCGCTATTAAAACCCTATCACTAATAAACCCAGCTTTTTAGTATTGAGATTCCCATAGTGGATTGGGTTCACTCCCTATTCCCATAAACATAGTGGATAGAGTATCATAGTGTATTGGGTTCAATACCCATTCCCTTTGAAATTATATACTAAGATATAAAGTGTTACCCAATGAATTGGAGGGATATATAACTATAGTCCCACCCATCACATAACGATAACCATGCATATGTGTGCCACATGATCATAAAAACATTCATGATCTCATCATAGCTTAAGTAACTCATTGGAAAGAAATGAGTTTAATAAAACCTTCCTTAAAACATCATCATCATAAGTCATCTATAGAAATAAATTGTATGGTATCATTAGAGAATATCCCAAGTGAATCATAAAATTCCTTAAATAATATTGATATATAAAAAAATACTTTAATAAATTCATTATAAATATGCTCTGAAAACCTAGAGAAAACAACCTTTTATTTGGGTAACTTTTTAAAAAATAAAAAACAATCCAAGAAAAATGGTAATATGTTTTTATTTTAAAACCCATGGAAACATGTAAATGAATATCAATAATGAATAATGTTCATGGTGGCAATAAAATGAGGTTATGCAGTAAATGTTAAAAAACATTATTTTCCAACTTTTATAAAAAAAATTCAAAAATAACTTGTATAGAAAATGTTAAAAATATTTGTTTAAATTTTTGAATGGAAATTTAAATTTAACTAAGATTTACCTTTAGAAATTATTAAATTTTATAAAATAACATACTTGAAGAAAAATAAATAATATGGATATGGAGGAAAATTATTCCCGACCAAAAATAAAAATAAGGTCGATTTTGCTTAAAAACAATCTTTTAGTATTTTTGAGTATCAAAGAGGGATAAAATGGAAAGAATAGTTGAAAACATAGAAAAAAATAATAGTACAAGAAAATATATGTGGTTTATAAGAGGTAGAACATACAATTTCCCATAATTTATATTGAAACATAAATAATCCTAATAAAAATTGGGATTTTATGATAAAATCATATCTTAGGTCCCAACTTGCTTCACGTGTGCTCTAACCTCCTATATAATAAATTTTTATTGAGTATAAATATGTACCAAAACGATATTAATTTTTATCTTACTTAATACCATTCACTTATAATTTCTTATTACACGTTTATTAACAATTCTTTGTTAAAATCAATATTTGGGTGTTAAATATTTTTTTTCCATTCTTGTTTTAGTTTGACTGTTCCATTAATTGAACATTGAAAATGGTTCAAAAATATTATTAATTTAAAAAATAAAAAAATTATTTATTATATACACTTTTATAACCATCCATGTATGGTGGTGAATAAAATGAGATATGTCACTCCATAGAGGTGGTAGTATGCACATACACATGGGAGATGTTTTCATTTTTCAATGGATGGAAAGAAGGTAAGGTAAAACTGATTTATATTTAAATAATTATTATTATTTTATAAATATCATATATATTCATTAAATTTATCTATATAACCATCCATGGGATGTGGTGATGAAAAATGAAATGCATTGGTTCATGGAGGCGGTATTCCACACGTAGGTATGAGTAATATTTGAATTTTCCATTATATGGAAAGGAGGTATATAATGATCATTATATAAACATAATAACATTTATGTATATTGATAGTATTGATTTAATCATACTAGTACGGATACAATATATTTTGAGGAGGTAAGAAGAATTAACTTGGAAGAAGTTTGTTAAGTCGATTACCTGTTCATTGGGTATCCTCCTTTAGATCTCTACTTAAGCCTTATTAGGTTGGTATTTTGTTGAAACTAGGACCTATAATATGTGATTATGATATTTAGGAAGTTCCCTTTTATAAGGGAGGGGAGTTGCACCCTTATAAATACCCTTAACTTTAAAATAATATAGAGTCATTTTCATGAGAAACTGGAACCAAATAAGGCCATTTTCAAAAATATTATGAGGGCATGTCTAAATAATCTCAAAAAATCAAATAAATATAAGTTTTTTTTGATATTTGAATTTGTATCCCTTAATATAATCACTTTTGACCATTTTATCCTTTAATATGATGACATAAATATTACCTTGGAAATTATTCATTATGAATAAAAGTAAAACTAAATTTATAAAAAAAATTCAACATTATGATTCTATATATGTAATAAATTTTATAATATTAAATTAATAAAGGATTTAAAAATTAATTCTAATATCCACGCACAAAACACGTAAAACCCACTTTTATAAAAAAAAATGTATCTTTAAGCAAAAAATTAATTTTATTATCATTCATTTCCCAGTAAAAACATTAAATGAATGTTAATTTTTTTATTGAATATATTTTTATAAATTTAATTAAAATAATTCATCAATAGTGATTATTTTAATTTATTAAGATTAAAATACATTATGCACAATAAAAATAGTTTTCATAAAAATATCTTATCTTACCTTCAAATGATTTTATCTTCATTTATAACCAATTTATAATCAATGTATGATTGATTAATTATTTTTATGAATTTATGAAATATAATTTTTTATAAGTTTAATACTCAAAATTATAGAAATTATCATTGAAATTAAAACATATATAAATAAAAAAAATTAAATAAAACATTTTTGTTTAACCAAGAATTATTATACTAGTATTCCATATGAGTACTTAACCATTTCATAGATGTCATTAATTTGTTTTATTAATTATTATTTAACTTTTATCAAAAAAAATTATTGATATCATTCCTCAAAAGTATTAAAGTTAATAAAAATTCATAATTTAAAAAAATAGTTCAAAACACTCACTTTAGAATCAATTGTATTTTCATAAGTGAATTTTAAGCCTTTTTATTTTATAAAATCATTTATTTTATCATTTTCATAATTTATTTCATTATTAACTGAAGTTTGGTGTTTTTTTCATCATAATATATTGAATGCATATAATTTATTTAATAGGAAAATATATTTTAAAATAATTGGTTGTTATATTCTACCATCCTTAATATAATTAAACCCACAAAATTCCATTAGTATAATGAAAACAAATGAGGATATGTCTACCTCATTACTTCCTTAGGTTCTCATGTAGCTTCCAAGAAATTATGGTTTCTCCATAAAAATTTGACCAGGTGAGTGGTCTTGTTTTTTTTCACTTTATCTATTTGATCTATAATATTCATCATTTTTTCCTCATACAAAGGATCATGCTCCAACTATACATCCTTTGAGTTTAGTACATGTGAAGGGTTAGTTATTTACTTCCTCAAAAGTGATACATGGAACACTTCATGGACTTGGGATAGGTTCATTGGAAGCTCCAAGTGATATTTTATCATCTAGACATGATCAAGATTCTTATAGGGATTGATATACCTAGAGATCAACTTCCCATTATTTCCAAATCTCATAACTTTATTCCAAGGAGATATTCATAAGAATGACTTGTCACCAACTTCAAACTCTCAATCATTCCAAAAAAAAATTAGTATAATTTTTTTCCATCTATGAGATACTCTGATGTGTTATTTAATGGTTCTAACCTTCTCTTCCATTTCCTAAACAAGTTCAGGTCCTAATAAATTTTATTATCCAACTTTATCCCAACATATTAATGTTATGCACTTATTTATATAGAGGGCTTCATAAGGATCCATTTGAATAATTGAGTGAAATATATTATTGTAAGAAAATTTAACCAAAGTAATGAATTGATCCTAAATTCCATTAAATTCCATAGAGAAATCTCTCAGCATATCTTCTTTGGTTTGAAAATCCCTCTCATTCTGACCATATATCTTAAGATGATATGCAGTGCTAAAGTTTAAGTCTGTATTTGATTCTTATTAAAGACCTATCTAGAACCTTGAGGTAAACCTAGGATAATTATATTGTATGAATGATATTGGTACTTCATATAACCTTTCCAATTATTTAATATACATCCTAGAAATTTGATCAAGTGATAAATATTCGTTGATAGAAATAAAATGTGCAGAATTCATAAGGCAATCAAAAACACCCCAAATAGGGTCATGTCCTTTAGTTATCTTGGGGAGCCCTATGACAAAATTCATGATCTTGTTTTCCCATTTATAAATAGGTATGAGTAATGGTAACATCAACCCCTTAGAAATTTTATATTCAACCTTAACTTTATAATATACTAGGCAATAAGATACATACTCTAAAATATCCCTTTTCATGTTATCCCACCAAAAACGCTCCTTGAGATCTCTATAAATCTTTGTGATTCCAATATTGATATAAAATGATTATCTATGTGCCTTATATAATAGTTACTTCTTCAATTCTAGTATTGAAGGGATGCATATTCAGTTCTTGAATACTATCATTTCATTATGTTCATGGTTAAACACCAGAATAGTCCTTACCATCTTTTATAGTTCCAAATCCTCCTATTCATATTTGATCTCAACATAGATAGATGGTTGAATATTCATTTGAGAAAGATAGGATTTATCTCTTTTCCTTGTAATTTCAAGGTACATCCTCTATAAATACATTAGTATTAGATCACTTTCAATCCTCATCATAGATAAACTAGCATGGTCCTTCTGACTTAGAGAATCAACCACCTTGTTCGCCTTCCCAGGTTGGTCATGTATTGATCAATAATAATATTTAATCAAATATAATAATATAATTTGGAACATATTCAACTCTTTTTATAACAATATATAATTAAAAGTTTTATGATTAGTATATATATCAAACTTTTCACCATAGATATAATTCCACCATATTTTCAATCCAAAAATTATTTTTTTCGACTCCCAATAATGAGTCGGGTAATTTTCATCATGAACCTTAAATTAGTGTTAGGTATATGATACTAACATGTCACTATATATGATAACACAACCTAGTACCTTAATTTATGTTTCATTGTATATCAAAAACCTTCTCTACAGTAGGATAGTATAAGAACAGGTGTACTAACCAACCTTCTCTTCATATCCTTGAAATTTTCTTCACATTCATCTATCCAAAAGAACTTGGCTCCATTTCTATTAAACTTTGTTAGTAGATTTTATAACTGTGAGAAAGTTCTCAAAAATCATTAATAGTATCCATCCAATTCAAGAAAACTATAGATCTAAGTAACCTTGGTTGGTCTTAGAAATTTTTAAATAACTTCCATCTATAAAGGATTCACTAATATACCCTCATTTGTAATTAAATGATCCAAGAATTATACTTTTTATCTCTAGAAATCACACTTTATAAATTTATCATACATCCTTTCCTTACTCAAGGTCTTCAAAAAAATCCTCAAATGATCTTCATGTTCATCCATTCTCTTAGAATATATGAAAATATCATCTATAAAGACAACCAGAAACTGATCAAGGTAATCACTAAAGACTCTATTCATTAGATCTATAAAGATATGAGGGGAATTAGTAAGTCCAAATAGAATCACTATAAATTTATAGTTTTAATACCACATATAGAATGTTTCCTTGGTTATATCCCCAGTTTTGACTCTTAACTGATGATATCTACATTGAAAGCCAATCTTTGAGAAGTATTGATCTCCTCACAATTGATCAAACAATTTATTAATATGTAATATAGGATACTTCTTCTTGATAGTGATCTTGTCAATTTTTCAATAATAAATGAAAAGATTCATTGACCCATATTTCTTCTTAACAAAAAGAACATAGGAACCCCATGGTGATACACTTGTGTGTATGAATCCCTTTTTTAGATTTTTTAGAGTTACTTATTCAATTCCTATAACTTAATTGGGGCCATTCTATAATGATTCTTTGAAATAGTCAAATCACCAGGTAATATTTCTATTGAAACCTAAAATTCCTTATTTGAGAGAAGACTATGAAACTCTTTTGGAAATATATCATAAAATCCCTAAACAATATGTATATATTTAAAATTGAGTTTCTCCCCAACAATTTGAGATAAATACCCCTCATTAATTGGTAGTAATACCCATATAATGGAATTAATTTCCATTTAAAGTTCATGTTCATCCTTACATAGAAAAATGGTATTAGTTTGATTAAGAATATCAATATGGAGTCCCTTATGTAGTGATTGATATGGGATCTATATTGAGAGAGGGAATTCATTCCCAAAATCACATCAAATTTAAATATAGGGGTAAAATAATATTATTAAGAATCATATTCCCACAAAATTATATTATGGAAGATATATAGAAATGAGAAGAAATAATTGTAACATTGAGAGTTTTCATAAATAATTCAATATTTAACTATTGAGGAGGTGATTTGATACTCTTAGAAAATTCTTCAGATATAAAAGAGTGAGTAGAAACTAAATCAAATAATTCATTTTCTGTTTTAGTGTGAATAATAAGTATACCTTTCATCACTTCATTATCATGAACCACATCAATAGTTTTGATTTCATAAGACTTCCCTTTTTCTTTTGGATGAGAATGTTTTTTATTCTAATTTTTATTATTGACCCTTGGATTCATCCACTGGTTTATTTAATTTATATACTCCATGAAACTATATAATTGGGGTGGGGGGGCATTTGGTTGAGATTTCTCTTAATTAATTTCATTGGTTTAACTCTTCACATAATTTCATATTTAATTTGCTCAATGGAATTCTATTACACAATTAAGACATTTACCATTCCTCTTAAGTAAATTTACTCAATGATTCTTTCCACACTTCCAACAAAAAGGAATATTAATTTTCTTTCATCCATGGGTTTTATTATTTAAATCTCTAATAAATCTATGTTTCTCTTATTTTCTTTGAAACCATGTGAATCATGAGAGTCTACACTATCCATTTCTACCTTGAGAGCACATCTACCAAAGTCTCTTATAGACAATGCCTTTTAGAGACTTGGTTTTAAGGAATTAAAGAATAGATCAATTTTTCTTTTAGTATAGATGATAAAACTAGAATCATAACTTGAATATCTTGTAAAATTTACCTAATATTTACCAATGGATCCATCATCCTTCTCCATAAGTTCTAGGAATTATTTCTCCATTTAAGTTCAAATATTTCGATAAAAATACTTACTGACAAATACATTCTTAAACTCTTCCCATTTCATGGAGTCAATTTCTCCCTCTTTCATTATATTATTAATAAGATTCCACCATTGATCATCTACACCTTCCAAATGATACATAGCTAAAAACCTCTTCTTTATCCAAGAACTATTAGAAAATATCATTTCTTTATCATTGAATAATTTATAAGAAATAAGTGGATCATATAAACCACTTAAATAAAGGTGTACATTTGAAAATAAAAGAATAAATGGTGATTTGTTCCTTCCTTTTTTTTATTTGGAGGTTCATTATGATTCATGTTACCATTCATAGCTTGAGGGAGTTGGGTGTGCATAACCAAAATATTTTTCATTCCAACACCCATGTCATTTAGTTTCTTATATGGATATTCATTAAATTGATCATCACATTCATTATTCACATTATTCCCCTAATTTATAGCCATTGAATATAACCAAAATGTTTATTGTGAGTATAAAGTATCAATAATAAAAGTGATAAAATAAGTGATAATGAAAATCATTCCTAAGATGTCCTAAATTATGACACCTTCTAATCAACCAATGAGATTACTAGTTCATCCTATATCACTTTTACCATAGGTTATTTTAGGTTATACTCTTTTATTATTTATAAAATAATCCCCAAAATAATTAAACCCTAATTCAATACCAACTGAGGTGACCCAAGAATAAAATACATACATATTTCATCATTTTATATGAAAACTTAATACATCTCACAATAATATACACCCTAGAACTATTATGGTTTAGTTTCTTTTCATATTGGATACATAATAAAATTATTTCATGAAATATATTCAACATATACCCAAATATTTCTTCTTAAAAGATACCCTTATTAGACATATCCTACCTAATATCTATCTTCATAACCTAGGGAAACATAAACATAATAAAGGGTGAGATCAATAGTAATAGAAAACACGGTAGATATAAATTGAAAATTATAAGTGAGAATAAGATAAAAATAAGTATATTAGAACATTATTATAACTTATGAAAATATAACCAAAAATCCATAGACCATAAATCATGAGTCATGACATAATGCATTATCATAACAAATGACATGAGTCGTAATAGTGTGGAATCATCAACAATAAATCATGGTCTATGAGAGCATATAATAAACATAATACATATGTTTTTGGCATACAAATAAGCATAGAAAATAATTTAATTGGTCAAGGATAACTATTTAGACTATCCTAACATAATGAAAAAATTCCCATAGCAGATTGGGTTTACACCTCATTCTCGTAAACATAGTGGTTAAAGTCATATAGTGGATTGGGCTCACTACGCACTCCCTTTTATATTATCTCTTGAGATATAAAGATTTACCAAATTCATTGAAGGAATATATAATTTTTGGTAACACTTTTCACATAATAAGAACCATAAATATGTGTTCTAAAAGAACATAAAAACATTCATAATTTCATTACATCTTAATTAGATTATGGAAAAAAAATGAGTTTCATAAAAAAACCTTATAAGATCATCATCATAAGTCATACAAATAAATAAAGGGGTGGAATTATTAGATCATACCCCCCATGAATTATAAGATTTAATAAATAATTTTCACATAGATGAGAAACACTTTTATAAAGTCATTAGAAATATGATTTTAAAAATAAGAGAAAACATCCTTTTCTTTGGGAAACTTTTTAAAAACTAAAAATTTCCTAGAACAATGGGAATAGTATTTTATTTGAAAAACCATGGAAAATTTTAAAGAAAGTTTCGTAATGAATAATGGTTATGATGGTGGGGAAAGCTGGTAATTTGGTAAAAGTTTTTCAAAAATTATTTTCCCATATTTGTAAAAAAATAAAAGATAACTTATACAAAAAATGTTAAAAAGATTCATTTTATGAATGTAAAGTCAGAGATAAACATAATTGATATTAAGAAAAAATTAAAGTATAAAAAATAACATACTTGAAGAAAAATAATTAATATATATATGAAAAATATATATATTCCCAACCTAAAATAATAAATAAGACTAATTTTCTTAAAAAAATCTTTCATACTTTTTGAGTACAAAAGTTGGGAAAATTGAAAGAATACATGAAAACGCCATAAATAACTCAAGGAGAAGAAAATAGAAGTGGGTTAAAAGAGGTAGAACATATAATTTTTAAAAAACTAAGTAATTTTGATAATACATTAATTTTATTTCTTATTAATATTCATCAATTTAATTTTATGGATTTATATTCACTATAAGAATATTAAGTAATTTTTTGATCAAAAAGGAAATGTTTTTATCCATATTAAATTCGTTTATATGTATTGAATGGTTTTATTTAAAAATTTATCTTAAAAATTTTAGAATTATAATTTTATAAAATAAAATTCAATTTTGAAACCATAAATAAAACAATTTCTTAGAGTGGATCTTTGATAATTTTTTGAAAAATTTGATTCTTAGGTGAATTATTGAAAATACTGATTTTTAAGAAAACTATTTTTTCTTTTCATGTATTTAATAATTAAAGTTATATTTTTAATTGGTTTTAAAATTAAATTAGTTAATTTTGATTAAATATAATCCAATCAATGACATTGGAGTCAACATTACATTTTATTTTGGTAAAAACTTTTTTATACTTAAAAATGAAGTTTCTTGGAAAATCATTTTTCATCGCGTTATGTGTTATTATTTTCAAAGTGATTTTTAAAAACATTAAATATTTAATATTTAAAAATTTATTTAATATTTAGAATAATAATATCAAAAAAATTTAAATAGGTATACCACATTTTTTATCTTTATGAATAGTACCTTCGGTAAAAAAATCTAGTTAGCATTGTAAGAGTTAAAGCGAGGGTTAAAAGGGTTAAATCTAAAATTATATTGGTTAAAATGACTTATAAATTTGTCTAGATACTATATTATGTTCATGGTTTGACTCTATACCCTTCCTTATTTGAAAATTTTTCATTTTAGATCCATTTTTCATTAGTAAGACATTATTATATTTTAATATTTTGAAACATTCCAAGCGTGTCACCTCCCTCACTTATAAAAGGACACCCATATCCTCTCTTCTCTATACTTAAATAGAATCTTATATCATAACATAACTACCAAAATCACTTCCTAACATCCCTCGCCACATTCTAGAGGTCTTTTGTTTATTAAAATATCTTTCTAGGAATGATTTAGGTATAAACCTAAAGATGCTGTTTGAAGAAGAGGTATAGTTCTTAACTAAGTGTTTTCATTTTATTTCTTATTTTACCTACTTCAAAAATCTCTTAAGCATTATCATATAATACAATCAGTATCTAACATATAATTAAATTTTATTATGTTTATTTCATAACCCTTTTTCATCTCCTTATCCATCTAATGGAAAATAATATATATATATATATATATATATATATATATATATATATATATATCACTCGTGTGTACATGCAGACTACTGCCTCACGAGACGATGTATTTCATTTTCCATTAAAATCTTATGAATGGTCATAATGATGGATAAAAATGAAATAATATGACATATATTATATAAATTTAATTCTTAAATGATAAATAAATATTATACTTCTTTCTTAACCTTCCGAAGAAAAATAAAGACATCACATGTGTATGCGTGCGAACTACCGCCTCATGAACCGATGTATTTTATTTCTCATCACCACCGAATATGGATGGTATATATAGGTAGATTTTAAGATATTATATTATATTTATAATAATATTTTTATTCTATAATTTGAAAATAATACTTACATTTTTTCACTCATGTTCATTAAAAAATGGAAGCATTGCTCATGCGTATATGGGGACTGTCATCTCCATGATTATAACATAATAAATTTTTTATAACCACCTTACATGGTTGGTTTTAAACGTTTATATAATGTATAAAAATTACAATTACAGCATTATTAAGACTCTTTAAATGATATAATCCTAATCTATTTGACCAGAATCAAGCTACCAAATCTATTTCTAACTTATAAGCTGAATATGCTTAAAATTTATTACATGAACTTAATAGATTAAGTAATTAAGTATAACATGGATATAAGTGAAATAAAATATAATAATAAAATATAAAAGGTTTATTAATTAAATAATTAACATAAGTTTATTATTCATGAATATAAATAATGTATATGATATGTCAGACTCGAGGTAAAGGATTTCTAGTCTCAATATCCTTTATATAAGATTTAAGCTATTTTCACCACATGTTTTATTTTGTGTGTCATAAAAACTACATTATGGATGTATTTTATCATTATTATATAAAAATCAACGTTTTTAAAAAACCATTCAAATTTATTTCCTTCAATTCTTCATTGGTTCAAAGGTTAGAAATTCATAATGGATACTCTATCTTAAAACCTAGTTTTAAAATGTTTTAAAGATTTCCTTCTAATATTTTTTCTCCATATACATAATATTTAATGGATGTGTGAATATTTAAAAAATGAATTAAGAAGTTTATTTTAACTCTACTTTGACTTCTTATAAATGTCTTTGAAAGAAATCTATTTGTGTAGTTCATCTAGAATATTTGTCTTTATTTAAAAGTTATAAAAGGAATGTTTTTTAACATATATTAAGTTAATGGATTTTCCCATCACCGCAAATATTATTTTATATTTTTATTTCTTTAAAATATTCCATGTTTTATTCTAAGAAAACCCCTTCTTACCTTTTTCTAGGTATTTTAGTTTTGAAAATGGGGTTTTAAAGGAAAGGGATATATTAAAAACTGAAATTGTTTTTCTTATGTATTAAAAAGTATATTTTTATTAGTTTGATGATGTAAATGAAATATTTTATGTGTTTCTTGTATGTTATGGTCCATATTAATTTTTTATGATGATGTTTGAGCCTGATATATCTCTCAAATACATTGGGTAATGATTATGTACTTTGTATAATTATATTGGGATTAACTGAGTAAGTTATTCCACTTGAAATGGTTATCATAAGGGTTCTACGAAGATGATGTCCCAAGTCGCCTATATGAATTTTCTATTCTTTTTAATGATTTTTCTTATAAATATTTTGACTTAAAAAAATTAATCTAATGTTATTTTGTTTAAATTTTCTTTAAGGGTTAAAATGTATGTTTTTAAGAAAAAAACATGGGTTATCATGTCTTCTAAGAAACCCTCGTGATTTTGATTTTTTCTTTATACTTTTTTATAAATTGTTTTATCAAAAAATTTGGTCAGTAAAGATAATTTCAAGTGTAAGTAAACAATTATTTCAGTGTAAAGTTTATTATATTAAAGGAAAATTTTATTTTATGATCTCATGGTTTCGAAATTTACTAATAGTTTTCTTTATTCTTTTGTATATGTACTTTACTGATATTTTTTTCTCACCCAATGTTTTCAAGTGTTTTTCATAGGTTTTAAGGATAATTAGGGATAACGATTAAGTAAATTTTAAAATCATGAATATTTTCCATGAAAATAAAATTTGTTTCATCTTAAAATTATTGTATTTTGAAAAAAATAAAAATTGAGTGAAAGTGTATACTTTGTAATGCATGGGTTTTTAATGTGATATTTATGACCTAATCCTATAAAACTGTAAAACTAAAAAAATTGGAATATAAGAAAATGAAATATTGATTTAAAACTCAATATTATGTAATGTTTTAAGGTCGGGTATTTATAGTTGGTATAAGAGGGAAATTTTGGGTAAATTTATATGTTAGGATAATATTAATAGAATACCATTGAGATATTATAATTTATGTTTATATTGAAAATATATATCATTTGAATATTAAGATGTTGCGTCATCTAATCTATGTCATTTTAGAATGGTTTTTCATAAAGGAAATAATGAAGATGAAGTAGAAAGGCACCAAAAGGATGATATCCTTCCAAATTAGAAACCCAAACTAGTTAAAATTAGAGAAAAGTATTTTTTTTTGTGGTGATGACTCAACTGAAATAAGTTATAAATTGTGTTGGTGTTCATGTGAGAGACTAACCATGTTCACCATATAGAAATATATCCATTGTAGATCATTTCATGAAACAACACCTGTCATCATTCAGTGGATAATATGACCCTGTGATAGTTGAAGGATGGGTTAAAGCCTTAGAGAAGATATTTGAATTCATGGGTTGTTCAAAACATCAAAATGTAACTCTTTATACTTACTGTTTTGAATGTGAAGTTGATCAATGGTGGCCAATGGTTAATAATATAATTGAAAGAGAAGATATTAATGCCTTATAATGAGATTAATTTATGAATATTTTCCTTGAGAATTATTTTTCTAATGTTTTTCAAATAATAATGAAAAATAAATTCATAGAATTGAGGAAAAGGAGGAATATTTAATAATTATTTATGGATAAAACATCGCCTAATTGGAAAGGTGCACACCAAACTATATTTAGGGTCTTAATAGTAAAATTAATTGCTCTTACTCAATATTGAAGAATAGATATCGAATAAGATTGACTTATCATAAATTAAAAAGTTATGACAATGTTGTTTTATATACTAAGAAGGTGGAAATGGATTTTTTTGATGATCTTGTATTCCATGAAAATAAGTAGAAAAAGAGGTCCATATGGTAGGTAATGGGGATGAATCCACCAAATAAATACAAATGTAAGAAAATAAAGTTTCCATTTTGTAATAAGTGGGGTAAAAACCATCTTGGGGAGTGTATTTTGAATAATAGAAATAGTTTTTAATGTGGAAGGTTTAGACATGTGGCTCATGAGTGTAAAGAAAATGATCAAAAAAATAATGGAAAGTTGGTAATATTATGATTTAATTGTAATGATATGGTTCATTATGTGATTGATTATCCAAATATAGGAATAAAGGATAGAAATCATAAAGATCATAAGAATAAAGTTGTGGTTAAATCCTTTGAAACTACTTAGGTAAGTGTTGGACCATCCAGTGATGCGGTTTCAGGTACATTACAAGTTTATTTAGATTATATCAATGTATTTTTTTTATTTAGGGTCTACAAATTCTTTCATTTCTGAGAAATTTACTAATAAATTGGAAATTTCTCCTCAAGAAATAAAACCATAAATTTTGGTAAAAAAACATGGGGTAATATTAAATCAAAAAGAAATCATAATAATATTCATGTTACCATCTGTGGAAGGTATTTACCTACAAACATTGTTTTCTTTCCCCTTTTAGAGTTATATTTTTTTATGTGTATGGATTGGATTTATATTTATCATGATAAGATATATTATAGAGTTAAAGTAGTTTTTTATAGAATTAGTGTCATTTTTTATACAATAATTAATTCATACCTTTTATAATATATCAAGAATCTAAGATATTAACTAAAGATAGAAATAAAATTTATCTTGCATATATTGTTGAGAAAAAATAAATTGTTAAAATTGGTGATATTCCTATAGTAAATGAATCTTTGTATTAATTTACAAATGAATTTTATAATATTATACTTAATCAGGAGATTTAATTTACTATTGACTTGGTGTTTGATGCTAATCCAATTTCAAAACATTCTTTTTGAATGGATCAGGTAGAACTTTTAGAATTGTAAAATCAATTACAATAGTTTCTTGATAAAGGTCTTATTCATCCCAGTGATTTACCTTAGAGAGATATTATTATGTTTGTTAAAAATAAGAATGCTCCCATGAGGATATACATTTATTATAGATCATTTAATGACATCATTTTTAATAATAGATATATATTTCCTCATATCGATGACTTGTTTGATCATCTCCAGGGAGAACAATATTTTTGTAAGGTTTTAGGTATGATCAGTTGAATTTGAAGGAGGATTACATTCCAAAGATAGTGTTTCATATTAGGTATGGGTATTATGAGTGTGTGGTTATGAAATATGGGTTGAAAAATGCTCTATCTATATTTATGTATCTTATGAATAAAATTTTCCATGAGTTTTTGGAAAAAAATTGGTTATGTTCATTGAAAATATTTTTTTATATTCTAAAATTTATGAGGATCATGAAAAACAATTTATTATTATTCTAAAAATATTTAAATAAAAGAATTTATATGGAAAATTGAGAAAATTTAATTTTTGGTTGTGAAAAATTTGTTTACTTAGATATATTTTATGTAAATATAGAATTATTGATGATCTGGTTAAAAAAAGTGGTTGAAGAGTGTCCAAGACCTACTAATGTCATGAAATTTTTTATTTTTCTTAGATTAGAAGGTTATTATAGATGTTTTGTAGAAAAATTCAACAAGATATTTATCCCACTAAAAACGTTAACTCAAATAGGATTTAAATTCATCTGGATGAAAGATTATGAAGAATGTTACTCAGAATTGAAAAGAAGACTAGTGAATACTCTAGTTTGGGCGCTACTATCCAAAAATGATGAGTTTTTTATCTACAATAATTCTTCTTTTAAGGTAATTGGTTTTTTTATGATACAGAATTAATAGTCAAATGCTTATGTTTCATTTCAATTAAAACCTCATGAGACAAATTATGTTATACATGATCTAGAACTAGTTTCTATGGTTTTATCATTAAAAATATAGAGACATCATTTATATTGAGTAAAATTAGAAATATATATTGATTATAAAAGTTTGAAGTATATATTCACTCATAAATAGTTGAACATGAGGTAGAGAAGATGGATGGAACTGATTAAGGATTATGATTACATGATTCATTAGCATCAAGAACAAAAATAGGGTAGTTGATGCTTTAAGTTGAAAAGATAAAGCGTTATTAATTATGATACATTTGTAACAATGTCCTTTGGTAAATAATTTGATGATTATTGGACAAGAAATTGTGCATGCATGAACTTAGTCTTTTTTCAGGTGTTAGTTTAGTCATCATTATCATATAAAATTAAGCAAGTTCCGAAAGAGGATCATGTTTTATAATAAAATGTGTAATCAATCAAGAAAGGTAAGTTTTATGAATTTAATATTGACAAAAAAAGGTTTTTGATATTCAAAAAAAATATTATGTGTGCCTTGTAATTCCCATTTGAAGAAGTAATTATTTAGTGAAGCACAAGGTTCTTCATTTTTTGTTCATCCTGGTAGCACTAAGATATATGGAAAATTTTTGTAATATAATTGGTGAAAAGGAATAAAGAAATACATTTTTGATTTTACTATGAAATGTTTTAATTTTACATAGGTTAAAAATTAATGGAAACTGCCAAAGGTAATTCTTCATCCTTTTTCAGTTCCATAATGGAAATGGGAGAATATATCCATGGATTTTTTGGTGGGATTATAAAATAAATCTCAAATTAATAATTAAATTTGGATAATTAATTATTGATTGACTAAATCTTCACATTTTCATCCTATTTTAGATAATATGTATTTGGATAATATTTTTAAACTTTATGTTAAAGAGATCATTAGATTTCATGGGGTCCATATTCTATTTTATCTAACTGTGATCCTAGGTTTACTTTTCAATTCTAGAAATTACTTCAGAAGTTGTTAAGTAATAAATTAAATTTCAGTATATATTTTCATACTTAATATGAGGAACAATAATATATAATGATTCATACATTGTAATACATTATTAGATCTTGTTCTATTTATTACCATGTAATTTGGGATCAGAACTTTCATTATTTGAATTTTCTTATAATAATAATTTTTATTCTAGTATACAGATGACACCATTTGAGTTATTAAATGGAAAGTGGTGTCTAAATCTAGTTTATTAGTATAGATCCAATAAAATAAAATTATTAGGACTGTAATTGGTAGAGTAAAAGTTTTAGAAGGTGAATATGATTAAGAAACAAATGAGGACGGCTCAGAGTAGGCATAAAAGTTATATAGATAACTAGAGGAAAGGTTTTTCTTTTGATGTTGATGATCATGTTTTTCTTAAAATATCTCCATGGAAAAGTGTTATGTGTTTTGGTAAATAATATAAAGTTAATTATATAGATCATTGGACCATATAAAATCCTAGATAAGGTTTTATAGTTTCCTACCAAGTGTTTTTATCACAAATTTTATCCAAGGTACATGATGTGTTTCATGTTTCATTATTAAGAAAATATGTACCAGATGCATCTCATGTTTTAGCCCGGATGTAGAATAGTTGGAAGCGAATATTTCATATGAGGAACAAATAGTTAAGATTATTGATTATAGATAGAATGTGTTTTACAATAAGGTAATTCTCCATGTTATGGTTTTTTGGAAAAACTATATGATTGAATAAGCAACATGGGAATTAAAAAAAATACGAAGGGAAAATATCCCCACTTGTTTATGTAATAAATAAAATTATGAAGATGAAACTTCCAAAAGGGGAAATAATGTAACAACCAAGGTAATGTTAATAATATATAAATTCCATTCCTTATTAATATTCATGGATTATATTTTATAGAGTTATATTCAATATAATAATATTAAGTAATTTTTTAAACAAAAAAGAAATAATTTTATTTGTATTAAATTTTTTACATGTATTTTATGGTTTTAATTGAAAAGTTTCATTTCCAAATTTTAGAATTTTTACATTTAAAAAATAAACTTCATTTTTTAAATCATTAATTGAAAATTTTCTAATAGTGATTTTTTGAGAATTTTCTAAAAAAGTTAATTTTTGCGTAAATAGTAGAAAATGTCGATTTTTAAGAAAACTATATTTTTATTCATGTATTTAAAAATTCATGTTCAATTTTGAATTATATTTAAACTTTAATTAGATTATTTTTATTAAAAATAATCCAATCAATTTATTTCAATCAACATTACACTTCATTTTGATATAAAAATATTTTTGTACTTAAAAGTCATTTTTTTGTAAAATAATTTGTCATAGCGTTATGTGATTATATTTTAAAAGTAATTTTTAAAAAATTAGAGATTTAATCTTGAAAAAATGTATTTAATATTTTTAATTATGATGTCTAATTTTTTTAAATAGTTATACTGCATTTTTAATCTTTATGAATAGTAACTGTTGTAAAAAAAATCTAGTTACCATGGTAAGAGTTAAAGCAAGTTAAAAGGGTTAAAAATAAAATTATAACCATTAAATTGATTTAAAACATTTCTAAATCCTATTTCCCAGTCATATTTTTAACCTATTCTATACCATAATATAAAATATCTCATTTTAGATCCATTTTTCTTGAGTAATACATTAATATATTTTAATATTCTGAAAAAATCAAAGTGTGTCCTCTCCCTCAGTTATAAAAAGACACTCCCTATCCTCTATTATACACAATTAAATATAATATTATATCATATAAGTCCTAAAAATCCATTATTAACTTCCATTCCTACATTCTATATGACTTTTTTATCATAATACCATTCAAGGAAGGCTTTAGGTATAAAGCTAAGGATGTTGTCTGAAGAAGAGGTATAGTTTTTAACCAACTATTTTCATTTTATTTATTCTTTTACCACCTTAAAAACTCTCTTAATCGTTTTCATATAACAAAATCACTATCTATCATAAAATTAAATGTAATTATTTTTATTCTATAACATTTTTTCATCTACTTATTCATCTAATGGAAAATAAAAAAATATCAATCGTTCGTATACGCAGACTACCACATTGTGATACCATGTATTTCATTTTCCATTAACTCATCTTATGTATGATCATTATTATTCTTCAAAATAAAATAATATGATATATATGATATAAATTTAATTATTTAATGGTAAATAAATACTCTACTTATTTATTTACCATCTAATTAAAAATAAAAACATCACTTTTGTATATGTGTGGACTACAACCTCACGAACAGATTTATTTTATTTTTCATCACCAGCTCACATGGGTGGTATATATTGGTGAATTTAAATAAATAATATTATATTTATTATATAAGCATCATTTTGGAATGTTAAAATAATACCTGATTTCTTTCACTCAATTTTGTTGAAAATGTAAACATTACCCATGTGTGTGTATGGAATACCATATCCATGATTGTAACATAATTCATTTTCCATAAAAAACTTACATAGTTATTTATTTAAGTATAAATAATGAATAAAAATTATAATTATAAAATTATTAAATTTTTTAAATGATATAATCATGATCTATTTCACCATAGTCAACTTACTACATCCATCTCTTATTTATGAGCTGAATATTCTCAAAACGTATGATGTGAACTTAATTGATTAAGTAATTAAGTGTAACATGGATATGAGTGAAATAAAAGGAATGATAAAATATAAAAAGTTTATTAAGAAATTGAATTATTAACATAATTTTATTATTCATGAAGATAAAGAACATATGTGACAAGTCAGGCTCGAGGTAGGGAAATCTAGTCTCAATTTCCTTTCTTTGAGACTTAAACTATTTTCACCAAATGTTTTATTTTGTGTGGTGTATAAATAGCCTTATATATTTTTTTTCATTATTATATAAAAACTAAATTGTTTAACAATATATTCAAATTTATTCCCTTCAATGTCTCATTGGTTTAAAGGTTATCAAGTCATAAGGGACACTCTATCTTAAAACCTAGTTTTGAAATGTTTTGATGGTTTCTTTCTAATATTTTTCCCCCCTGTCCATATAATTTAATGAATGAGTAAATAATTAAAAAATGAATAAAAAATTTCATTTTAACTTTCCTTTGACTTTATTACAATGGTCTTTGAAATTATTTTTTTCATATTTCATCAAGAATGTTTGACTTTATTTACATAGTACAAATGGAAAAAAAATTTATGTGTACGATGTAAATGGATTTCACCACTTCCTAACCATTATTTTACATTTAAATTAATTTAAAATATTAAAATTTTTATTAAAATAATAACCCTTCTTACCTTTGTTATGGGTATTTTAGTTTTGAAAATAGGGTTTTCAAATAAAGGGATATAAAAATATCTGAAAATGTTTTTCTTATGGGTTAAAAAGTATATTTTTATGAGTTAGATGATTGAAATGAAATTTTTTATGTGTTTAATATTTTTTATGGTCCTTATACATTGTTTATTATGATTTTTAATCCTGATATATCTCTCCAATGCATTGCGTAATGATTATGTTCTCCAAAAAGTTATGTTGGAATTAACCGAGTATGTTATTCCACTTGTAAGGGTTCCATAAAGATGAGTTCCCAAAGTGACTACATGACTTTTCTATGATTTCTAATGAGTTTTCATGGAAATATTTTTTATTACATAAGGTAATATAATTATATTTTGTTTAAAGTAATGATTATTCCCTTTAATGGTAAAAATGTATGTTTTTAAGAAAATGGTTTTCAAGGGTTCTCTGTTTTTAAAAGAATGCCTCATGATTATGATTTTAGATTTATACTTTATTATAAAGTTTTTTATGAATAGATTTGGTTATTAAATCTAATTATATGTGTAATTAAATAATTATTTGATTTTAATTTTTATTAAATTGAATGCAAACTCTATTATATGATCTCATGGTTTCAAAACTGACTAATAGGTTTCTTTCTTCCTTTGTATATTTACCTAACTAAAATTTTTATGATCATCCGAAGCTTTTAAATGTTTTTTATATTTTTTAAGGATTATTAGGAACAATGATTAAATTAAGATGAATATTTTGAATATTTTTCATGAAAAGAAAACATTTTTCATTTTAAAATTATTGTATTGTTAAAAAATAAACCCTGAGTGAAAGTGTATACTTTATAATGTATGGGACTTTTATATAAGAGTTATAACCTAATTATTTAAAACTCTAGACCTAAAACGACTTAAATAAATAAATAAAATTATTTATTTATTTAAAACTTAATATTATATAATTTTTAATTCCAAGTCTTTATAAAAGTTCCTACAATTAAAATTAAAACATAAACAATCCTAATAAAAAGTGGGATTGGAACATAAACCCTTACCTCATGTCCCAACTTTATCCATACATGCTCTAACGTCCTATATAATAAATTTAAATTTATTATGAATTTACACCAGAACCATATTCATATTTATCTTATTATATACCATTCACTTATAATTTCTTATTACCTGTTTATTAATAGTTCTTTGTTAAAATCATTATTTGGGTATTAACTATTCATTTTTACATGCATGTTTTGGTTTTATTATTTTAGTACTTGTACATTTTTCATGTTTATATAATCTTAATCATATCATAAATATCATATTTATTTTCTATATAAACTTTTAGAACCATCCATGTAAGGAGGTGATGAAAAATGAGATATGTCGCTCCATGGAGGTTGTAGTCTACACGTATCACAAGCAACGTTTTCATTTTTCAATGGATGGTAAAAAAGGAAGGTAAATAATAATTTATCTTTCTATAATAATAATTATGTTATAAATGTCATATATATTCATTGAATTCATCTATATAACTATTCATGAAAGGAAATTTTAAAAAATGAAATACAGCGCTTCATGGAGGCGGTAATTTACACATACACATGAGTGACATTTGCATTTTCCATTAGATGGAAAGGAGGTAGATAATGATTATTAAATCAACATAATAACATTTCAGTATATTAATAATACTTATTTCATCATATTAGTATGGATATAATATATTTTAATGAGAAGTAAGAAGAAATAAATTTGGAAGGACTCGGTTAAGTCAATTACCTATTCATTGGGTATATTCTTTTGAATTTATCCTAAATAATTATTGGATTGGTATTTCAGTGACACCAAGACCTCTAGGATGTAGGGAGTAAAGTTATAAATTTTTCTATGTTGGTAACAAGTTTTTTGAGGTTTTTTTTTGTATTATAGAAGTTATTAAAGAAGATGAAGATGTTATAAATTTATTAGTCATAATAAGTTTTCAAGAATAATTTCATTTTGTTGATTAACCTTTTTAAAATTAACATTGTTAAGTAATATAATAAATTTAATTTGATAAACCCTTCAAAAAATTTGTTCATATGTACAAAATCCATCAAACAAAAACTATGTACAAATTTCAATCAAATGGATATGTATAAAGTTGAGAAGAAATTTTTTTATATATTAAAAAGTAAAGTTGCTGAAGATTTTTAATCAAAAAAATTACCATATAAAAAATTCCTTCAAATGTAAAAATTTTCTTTAGTGAAGATTTGTGGAAGTTCATTGGAAAAATATTTTGGCCGATTTAATGAAGTTTTTGAAGCTATGAATTTTTTGTTGAAGTTTTGAGAAGCATGGTGGACAAAGGAAATATTGTCAATGTTAAAAGGGAGAAAGTTTATAAATAGTAAAATAGAAAAACTCTATGAATGAATTATATTGAACAAAGCCTTTAGAAGAATTCCAACAGAAAAAAATTTGTACAATTTCTATCTAATATATATATATACGAAGTTATGAATTTAAATCTTCTACAAGATTATTGGATGAAATTTTTTTATAAATATCATCAAATAAAGGATGGTATATGAAGATATTAAAAGAATTTTTTGTTGAATTCCATCTGATGTACAATGTCTATCATATATAAAATTTCATTAAGTGAAGTTTTCCAAGGATGGAAATAAAATAAAGAAATTTTCTCGGTGAAAACTTCCAAAATATTCCTAAAATTTTTTAATTGGATCATCAGACAGACTCTCACTGGATAGTGAAACTCTTGAAGTATTTCAAACCAACAATTATCATATGAAGTTTTGGAAGTAAAGTTTTTTATAAATTTTTTGAAAATATAATAAATATGATGATGTTTTAATGATCCTTCAAAGTTAAAAATATTATGGAAGTAAGATCCATCATTCTAGCTGAGTAAGAATGAGGTTTGTTGAAGTTTTAATTTATGAGAAACTCCAAGAACACTCTATAAGTCTTAAGGATTTTTTAGTGAATTTATTGGGTGGTATTTTTTAAATTAAAAATTTTCATTGAAGTAGGGAAATAAATTTATATTTCCACCATTTCTTATTCAAACGCATATATAAAAGTATGGAAGTACAAATTACAGAGGGGTGTACTGTTCATGCATGTTCAAAAGTTGATGTTCTCCAGCATTGATTTTTTACAAAGACATCAGATGAACTTCTATAACTATAATTTTGAGTAGGATATTTTAAACCAGGGAATATTTCTATTAAAGAAGAAAAAGAATAATTACATAATGAATAGATAAGTTGTTCTCAGGAACCATCATAAAAAACTCATCATAAAAACTTTTATATCAGGTGTAATCATATGAACTGGGTATAATGAGGTCATAGAAGATTTTAGAAGGAACTGACAAAATTTCTAGATGAATTTTTTAGATGAACATTCCAGAAAACCACATCATATAAATAGACAACTAATTAAAGAAGTTTTTCCTTTTTGTTGGGTAAGAAAGTTTAGAAGAAATATTTTTCAATAATAAAAAAATTAAATTTTATAAAATCATCAAAGTGAAAACATTCTAATCCTTTTTCTGACGGTATCTAAAAATTGTTATAAAATCTTTGTTATATATTTATCTGTATGGAAATAACATGAACTTTTGTTTTAATAATAGTGTGATGAAAGTGAATGGATATTGAATGCTTGTTGTAACCACATAAAAGTATTATTTTCTATTGGATTCCATTGTATTGGATTATTTCCAAACTATTCCAAATACTAGATACTCTTTTTGAGTATTGAACCTGATAAATAATTTTGTTTCTGTGGTTGTGTTTGGATGATTTTTTTTAGAAAACTTATAGTTCTTTAATATATGTTAATGTTTTTTAATATGAAATAATATATTTTAAAAAGAAAAATATCATTGATTTACCCCTCCCCATATTAGTGACCACATTGGTTCTTTCAATTGGTATTTGAACCAAGGTTCCTTCATTTACTCTTTTCTAAAGTTTGAAGAAAAGATAAGTTTCTATAGATGTTTATAATTCTATGGATAGTAAGGGGATTATGGATTTTGATGGTAAGAACTATCATATCTAGAAATATATAATTTTTTCATATCTTATGTCTCTTGTTTATGATGTTTTTGAAGCTGGGATAGATGGTTTTCCACTTTATTTTGAGAATATTCCTCCAACGACTACTTAAAAGAAGAGTTTGGAAAATTATGGGTGATCCAGAAATGATATTCTTTATTCACTTTATAAAAGTGAGTTTCTTGTACTTAAAGGAGTTGGAACTGCTAAAGGAATTTGGGAGAAGTTAAAGACCATCAATGAAGGAAATAAGAAAGTTAGGAAATCCAAGTTATAAATCTATAGGCTGAAGTATAAAGATATCAAAATGGGTGATTATTAATCTATTGATGACTTTTTTACAAGGTTAAATGACATTGTAATCACCATAATATGTATTGTTAGAAATTTAGAAGATTCAACTATTTTTGAAAGGATCTTACAAATTATTTCGGATAATTTTGTTTCCAACATTTAATATTTTTAAGATAGATATCCTAAAACTATATCTCTAGATGATATTCATAGAACTCTCATCACAAAAAAATGAGAAGAGATAAAGTTATAAAGAGTAATGAGATGGTTTATCGGGAAATTTCCATCAAATCTAAAATCTAAGATATTTTCTGAAGATAAATACATTATTAAATCCAACACTGAATATGAGTTTAATGAAAATTTTTATGAATTTATGTTCTTGTTTTTAAAAAATATGAAAATAGTAATATTAAATTATAAAAGGAAGTTATTATTGAAAGTTTTTGGTTGTGGAGCTTTTGGGAACTTTTCTAGGAATTGTTCTCGAAAAAAGGTTGATGAATAATTGATGATGATGACCAAAAATCACAAAGGTCCTTTCAAAAAAATTGTTGACAAATCCAACTCTAATTAAAAATTAAAGGATAAAAAACTTATCTAAATCCAAAATGAAAATATTTTTTTTATAGATATGATAAATATGAAAATAGTAAAGAAGCTGAAAAATACTATAATAAATATGCTAATAATATGTTCATTACAAATTGAATGATGAAAAGTACATTAATGATAACAGAAATATTTCTAAATAAAAAGAGGTTTAGATGGAGTTTATAATGAAAATATAGTTGAAATAATGTCTTCAAAAGATTGTAAGAATTCAAAGGGAGAACAAAAGGTTAAATAAATAAAATATATTATTAAATAATAAATAATATATTATTGAAGAAAAATATAAGTTCCTAAGAGATATTTAAAATCTAAAGAAGTTGTTTGATGAAAATTAAAACCACAATTTCAAGAATGAATAAAAATTCAAGGTAAAGGAGAAAGAGTTTGAACTTAATCAATAAAAACATGCTAAATTTGAGCAAGGAATTTCAAATTTCCAAATCTCAATCAAAGAATTTTTTAAAATTTTTGATATTTTAAAACCTAAGGAGGATCAACAAATATTATCCTCAATGGTTGATAAGAAAGATAAATCTATTCAGAAGAGTAAAAAATCTGATAAAATCATATATGTAGATAAAATCAAAAAAGTTGAAAAATGTGAAATTTATAGCATTTAGATGTCTAAACACAAAATTAATGTTATTGGTGATTATGTTGAGGCTGAAAATAATTTTAATCTAAAGAATAAAATATTAAAAGATAACAAAAACTTTAGGCTGCAACAAAGTTCAAAAGTTGAAAGTAAGAAAGTTGATGGATAAAAGGTACAAAACTCCAGATAATGTTGAAGCTTCATAGTAAAATACTCATTAGATGGTTACTAATATTATTTTGGTGTATTTTTACATAAATTGAATATGTTTTGGTTTAATGAACAATATTACAATAACCTTAAGAAAAACTGGAAACAAAGTTTGAGGTGGAGTCAGCCCACTCAAAGAAGACAAACTCAGAAAGTCAGTGTAAAGATTCAAAATATATTACAATCTTTGTAAACTATCTATAAAATATTTTAATTCAATATAGATATTGAAAAATAATTTCATGTTATGTTTTTTAAATAATAAAGTTTTTATAACAAATATCAAAAATCGGATGCGAAGAACAAAAAAGGCAAGGAAGAAGATCATGTTATTGAAACTGCTCTCAAAGATAAAAAAATAGAATTACCATGGATTTTGGATAGTGGGTGATCATCACATATGAAGGTAATAATGTTGTTTTATAAAATATGGTTTTTTGTGAAAATATTACAATATGTAAAAGTTTTTATAAAATTCTAAAGAATAAAAGGAAATATATTTCAAGTTGGTAGTGTAGAAAGTTCATGTTAACTGAGAATTATGGAAGAAAATTAATTACGGAATAAGTTATTGGGGAACATGTGTTAGAGGAATAAGATAATGTTAAAAAAATAGATAGTATTCATGATATTCCTTACATTAAAAGAATAAGATATTGGTGTTTTTCTATTTTTCCGAAAATGATGATTGAAATCTCAGTTCATAATAAAGTTGAGATTTATTCAACTCGACCAATGGATATAATATATTTTGATATTTTTAGGATAATGAGTAAACATTAAACATGTGGATATAATTACTTTATTTATTTTATTTATTAATTTAATCAAATTACAAATATTATGTTTTTTAAACATAAATTAGAGGTTCTCACAATGTTTAAGAATTTTAGGAGAAATGTAGAGAAATAATATAGATATTTTGTGAAGAATTTATGAACTGATAATAGTGATGAATATAAAAATGAAGAGTTTTGAGATTATATTAAGAAAAATGGAATTCTACATGAGTTTAGTACACCATACACACCATAGAAAATGGTATTGATGAAAGAAAGATCAGGTGTCTAGTGGAAATTGAACAAAGTTGATCGAACATTATACTTATCATTTTTTTAATGTAGGTTGTCACCATAGTAGTTTATATTCAGAATTGATATCTCTATATACCACACTATTATATGACTCCTTATGAAATATTATACAATGAAACCCCAAGTTTGAAGTGGGGATCTCAATTTCTTTGGTGGCATCAGCCTTTGACAGAGAGTGTCAGTGGATCAGATTTTGGGGAGAAATTCTCCAGTGATGAGCCTTTAATAGCATATTAGGGTTATTCACCAGTTTCTTTATTTATAATGGTGTGGGATATTCTTAATCCTCAGTTGATATTATGGGATTTGGGTTTTCTCTCTTCACTTCAAATTTCACATGTGAGGGATCTGGTTTTTCAACTTCATAAATCTTCAATTGTGGCATAATGATTCAATATTCTCCTCTAATAGTGATTGGTTTAGAGAGAATTGGGTTTCTTCAACCTTCCACAGGTGGTGTAACTCTGTGTCACTGGTTTATCATGGAATTAGTGATTTTTCTTGTCTTTAAACTCGATGAGAGTGGGTTTGACCTATCTTGGGGAATGGAGTAGTAATGGAGGGGCGTACAGAACCTCCAAATCCTATAAAATATGAATGATGGTTGGAGGGGCAGACAGAGTTTCCACTTCCTGATTTCCCTAGAATTAGTATTTGTCCATGGGTTATCCCTCTAATTAACAGTGAACCATCAGTAGAGATCTCTCTATCCAAATTTGTATAATATTTTAAACTCCTTGACCTTTCCCTTGTGTCTAGGTTTCTTCATCATCACCCCTCTTCTCTTGATTTAGATTACTATGTTAACTATGAATGGGGTTTTCAAAGTTGAGTTGTGGTGGGTCTTCTGGATGATAGCAATTTTCTCATTAAATTATCCGACGAGGAAGATTTTGCGAGGGCCTAGTATCATGTCTCTTGAGTTTTCCATCCATACTACTTCTTTCTCATGAAATGGACCTTCGATTATTCCCTAACCAAATACCCCCCAACACCTATGGTATGGGTTAAGTTCCCCTAATTTCCATTATCATTCTAGAATCTAACTATACTGAAGATTCCTAGGAACACCTTGGGATATTTTATTTATTATGATTCCCTAATGATCATGTTGAAACACTAAATTGTTTACCAGATCTATATTGAGGTAAAATTCTCCGAGCCCCTCCCTAATTTTATCAGGATTTTTATTTCATGGGAACTTCATTACAGACAATTTATTGTGTATGAATCTAATATTGGAAACTATAATTGGTGTTGTTTTCAAGGTCATACCTTGAACAATTTTCGCAAAAGACATATCCCATGTGATTATGAAGTGGAGGTTCCTAAAGAATTTTAGGTGGATTCCAGGACTGAATCTCACATGGTAGTTTAGAACATGATAAAGGATGGATTGAGGGGAGGGGAAATGGGGAAAATCAGGGAACTGGTTCTTCTGGAGAAGCATATAGCCTGCCGAAGGGATTTTATTTTGGTGTCATGGAGAATGTTGCGGCCTCATGAGATGCAGTGAGAGAGTTCACTCCATGCTGGAGTGAGAAGTAAGTTTTAGCAATGAGGGCTGGTTGTACACTATCAATAGTAAATAGTTTCCTAGTTGAGGAGGTCCATGAGAAAGTAAATTCATCAATATCATAAGGGGATACATCTGGTGGGGGACTAGATGATTCTGGCTCCCAGCAGTAGCAGTTCAAACCAAGGTAGCTAGTAATTCCTTTACAGAACCATTTTGAGTGCATGGGATACATATTTGATAATAGTGGTTATGAATATTTTTGGGACAAATTAAGGTTTGGGAAGAATAAAAAAGAGGATAACACCCTTGGTGGAGGAGAATTGCAAGAGGTTTTTCCAAAATCATCATTGGTCGAGGGATATGAAGGCAGGTATACCTCTATTATAGAGGAGGAAGATTATTTATAGGATTCTTCTAGATATTATAGGGGAAAATTGATGAGTTTTTTCAATCGAGCCCAAGTAAAGGAAAAAGGTAATTAAAGCATTCGGGGATTTTCTATTACCTTTAAGGAATAAGGGTAAGCACCGGAAAGAGTATTCCTCCCTACCCAAGCCAATGATGACTAGGTCAGTGTCTAAGGGAGTAAGAAAAAATAAGTTTGTTTGAAGTATCAAAGAACCTATGAATCAAAAAAACAAGGACTCCCCATTGGAAAAGAGGGTTTGGTACAAGTCTGTGAGACTAATATCCACCAGGCTATAGATAATGGCAATGACATGGATGGCCAAACTATTAGGGACTTTTTCTTACTAAAACACTTATCTAAAAAGATTAAATCAATCTATGATAGTTTTTGAAAATCCTTTATAGAATAAAATGTTAGATCACATAGCACAACTATAGAGCTGACGCCAGAGGAGGATCTAAATTTGAAGAGGGAGATTTTTCCTCATGGTATTAATGACAAACTCAAGACATGGTTTGACTTGAAACTAGATGTTGTGGTGTTAGAATAGGAATATAAAAGACTCTCCATTAATGATTATCTTAAAGTTGTGGATTTCATAACCTTAATTATTGAGTAAAACCTTAAAATAATCCCCAACCTAAATTTAAAGGATCGTTCTTGTAAATTCTAAAATTTTCCCTACAGATCATAATTTGGATGTGTATATGGGGGTTTGCATCTATGTTGTTTTCTCTCATGATCTTTGTTTGAATTTTGTTTTGTTCTTGTGATGGTTCCCACTTAACCCATAAAATTTTTAAAAATAAAAAATAAAAAATATATTTGTAGTATATACCCAAAGTTTGAAGCACCAAATGGAATTTGACAGCCCCAACATTATAAAAGTCAAAGATGAAAATATTGGAAGGTTTGATCATATAGGTGTTGATGGAATATTTCTTGGATACACTCCTAATGGTACAGGATATAAATGTTTTGATAAATAATTAGGAAAAATAGTTGATTCTAAAGATGTAAAAGTTCTTTAAAGTTTTGATGAGAAAGTTTCAAAAATAGATGAAGACGTGGATGATATGGAAGATTATGAAATTTAGTTGAGAAAAGTGAAAAGGTTATTTTAAATGAAGAGTCTGAATCAAATGTTTCTAGTGATGAGGAACAGCTTCATACATCTCAACCTAGATTGATAAAGTATATTGAAGTTCAAATAATCATTGGTGATCAAAAAAAATAGGTTCAAACTAGAATAATATCATGGTTAGTTTCTCATTCTTAATTATATTCAAAAATTAAGAAAAAATATGTTAATTAAGCTTTTGAAAATCAAGAGTAGATTCATGTTATGAATGAAGAGATAGATCAGATTGAGAAGAATCTTACTTGGTAACTTTTACCCAAACCAAATAATAAAAATGTTACTGGTATAAATTGGGTGTTTTGAAACAATTTTAATGAAGATAGTGAAGTGATAAGAAATATGAAATTAATTATTTATAAAGTTTACTCACAAATTAAATTCATTGATTTGGATGAGAATTTTATCTAGTTTAAAGATTAGAAACTATAATAATTTCCCTTACTATCACCGCAAAATGATGTTATAAAAATTTTCGATGGTTGTAAATTCATTTTCTCTTAATGGATAACGTTATTAGGAATTTTATATTGAATAATTGTGAAAATTTTTGATTTTAAAAGATGAAATTTATGTGTGTAAATTGAAGAAGGATTTTTATAAGTTAAAGAAAGCTCTGAGATCTTAGTATTCCAAATTGGATACTTTCTTATGGAGGTGGAACTTCAAGAGAGAAAGAGTTGATAGTAACCTCTATATAAAATAAAATCAAGAGTTTTCCATCATTATAATCATTTTTTTATTGTAAAGACCCGTAAAATTCAAGGGAAATTTTTTCTTAATTTTCTTTAGAATTTTACAAGAGCGCGGTTTCTGACGGCACCTGATTCCGAGGCCTGGAGTGCCCGGAATTAATTTCCGAAGTTTGGCTCGGGTACGTTCAGTGAACGAACGAGCGGGAATTCCTAACTTTTGATCCGGTGCTCGGAATTGAAATCTGAGGGCACCGATGAACTCGCAGCACCGATATTCGCTTAATGATACCATTTCGGGAGTTGCGTTTGTTGCGGGTTGAAAGTTACGTTTTGGGGTTTTTCAGTTAAGTTAAATAAAATTTGTGTAAGACAAATTTTATTTTAACTTATTTAAAAACCTATCAAAGGAGGTTGGAAGTGGGACCCACACCCACTTAACCTCCCTTGGGAGGATTAAGTGTGGTGGGGCCCACACGAACCCCTTTTCTTTTCAAATTCTCTCAACGTACTTAACCCCTAATTAATTGGCCTATGTTACTCTTAATTAATTTTGGGAGTTAACTCTTTTGAATTTCAAACATTTGAAATTCTTTTGAGTTATGTGTTAATAAAATAAGATGTAATCTTATTTGTTTATGGGTTGTTGGTTTATTCCCTTGAGAGCTTTTGAGAGCTCCTCTTCATCTTCTCCGGCGAAGAACGTCTTCATCCTCAACGAAGAACGACAACACTTCGTCAAGGATCATCGACTCGGCGACCCGGTATCTTCGGACCTCTTCTTCCTCCTCGGACCTTCTTCGTCGGCAAACGAAGATCCGCCAACGTCGTGTCTCTTCGGGCATAACATTTCGTCAACGGATTTGATGAACGTCGACCGCGACACCCGACCTCCGCGACGCCGTCTTCCGCGGAGCGTAACCGAACCTTTGAATCTTAAACCCGAGGTAGGGGATGTTGTTTAATATTTAATTATCTCATTCTTGCTCGTAGTTCGCATGACTAACGTGAGGATGTTGATTATTTAAAGTTGCGTTATTATTTTAACGTGAGGGGGCCGGACCGCACGAACACGGCCGAACCCCCTCCAACGATCTTGTTTGTTCTTGCGGGTGGAAGCAAGTGGCGTGGTGCCGTCGCACCACGCGGTTGATCGTGCGTTTATTTTACGCAACGCCGTCGCGCGCACACCATGGAAGAAAAATCAAGAACGCCGCCGCCGTCGCGCCGCGTTGAAAGAAATCAAAGCACGGCAAAGGGGCGCGGTGCCGTCGCACCGCGCCGGACGACGAACGCCGCGGCCGGTTCCGGGCCACGGCGGGACGAAGAGACCGCGGCCGGTTCCGGGCCGCGGCGGAAGAGGAGACCGGCGGCCGGGCCGCCGGCGTCGGAAGCCGAAGAGGGGACCGGAAAATTCCGGTCCCGTTGGAGAAAACCGGCCGGCCAGCTGGCCGGCCGGACGCCGTTAAACCGGGGAATTAATTCCCCAGCCAGCCTGTAAAACCCCCTCTTCAAGAGGGGGGGGGCGGTCCTTGAAAGGGGGGCAGCAGCCCCGGTTTGATCCTCCAAAACCGGCCCCCACGTGGGGCCGATTTGTTACCCAGGCGCGGCACAAAGGCCGCGCCACTTTGATGAAGGAGGGGGGCAGCCGGCCCCCCGGTTCCGCACAGCAGGCCCCTCACGTGGGGGGGGCGTTCCTTAAGAAAAAAACGGCGCGGCATAGCCGCGCCGCCTGATGAAAACCGCGGGGCTTAGCCCCCGCGTGCGCAGCCTCGCCGCGGCCCGCCGCCGCCGCGGCCCGCCGCCACCGCGGCCCGCCGCCGCCGCCGCCGCGCCGCCCCAGGGGGGGTCGGGCCGGGTCGGCCCGGACCCGGACCCCCCCGTTTCGAACCAGTTTTGGTTTTTCGCTCATAACTTGAGCCTCGGACCTCCGAATGACGAACCGTCTGCGGCAACGCGACCCTTGGATCGAGACGGTCGTTTCTATATATCGCACTCAAGGTTTCGGTTAACTTTGAGTTCGGCCGGGTTGGTTCGTTCACGGAACCAACCGGGCCTTCGGAGCGGAAACGCTCATATCTTGAGCTACGGACGTCCGATTGACGTGCCGTCAGTCGCGTAGTGTTCCTCTTAGTGAGACGGATCTTTTGGCATACTCCGCCCGAGGTTTGGACGCAGGTGGAGTACGGTCGGGTTGGTTTTGCCTTAAAAACCAACCGGGCCCCGGAGACGAAAATGCCAATAACTCTCAGACCGGGCGTCCGATCGACGCGCCGTCTGTTGCGTTGAGTTCCTGTTGTCGATACGGAACTTTTGGATACATCAACTCTGGTCTTCGTGACAGTTGATGTATCAGCCTCTCGGCTCGTGGAGCGGACCCTCCGAACGAGCTTGCTGTGTGCGGGAACCCTAGAGCTGGCTGCGACTGTTCGACTGCTACTGTGACTGCGACGACGACAGTACAGAGATCCTGTGTGGATTCGACGATGACAGTACAGAGATCCTGTGTGGATTCGACGACGACGACTACAGCACTCAGCGATCCTACGTGGATCAGTGCTACAGGTTCTGTGTGAGCCCGATCCTGTGTGGGTCCTTGCGCTCAGCGGTTCTGTGTGAGCCAGCGCCTACAGGTTCTGTGTGAGCCCGATCCTGTGTGGGTCTTCTGCGGGGGTTAGTTACCTATCGATCCTTCGTGGGTCCGACGACTTAGATGGATCAGTGATCATCTTTATCGTCCTTGAAGAAGTATACCTGTGTGAGCTGAATCCTGTTACTTTCCTGTGTGGATTGTGTTGTGCAATCCTGTGTGGATTATGTATTGCTTCCCTATGTGGAATACGTATACTTTCCTGCGTGGACTGAGTTGTACTTGGGCTCGGAGGTTGGAGCGTATCTGAATTGATGACTTAGGTATATGTATGGGCATATACCTAAGCAGTGTCGGTTGTTACTTCGTGATTGTACTTTTCTTCTTGTGGTTATCCTTGTTGGATTTAGTGAGACCTTGAGGGTCTCGGGGTCCCTACTGAGTATCGTTATACTCACCCCTGCACGGGCTATGCCCGCACTACGTTGTGTTGGTTGCAGACGACGGACAGCGTTGACCTTAGCTGAGGTTTGTAGAGCGGGACGGTACCCGGAGGTGGACCACTAGGCGAGACGTGCTCGGAGCGGACGGCGGGACCCGTGGAGCAGAGGAGCTATCTGTACCCACCCTTCAGGTGGGATTTCCAGTGGACAGCTCGGAGTAGCGGCTTTTACTTTACAGTTGCTGTTTTTCCCTTTTCGAGTTGTACTTTACTTTCAGTTTGGGTTTGTATACTGGCCCATTTACTTTTCCGCACTTTTAGTTGTACTCTGTGGTGTGTGTTTACTTTTCAAAGGCAATGCCTTCCCTTTTTACCGGGATTTACGCCTTGGTGCTAGTCGCCAGCCCCTGGCCTATGGAAGGCGGGCTTGGGGTAGTCACGGCACGGACCCCGAGGGCGGGTCGTGACAAATTGGTATCAGAGGAGTTCGGTTCTACCGCGAACTCTGATCTTTTCTATGTGAAGCAATAATGTTTAGCGTATTGAGTGTGGTTATCAGTCCAGGGAGTCCAGTGTTGGTGCGGCGGCCGACGTATCCGTACACCAGGACCCTGACTTCTGATTTCCGACTTAATGCACGAAAACATTGGTTGCGTGTGTGTTTCAAGTTTTCTTTGTGATTACTTGTGTCTGCTCACCGGGTATACTGATCTGCTTTATGAAAGTCTCAAGTTTTCCTTGTGATTACTTGTGCCAGCTCACCAGGTATACTGTTATGACTGTGGTGCTCTTGTTCTCCTTTTCAGGATGGCCCCGCGACGGCAGCCAGCTAGGGTTCCGAGAGTCGAGCGAGACGACAGCCCACCGAGCGACGAGGCCTCGGTGCAGGGCCCTTTGCCAGTAGTGGCACCGGCGGTAGCTTTACCCGCCGATCCCCCGATGCTTCCAGCAGCAGCCGCTGACGATGCACGTCGCCTCAGCGCACTGCATGAGTTTCTGCACCAGCGACCGCCCAGGTTTCGCGGGGAGACGGATCCCCAGGCAGCAGAGGACTGGCTGGAGGCAGTGGTTCGAGTGTTTAGGCTAGTGAGGACACCAGCAGACCTCATGGTGGTCCTCGCTGCGAGCCTACTACACGCAGCAGCAGGTAGGTGGTGGAGCCACTTGTTTCAGTTTTGCGATGAGATGGACTTCGCATGGGAAGACTTCGAGACCTTCTTCAGGGTGGAGTTTGTGCCAGTATCTCTACACCCCGAGCGTGTACAGGAGATTCTGCCTTTGCCGCGTGTTTTTCGATCAGAAGCCGAGTCATCTGTGGGCAGTAGACAGATGATACAGAGGTCCAGGAGGACCAGACCAGCAGTTGGGCGATCTCGGGTTTTAGGACCGGTGGTGCGGGGCACCCGAGGTGGGGTCAGAGCCAGGCGTGCCAGAAACGGACAATGTTACTCCTGTGGCGGAAAGGGCCACCTGGCACGTGACTGTCCGACTCCTCGATCCGCAGGCTTGGAGGGAGCCACCGAGGTTGAGGCAGCGACAAATGTTGGAGCTCTGGGAGCAGGTGGACAGGGGAGGAACTAGTGGATACGTCTTTTGTACTTCTAGTTCCATGTTGATGTTGCTTTTGTGTAGCGTCTTGTAATATGAGCTGCAATAATAAAAGACGCATGCCCTTGTGATGTTTTCGTTCCTGTCCTCTATCGTAATGTTACTAAGAGGTTCCAGTTTTGGCTGTTGACTTGACCCTCACTTGTGAGACATCTACTGGAGGAGGCCCAGTTACCACACACTGATGCCGACAGTGTGACTCAACCCTTGGAGGCGAGAGTAACGGTTGAATCTCTTAGTAGTAGCGTCGAGGCCTTACGACGTCATCCTTAGTATGGATTAGTATCATCCATGTTAGGATTGACTGTTTTAGGCAAAGAATGTGGTTCATCCAGGGGATGAGACCAGATTTCTCTTTTCGGCAAAGGAGAAATCTTGCAGCTCTGATGGGACCGGAGATGGTCCAGGCCACGACAGAGAAGGTCCATGTCATCTAGGAGCGGATGAGGACAGCTTAGAGCCGGCAGAAGTCATATGCTGACAGGAGGCAGAGGCCACTGGAGTTCGAGGATGGCGACCACGTCTTCTTGCGGGTCTCACCTCGACGTGGTATTCGGAGATTTGGCCGAGGCGGCAAGTTATCTCCGCGCTTCATCGGACCTTTCCAGATTCTCAGCAGGATTGGCGAGGTGGCTTATCGCATGGCTCTACCACCTCAGTTGCACCGGGTGCACGACGTCTTCCACGTATTCCAGCTGAGGAGATACGTGCACGACCCGACGCACATCTTTGACCATGGGGAGCTTGACGTTGACGATGGGGCGACTTTTACGGAGGTCTCGGTGGAGATAGAGGATCGACAGGAGCGGGTCCTTCGTGGGCGATCGATTCCTCTTGTGCGCATCAGATGGCAGCACGGGAATCTCCAGGAGAGCACATGGGAGCGGGAGGCTCAGATGCGTGCTCAGTACCCTCTTTTGTTTCCCTAGTTTTTGTTATATCTTTACGGGGACGTAAAGCACTGAGGTGGGAGTAATGTAAAGACCCGTAAAATTCAAGGGAAATTTTTTCTTAATTTTCTTTAGAATTTTACAAGAGCGCGGTTTCTGACGGCACCTGATTCCAAGGCCTGGAGTGCCCGGAATTAATTTCCGAAGTTTGGCTCGGGTACGTTCAGTGAACGAACGAGCGGGAATTCCTAACTTTTGATCCGGTGCTCGGAATTGAAATCCGAGGGCACCGATGAACTCGCAGCACCGATATTCGCTTAATGAGACCTTTTCGGGAATTGCGTTTGTTGCGGGTTGAAAGTTACGTTTTGGGGTTTTTCAGTTAAGTTAAATAAAATTTGTGTAAGACAAATTTTATTTTAACTTATTTAAAAACCTATCAAAGGAGGTTGGAAGTGGGACCCACACCCACTTAACCTCCCTTGGGAGGATTAAGTGTGGTGGGTCCCACACGAACCCCTTTTCTTTTCAAATTCTCTCAACGTACTTAACCCCTAATTAATTGGCCTATGTTACTCTTAATTAATTTTGGGAGTTAACTCTTTTGAATTTCAAACATTTGAAATTCTTTTGAGTTATGTGTTAATAAAATAAGATGTAATCTTATTTGTTTATGGGTTGTTGGTTTATTCCCTTGAGAGCTTTTGAGAGCTCCTCTTCATCTTCTCCGGCGAAGAACGTCTTCATCCTCAACGAAGAACGACAACACTTCGTCAAGGATCATCGACTCGGCGACCCGGTATCTTCGGACCTCTTCTTCCTCCTCGGACCTTCTTCGTCGGCAAACGAAGATCCGCCAACGTCGTGTCTCTTCGGGCATAACATTTCGTCAACGGATTTGACGAACGTCGACCGCGACACCCGACCTCCGCGACGCCGTCTTCCGCGGAGCGTAACCGAACCTTTGAATCTTAAACCCGAGGTAGGGGATGTTGTTTAATATTTAATTATCTCATTCTTGCTCGTAGTTCGCGTGACTAACGTGAGGATGTTGATTATTTAAAGTTGCGTTATTATTTTAACGTGAGGGGGCCGGACCGCACGAACACGGCCGAACCCCCTCCAACGATCTTGTTTGTTCTTGTGGGTGGAAGCAAGTGGCGTGGTGCCGTCGCACCACGCGGTTGATCATGCGTTTATTTTACGCAACGCCGTCGCGCGCACACCATGGAAGAAAAATCAAGAACGCCGCCGCCGTCCCGCCGCGTTGAAAGAAATCAAAGCACGGCAAAGGGGCGCGGTGCCGTCGCACCGCGCCGGACGACGAATGCCGCGGCCGGTTCCGGGCCGCGGCGGGACGAAGAGACCGCGGCCGGTTCCGGGCCGCGGCGGAAGAGGAGACCGGCGGCCGGGCCGCCGGCGTCGGAAGCCGAAGAGGGGACCGGAAAATTCCGGTCCCGTTGGAGAAAACCGGTCGGCCAGCTGGCCGGCCGGACGCCGTTAAACCGGGGAATTAATTCCCCGGCCAGCCTGTAAAACCCCCTCTTTAAGAGGGGGGCGGTCCTTGAAAGGGGGGCAGCAGCCCCCCGGTTTGATCCTCCAAAACCGGCCCCCACGTGGGGCCGATTTGTTACCCAGGCGCGGCACAAAGGCCACGCCACTTTGATGAAGGAGGGGGGCAGCCGGCCCCCCGGTTCCGCACAGCAGGCCCCCCACGTGGGGGGGCGTTCCTTAAGAAAAAAATGGCGCGGCATAGCCGCGCCGCCTGATGAAAACCGCGGGGCTTAGCCCCCGCGTGCGCAGCCTCGCCGCGGCCCGCCGCCGCCGCGGCCCGCCGCCGCCGCGGCCCGCCGCCGCCGCCGCCGCGCCGCCCGCCGCCGCCACCCACCGCCGCCGTCCGCCGCCGCCGGCCGCCGCGCCGCCCCAGGGGAGGGGGGGGTCGGGCCGGGTCGGCCCGGACCCGGACCCCCCCGTTTCGAACCAGTTTTGGTTTTTCGCTCATAACTTGAGCCTCGGACCTCCGAATGACGAACCGTCTGCGGAAACGCGATCCTTGGATCGAGACGGTCGTTTCGATATATCGCACTCAAGGTTTCGGTTAACTTTGAGTTCGGCCGGGTTGGTTCGTTCACGGAACCAACCGGGCCTTCGGAGCGGAAACGCTCATATCTTGAGCTACGGACGTCCGATTGACGTGCTGTCAGTCGCGTAGTGTTCCTCTTAGTGAGACGGATCTTTTGGCATACTCCGCCCGAGGTTTGGACGCAGGTGGAGTACGGTCGGGTTGGTTTTGCCTTAAAAACCAACCGGGCCCCGGAGACGAAAATGCCAATAACTCTCAGACCGGGCGTCCGATCGACGCGCCGTCTGTTGCGTTGAGTTCCTGTTGTCGATACGGAACTTTTGGATACATCAACTCTGGTCTTCGTGACAGTTGATGTATCAGCCTCTCGGCTCGTGGAGCGGACCCTCCGAACGAGCTTGCTGTGTGCGGGAACCCTAGAGCTGGCTGCGACTGTTCGACTGCTACTGTGACTGCGACGACGACAGTACAGAGATCCTGTGTGGATTCGACGATGACAGTACAGAGATCCTGTGTGGATTCGACGACGACGACTACAGCACTCAGCGATCCTACGTGGATCAGTGCTACAGGTTCTGTGTGAGCCCGATCCTGTGTGGGTCCTTGCGCTCAGTGGTTCTGTGTGAGCCAGCGCCTACAGGTTCTGTGTGAGCCCGATCCTGTGTGGGTCTTCTGCGGGGGTTAGTTACCTATCGATCCTTCGTGGGTCCGACGACTTAGATGGATCAGTGATCATCTTTATCGTCCTTGAAGAAGTATACCTGTGTGAGCTGAATCCTGTTACTTTCCTGTGTGGATTGTGTTGTGCAATCCTGTGTGGATTATGTATTGCTTCCCTATGTGGAATACGTATACTTTCCTGCGTGGACTGAGTTGTACTTGGGCTCGGAGGTTGGAGCGTATCGGAATTGATGACTTAGGTATATGTATGGGCATATACCTAAGCAGTGTCGGTTGTTACTTCGTGATTGTACTTTTCTTCTTGTGGTTATCCTTGTTGGATTTAGTGAGACCTTGAGGGTCTCGGGGTCCCTACTGAGTATCGTTATACTCACCCCTGCACGGGCTATGCCCGCACTACGTTGTGTTGGTTGCAGACGACGGACAGCGTTGACCTTAGCTGAGGCTTGTAGAGCGGGACGGTACCCGGAGGTGGACCACTGGGCGAGACGTGCTCGGAGCGGACGGCCGGACCCGTGGAGCAGAGGAGCTATCTGTACCCACCCTTCAGGTGGGATTTCCAGTGGACAGCTCGGAGTAGCGGCTTTTACTTTACAGTTGCTGTTTTTCCCTTTTCGAGTTGTACTTTACTTTCAGTTTGGGTTTGTATACTGGCCCATTTACTTTTCCGCACTTTTAGTTGTACTCTGTGGTGTGTGTTTACTTTTCAAAGGCAATGCCTTCCCTTTTTACCGGGATTTACGCCTTGGTGCTAGTCGCCAGCCCCTGGCCTATGGAAGGCGGGCTTGGGGTAGTCACGGCACGGACCCCGAGGGCGGGTCGTGACATTTATATAATATTTTCTGGGAATGATGAAGAAATTTGTGAGAATTATTCTAAAGAGATGAAAATTTTATTTGAAATTTTCATGTTGGGAGAAATGAAATATTTTCTTGGATTAAAAATATTACAAAATAAAAATAATATATTTTTATCCAAAAAATTATGCTAAGGAACTTTTAATTAATTTTAAAATAGAATACACAAGGAAAATTTTCACACCTATTTCATTGGGAACCAAGTTATAAATATATGGTGAAGGTAAGGAGGTTGATCCTAAATAGTTTAGAAATTTGGTTGGAAGTTAATTGTATTTAATGACTTCGTGGTCAGATATTTTATATATTTTTTCATTGTGTACAATATTCCAAAGTGATCTAAAATAATATCATCTCAGGGAAGGAAAAATAATTCTCAGATATATTAAAGTCACAACTTATTTTGGTAGAAAATATGATAGATCAGGAAATATTAATTTGTTTGGTTATATAGATTCTAAATGGAAGGAAGTACTGATAAAAGAATATCCACATATGGTGGAGTTTTATTTTTGGGATAAATTTTTGTGATTTAGAATACTAAGAAAAAAATTCAATAAAACTCAGTATAGTTGAAGAATATTATGTGGCTACCACTCAAGAAACTACACAAATTATGTGGATGAAGACTCGATTGGAATTTTTTTTAGTAAAAGTTAAGTTACCCATACTATTGGGTTGTGATAATAAAATTTTTATAAATATTATAAAAAATCTAGGGAAATATTCTCATTCAAATCATATTAATATCAAATATCACTTCATCAAAGAGCATGTGGAGAATAATGAATTGAAGTTGGAGGATTTTTCTATAAAAGAGAAAGTTTCTGATATATTCACAAGACTATTATTGAAGGAAACATTTTATAAAATGGGGTTAAAAATGGTCGTATGACATCATTATATTCAAGTCTATGGTATATGAACCTATCCCATCTCTATCTTGTATGTGATAGTGTTTTTAAGGGGGATAAAAAGTTACATAAAACTATCCATTGGTATGTGATTAACCTTTTTAAGGAAGTCATATATTTTTGGAAAGTTTTTAAAATATGAATTTTATGATCTTAGCATGTGTAAACTGTTTTAATGGTTTCTTGAAGTGAATGTAGGAAAAAAATTATTTCAAGAAAAGGTGATAAAGTTGTGAAAAATCAAGCTTTTAGGAAAATGTTCCTGGACAAGTTTTTAAGAAGAAGTGTTTTAAGTCACTGCGTATGGAAAGCATGGTTTTTTTCAATTATTATTGTTTCTTATATCATGTTCCCTCATGTAGGCTTATAATTATTGGATATATAATCCATATTTTTAGTTACAATGTTTTAGTGATTTATAATACTTTGTTGACAATAAAATCCAAAGGGGAGATTGTTGATACCAAGTTGGCAGAGGGAGTTTTTCCGAATGATGGAAGTTTTTGAAGAAGCTGAATATGTTATGAAGTTTTTGGTCCTAATAAGTTTTCTAGAATAATTTTATTTTGTTGATAAATATTTTTAAACTTAACCGTGTTAAGTATATAAATCACTTTACTTTTATAAACCTTTTGAAAAAGGTGTTTGGATGTATGAAATCCATTGACCAAACACTATACAAAAATGTACATCAAATGTATATATACAAAGTTGAGAAGAAATGTTGTAAATATTCAAAATTGAATTTTTTGAAGATTTTTCATAGAAAAAAATACCTTTGTATGAAGTCCTTTGGATATACAAAGTTCCTTCAAAGAATATTTTTGGAAGTTCACCAGATATATTTTTTAGCTAATTTAATGAAGTTTTTAAAGTTATGAAGTTTGTGATGAAGTTTTTAGAAGTCTAGTTAATAGAGGAAATTTTTTCAAATTTAAAAGGGAAAAATATGAGGAGTAGTTAAATGGAAAAAATTTACAAATGAATTTTATTAGAAAAAGTCTTTATACAAAGTCTATTAGAAAAACTTTTTTAAAATGTCTATCTTACAGTCATATGTGAAGTTATGAAGTTGAAGCTACTATAAGATGATCAGATGAAATTTATATATAAAAATAATTACAGAAAGGAAGGTATGTGAATATATTTAAAAGATTTTTTTTAAGTCTATGTAATGAAAAAAATTTATTTTATGTACAAAATCCATCATACGTACAATGTCCATTAGACATAAAAAGTTTATTAGGTGAACAAAGTCATAGGGTAAAGTTTTATGATGGTAGGAATCATATGAAAAAAGTTTTTGGGAAAATAATTAAAAAAAATCCTAGGATGTTTTAATTGGATTATCAAATCGACTCTCATCATATGGAGAAACTCTTGAAGTGTTTTGAAAAAATAATTTCCATTCAAAGTTTTTTGAAGTGAATTTATTTATAAACTTTTTATAAAGATATAAAATATGATGTTTTTATAATGATTTTTCAAAGTTCCAAATATCATAGATGGAAGATCCAAGATTCTATTTGATTAATAAGGATGTTTGTTGAATTGTTTGAGTGGGAGTTTTGAAATTATAATTTTTCATTGAAGTGGGAAAATAAATTAACATTCCTATATTTTCTCATTCAAGTGAATTTATAAAAGGATAGAAGTACAAAGTTTGGAGTGATGTGATATTCATACATGTTCAAAATATGAAGTGTTGTATAATTGGTTTCATATAGAGACATTGGATGAACTTCTATAGATAAATTTTTGAGAGAGATATTTTTAACCAAGGAATATCATAGTTTAAGAAGAAGAATAATAAGAATTATGTAATGAATAGGGAAGTTGTGATCAGTAACCACACAAAAAAACTCATTAGACAAACTATTATATCTGGTGTAATCAGAATAATTGGGCATAAGGAATTTGTAGAAGTTTTCAAAAGGAATTAGATAAACTCTCCAGAAAAAGCTTCCAGATAGACTTTCTAGACAAACCCATCGAATAGGTAGCCAACTGATTGAATAAGTTCTTACCTTCTTATGGGTAATAAAGTTAAGAAAAATATTTTTTCAATAGTATAAAAATTTTATGTTTTCATAAGATGCACAATGAAAACATTTGGATCCTGTTAGTGAAGGTTTCTAAAAGTTGTTATGAAATCTTTGTTACATATTTATCTTTGTGGAAAGCACATGCATTATTGTTTTGATCATAGTGAAATGAAATTTCATTTATATTCCATACTTATTTTAACCATATAAAAGGATTTTTTTTCTAGTGGATTGTGTGGTATTCTATTATTTCCAAACCATTCTAAGGACTAGATACTCTTGTGGAGTAGTGAAACTTGTAAATACTTGTGTTCTTGTGGTTGTTTTTGTAGGATTTTTTTCAAAAAATTTATAACTCTTTAATAGGAGGTGAAGGTTGTTTCATAATAAAGAAGAAATATTAAAAAGAAAACGATCACTGATTTACCCACTCTCCCTCTTGGTGATCACATTGGTCCTTTAAATTTGGGTATATTTTGGTCTAGCTAAGGTTCTAGAAGTGTATAGAGAAGTGAGGAAAGGAAGTTCACTTTTATAATTGAGGCAGTGGTGTAACATCCTTATCCTAATTCACACTAAATAGTAACTAAACCAAGTTGTTAAGAGACTTAAAGTGAACCTCTCCATATATCAGAGTTTTTGGGATAGTAGTGGGAGTATATAATGTTATCATAGAGAGACAATGAACCCATATCAAAGTGTGAAATAATAGGAAAATAACCAAACATCCTATATAACAACAAATCAGAGTACACTGAATAAATTAAATGCAACATTCTATATCAAATTTAAATACATAAGTAAGTAATCATACACACTCATGATTATTCCAATACAAAATAGTTGATCCCCCACCAGGATGATCACATATACAACAAATGAATAATAAAAAGTACAAGCCTCTTGTAACACCCTAATATTTTAAAAAGAAAAATATATTTGATAGAATATATGACACGCAACATCAAGCCTAAATGAACCATGAAATATTATTATTTAAATATGATTATTATAAACAAACCATTAAATTGGTGGGTATGAATAGGAGTAACTACTTTGTGAAATATATATATATATAATGGTCATACTCGATATAAATGTATTGATAACTGCTTAGTAAATAGTCACTCAATTTTTAGAAAATTTATTTTATTCTTGCGGTTCCCGCCTAAATGTAGCTCGTGCCCTGGGTTCCTATGGACCTACTACTTGACAATAGGGTGTCACAATGTTACACCCTTATGGTTACATCATGACACACTACTGCTACAAATCAGGGCTGTTAAACCCTTGGCAGGGGAACCTAGGGCATGATCTACATTTAAGTGAGACCCACAATCTTCTGCTCAACACTTTTCCTAGGGACCAAGGCTATCCCTAGCTCTGATACCACATAAAAATTTCATCTCAAAACAACTTTTTCCTATAATAGAAACTTTCCTTCATCCACTTCAACAAACTATTAAAACAGTTCAGATATGCAGAAATCAAAACATAACCCTTTTATAACCCCCCTCCCCCCTAAATACATGATTTTCTTAAAAGTTTAAACACATACCAATAGATAGATTTGTGTTACAAACATTTTTCTCCCCCTTGAAAAGACTATCCAAATACAAGGTGAAAGGGGGATAGATATCACATACCTTGTCCTTTAATATAGGAAGCTTAAAGACCCATTACTAACCTGATCTTATAAAATGATTCCTCCATGAGTGGTTTTGTAAATATATCAACAACTGTCTCCATTATAAGAAAAAAATACAAATTAAATTCATTTTTATCCACATGCTCTTGATAAAGTGATACTTTATATCAATTTTCTTATAATAAGAATGTTTCACTATATTTTTAGTGATATTTATAACACTTTGATTATCACACCCCAATATAAGGGGAAACATCAAAAAACAAGTCTTCTAACTATGACTTCATCCAAAAAATTTATGTTACAACTTGAGTGAAAAAAAATATACACAGATTCTAATATACTGAGAGTTATTGACTTTTGATTCTTTATATGAAAACTAATTCATCTTTATCCCAAGAAAAAAAAACTCCACAATATGTAGGTTTTCTTTCACTAACACTTCTTTCCCAATATTCATTTGTATATATAAACAAATCAATATTTCCTATGTTTTTATATTTCAACCCAAAATTAGGTGTGCCTTTGATATATCTGAGAATTAATTTTCTATCCACTATATGATATTCTTTTAGATCACTTTAATATATGGTACAAAGTGTAACAGTATACACAATATATAAACTTGAGTCCATTATATATAATAAACTTCTAACCAACTTTCTAAACTCTTTAGGATCTATATCCTTTCGTTCACCATATTTTAAAAAAAATTACCATTAAAATTGATTGGGAAACTAATTTTGAGTCTTCCTTTCCAAACTTCCATATAATTTCCTTAGTATACTTCTCATGATAAAAGAAAATATATTTATCCTTTTGTGATATTTGTAATCCAAAAAAATATATCATTTCTCCCAACATGGAAATCTCAAAAAGATTATTCATTTCCTTAGTAAATGTTTTAAAATTTTCTTAATCATTCCAAAAAAACATAATCTCATCAACATAAACTATCACAATGAAGAAAAACTCCTCATTTTATTTTAAGTAGAGTTTAATATCAACTTTTCCTTTATTAAAGTTAAAATTCCTTAAGAAAGTATCCAATTTTGAATACCAATATCATTGATCATGCTTCAACCCATATAAATCTTTCTTCAATTTACACACATAAATTTCATCATTCACAATCACTAAGCTACACAGTTGTTAAATATAAAATTATTCATCGAGCTCTCCATTAAAAAGAGATGACTTTACATCCATCTAAAAATTTTATATCTTCATTAATCAGTAATATAAATAAATATTTTGGTAGTTTCTATTATTTACACTCAAGAAAAAGTCTCATCAAAAATAAATACCTTCAACTTGTAAGTAACCATTACAAACCAACCGATCTTTATTTCTTATCACTTAACCATCTTCATTCAACTAGTTTTAGAACACCCACTTTATACTAATAAAATTCTTATTTTTTGGTTTGGGTACAAGTTCCCAAGAATTATTCTTTTAAATTTTTTCTATCTCTTCATTCAAATCATTAATACACTCTTTATGATCAAAGGATTAATTAAAATCTTTTGGATCCACTTTTGAATATAAGAAAGTATGTGAAACTAACCTTGATGTTATCTCTGGTTCAAACCTGTTGTTTTTTATCACTAATGATGTTTTGGACTTCCGCTAACTCCCTCAATCTCAAATGATATGTATTAAATTGTACCTAATCACATGATAAAGGTAATTTAAAATAATTATCTTGATAATCTTCAACATTTTTACTATCATTAGGAACTTTTTCACATTGCTCAACTGAAACCATTTTATCTTCCCCATATTCTACATCTGTATCTATTTGTGAAACTTTTTTATCATATATTTCAAAAAAATTAACATATTTAGAATCAAATATCTTTCTTGTTACCTTACCATTAGGATAGTATCCAAGAAATATTTCATCAACACCTATCTGATCAAACTTCCCAATATTTCTACCCCTGACTTATCTGATTCAAGGACTACCAAACACCCTTAGGTGCTTCCGAATTGGGGTTTCATTGAAAGAAAAAATTGAAATAAGTAATATAATATTTCAATATATAGAAACATAAATTTTGAATATAAACTACTATATTTATATCTTATCTCCCAAAATAAGGTGACGTACCATGTTCAGTCAATATTGTTTGTGCCATTTCCACCATAATTTTGTTTCTTATTTAAACAACACCATTTTTATGTGGTATGTACAATGTAATGAACTCTTAATGAATTCCTTGTTTTTTAATATTATCATTGAACTATTAATTTTTATATTCACTACCATTATTATTTTGAATCTTCTTCACTTAATATCCACATTCTTTCTCTATTCTTCTCCTGAAATTTTTAAACATTTTTAGAGCCTCTAATTTATGTTTCAAAAACATAACACTTATAATGTGAGTAAATTCATCAATTAAATAAATAAATTACTTATCTTTGAATTTTTATTATTTAATAATCATCCCAAAAATATCATAATGTATCAACTCTAAGGAAATAGTTAAACAAATCTCAGTCATCTTATATATTGAGTTTGTAATCTTCCCTTTTCTAAAAAATGGAACAACACCAATCGATTATTCTTTTAATTTAAGGAATATCATGAGTATTATATATATATATATATATATTAGTTTTCTCATATTCCTCTAACACATATATCCCTTAGTATTATTCCGTAGATGATTTTCTTCCATCACACGTTGATAGCATGAATTTTTTACACTACCAACTTGAAACAAGTTTCCCTTGGTTCATTAACCTTTCATAACAACTTTATGATTTCAAATCTCTTTAAAAAACCATATTTTCTGAAAAAAAATAATTACCTACATCTAAAAAAATTTAAACACTTAAGGAATTTTGTTTCAAAACGTCAAAAAACAAGGCACTTTTGGATTTCAACTTTTCTTACCCAATGATGGCAGATCCAATGCCTTTGATTATGAGTGACTCATAGTTCATAAAAGTAATTTTACCTTCTTTAAAATATTTCACATTCTTAAAAACCTTCAAATATCTCATCATATGTGAATAATATCCACAATCCAAAATCTAGGGTTATTATCCTTTTGTAGCTTCAAGAGTAGTTTCAACAACTAAGTCTTTTTCATTTCCTTTTTCTTTCTTCCCACAAAGATTTTTAGATTTTTTTATAAAATTTTTATGTTGGAATCCCAAAAAGAAATTATTTTGTGATATTTATATGTTTATCACATATTTAAAATATAGTTTCTAAAGGTTAGAATCTATTTTTGATCTTCATGCTAACTTTCTCAAGTTATATCTCTTGAGTGGGTTGACTCCCCCTCAAACTTTGCCTCCAACTTCTTCTAGAATCTTGATAATGTTAATGATTAAACCAGAACATTTAGGATGTATTTATGTATACACTATAATTATAGTAGTAACCATTAAAAGAATATCTCCCTTTATAACTTTCATACAATTCGAGGTTGTGTTTCTATTTTTCACCAAATTTCTTACCTTCCAATTTTATATTTCATTGCACATCAAAGTTTTGTTTACCACCTAAGATTTTATTCTTTGTCTTATATTTCTTCTTAGCCTCAACAAAATCACCTATAGTTGTAAATTTTAGTTCATAATTTCTATCCTTAGAAACCTATAGTTTTTTAGATCTGTTTTTTTAGATACATACATAGTTTTCTTAAATTCCATTTCCTTCTAAGAATCTTTATTCTTATAAATATTTTAAGATAAATTTTGGTGATGCTTCTTAGGTTTAATATTCTCAAAAATTTAACCAGATTATGTAGCCATGTTTTGGAAATTTGAAACTCCTTGCTCAACTTTAATAAGTTTTTATTGAAAAAGTTCTGACTCTTCCTCCTTCACCTTCAACTTTCCTTCAAGTTCAATGTTAAGGTTATTCTTTTCATCAACCATATTTTTCATATTATCAATCTCTTTTAACAACTTGGATTTTTCTTCAATAAATTATTCTTGATATTTTCCAAAATATTATCTATCTTTAACTAATTGTTCTCCCTTTCAAGTATTAAAATGTTTCAAAGACATTCTTTCAACACTTTTTTCAGAATAAACTATGTATGAATCCATTCTTCTTTTGAACTACTAATTTCATCACTAGTGAACTTTTATTTGTTCAATTTTGCAATAAATTTATTTATAGTATCATCATAACTAAAGTCATTAGATTCTTATTCATTTTCATCATCTTCATCACATTTATAAAAATACTTTCACTTTTTTTATTTAGAAAACTTATTATCCTTTCCCCTGATATAGGATTTGGATTTATTTTCCCTTATTATGAAAGGATATTCTTAACTTTATATCATCTTCATCACTTTCATCATCTTCCTATTATTGAATAAAATTTGCTGAAAAATGTCAAATAGCTTCATAGTAAAGACATATCAATGGTAAATTCTCTTTGTATTTCTTGTGTCTCTTTTCACCTTTTTATAATAAAAAGACACAAATTTATAAAAACTTATACTAAACTTTTTTTCAGTGTTATAGTCACAAACTTATTCATATTTAGGAACTTTATTAGATTTTCCTTACTTATAAACTTTAAAGAAAATATCTCAATCAACCTTTTCTTTTTTCTTTATAACTTTTTCTCTTCTCATTTCATATGTGATGAGAGTGTTATGTATAACATATAGAGATAGAATTATAGAATCTATATCTTTTAATGATGAAAATTTAGCATCAAATTTATTAGGATTAATTTATAAGATATTTTCAACAATGGTTGAATCTTCCAACTTCTAACCAAGACATATTATAGTGATTAAAATATCATTCACCCTTATAAAGAAATCACCAATAGATTCATAATCACCCATAATAATATCTTAATACTTAAATATCTAGATTTGTAACATTTCATTTTTTTTTTAATTTTTATTTCCTTCATAGATGTTTTTAAACCTCTCTCGGATGTATAGTTGTTTTAATTCCTTTAACTCTAAGGAACCCACTTTCAAAGAGTGCAGAAAGTATAGAATTTATAGCTCACCCATTATTTTCCAAATTCATCTTATCAATAACTTTAAGGATAATATTCTCAGCATGAGAAGGAAATCCATATATAGAAACCTCAAGATCTTTATAACCAAGGGAAAAATATATTCTAGAAATATATCTTTCCAACTAAAATAGTTATTTCCATCGAAAATAGGAATCCCCTTGATAGAATTCAGAATAACCATAGAAACTTCTCTTTTATTCAAATTTTAGTAAAGATTTAATGAAGTTAATCTTCACTCTAATACCACTTAAATGTCCAAATAGGATCTATGTGATCACTGAGATAGGGATGGTTTGAATTAGTGATCATTCTTTTTTACAATCTCTTTCTTATGAAATAACTTTCACCTCCTATTAAAGAGTCATAAATTTTCTGAAAACAAGCACACATTCACATTCAATAAGAATGTAGTAATTTACAAGGTTCACTACTCAGTAAGAGTATCTATTCCTTGGCATGGTTTGGAAATAAAATAATACCACACAATCCATTAGAAAATAATATTTTTTGTGGTTATAGTAAACATGGAGTATCTTTACACTTAGGTTTCACTATTATCAAAACTAAAATTCATGTGATTTTCAAATAGATTAATGTGTAACAAATATTTTGTAAAAAAACTTATAAACCTTCACTAATAGGATTAGAATGTCATTACTCTGCTACTTTTACTTTATTTATTTTTTCTCTTCTAGGAAATACTTCTTCTTCACTTTCTTACCTAGTAGCAGGTAAGAAATTCCTCCTTTGAATTCAAAATAAAACTCTATCTAGTTAATTATTCATCTGATTTATCTTTCGATTTGATAATCTAAAAAAATTATAGATCCTTACTTTTTTTCTCTAATTCCACAAGAAATAAAAGATTTCATAATGAAACTTTGTTCATATATTGAATCTACTTTCCACACTTCTAATCGATACCAACTTCTTATTATTATTATTCTTATTCAACCAATGGATTAATTGGTTTGAGATTTCATACTCTAACTTTAGATCTCATAATTACTTTTGGTATCTCTAACCAAAATAGTTTTTTCATTACTTCATCAATTTTCACAAGTAAATAGTACTCCTACTTTGAGTTTGTTCATACACCCCTTTATATAGGTAAGCATAAAGGAATAAATATGGTAACCCAAACTTGTTTTCCCATTTGATGAAAACTTTGAATTTCAAATCACCCACTCAAAACAATTCACTTGGATGTTATGGAGTATTCTTGAGACTTTATTCAAAAATTCATATCCACAGCTTTCAACAAACTTCCTTCAAACTCATCTAGAATCACGGATCTTCCTCCTATGATATTTATAACTTCGAAAAATTATAATAGAATATTCACTTTTAATATCTTTATAAAAACTTTATAAATACATTTAACTATAAAAAATAATAAACCACTAGAAAAAATTGATGGTAATAACTTTATAAAAATCTTTCATCCGATGAGAATCTCTATCTGATTATTCTTTTACAGAGTTCATAGGAAATTATTAAAATATTCTCATACTCTTCCTCTTTTTAATGACTTGTATCCTAACTCTCTTTTAATTGAATTAATTTTTCAACCTCTATCTGATGACCTTTATAAAAAAATCCAAATTATCATCCTAAACTAACTTTTATCTTCATAAATTTATAAATTTCCATCTAATGAAAATTTTACAAAATGTTTCTCTAATAAATTTTTTTTGATTAGACTCTATCTGATTTGGATTTTAACGGATGAAATTCCTTAGAAACTTCAATTTGATCTTCAATAACTTTCTTCATCTCACCAAAATTCATAAATTTTTAACACAAACTTTCCTTAGATAAAACTTAGTCTGGTAGATTTTATCCAGTGAATTTCTACAAATTTTTAATATTGTGAACTTTGTACACCTAAACACACTTCTACCTCTTTCTAGTAAATTACTAGATCATGAGATTTTTGAAATTCATGATGTTAGAAACTTTCATAACAGAAAAGCATCACCAGATTTTTATTCACTAAAATCTTCATCTGATGGAAAATTTTATGTATTATGGACTTGGTTCAGTAAACCTCCAAACCATCTCCATTTGATGGTATTTCTCTATTTTAATTCCTCTCTTAATTTTATCACCTTTCTATGTTCAATGTCCTTTCTTAAAATTTAGTGATTTACATACTTAATAAAATTAAGTGTATAAAAATTAACCAACAAAAGAAAAATCCTTAAGTAACTTTATTATAACTAGTATCTTCCATAACTTCTTCAGTATCTTTAATACATCTCTAACATCCTAGTCCCAACAATTCTTCAAAAAAAATTCAAAAAATTGTTTTTATTTCATTTTTGTGAGTAAATATTATAATTACTTACTATAAATTTTAGAAATTTTATTTGATAAAAAGGAAAAAAAATTTAAAATCAACATATCAAAATTATTTTATGGTGAATTTTTTTGATTTTTCTAAATAGTTTTATTTTTCAATGAATAGTGAAAATACTGATTTTTATTGAAAATATTATTTCATTTTAAATTATTTAAAGAGTTAAATTCTATTTTTGATAAGTTTAAATATTTCATTAGTTCCTATTTATTAAACATAATCCAATTATAGTCTTTGGAATGAATTTTATACTTTAATTTGGTATAAAAAAATTTATACTTAAAAAGACATTTTTCTAGAAAAGTTTTTTTTTTGTTGGACTTTATGTTTCAATATTAAATTAATTTAATCCAATTATAAAAATTGAATCTTGAAAAATTGATTCCATATTTTTAATTAGTAGGTCAAAATTTGGTAAATAGGACCCTTTTATTTTTTGTCATTATGAATAGTAACCATAGTAAATAATTGTCACCGTGGTAAGGGAAATATAGTAGTTAAGGTTAAAAATAATATGATAAGAACTAGAAAATGACCATAAAACTTTCATTTATCCTATTTGATGAGTTTATTTTGGATAACTCCATCCAATTTTTGAAGATATGGAAACTTTGTTCCACATTTTTTTGATTTTTACCTTTATTTTATTTTATATAAAGAAAAGTCAAAAAAATCATTCTCTTTGATTAATTAACCCTAAATTTTTGGCATAGGGGAAAATGATATGTTTAGTTCTAAATGTTTTATTTGAAATATAATGGATTTTTTTAATCATGTTAATTTATTTCTAATTTTAAGTGACGAAATAATTACCTTAAATGCTTATGTAACCCTAACATAGTATTTCTTCAATAAAAATAAAAAATAAAATAAATGATTCCAAAAATTAAAAGTAATAAAATTTGAATGAATAATTTTGTTCTATGAATTTTTTTATAAATATATAATGTTATTAGTGTTTTAAATTATTATATTTTAATTCATTTTCTATCATGTTGTTTTTAAAGTCAAATTAAATGAATAGTTTTAAAATTAACATTAATGATATTGTATAATAAATAATATTTTACTAAATGAATTAAAATTCCTAAAAAATTTATCTTCGTTAAACTTATTTGAATATGGTTTAATATATAAATCATGGTCTATTTATGGGCAAATTATCCTTTTATAGCAACTATCTTAACTCCTAGAGAGTAAAAAAACTTTGTTATCATCGCAATTGTCAAAAAGGGTTAACGCAAGTTAAAATAAAGATATAAGGATAAAAACCTAATATAAACTTGTAAATATTTTTATTGGATGATATTATTTAAACCCATACTCATCCTATAATTTAATTTCATAAGTTTTTATCCTTTTTCTCATGAGAAATAATTTATGTTAATTTAAAACTTTATGAAATTCCAAAAGGGGCCCTCCCCTATCTTATAAAATGGTACCTTCTCTCATATTTTCTTCACACTTAAAAAGTATTTTTATTTGGTAAATCCCTGACAAAATACCTTCCTATAACACCTATCATAATTCTATATTTCTTAGTTTGGTCATAATTCTAACCTCAGAGGGCTTAAGGTGTAAAGAAAAGGAGATTGTTTGAAGAAGAGGTATAGCTTTCAACCGAATGTTTTAGTTCTATTTATTCTTCCACCTCCTTCAAAAATTATTCAACCATACTAATATAATAACATAATAATTTCTCATATACTTATATTTTATTATGTTAATTTGATAACTTATATCTATTTCCTCTTCCATCAAAAAATAATGAAACCATCATTCGTATGTACGGAAGACGACCACCTTGTGAATCGATGTAATTCATTTTTCATCACTGCCTCTCACAACTGTTTATAATGATGGATTTAAAGTAAATATATGATATTCATGAAAAAAATATCATTATTTAAAATTAATATATTATATATTTTCCCACCTTTCCATTCATTGAAAAATGATAACGTCATTTGTGCGAATGTGTGGACTACCACCTCTACAAAGCGATGTGATTCGTTTTTTATCACCGTAGCACATGAATGGTATATAAAAGTTTATTTAAAGAGATAATATCATATTTATAATATAATTATCATTATGGAAAGATAATATAATGCTTACCATCTTACCATCATGACCATTAAAAAGTTTAAACATTACTCATGCATACATACGGCCTACCATCTATATGATTGTAACATAGTTAATTTTTCATAATCATCTTTCATGGTTGGTTTTAAAATTATAATTTTAAAGACCTTTATTTTTTAAGATTGTAAAATTTGGTATAAATTTTGATTTTTTCTTTCAAATTCTTATAAGTGGTAAAATGGTCACTACAAAAAACAGCACATTAGAGGGGGTTATTTAGAGGGGGTTCTGCACAACCCCCTCTAAATTCATTTTTTGTAACATTAGAGGGGGTTCTGCACAACCCCCTCTAAACATCAAATTTAGAGGGGGTTATAAACCCCCTCTAAATTCATTATCTATAAAAATTAGAGAGGGATTATGCACAACCACATTAGAGGTGGTTATAGAAAAAACTGCCTCTAATATTGGGATTTAGAGGCGATTCAAACCGCCCCTAACCCATGACACCCCGCCCTCACACCCACCCAGCATACCCCATGACACCCTCGCGCACCCCACCCCCCCCCCCCCTGACACCTGCACACCCCCATGACACCGGCACGCCCCCATGACACCCCGCCCTCACACCCACACCCCCCTGACACCCGCACGCCCCCATGACACCTAGTGTTCCCCCATGACACCCCACCCTCACACACGCGCCCTGACACCCGAGTGTGCCCCCTTGACACCCCATGTTGACACCTGCGCGCTGCCCTGACACCCCCTGTTGACACCCCAGCGTCGCCCTGACACCCCCTGTTGACACCCCAGCGTCGCCCTGACACCCCGCCCTGACACCCGCGCCCCAATGACACCCATTGTTGACACCCCCAGCGCACTGGAGAGTGTCGCATGGCACAAAAAAGATTCCCTCAAGTTTCGAACCCTGCGCTCGTTCCTTCGAACGCACAGCAGAGCACCACTAGGCTATGTGTGCTTCTGCTTATAATATACACTGCATTATATTTAATTATATACTGAAGTATTATATTATATTATATATATATATATGTATATATTTGTGTTTACAAATATAAAAAATATAATATATTTGTATATATACAATATATTTCACTAAAATATAATATATATTTGTGTTTATATATAATATGTATTTATGTATAATTATAATATATTTTTGTATAATATATATATATATACACATTTTTGGTCATATTTAATATATATAAATACATATTTGTACATATATTAATAAATATATTTATATTTATGTGTTTGTATATTTTTGTATTTATAGATATAATATAATTATAATATATATTATACATATATTATATTCAATACATTTATATTATATATTAATGTATTTAATTGTATACATTTATATTATATCACCATCACACATATATATACACACAAAATTAAATGCATTCATATAATCGGAAATAAATAATATAATTAAATGATATATATATACTAAATTAGTTTATAATTAATATTCTATACTAAAATATACATAAAATAATTATAAAATACATATAAATTTATTCATAATAAAATATTTATAATATAATATATAATATATATAAATAATATATTTATATTTATATTTATATTTAATTTTGTCTAAATTATGTAAATTAGTATACATAATCTAATATAAATGTATTTATAAATAAGTATACAATACAAATATATTTATATTATATATTATATTATAAATATTTTATTAGGAATAAATTTATATGTATTTTATAATTATTTTATGTATATTTTAGTATATCATATTAATTATATATTAATTTATTGTGTATATATATATCAGTTAATTATATTTTTTATTTCTAATTATATGAATGCATTTAATTTTGTCTATATATATATGTGTGTGATGGTGATATAATATAAATGTATATAATTAAATACATTAATATATAATATGAATGTATTTAATATAATATTTTTATTATATATATTATAATTATATTATATCTATAAATACAATATAATATATAATATAAATAAATAATATATTTATATTCGATTTTATATTTAATTTTGCCTAAATTATGTAAATTAGTATACATAATCTAATATAAATGTATTTATACATAAGTATACAATACAAATGTATTAATATTATATATTATATTATAAATATTTTTTTATGAATAAATTTATATGTATTTTATAATTATTTTATGTATATTTTAGTATATAAAATTAATTATATATTAATTTAGAATATATATAATATAAAATATAATATAAAATATAATATAAATAAATAATATATTTATATTTATAATTATAATTAATCTTGTCTAAATTATGTAAATTAGTATACATAATCTAATATAAATGTATTTATACATAAGTATACAATACAAATGTATTTATATTATATATTATATTATTAATATTTTATTATTAATAAATTTATATGTATTTTATAATTATTTTATGAATATTTTAGTATAGCATATTAATTATATATTAATTTAGTGTATATATATATCATTTAATTATATTATTTATTTCCAATTATATGAATGCAATTAATTTTGTGTGTATATATATGTGTGATGCTGATATAATATAAATGTATATAATTAAATACATTAATATATATTATAAATGTATTTAATATAATATATGTATAATATATATTATAATTATATTATATCTATGAATACAAAAATATATACACACACATAAATATAAATATATTTATTAATATATGTATAAATATATATTTATATATATTAAATATACCCAAACATGTGTTTATATATATATATATATATTATACACAAATATATTATAATTATACATAAATAAATATTATATATAAATATTATACACAAATATATATTATATTATAGAAAAATATATTGTATATATACAAATATATTATATTTTTTATATTTTTAAACACAAATATATACATATATATATATAATAATTTAGGATATAATTAAATATATCGCAGTGTATATTATACATAGAAGTGTATATAGCCTAGTGGTTCTCTGTTGTGTGCTGGATGGAACAGGTGTAGGGTTTGAAACCCGTCGGATTCTTTTTTAACTCTCGGGCGTGCTGGGGTGTCAGGGCGGGGTGTCAAGGGGGCGCGCTGGGGTGTCAAGGGGGTGTGCGGGTGTCAACAGGGGGTGTCAAGGGGGCACGCAGGGTTGTTAGGGAGGGGTGTCAGGGGGTGTGGGTGTAAGGGCGGGGTGTCATGGGGCGTGCGGGTGTCACGACGGGGTGTCATGGGGGCGCGCGGGGTGTCCTAGGGGGTGTCATGGGGGCACGCGGGTGTGAGGGCGGGGTGTCATGGGGGCGGGCAGGTGTCAGGGGGGTGTCAGGGGGGCACGCGGGGTGTCCAGGGTGTCAGGCGGGGGTGGGTGTCCAGGGTGTCAGGGCGAGGGTGTCCTGGGGGCAATTGGGGTGTCAACAGGGGTGCTGGGGTGGGTGTCCAGGGGTTAGGGGTGGTTTGAACTGCCCCTAAATCCCTTAAATTAGAGGCGGTTTTTGTTATAACCGGCTCTAATGTGGTAAATTTTGAGCAACATTAGAGGGGGTTTAAACCACTTCTAATGTAAACGCCGCTAAATTCACTATGAATTTAGCAGCGCTTTCTCACAACCGCCTCTACTAATAGTAGGCGGGCACATTAGCGGTGGTTTCCCACAACCACTGCTAATGTATTTAGAAGGGGTTATAACCCCTTCTAATGTAAAAAATAACCCCTTCTAAAGGGGTAATTTTTTGTAGTGGGTATTTTCCCATGCAATATGATCTTGGATAAATTTTTGGACCACTCTATTAGTACCAGAATATGGTGTTTATCTTAGGACAGAATTTTGGTCCAAATATGAGCCATTGGAATTCTCATGCAATAATTAATATTTAATATTTATTTAACTAAATATTAATTAATTTACACATGTTTGTTCATATTTATCTTTTCAATGGAGTTTAAAATTGATATTTCATCTCCATCATTGAGTTCGGAATGTGGGGTTTTCCTGGGCGAGGCATAAACTCATGTCAGGCATCGAGACTAGGTTGGGCCCCCTTTTTTTTTTTTTTTCTTTTTTTCCTTTTTTTCTTTTTTCTTTTTCATTGTTTTATTTTTCCTCTTTTCTTTCTTCTACTCCCTCTAGCTTCTTATGTATACCCCTTGTGGTCTTCTCCCTACATGGATGAAAGAGAGAGAGAGCAGTAGAGATAGAGAGGGAGGGGTGAAGGGAGGGAGAGAAAGGGAGGTGTCACCATGGATCTTAGGAGGAGCTAGATCGTTATATGGAAATGATGGAATGTGAATTGATGTGAAGATTTAGCAGATTCCAGCCAAATGTAGGATTTTTTTAAAAAAATACATAAATCCTCATAGATTTTATACTCTCTAGTTTAAGTACCTATTATGAATTCTAATAACCCCCATGGGGTTTATCTATGCTTAAACGGGAGAAAGACGGGGTTTCAAGACAATTGTAGGGTTTTCATGTTTGAAAATCATGATCACATGAAATGTAGTTTAAGAACACATGTTGTGTATTATTTATTTACTAGGAAGATTGAATTTTGGAAATACACATCATGTACTGGGAGTACACACTATGTACTGGGAGTACATTTTGTGTATAGGTACTTGGCCATGTAGTCGAGTACATGAGAAGAAGGATGTTTCATAAATACGTGTTGCGTACCCCGGGCATGCACTATTTAGCCATGTTCATCTGTGTAGGTGAGTACATGGATAGAAACCCCTTGTATGGAACTTGTCTATATAGGTCACATAGCTAGACCTCAAGTGGGTTACATGCCATGTAGAAGTATGCGACTAAGAAGAAACACATGGTTATGCCATGTGTGGTACATAGGTAGGTACACCGTGTAGGCTACTCACTATGTGCATATTTTATAAGTCTTGTACTTAGGTTTTAAACACCAATTCTAGAGAAAGTACATTCCCATGTGGGTATTTGAGAGTACACACCATGTAGTTCGGTATATATTCCATTTGCTTCTTCTTTACTACCCTTTTTAGGGGTTTTCGTGTCTTTACACCTTGGAGTAATAATTGGACATAATAGGAGTCAATTTTGAGTGTTTTTTAACATATATCTCAATAGAGGAACCCTTGGGGTGATTTTAGGATCCTAAGAGGGGTTTTGGGGTGGGTGAGCTATGACGGAGAGGTGCTTCCTCCAATAAATGGTTTTTACTGTCTCCTGAGATTGATACATAGGATGAGACCCACCATAGGGTCACATGAAATTTTTAGTGGTCTTAGAATGGGTTCTGCAAGGACCTCATTTGATATATATCAAGATATTCCTGGATTAGAAGGATTAATATTGACTTGAAGAGATATATTTTTTGGGAGTTCAGACCAATCTAGAGTGAGAACTTGATCTGATATGGGCCATAAGACATCTTCCTAGACCAACATCTTATGGATTTCCCCTTGAGAACATATCAATTTGGAGGTGTCCCCTTAGGCTTGTGAGGTTATGGGTTGTTAGAAACTAGTTTGATATTGAGGATCTCAAGTAGGATAACTATATAGTGTTTGACCTGGAGAATTCCATGTTGGATACCTCTGCTTGTTTACTCATTTTGAAGGTCTCGTGTAGGATACCACCCTTTTCTTACTATTTTCAAGGATCTTAAGAGGGATTATTATTCTTATATGTTTAATTAGAGGATCCCAAGAGGGATTCCTATTCTTATGTGTCGACCTTGAGGATCACAATTTGGATGCCCTTTAGGTGTATTGATTTGAGGGACCCAGTGGGTGCCCTGGTGGTTGAAAGACCCTGAGCTAGTGTGTTGCGGATTTTGGTAGTGATAGTAGCGGGTGTCACCTAGAAACTATTCTGAAAATGTATTCTTGAGAGGCTATGGTAGTAGTGGTGGTTTTAGGCATTCACCCACCCTAACTCTTTTATATATGAATCCACTTAGTTACTATTGATGGAACTACAATGTCCAAATGTACTTCTTGGTATTTGACAAATGAGCCTAGAATGATGTGACATACAATCAACATTCCCAAAGGTACTTCTTAGGATCTAGCTTCTAAGACTTTTTTTTTAAATATTATTTACTAGTAAGCACATACATGCTTCTTGGGATACAGTTATTGATCCTTCAAGTTTGATAGTTACAATATCAAAATTCCAAGAGGTACTTCCTGGGATCCAACTTATAAGCCTTATTTATTTGAAATTTGTGTACATATTGTTCCTTATTTATTATTGATATTAGAAAACATGGAATTCCACATTGGACATCGTGTTCCACATAAGACATGGCATTACATGGTTATGTTTGAGATGGGTAGAAATGATGTTCTGAGTATGATATTGTTGGGTGGAAGAACTTCCCCTAATATTAGATATTGTGATATTCTTAGGGATTGATGATGATATCCCCGATTAATGTATGAGATACTCTTTAGTGTTGGGATATATGCACCATCACTACATTGTCCATACTTTCCTTTCAATGGGGATTTCAAGATGTTTATTGAATTAATTTCTCCTAAATTGAGCATTAATATATCATGTTTGATTATCCTTATAAATGTATTTATTGGTTACATACCTCAAGTACTGGTTTTATATATATAAATTAAAGTGCATAGAGACATTCTGACATTGTCCAAAGTAGGTATCATTGATCGGGATCATAGACCCATGGATCAATGGTGGTTTTACTTATTTATTTTATTAGTTATATTTTAGATATGTTAAGAATATTTTATGAGAATTCTCTTATGACAGAAGAGTATAGGTAAATCGTTAGGGTGGACTACTAAGATTTATTTCTCACACTCTATACATATACCGTAGTGTGCATACAGACATTATGTTTAGTTTTATTTTAAGGATGGATACATGATGGATATGGCTGAGGCCCATGGTTTCATGATTGATTGGAGTCATTTGTGTGGATTCTTATGATCGGGTTAGAGAAACTTCCAAGTATGTGGTTTGGGTTAGAGTTATTAATAGATCCATGTATATTTATTTCCATTTCTCCTATTTATTTCTATATATCATATCGGCCTAGTGGGCGGCCAGTGATGTATGTATGACATAGTTGTTAGAGCCTTTAATGTATTCCATTTTATTACATAATTATCTATATTTATAACTTCCGGATTATATTTATTCATTGCTATGGATGATGTTTTTCTATCTCTATTGGTTTCTTACTCTAATATGAGGGAATATTCTCCCCCATAGACACGCCCTAGGACCTCACTACTAGTCAATATAATCTAATGTATGGGGAGGTGTGCTTTATGCCTAGTCACAAACCACTCTAGTTTCTATTTATAGAATGAACTGATTCTGGAGGTGAAAAGTGGTATTAGTGGTGTTCATTTCCTATTTTATTACTATTTGGGATGTGGTAAACAAGATAATTAGGAATGTGTTGGAACCTGTGATGGATATCAGACTGGTGTATCGATAACACCTGATCTGGTAGAAAGTCTTGATTTCTAGGGATATGGGATTATTGTTCTTAATATGTGATGTCATTTTTATATGATTTTCACTTAGAGTGATGAAAATTTTGTGTGTATTTTATGATTTATTATGGATTTTTGGATCGCATCCCATTGGAAAAAGTTCAGGGACTAATTTTGACTCTTGCGGGGGAAAGGAAATATGTGACACATGCATCATATTTGGCATGTAGGGTCCACATGTTATAGGCCTTCTATTTTTTGATTTTATTATTTATGGTGATTTCAACTATTTAAAGTGTAAAAAATATATAAATAGTGTTTTCCTATATAATTTCTTGGTGGAATTATACTCAATTAGACCAACATATATACATATTTCCTTATGATGGAAGGCGATGTGGATCTATGGTGAGATGTTTGAGCTTGAGGATGATGACTCATTCCTTGTTCATAGAAGGTGAAGTGACCTTAGTAATTTGATATGGTATATGTTACCTAAGTGATGGACCCATTATGGGGAATTTTTATTAGGATCGGTTATATAAAGTGTTATAAACAACCTATATGGTGTTTTCTTACATAGCTTGGAATGGAATTCTACTTAACTAAACCATACTAGTGTTGTATGATAAAGATCATTGAGATGATGTTGTGTGTATACTTTTGACCCTCATAGATCAATTTTAGTAGTTATTCCATTTATAATATCCCATTTGAGGGTGTGTATTTTTTCAATTGTGGTAAATAAAGATTCATAACAACCTACATTGAGTTTTCACTCTATATTTATGTGATATTTTACTTAACTGAACTTCATTTATGATTATCTAATCAGATCCTCTAGTGTGATTCTGATGGGTACCTAAACATTTATAGTTATTATAACCTTGAGGGGGTATTACCATATATAGATCCTCGGTGAGGGTCAGTTCTTATCCTTTCTCATTGATATCATGAAGTCTATGGAGTAGAACCTTATGAGGATGCTCTAAGTGGATCCGGGCTTGGTGGGATGATTATTAGCAAGTGATTCCATAAGAGTTTTTCTTTATGTTATGAATTAGTTATGGGTTTCTCTTAGATTGGTTTCCAATTACAACTTATTGGTTGGTTTACTCTATAAAATTGGAATTGAAAAACTATAAAATTGAACCCATATTGATAGGTTTTGATCCTATTAGTTCGATGTTATCTCCCCCCCCCCATAGCGGGTTGAAATGCTCATTAGATTCATTGTGTTGAGACAAGTGTGTGGTTGACACCCCCTGTGATGTGGCTTTGGTGAGAGCTTTGACGTATGGGATAAATATTTAGACCTAGTGACCCATATATGAGACTTTATTGATAAGGATGGGTGGGAGACCTAGAGGCCCTTATTTTTTACTCAAAAATTTATTGGTTGGAATTTAGTTTTATCAAGATGTACCTGTGAGAGGAGTTGGACTAGGATTATAGATTTCTTTTGAGCAAGTGATCTTATTTTTATGCTCGTGTTAAGACCAATCCTTAGTAGGTGCTTGAGTTTTATAGTATAGGCAGGGTTATGACTTTGGTTTCTATGAAAAAACCTAGAGTACTTGGGTAATGAGACCTATTTTGATGGGTGGGAATGTTTAAGTAGCTGACCTTATTAGCTATTGGTTGTGTGGTTGATGATTTAATTTTAGAAAATTATTCCATGTGATGGGTAGTCATGGAATAAATCATGGCATAGGGGAGATACTTGATTTTAAAGAGGGGTTCCAAGGGAGATTTTGGATTGTTATGATTGATGTGTCATGTAGCATGGTCATCTTGGGTTTTATAATGTGCATATTACAGGAGAATGAGTTTTGTGATGATTGAGTGGTATAGGATTGTACACCCACTATATTGGGTGATTTTGGTATGCAATGGTTGCACATAATTCCATTTAAATTGTTAATCAGTGAGTCCATATGTTTGAACCAAGGACTGAGGGTTTTAAATAAATATTGTGGGCATGGTTTCCCAAGAGTTGTGATAAAATGAGAAATGTAACTCTTTGGTAGAGGATACATCGATAATGGATTGGGTTCAGTGGTACAGCTAATCTAGCTCAATCATGTTCAAGTAGTGACAATATGATGATCTTGGGTCAGGGAGAGCGATACACACCTATCGACAAAATATTAGTGTACTTATATTTTAGATATGATAATTCCTAATATCTTGATATCATCCTGAGTATATTGAGATATCATAAGCTATACATTGAGCTATCAAAATACCTTTATTGGTTTGATGAATTAAATCTTTGGGATTTCCACTCGAGGAGTGTTATAAGGTAATTTATATGGTGGGGATTTCACTATTGTCCATTTGAGGGTGGTGGACCCTGTTATGAGTTAAAATTATGTGTTCCCTATGTAAATCATTCTTAGGAAATGATAATGGTGGATATTTTGATTCTTTCACATTGGCTCAATGGTATAACCAATTTTAACCACACATGTAATTATGTTCATTGATGGGAAGAGTGTGGGAATTTGAGTTTGAAGTTCATTTGTGGGGTGATGATAAGGATATTCCTATAGTGGGGAGTACCAGGTTAGTCACAGTTAAATGTCTTCCATGTGGGGAGAGTTGTGATATTGTGGAATAGTCATTATATGGTAAAAATATCATAGTTGTTTATATTATTAGGATGAGATCATGGATATGTTTTTACCACCAAGTATTATTGGGTATGAGAAGGTTTTCAGTAGGGAATTTGTAAAAAATTGTGTTTTTATGGACTATGAAATTCAGTAGAAATTTAAAAAAATTCTTTTAAATTCCCATGAGGGTTTAAATGTACTTTTTCCCATAGTATATGATGTCAAATAATTTTTATAACTACTCCATTGGTTATAAAATAGGGTGTTTACCCTAGTATAGAAGTTTGGTGGAAATATGAGCCTTTCAAATTATCATGAAATAATTAATATTTAATATTTAATTAATTAAATGTTAACTTATCAATGCATGTTCATTCAGATATGTCTTTTGAATGGATCATAGTATTAAGATTATTCCTCTATTGTTGAGTCTGGAAAGGGGAGTTTTCCTAGACAAGGCATAAACTCTTGTCGGACATTGGGGATGGGTTAGGCCCCATTTTTTCTTTTTCTTTTCTTTTTATTTTATTTTTATTCCTTTTATTTTGCATCTTTTATTTCTTCACCTCCCATTAGATTCTTTTATACACTCCTTTAGGAGGGCTATTTTTATGTTTTATCATAAATCCCTATATATTTACTCTTTCTAGTGTTAATTTCCAATTATTACTACTAAGTACCCCCATGTTTTTTATATATGCTTAACTAGTAGAAAAACAGGGTTTTGGACCAATTGTAGGGTTTTCCCATTTTGAAATATTGATCATAGGGCATGTAATTCAATAACACACATTTTTTTTCTTCCTGTTTGAGGAATATGACCTTTTTTAAGTACATTCCATGTACTTGGAGTATATGTTGTGTAGAGTTACTTAGCTGTGTATCTAAGTATATGTGTAGATGAAGATTTTATAACTACATGTCATGTACCCCGGGTACACATCATGTAGTCCTTCTCGACCATGTAGTCATACTTGACCATGCAGTCAAGTTCATATCCATACATCCCATGTAGGGGATCTTGGTTGTGTAGGGTCTCTTGGTTGTGTATGGTACATAGCCAAACCCCATGTGGGTTACACGCTATGTAAAAGTACACGACCATGGAGAAACACATGGCCAAGCCATGTGTGGTACATGGGTAAGTACCCCATGTAGGGTACACTCCATGTAAATATTTTAATTTCCATGTAATTGGGTTTTACACACTATGTTTAGATGAATTACATGCTAGTTGGGGATTTGAAATTACACACCATGTACTTGGGTACACATGTCGTGTACTTCTTCCTTGATACCCTTTTTAGGGTTTTTCATGTTTTTACACCCTCAGAGTCATAATTGGACCTAATTGGGGTCCTTTTTTAGTTTTTTTTTTTGAGTATATCATGATAGTAAAACCTTGAGGTGATTTTATGATTCCTAATAGTTGTTTTGGGGTGAGTGAGCTACGATAGAGAGGTGATTCCTCTAATAAATGATTTTTTGTCTCTTGAGAGTGAGATATGGGATGAGACCAACTGGAGGGTCATATTAAATGGTTAGTGGACTTGGAATGGGTTCTCTAAGGACCTCGTCTGATGTATCTTGAGATAGTTCCTAGTTAAAGAGAATGAGATGTGACTTGATGAGATAGATTGGTTGGGTTTTCAGACCAACCTAGAGTGAAACTTTGATCTAATATGGGCCATGATCAATCTCCCTATATTGACATTTTTTGGATTTTTCCTTGAGTAAATATCCCTTTTGAGTTGTTCCCCTTAGGACTGTGAGGTCATGGATTTTTAGAAACCAGTGTGAGATCAAGAAACCTAAGTAGGATACATCTCCAATGTTTAACCTAGAGGATCCTGTGTAGGATGTCTCTGCTTGCTTACTCCTTCCATGCTTCCTATGTAGGATTCCCACATTTGATTACTATTTATGAGGATCCCAATAGGGGTTACTTTTATTACATTCTAACTTACAAGATCCCAAAAGTGATTCCTTCTTGTATGTGTGGAACTCGAGGATCCCTAGTAGGATGTCTCTCCTATGTGTTAACCTGAGGGGCCCTTTGGGTTCCCTAGTGGTTGACTGACCCTAAGTTAATGTATCATGGTTTTGGGTAAATATGGTATCTGGTGTCACTTAGAACCTATGAATGACATGAAATACTGATAGGTTGTGGAAATAGTGGTGTGTTTAGGCATTCTTCCACCCTTACTCTTTTATTTATGCATTCACTTAATTACTATTGATATATCTATGATTACCTGATGTACTTCCTAGTATTTGGCTGATGATCCTGATGTGATGTGACATACAATTGGGATTCCTTGAGGTACTTCCTAGGATCCATTATCTGGTTCTTTTTATCAAATATTAGTTATTGGGATTCTCATACATGCTTATTAGAATCTGGCTATTGAACCTTTAGGTTTGATAGTTACATTATCATAATTCCTATAGGTACATCCTAGGATCCATCTTATAAGCCTTACTTATTTGAAATTAGTGGACATGTCATTCCAAAGTTATGATTTGTATTAGAAGGCATGGGGTTCCACATTATATATGGAGTTTCACATTATGCATGGAATTCCACAGTTATGTTTGAGATGGGAAGACATGATGTTCCAAATATGATATTGTTGGGTGGGTGCACTTCCCTAAACTTAGAAATTGTGATATTCTTAGGGATTTATGATGATCACCCCATGCAAAGCCTAAGATACTCTTTAGGGTCAAGTTGAATGCATCATTACTATATTGTCCATAATTTCATAGTGATGGGCTTGGTGATCCATTTATTGAATCAATTTATCATGAATTAAGAATTAATATATCATGATTTATTATTGTTATACATGTATTCCTTGGTTACATACATCAGGTCCTAGTTTTATCTATATAAAGTAAAATTCTCAGAGAAATTCTGGTGTTGGTTGAAGCAGGCATAGTCAATCAGGATCATAGACCCAAGGATCGAATGTGGTTTTACTTATTTATTTTATTAGTTATGTTTCTCCAAGAATAAGTATATTTCTTAAGAATTCACTTATGATAGTATATTATAGATTCACCATCGGGGGTGTCCTACTAAGATTTATTTCTAACCCCATGTACATACACCTTGGTGTGCGTGCATACCTTATGTCTCCTCCATCAGGGGTGTCCTACTAGCATTTACCCGCCATGAAAGACCCCATTTCTGGTCAAACATGATGGAGTAATAGGGTGGTTTGGGATGGTGATGGTGGTAGGGCTAAAGGCTATTCCTCTCTGGTTTACTCTTCCATCTCCTTTTTCCCTCTATGGTTTGCATTCCCCTTTTTCTTGGTTATGGTCTTTTTTGTGGTTTGTTTCCATTTCATGGCTTCGATTTAGACTCAGCATCGCTTCGTGTTTCTGGTTGTGTGGCCAACGTTTTGTGGTTTCATTTACGGGGGTTTCTTTTTTAATTTGGTTTCAAATTATCTGGAACCTGGTTTTGTTCGGTGACTCTTCCTGATGACGGTGATGTTTTATTTCATTCTGGTTTTTCGTACTTTTACATTCCTGGTCGAGGTGGTGGTATGAAGTTGTTCTCTTGGTGGTGGTTCTGAGTACTGGTGTGTTTTTCATTACTGTGTAATTTTATGTTTGGTGATGGTGGTTCCATCATGGTGGTCGATGGATCCACAGTCATGGTTGATTGTTTACGATGGGCTCTGTTTTGGTTCTGCCATTCGATAGCAATGATGCAGTGATACAGCTTGGGGAAGGTGATAGTCAGGGTCCATGTCTCTAGGAAGTTCACAACCCGAGGCTTTGATGTTTTTCTACTTTAATTTGAACTGCGTATTTTTTAAATTTGAATCCTTGGTGTTGCTTGAAAGTGTTTGGCAGGTGATTTTGTTTGAATTTTTTATTTGGTGTTTTGAATTGTGTGAGGTTCTCACTCAGCCATAAAAGTGATTCATTGAAAATACAAAAAATATAGAATTGGAATAGCTATGGATGATTTTTTGTTATTTTCACTAGTTTATTACTCAAATATTAGGTCATAGTCTCCCCACAGACACACCCAAGGCCTTTTGCTACTAGTCACCAGCCTCTGGCATATGGGCAGGCATGCTTGAGTCCTAGTCACCAACCAGTCCAATTGTTGTTTATATAGTGAACTAGGTTGGTACGTGAAAATAATTAATATATAAAAATGATAATTATATCATGATTATTATTTTGGATATGATTAAATAACAATATATTTGACCTTATTCAAATTACCAAATTGATTTTGGACATATGAGATGAATATTTTCAAAACATCCAACATGAACCAAAATGATTAAGTAATTGAATATAACGTGATAATAAATAAAATAATAGGAATAATAAACTTTAAAAGGATTATTAAGAATGTAAATAATTAACATAAGTTTATTATTTAGGAATATAAAGAATATACATTGTGAGTTAGACTCTAGGTAAGGGACTTTCTTTTAAAAATTCTCTTTTAAATTTTCCCTTCCAACTCTTTTAATTCCATGTCCACGTTCTTTTGAATGTTTAAAGAAAATTCTTATTTATGATTCCATGGAAGATAAAGATCATTTTTACTATAATTGAATTTCCTTACAATATTAATAAAAAATAATATTTTTAAGGTTTTACATAAGGGATACTTTATTTTTTTAAAAACTCTTTAAATATTTTAAATATATATTTTATAAATCTTTCTCTTTTATGTCCATATTCTTAAAAATCATTTTATAGATGTATTTATATGGAAATAAAATAATTATAAGTTAAATTTTATATCTATCTTTCAATTGTTTTCAAAATGAATATTTTTATGTATTTTATATGGGATGTTTTGAATTTCTTTATAAAAGAAAAAAATAATTTTCTATTTTAATGTATACGACATCAATGGATTTCATTGAAATTGTAACTAATATTTTATGTTTTACTTCCTTTACATGATTATATGTTTCTTAAAAATAAAAAACCCTCCTTTTGATGGGGTAATACATGACTTATGTTCATTTCTAAATTTAATTCTTTATGAAATCTAATTTTATTATGATATGAGGAAATATTATGCAACCCATTTCTTTCCATGGGTATTTCTTTTGTTTATGAATTATGATTAGTTCCCTTTGGTGGCACATATAATCATGTACATGTTATGATGTGTTCACCCAGATAGAACATCAATGCATTGGTTAAAGTTTGTGTATCATGAGAAATTATATATGGGATTATGGATTAAACCAAATCCATGATGGGACTCTTTCAACTATGTGATATTATCTAGGTAGTTAGCCTTGACTTGTGTTTATGTCATGTTTTGTGTTTCTATCACAATTCCCATATTTCCATGATCTTATGATACCATTAACTTTATGAAATAATCACATGTTATTATTCATTATCCTTACCTTTATGATATCATATTATACCTTTAAATCACAAATTATACTTCCTTATCATTTTTATTCTCTTACTAAGATTTTTATGCTCATAGCAGATTTTAAAATGATTTTAATAGAGTTTTATGAATTATTAGGGACAAGTATGAGGTCAAGATGAAAATTTTGATATTGTGTCATGAAAAGAAAAATTGTTACATCATAAATTTTTTTTATTTTGGGAAAAATGGATACTAAGTGTAAATTTCCACTTTGTGATGTAATGTTTATTTATATAAGGGTGATGGCCTAATTCTTTAAAACTCTAAACTATAAAGATCTATAAATATAAGAAAATGAATTCTTGAATTAAAAATAAAGATTTTATAATGCTTAAGGTTGGGTCTTTATAGATCTACTACTAACCTTGATCTATACCTCACCCATATCCTAACTATGTCAAAGATATCTATCTAAATAATCAAAACTCAAGCCTCTACCCAACCTAAAACTATGAATAGTGAAGGTTGATTGGGTACCCATGTTTCCTGGCCACTTGAGTAGGGTGTGAGTAAAACCTAGTAGGTAAACACCAACTTAGTATAATATATAACCAATAAATAACGTTTTACACATGTGATATGCTTAGTAGAATAATAAAATAGTGTAAAATCCTAAATAAATAAGCATCTTTGATCCTTGGGTTCTAACGTGCCACATAGAATCAAACCAATCCATCTTTGGTCAATACTATAGTGTCTCTAATCATGTCACATAATTTTTCCAACCAATATCAATACCATGACTTATTATTAAGATCAATCCATGGGTATTCCAGTAGTATGAGGCTCAACAGTCGGATCCTATGCTCAAGTCTTGGGCATCCACCGGTATACTGATCACTTGGGGGTAGCGCATTCCTTCCAAATCATCTCACATATAAATTCTTCTAGGGGCAGTGTGTCCCTCCCATGACATATCATAGTATCACATAGGTAGGTAGTGATTACCTTTCATACATCTCATACATCACATCAGGGGTAGTGTATCCCTCCCATCCATATCATATATCAAAAATGAAGGCTGAATCCAAGGAGTGTATTCAAGAAAAATCATATATATTGGTAATTATCATTTTTAAGTGAATCCCACCAAAATAATATCATATTTACATCATCATAATGGTTTTCTATTTTCATAAACCCATCTCACAAGACAGGGGTCGGCCTCTCAAGTGCATGGTCCATCACTATCATTATAGTTATATAAGGATTGCATCACTAATTTATATTCTAATGTGACACTTATAACCATCTATATTCATCTATACATGCACCCTAATATGGGTAAATATATCTATAGGGTGCTCACAGGTTTGTTAAAACCCTCTCACATACCAAATCACCACTGATTTGATCCTCAGACACCCAACCCATCCAAATCTTACCCAAGGCACCCCAACCTAGGTATTCACATATTAAGGAGTAAGAAACACTCATCCCATGATTTTCATACTATAATAATGGATCTAAGGCATCTAAAGTTTATCAAATATCCAATCCTTATTCCATCCATCTCAATTCATCACTCACTTATACCTAGAGGTTACTAGGGGCACCTACAACTAGGGTCATTGCATATCATTCATTTAATTTTATTTAATTAATTTCATTTACACCCCTCAAGATATATACATAATAATAAATTCATTTATAATCATATCCTTATACATTGGTTGTTGAAACATCAAGTCAGTGTGCAAGGGTTCATCATGGCCCTTGGCACTTTGTTTAGTCCATAAGAATTTCACTTTAATTTTTAAAAAAATCATAAAAATAAAGTTCAATCTCCCTCTATTGTGATACCACATATCACATACATACATAAAAAAATTCATTTACTAAAGGGGTGTTATCAAGGACTATCTACCTTAATTTTAGAGTTATCACATTTTAAGTGCATCCTAGTAACCCTCGCTCAAGCTTGTCCAAGTATCACCAGCCATATCTAACTCACATGATTCCCTAACTCATTCCCAAGCATCAAAATTAATTAATTATAATAAATTTATATTTTATTAAATAATTATTCAATTTTAATCAATTAGGTATAATATTTTAACAACTCACCAAGTGACCTCATCACACTGAAACAACGACTAACCACCTATTGAAGATTCATAACATACTCCTAGCACCATTCCAGGAAAGATAACCAACACAAGACATCATTACAATAACCATTTTAATTTAATTTAACCAAAAACTCCAAATAAAATCATATAGTGGCATACTACTAATTAAATGGCACACAACAGTGTGTGATCATCATATTGGGTTATCCTATAACCAAGACACATGAAATCCCCATTATACCAGGATTACTCTACCATTATATGGTATAATTTTCAACAAATACCTCATTGGGGTCACCAAAAATAAAATATATAACAAGAGAAGAGGGACATGGAATAAAAATAGGAGAGGATCACCTTAAATTACTGAAAACATCCCACCAAATTTTCCCCATTTCATGGGGTATGAGAGGGGAAAGAGGGGGGTTTGTCCCATTCAAGAATAAGGAAGAAGAAAAAAGGAGGATATGGGTTTTAAAGTTAGAGGGGGGTGGAATGGTTTTCCCCCACTTTAAACAAATAGGGTCCCACCATAGCATGCACTAAGGTGAACCAAAAAATTATTACATTAATATTGAATTTTATTAGATAAATATTCATTACATATCATTACGATCCATTCCAGAACCATAAAGGTTTAGCATATTTAAAAACTTGGATACATAAACAACTGGAACATAAAATAAATATATCTTCTTCTACCAAGTTATTGAAAAATAACACCCTTATTATAAAAATAATACTTAAAAGTTTTATTCATATCTTGGGGATAAGGAAACATAAAAAAGGGTGATATTAGATGCTCATTAAGGGTAAAAAAGGTAGATATTAATGATTATTTAAGTATAAAATGAGTATATGGGTTTGAGAACATGATCTTAACATTTGAAAACCATACCCAGCAATTCATATATCACAATAATGAGTCATGGAATAAAGTTTGTAAATTCATAATACATTAATCATAAAGGAATAAAAGAAAATTATCCATAAGATCATAATATTAGAATAAGATCATATCATTAAATAGTGGCTTAAATAGTGTCATAATCATAATCATAGAAATATTATGCTAATTTATCCACCAAGACATGCATCACATGTTAATATTAGGATAACTGACTATATACCTACTTTAGGCTTATGATAACCTCCCATGTATCCTATTTTGGAATTGGGATAACCTAGTATGTACCCTTTTATCTCATAAAATATTAATCTTAACCTAATTCATTGGAGTTATATAATGGACCCACCTATCACATAATTATAATTCATTCATAAGTATGCCACAATATCATGAAATCATTTATCATTGTATCATAACTTAAATCATGGAAAATAAAATGGGTTTCATCAATATTTAATCATCATAGCCATAAACCATCCAATTAAATAATTATTATTATATCACCGAATTATATTTATACTAATAAATAAATAACATCAGAGGATATTGTCGTATATGAAAATTTTCTTTAAAAAATCACTAGAACATTTCATGAGGAAAATACCATTTTATCTTTGAAAGCACTTATATAAAATCTAAAAAAATCAAAATATTACAAAAAAATATTTTTTTTTTGAAAATAACTATGAAAAATTGTAAATTAATCTTATAATAATTAATTATACATGACTATTGGAAATTTTGTTTAAGCGGTGTATCTTAAAACAAAGATTCCATTCACACCTTTGGTAAAAAGTACCTCATTCGTAAAATGACAAAAATATTCATTTTAAATATTTTTATAGAAATTCAAACATGGGTAAAAATTAATTTAATAAATATTTGGAGAATATCAAAACAATTTTTTAAAGAAATTTTAAATAAAATATGAATATAAAGAAAAAAATTCTTGACCGAAGAGTGAAATAATGTCATTTTTTTAAAACATTATTTTGGTCACTTGAGTGATTATAGAGAGGAAAATGAAAGGAAAACTTGTAATTTTTATAAATAAATAGTTTATAATAAAATACATAATATTTTTGAGAGATATATCATATGATTTCATCATCAAAACTAAAGCATAAACAATCCCAGTGAAAAATGATATTGTAACGTAAAACCCTTACCTAAAGTCTGTCTTGCTTCATAATTGGTCTAACCTATTATATAATAAATTTAAATTTATTATAATTATATAAAAAATCATGTACATACTTATAATATCATATATGATCCAACTATAACATTCAAAATCCATTTATTAATAATTTCTTATTAAAATCGTCGTTTTTATGTGTTAACTGTTTCATTTCTTATGAAAGTTTTAGTTCAGCAGTTCTAGTCCTTGTACATTAATAAGGGTTCCATTATGATCATAACATTAATAATAATATAAATATTATATATATTCATTAAATAAATATTTAAAAATCAATAAAATACAGATATAGAAAAATTAATTACACCATTCATGGAGACAATTATTTGTACATACACAAGAATGTTATTTTCATTTTCTAAGGAAAAGAAGGAAATAAAGATGAATAATATTGTAATGAACCATCTTTTCAAAGACGGTACGGATCATTAGTTTTTCGATTTTAATTACTTAAAAAACCCTTATATTGATTCCTAATTAAGCCAAGGAGGTCATAGGTGTGTTTAGGGCTCGTTCGGAACCTGGAGCCATGAAATGGTAAGAGAAAATTGGGCCGCACAATCTGTATAAAACCATGTGACCTAGGGCACATAGTGGTGTGGCTAGTTGCAGATTCTAGATAGAACCCATTTTCACATTTTTTTCACGTTTATTCAAATCATGCACCAAACCATGTGTTATTCCCCAAGTAACAGTGATGTAATATCCTGACCCAGGATCCACTTAACTCACACCCCAAGCCAGTGGATCACATGGCCTTAAGATCACCTCCCTATACGCTAGAGGCTACTGACTAGTAGTGTGTGTGTAAATGTGGTATAGTTGGGAGACTATACCCTCATGTCAAAGTATCATAGTGGATACAACCTATAATAAATAGTAGCAAAAGCATATATAAATAGATAAGACCATTAAACTTCAAAATCATAAACAAACAAACTAAATAAGTAAGCATCAAAAGAAATAGATAATTGAAAAACATATAATTATATCAAAAGACTATATGGTAGTGTATGGTACATGTATTCATGTCATGTTATAATGGGAATGGGCATACAATCATTCTATAAAAAAAGTAAAAAAAGTATAAAAAAAAGCTACTCCATTGGCATCTCAAGTGCATGCTCATTCCTATTCTCCAAAGCTCCATCTATGTAATCATGTAAACACCCTGAATAATGGCCTTTTCTATTATCAATATCTGCAGACGGGTGATCTTCTGGGGTACCAAGGTATCTTGAGAAGGGTGTGAGATAAAAATATCAGTATGCCACCACCAATGGTCTCCACAAGTAATCTAAGTAGTGCTCATAACTAAATAGTGTGAAAGTATAAGAAGAAAAGGAAACAATGCTGAAATAAATAACCATCCCACTCAAGTTCCTATAGGAAACCCGGTGGATCTACTTGATTTTTCTCACAAGAGGAATGGAAGTCTAATCAGTTTCTATATTTAGTAATAATATATATATATATATATATAGTTTAATTGTATATTTCATCCACCTATATGAACCAAGTACGTGCGGATGTAAGTGTCTATATTCCTGAAGTACTAGTGTTGGATTGACTGGGGAATAACTCAGACATCCATGACTAGTTTAATGATCCTAAAATCACAATAAATAGGTTACATTCCCTAAATCCCAATAAGAGTGTGATATATCACTCAAAAATACATGGGATGGTGAGTGATCCACCATGGAAACACTCTAATCATTGAACATGGAGTGTAAATTCCAACGCCCATATAGTATCACCGGTATGAGTCTCTATGCTCAACATCTGATGTAAGGGAGTGTGATATTTCCAAGCTCAACAATCCCTTGACATTGTATTGTAGCCTCTATAAAGGTTCATTATATATATAACTAGCATGGGGCATTACCTCCCCTCTATCATGTTCATTCATCCCATTTATATACAAATGAGGCATAATCATATTTATAATTTAATACATGATTCATCAACACTATTGTAACATATTTACCAAGACTTTAAATATAATTAAGGTATATTCATGTTTAAAACATAACACATGGGGAAATATCTTTCATATGTTTCATTAGTCAAGTTCAATTCCATTCAAAACATTACAATTCATAATAAGAATAATTAATGGCATGGCCTTACAATACTTCATAAACAATTTCATTTAAATGAAACAAACACTAGCGCAAAAAACATTTTTAACGTCAACATTTTTTACGTTGGTTATTTGATAACCGACGTAAAAAATGAGGCATCTGATGAATTTTTTACGTCGGTTATTCTATAACCAACGTAAAAAAAAGGCGACATCAGAGGCCTTTTTGATGTTAGTTATTTGATAACCGATGGAAAAACCAAACCCGCGGAATTTTTTACGTCGGTTATTTTATAACCAACGTAAAAAACCAACACACGGCTTTTTTTACGTCTGTTAAAAGATAACCGATGTAAAAAATGTGGTATCTGATACATTTATAATGTCGATTATTATAATAACCGACATTATAAATGTAATAAAAAATTTTATAACGTCGGTTATTAAATAACCAACGTTATAAAACATTTAAAAAATTTATCACGCCCCGTGGATTGTCATTTCTGATTTTTTGATCAACAAACATGTGACTCATCTCTCTCACGCGGAAAACCTAGAATCAACTCTTCGATCTCGTTTTGTTAAAATCATGTTTCCATCATCGTTTATCATCTTTACTCTCCTCGGATCTATCATCTCCACTCACAACACTCAGGTGAGCCTCCCATAAATTTATTTCATTCGTTTTTTCCCGGATAGTCTATATTTAAGTTTTACGATTTTTTGTTTAAACTAGGTAAGATTCTTCGATTTCGAACCCTCTTACCTAGTTTTTCCATCATCATCTTATTTATTATCACCATATCTATTAGATCGACTAGTAATATTCAAGTAAGCCACACCTACTTATATTTCATTTTTTTTTTGTTTCGCAGATGCCCTACATTTATGGTAATATTTGTTGTCATTGACAACTAATGATCTCATTCACCTATATTACTGCAAATTATATCTAAATCGTTTTGATACACCCATTTCGTGTACCAGTGTGATTTATTTTATAAGTATATATGTTTTTTCATGGTGGAATTTTTGTTTTCGATCCTTGGTTGTTTCTATTTTGGGTATCACTTTTTGTTGTTCCATAAACTATTTATGTCTCTTATTTTCATGGACTATTATAAGTCTTTATATGCTATTAAAACCTGATTCATAGAATAATAGAGCATTTTAGACTAGTAGGAGATATACTTCATGGTTCTCATTTTGAATAATGGCATGATACCAAAACTAGTAGCTTGAGATTGAAATCACTAGATATGCCAAAACTAGTAGCTTGAGGTTAAAATCCCATGGTTCTAGGGGGATGTCGAGAGGGTTGGAGGATGTCCAGGGGGTTGGGGCTGTCTAGAGGGTTGGGGACTGTCCAAGGTGACCATGGAGGTGGGGGGTAGTCCAGGGGTGGGGGTCCAAGGGGGTGGGGGTGTCGAAGGGGGTGGGGACTGTCTAAGGGGGTGGCGGCTTTCCAAGGGGGGTGGCGGCCTGTCCAGAGGGTTTTGGGGGTTGTTTGGGGGGTGGGGGCTGTTCAGAGGGTTGGTGGGTGTCCAAGGGGGTAGGGGGTGGGGGTGGTGTCCAGAAGGGTGGGGGTGTCCAAGGGGGTGGGGGTGCTGTCCAGAGGGGTGGGGGTTGTCCAAGGGGTGGGGGGCTGTCCAGAGGGGTGGGGGATGTCCAAGGGGGTGGTGGTGTCTAGGAGATTTCCAAGGGGTGGGGGTGGTGTTCAGAGGGTTCGAGGGGCTGTCCAGAGGGTTGGGGGTGTCTAGGGTGTCCATGGAGTTAGGGGGCATTCCAGGGGTGTGGGGGGTCCAAGGGGGTGGGGGCCTGTTCAGAGGGTTTGGGGGTTGTCCAGGGGGGCTTTCCAGAGGGTTTGGGGGTTTTCTGGGGGGGGTTGTCCAGAGGTTTGGGGGTGTCCAAGGGGGTAGGAGGATGGTGGTGGTGTCTAGGAGGGGTGGTGTGTCCAGGAGGGGTGGGGGTGTCCAAGAGGGTGGGGGCTGTCCAGGGGTGTCCAAGGGGGTGGGGCTGGTGTCCAGGGGTGGGGGGGCTATCCATGGGGGTGGTGGTGTCCAGGGGGTGTCCAAGGGGGTGGGGTGGTGTCTAGGGGGTGGGGGCTATCCAAGGGGGTGGTGGTGTCCAGGGGGTGTCCAATGGTGTGGGGGATATGTGTCAGTTGGTATTGACTAATGCATCGTGGTTTTTGAGATTATGACATGATGATTGTATTGTTTCCTGGATATTAGTGTTTCAATATGATTCAATTGTGCCTTGATGATTGGATTTACGTTGTGATTTTCTCCATCTGAGTTTTTATTTTAAATTTGATTTGATTCTCAGGTTTACTCCATTTTCTCCAATTTTCTATCAACCATTGGAGGCCCCATGGTTTTCTTTGATTCCATGGAATTTTAAAACTGTTATATCTAACTATATTTTCTTTTTAAAATCATATTCAAATATATTTTTTTAAATAAGCATAGATTTTTTTTATTTCAAAATTGTTTTACATTAAAATTATTATTATTTTCATATAAACATATATTTGTCTTATCTTAAAAAGATGTATAATTTTGATATTTGTTATAAGTAATAATGAGTCGAAGTTGGATTATGGAACATCGAATGAGAAATGAATATGAGGAAGGTGTTGATTCCTTTTTGGAATTTTCTAAATGAAATGTTCCATGTAGTGACATTTTTTCTGTCCATGCCTAAAATGTTTGAATATGAAGAAGTTGAAAAGTAGAGAGATAAAAGATCATCTGATTTTTCATGGTTTTAATCCAAGTTACAGCCCTTGGATTTAGCAAGGTGAAACTGGACGAAATGTCACTGATGATGATGATTTACAAGATGGTGACTCTGATGGAATTGAAGAAATGATTTGCGATATTGCAGCAGAACAAATTGAGATAGAACCGATAGTTGCGCGTCTATATGGTGATGCTAAAAAACCATTATATCCTGGTTGTACAGATTTTATGGTTTTGTCGGCGGTGTTAATATTGATTAACCTGAAGTTGAAACATGGATGGAGTGTCAGAAGTTTTACAGAGTTGCTACAATTGATGAAAGACATTCTTCCAAAAGATAACGATCTTCCGGATTCACATTATAAGACCAAGAAAATATTATGCCCGATGGTATTGGGATACAAGAAAATACATGCCTATCTAAATGACTATATGATATATAGGAAGGAATATGAATTTCTATCAGAGTGTCCTAAATGTGGGACATCACGGTATAAGGTGAATGAAAAATCATAGGCTGATATAGAGATTACAAAGATCCCTTCAAAGGTATTTTGGTATCTTCCTATAATTCATCATTTCAAATGTTTATTTGCTAATTAACATGATGAAAAAAAGGTTAAGATGGCATGTTGATGAGTGGTTATGTGATGGAAAAATACGTCATCCAGCTAATTGTCCACAATGGAAGAAAATTGATGAGCAGTATCCTACATTTGGAAACGGAATTTGAAATCTCAGACTAGGGTTGTGCACAGATAGAATGAATCCATATTGGACCCTCAGTAGCACACATAGTTCATGGCCTGTATTATTGGTAATTTACAACCTATCTCCTGAAGTTTGTATAAAGCGCAAATATGTCATTTTGAGTATAATGATCTCTGGTCCGAAGAAACCCAATAATGATATTGATGTTTTCTTGTCACCGTTGATTGATGATTTGAAACTTTTATGGGAGAATGGTATTAGGGTGTATTATTCTTATAAAATGGAATATTTTCATTTGCATGTAGTGCTTTTGTTCACTATAAATGACTTCCCAGCATATGGATGTTTGTCTGGATACAATGTCAAAGGGCATAAAGCATGTCCAATTTTCGAACAACAGACGTCATATTGTCAATTTCATCATGGGAGGAAAACAGTGTGCATGGGTCATCGAAATTTTTTGCATATGGATCACTCTTATAGAAGAATAAAAAAGGCATTCAATGGCTCACAAGAATTTAATATTGCTCCAAAAACTTTATCCCCTGATCTGTATTTTGAGAGGGTGAAAAACCTTGATGTGAAATTGGGAAAGACATAGAAATCTGGTAATGATAGACATATTTGGAAGAAAAGGTCAATATTTTTTGAGCTACCATATTGGAGATATCATGAAGTTAAACATAATATTGTTGTCATGCATGTGGAGAAGAATATCTATGATAGTTTGATTGGAACATTGTTATATATTAAAGGAAAGACAAAAGATGGGTTGAATACAAGATTAGACTTACTATCAATGGGAATACGTTTGGAGTTAGCTCCCACTTCTAATGGAAGACGAACATTTCTTCCCTCAGCTTGTCATACATTATCGAAGAGGGAGAAAATTAGCTTTTTTCAGTGTCTTCATGATATCAAAGTACCTCAAGGTTATTCTTAAAATGTAAAAAAAATTATCTCATTGAAGGACTTGAATTTGATTGGTATGAAATCTCATGATTGTCACGTCATGATGCAACAACTTCTACCAATTGCATTGTGTGGAATATTGACCATCCATGTCAGAAAGACTATAATGAAGTTGTGCTATTTTTTCAATTCAATTTGTAATAAGGTGATTGATGTGAATGCTTTGAACATTTTGGAAAAGGATGCAATTTTTATACTTTGTCAATTGGAAATGTATTTTCCTCCAACTTTTTTTGATATAATGGTGCATTTAATGATTCATCTGGTTCAAGAAATAAAGCTTTGTGGACCTGTATATCTTCGTTGGATGTATCCTTTTGAAAGGTATATGAAAATATTTAAGGGGTATGTTAAGAATCAATATCGACTTGAAGCCTCCATTATTTAAAAGTATATTTCTGAGGAGGTTTCATAGTTTTGTATGAGCTACATGGCTGCGGCGCAACACATAGGTTTGCCTCCATCTCTCTATGAATGAGTTAATAATGCGGGAAAGGGGATTTGTGGATTGAAAGTCAAATCTTTTTCATCTAAAGAGATGAAGAAGTTAGAATCATACATCTTGAATAACATAGTCGATGCTCAACCATATTTCACATTGCATATTAATGAGTTGAAACAATTTCATCCAAAGAAGAAAGAAATGTGGATTTTGAATAAGCACAACAAAACATTTTTGTCATGGTTTAAAAAGACCTTTCTTGGTAGATCAGATGTATCAGAGACATTAAAATAGATAGTGGGTGGTCCATGTTTAAATGTGATAACATGGTCTCATTATGACATTAATGGCTATACATTTCATATGAAAGCTCATGACAATAGAAGTGCAGTTCAGAATAGTGGTGTATTGGTGTTTGCAGAAGCAATGCATTTTTCGAGTGCTAAGGACAAAAACCCAATTTCTGCATCAAGTGCATATTATGGAGTGATTGAATACATATGGGAGGTGTATTACTTAAAGTTAAAGTTCTTGTTTTTAACTATAAATGGTTTATCGGTAACAATAGTATCAGACACGATGAATTTGGAATGACAATTGTTAATCTGGATATATTGGAAGACATAGCTAATTATTTTATAATGGAAACACATGCAAAGCAAATTTTCTATATAGTAAATCAATCAGATATGCAGTTGGATGTTGTTTTACAAGGGAAAAACAATATTTTGGTGAGGATGAACTTGATGAAGATGCTGATTTATGTGAGATCCCTACTTCCATGGAAAGATTAACAGAACATAATGATGAGCATGTTGAATACATGGTTTGTGCCATAAGGAACGATCACGATGAAGGAATTTGGGAAAACAATCCATTTGTACATTCCTAAAATTATAGGTAACATTTTTTTATTTCTTATTTACATTTATTATTTTCATAAAATGGTATATATTGTAAGTTTTTTCTTTATTAAAACAAAATAAGTATATTTTTTTGTTTGTTTTATTTTTTTTATTTTACTTTATCATATTTACCATTACATTAATTATATATCTATTGTTTTTATTCAGTGACGATTAGTTTACCATGTTTACCATGTTTACTAGGTTTACCATGTTTTAATTTTTTTTAGTTTACTTTATCATGTTTACCATTACATAAATTATATATCTATTATTTTTTTCAGTGAAAATTACTTTACCATGTTTACCAAGTTTACCATGTTTACCATCTTGACTATCTTTACCATATTTACCATTGTTTAACATGCTTACCATATTTACCATGTTTACTATTACATAACTTAGTAAAATTTTCTATTTTCTGATTACAATAGTATTAAAATATTTGAATTTGTATATTTGTGAACTAATGTTTGTTTTTTTTTATTTGAAGGATAATGGAAGATCAACCAGTTGATCAACCACATGATTTTTGAGATGAGCATATTGTTCATACCTTTGGGGAGGAACATTCACATGCTCCCCTTGATGTTCCCCAGTCTTCCTCATGTGCTCCCATTACTACAAAGAGTTCAAGAGTTGGTAAACGTGGGTGCATGCGTTTACCAAAATTATCACTTTCCCATACACAGGATCTGAGGATACCCATTGAGTTTGATGAGGATGATATTCCTAGAGGTCCAAATGCAAAAGATTTTAAGAGTTTTGTATCCACTCAGGGTAAGAGTAAATTAATCATTTTGTATGATGACTGTAGAAGTGTGGACAAAGCGATAATCTCTCAGTTGTGGGAGACGATTTTGGTAAGATCTTTTGCTATTGTTTTCCTATTCTTTAAATGTTTCTAGTATATATAATATTTTTAACCTGTTCTTTATCAGATGACATTTGATATTCCTGATACTGGAGGAGTCAGGAAGAAATGCTTATCAATGGCTGCTAGAAGATGGAGGGATTTCAAATCAACCCTCACATGTGATTTCATTTTTGGTCATAGGAGTAATGACAATCCTTATCGTATATATCCTTTCATATATAAAGACACATGGATACAGTTTATTGAAAGTAGAAGAAAAGAATCATTTTTGGTAAGGGCAATGTAAACTTTTATAAGCTTTCTTATATAAATGATCTTATTACTATTTTGTTAATGATTTATTATTCTTAATTTACAGCAAACAAGGAAATCTCATCAAGATATCCAATCTAAAAATGTATACCCTCATAGTTTATCTTGGGGAGGGTATACATTATTGGAAGAAACAATGATGGTAGAAAAATTACAAAAACTAACAGCTGATTCTTCAAGCTCTAGAGAGGTGGCCCCTCCATCCCCTCCATCTAGACATGAAAAATGGAAGAGAGCTCGGATGGGAAAAAAAGGGAAATATCTTTCAGAAGATTCAAGAATCATAGCTGAGAGGATTGTAAGATATCTATTTTATTTATTTAAGTTAACTATTTTCTTCAAATAATTTCAATCATTACAAAAATGTTCAATTAATTAATACAAGATTCTCTTGAGGAGAAGAGCTCATAAGGGGTATTTATAGCTACTGGGAGGCAAGATATTTTATATGCAGCATTGGGAAAGCCCAAACATCCTGGTCGTGTATGAGGATATCTGGCAGGTGTATCGGTAAGAAAAGTGTGGCCATGTTCCTCAACTACTTACGTTGAGGGTGTTTATAAAAAAATAGAATCCTTGGAGGCTGAAGTTCATAATATTAATGCGACGATGGAGGAAAATATTAGAGCGTCAGTACAGTCTATGTTTGCATACATGCAAAGACAATTTCATACTGCAACTCCCACTCCTCCACCTCCCCTTAAAGACCCCATTATTTATCCTCCACCTCCGCCAGTAGCTCTCACTCCCCCACCTCAGCTTGAGGACCCCATTTTTTATCCTACTCCTCCGCCGCATATTCCTACTTATTGCGAGTTGTATATTTATGATCCTTAACATCATATAGTTTCATATGGGTTGGTATATTGTATAGGAGATACAGTTCATCATCAACAATTATAGGTAGAGAATCATAGGGTCACTATACAGGATATTATAGATATATTAGCTCGAGTACCATTACCTAAAGATGAGGTGACGATAGTTGGACATAGTATCAGCCATTTTTTAATTTGGTTATCCAGACTTCTTTGACTCATTACCATATAGGTATGTATGTTATATCTTCTATTTTATTTTTTTATTAAAGTTGTTTTATCATTTTAAAACTAATATATTTTTCTATTTATTTTTACAGGAATAATTCAAAGGTAAAGAAATATTGTATAGACAACAACAAAGACAAATGGCTATGACATCAGATACATATTCTAGTAGTCTTGACAGATTGTCAAGATATACAAATTTTTTGGCGGATCATTATGAGTTTCAAAGGGAAGCTCATGTTTGTGGATGTGAAATAACTGTGTGGATTATGAAAGCTGATATCATGGAGCTTGTTACTAGAGATAATTTGGGCATCAATGTGGTGCATATTTTTTCCGTGTAAGTCTTAACACCTTTTCCCTGCATTATATTTATTAAAAATGTATACTTATGTTTGTTTTGTATTAGGTATCTTTATAACATTTGTGAGAAGAATGAGCGGACAGATGTATATGGGTTCATGGACCCGCATTTAATTTCCCCTGAATCATGTGCATTGGATGAGGAACAAAGAATGGTTTATATTGCTAAAATACTTGAACAGAATATAGTCACACAATGTTGGATGATGCCTTTTTGTGAGAGGTATGAAACACATCTCTCTCAAAGAGTTCATTATCTTTTAACATAAAAAACCACTAACCTTAAATTTTTTTTATCAGTGATCATTGGATGTTAGGGGTTTCTTCCCAAGGGAGAAGACACTTTATTGGATATGCTCTGTCCATGGTGATGTGCAGGAAAGTTTTAAGAAAATTTTGGAAAAGTAAGTTTCAATTTCTCAATAGTTTTCTATATTATAATGAATTTTAAATTTATCTCATTCGTATTATTTTCTAACAGGGTATGGGTCTACTTTTGAAAAAACACAAAGAAAATGAGTGCGAAGATCAAATATGTAAATGTAAAGGTAAATATCCATTTATAATTTGTACTATTTGATTTATTACATACAAATAATATATTGAATTTACACTCATTCAAACATAATTGTCATGAACAACAAGGCGTCATTGAATGCAGATATTATGTGTTAAGATTTATGTATGAAATAATAACAACTGGGACAGTTATGAACTTTGACCTGGTAAGATTTCCTTTTAAACTTTGCCATAATATTTCATTTGATTTATTCATTATACACGTTAACTACTATCCTTTTAATTTTTAGCTAATTTATGACCCTCAACCCTATAGTGCTAAAGACTTCAAACACTTGCAAGTGGAATTGTCAAATTATTTTATAGGTTTGATTGATTTTTAGTTGTTTTTAGTGTAAAATGTAATTTTGAATACTGTCATTGTAATTGTGTATTTGGTAGTTGTTTAGGTTGGGTTTAGTTTTTTTTAAGTTGACATTGTAAGTTTTGAATGTTATATATGTGAATGTTTAATTTTGATCTACTTCTTGTTTTGGTCTACTTATGATGGTTTTCTGGTATAGATTCTGGTCTAGGGGAGGGGTTCCAAGGGTGTGGGGGTGTTTAATGGGGTGGGGGTATCTAGGGGTGTGGGAGGGCTGTTCGGTGGGGTGGGGGGTATCCTGGGTGTCCATGAGAGTGGGAGGGCAGTCCAGGGGTGGGAGCATTTCCAGGAGAGTGGAAGGGTTATCCAGGGGAGTGGGGGTTGTCCAGGGGGTGTCCAAGGGTATGGGGGTGTCTTGTGGGGTGAGGGGGGTTTCCAGGGGTGTGGGAGGACTGTTTAGTGGGGTGGGGGTCCAGGATGTCTATGGGGATGGGGGGGGGGCAGTCCAGGGGTGGGAGAGGAGGCGCCACCATCCCTCGGGGGGATGAACACCGCTGGAAGGTACTCATCACTCCCACATGTGAAACATTTTGAGATTTCAAGATTCACATGTGGGAGTGATGACTGCCTTCTAGCGACATGCCCCTTGAGGGATGGTGGTTCCTCCTCTCCCAACACCAGTTATCCAGGGGCTGTCCAGGGGTGGGGGAAGTCCAGGGGTGTGGGGGGTGTCCAGGGGGTGGTGGGGTAGTCCAGGGGTGTGGGGTGTCCAGGAGGGTGGAGGGTTGTCCAGGGGTGTTGGGGGCTGTCCAGGGGGTGGGGGCAGTCCAGGGGTGTGGGGTGTGGTGGGGGTTGTCCAGTGGGGTGAGGGGATTTTGTCTATTTTTGGCAACTTTTTGGTATGTTTTAGGGGTGTGGGAGGGCTGTCTAGGGGTGTCGGAGTGCTGTCCAGGGGGTGGGGGTATATAGTAGGGTGGGGATGTCCAGGGGTGGTGGTGATGTCTAGGGGTGTGGGGGGTGTCCAGGGGTGTGTTGGGGGCAGTCCAGTGGGGTGAGGGGGTTCTGGTCTGTTTTTGGTAACTTTTTGGTCCTGTTTCAGGGGTGTGGGGGTTGTCCAGGGCTGTTGGGGGCTGTCCAGGGGTGGGGGTAGTCTAGGGGTGTGGGGGTGTGGTGGGGGTTTTCCAGTGGGGTGAGGGGGTTCTGGTTTGTTTTTGGTAACTTTTTGGTTTGTTTCAGGGGTGTGGGAGGGCTGTCCAGGAGTGTGAGAGTGTTTTCCAGGGGGTGGGGGTATACAGGGGGTGGGGGATGTCTAAGGGGTGGTGGTGATGTCTGGGGGTGGGGGGTTGTCCAGGGGTGTGGTGGGGGCAGTCCATTGGGGTGAGGGGGTTCTTTTCTGTTGTTGGTAACTTTTTGGTCATGTTTCAGTGGTGTGAGAGGGTTGTCTAGGGGTGTGGGAGTGTTGTACAGGGGGTGGGGGTATACATGAGGGTGGGGGTTGTCCAGGGGTGTAGGGGCTGTCCAGGGGGTTCTAGGGATGTCAAGGGGTGTTTGGGGTAGTCCAGGGGGTCGGGGGGAAGTCCAAGGGTGTGGAGGGGTGTCCAGGGGTGTGGTGGGGGTTGTCCAGTGGGGTGAGGGGGTTGTCAAGGGGTGGTGTGGGTTGTCCAGTGGGGTAAGTTTTAAATGTTATCAATGTAAATGTTAATTTTTCATTGGTTCCTATTTTGGTCTACTTCTATTTTTCTGGTACGAATTCTTGGTTTGGTTTCTGGTTGTTTCTGGGGAGAGCAGCATACTGCTTTCTATTTAAAAAAAATTGGTTTTTCACATCGGTTATTAAATAACTGACGTGATAAACACCCCCCGCACTGGTTTATCACGTCGGTTATTTAATAACTGAAGTGATAAACCCTCCCCCTAGTTTATCACGTCGTTTATTTAATAACAGACGTGATAAAAGCCTAGGAAATGGTTTATCATGTCGGTTATTATATAACTAGTGTGATAAGCCATTTTCCAAGGGTTTAATAGGTCGGTTATTAAATAAACGACGTGATAAACACCCCCCCCCCCAGTTTATCACATCGATTATTTAATAAACAACGTGATAAAATCCTGGGAAATGGTTTATGCCATAGTTTAATAAATAACCGACATGATAAACCATTCTCCAGGGGTTTAGCACGTCGGTTATTTAATAACCAATGTCATAAACACCCCTCGGCACTGGTTTATCACGTCAGTTATTAAATAACTGACATTCTAAACCCTCCCCCCTGGTTTTTTCACATCGTTTATTTAATAACTAATGTGATAAAAGACTGGTAAATAGTTTTTCACATCAGTTATTAAATAACTGACATGATAAACACCGCGCTGTTATGTTTTTTTATGTCGGTTTATAAATAACCAACGTAAAAAAACAATATTTATAACGTCGTCCGTATTAACGTCGGCTAAAAACCGACGTAAAAAATAAAAAATAACCGACGTAAAAAACATTTTTTTCACTAGTGAAAATCATTTAGAGAAGGTAAACCATCATTCATTAGCCAATACATTTGATTAAACCATTTAATTCATTAATAAATGGAAAACGATTCATAAGGCTCAAGGGGTCACCTAGGAGGTGTCATGGGTAGCAAAGAAATTTCCTAATAGGGAAATTCCAACTATGAGAGAGAAAAACACCTAAGATGTTATTTGGGTTCTATTTAATATTCATGTCTCAAAGGAAATTTCATTTAAAATCTAATAAGGAAGAAAATTTGGGGTTCCGAGCCATTAATCAATTGTCCATTATGGGGAAACTTGACTTAGAACACCCATGGGGTGTCCATATATGAATTCAAAAAACATTAAACTACAAAACAAGAATCAATAGGCATGTATCAAGGTGCAACAATCAATTATACATGAAGAAATCAATATAATAGGGATTCTTGAAAAAATTCGATGTGCGACATAATGGCATAATTATGAAACATCAAAACTCAATGGAAAAAATGACGTGGCCACCTACCTCAAGGTTGTAAATGAATACTCGCTCAATATCGACCTCAGATTTGAATTAGTTTAGAATAGATCTAATAAATTGTCCAATGCCCCAAAAATAGGAAAAATGATCTTGCGCCTAAATAGCGATATGGAGTCGAAGATAAACTTAGATAGAAGTTAATAGACTAGGTGAGATTACCGAGACATATCAAATTATTTACATAGATCTAATATTGGACATCGGAGGTAGTAGATACTTTAAAGCCTAGCTAGAGAGGATTCTTGATCTCAAAGGATAATAAGAGAGGTGATAGTCCACTAGAAGAAGAAGGGAAAATGGAACAAGGGTTATAACTTAAGTGGGGGTATGAAATTTCAACCAAAAATACATAGGTGCACAGTTTGGTCACATGGTTTGGCCAAAACATGTGTAAACCATTGGTGGGAACACTGCATGGTTAGCCACATGGTTTGACTAATTGTGCGAAAACTATGAAAAATGGATATATATATATATATATATATATATATATATATCATACCTGCAACTATCTGCACAACAGTGCAAGCAAGGTCACATGGTTGCAGAAAAATCATGTGGCCCAGTCCTTTCTTCCCATTTTAGGGATCTGGGCTTCATACAATCCTTGGACGTACCTGTGACCTCCTTGGATTGATTAGGACTAAAAATTAGGTCCATTTAAGGAATTCAAATTGAAAAACTAACAATTCGTACCTTCATTGAAAAGATAGGTTATTACAACCTCCCCAAATTAAAGCAACTCAACCCTGAATTGGACTTCTATAGGTAAAGAGGTAGTGTTAGAAAATATTTATAGCCAATGGTATCATATATCAGCTTCCCACTCCCAGGTCTTATCCTATACTCGGTCATGATACTATAGCACCCATACCATAGGAACAGACCTACCTCAGAGTTTATTCACACTCCAATAAACAATATGAATGGGATACTCCTCGAAGGAAGTATCTACATCCAATTCAACCTCATTAGGCTGAAATCCAAGTGATGGGTATTGATAGAATCAGAAAAGTTGAGATATATGAAAGAAACAATGCATTGATTGGTGTCTCTGAGGAAGTTCCAGCTGCTAAGCCACTAGTTCGATCCATTTCACAACCTCAAAGGTTCCAATGAACCTTGGGGAGAGCTTACCCTACCTCTAAATATATTTATTCCCTAACATGGGTGAGACTCACGAGAAAACCCAATCTCCAACATCGAACTCAAGAGGTCATCAGCGTCTATTGGAATACGACTACTATCTAGACTGAGCTATCATTATGTGATTTCTGATCAGTTGGACCTACTTTTTAGTCTCCTAGATGAGATGTGGTCCAAGAATAGTTGATTCCCCAACCTCTAGATAGCACATAGGTGGTAAGAAAGGCCTACCATATAAGGATTCATAGGGAACCATCTCAATGGTAGACTGGAAGTTGTTATTAAAAGAAAACTTGAAAGGGGGATTTTTTTCTCATAGTAACCCCCAAAGTCAAGGAAACATTTATGGAGAATATACTTTAACACCTGAATCATATGATTCATTTTTTCATTAGTCTGCAAGTGATAGGTCATGCTCATAATTACATGCAAACCCAATGCCTTTTTTAACCCTTTCTATAACCATGATATGAAATGAGAATCTCTGTCAGAAATAATAGAAGGAGGATCTCCATGAAGATGTACAACCTCTCTAACATACAACCTTCTGAGCTCATCTATTGAGAAGGTCTCTCACATAGGTAATAAGTGCGTGACCTTCATAAAACAATAAATGAAAACCCATAGAGTATCTTTTCCATGAGTAGATTTTGTAGACCAGTCACGAAGTCCATTAAAACATCATCCCATTTTCACTAAGTAATAAAAAATGGCTATAAAATCCCTATTGGATGATGATATTCCGCCTTCACATACTAACAGGTGGAACACCGAGTGATGAATCCATAAATCTCATGTTTCATACCAGGAAACTAGTATTGGTGTCGTATATCTCAATACATTTTGGTGACACTATGGTGAACCACCAATGATGAGGCATGAAATTCCTACATTATCTCCTCTCTAGTGTTTAATAGAACCTATACACACCCATGGAACAATACGTTATCAACCCCATATATAATCCAACCTGAAGAAGTTTCATCCTCTGAGACACTTTCCCTTAGGACAAGGCCTTTAGGATCAGATAGTTTCCTCATCCTTACCCGTTTTAAGAATAGTAGATGTCACTAATAAGGTTGAGAGGACAGTCTGACCATGGTCCTATTGAACCTCTATGTTCATCTCTGATAATAACTCCATAATATTCCATTCACCACTAGATTCATGAACCACCTGTGTCTAAGTATTTTGGATCATAGCATTAGCCATAGAATTTCCTTTACCAGGCATGTAGAAAAGCTCAAAATCAGAAAACTAAAGGTAATCAACCCACCTACAATGTCGGAGATTCAGATATTGCTGTATAAATATATACTTGAGGATTGTGTGATCTATAAAAAACAAAAAACTCTCTCCAAGTATATAGTGATTCCAATATTGTAAGGCATGCACAACAGCAGTGAGCTCAAGATCATGTGTTGGGTAATTCTACTCATGAGGCCTCAACTGACGAGACCCATATGCAACGACTCACTCATCCCACATCGAAACAACTCCATTTCTGATACCATATGTGTCATAGTATACACTATAGCTCCTTCCTAGCTCTATAAGAATCAGTATTAGCACTGAAGTTAGTATTTCCTTCAACTCCTTAAAGGCTACTTCAAAATATTCTGACTATAGGAATTTTACAACCTTCTTTTTCAAGCTCGTAAGAGGAGTTGCAAGGTGTGAGAAATCTGGGATGAAGTGTCTGTAATATCTATATATCCCCAAGAAACTATGAATATAAAATACATTATTGGGATGATCCCAAGAGACTACAACTCTCACTTTCAATGGGTCTACTGAGACTCTTTACTTCGAGATTATATGACCCAGGAAGTGAACTTTGTCAATCTAGAAGTGGAATTTACTGAGCTTATCATAGAGTTGGTTCTCTCTCATTATAATCAGTATGATCACAAGATGGGTTTCATGGTCATTTCTGGAGTGTTAATGCACCAAGATATATTCATCAAATACTACCAAAAATGAATCTAAATATGGGTAGAAACCCCAATTCATAAGATCCATGAATATTTTAGGTGTGTTCTTAAGTCCTAATGGCATAACCTTGTACTCTTATAGACCATACCTACTCTTGAAAGTTGTGTGAGTTATTTCTGAAGTACTGGAATGAACCTGTTGATATCTTGACCTCAAGTCTATCTTTTAAAACACTTTTTATCCTCAGAGATGATTGAAGAGGTCATCTATTCTAGGTATTGGATACTATTTCTTTATTGTGAGATGATTCAAATGATGGTAATCCGCACAAATCCTAAAGTTATTTTCCACCTTCTTGGTGAAAAGGACTAATGAACCCCCAAGAATAATTGTTGGGGCATATGAAACCTTTAGCCTCTAGATCCTCCAACTACTTCTTGAGCTCCATAAGTTCCTTATGTGTCATCCTATAAGGAATAATGGTCATTGGTTCTTATCTTGGCACAAGATCAATAGTAAAATATACCTATCACATAATAGGTAGACCATATAATTCATGAGGAAAGACATCCATGAAATTCTCAACTATAGGATGAAAGATAGTGGGTTGTAACCCTGGGTCATAGAGGAAAAGACCGGTGATATGATATGTCACATAACCCATCCTCTGTTTCTTAGGTCTAGTTCTAGTCGCACTGAGATCCCATTCTACCTTATGTGTGTGCCTACCACCCTCTGGTGATGTAAAGTTCACCCTCTGATGATATTTGTCGATGTGGGATCAATAGGGAACTAACCATTCCATATTGATGATTACATAAAATCCTAGAATATCGATAACATAATGGTTCCACATGAAAAGGTAACTGCCTATCTCAAGGGGTGGCCCTTACAATGGTGTACACCCACTGATCGGATAACTAATAGTGTTTCAAGCATCATAATGTTGTGAAAGTGTTCTATATTGAGGCCTAGACTCTTAGTGATTGTATAAAATATAAAATAGTGAGATGTGCCTATATCAAATAAAGCATACACTAAAGTGGAGGATACTAGAATAGTACCTTGTATAGTATAAGGTGTGGTGTTCTGCTCTTACAGTGTAGGATGGACTGCATGTAACTGGCATGTACCATGTCCTTGAGTCACTACCTAACTGCTCAGAGCAATCTCACTCTAATAGTGTTGAGAATCATAATATTGAATATCTCTGAATCGACTTCCACCTTGTCCTGATCAGCCGGTGGTATTCTAGTAACCTACCTGATGTGATCCTATTAGACCCACTCCTGACCGAGGAGTAGGGGAAAATCCCCTCTTTCTTAGAAGTGGAGGGAAAGTCCTAGATAAGTGATGGATATAGTTCATTGAGGCTTTTTTTGTCTTGGATTCCTGCACTGGTGATAGATAATAAAACTATCTTCATGAGGAGCATGATTCCTGCTACCTCCATGAGTATCCTTAAAACACTTCTTTCTCCTAGAAGAAGAACCACTAGAAGCCCTAGGTGTCGAACCTCCCTAGCTCACACCTTCAGCATCCATTAAATTCCACTCTATGATTAGGTCCTAGTTGATGATTTCATAAATTGTAGTCAACCTAAACACATTGACCTACAATCAGATAGCATATACCAACCCATACTCAAATTGATTAGTGGTCATAATATCATCACCAGCTAGAGTAGAAGTGAACCATTGCAGCTTTGGTAAATAGGTAGAGCATTCAATAACTGACATGATCCCCTACTATAGGTTCATAAATCATCTATATCTATAGGCCCTCAGAGTATAGGGAAATAAATATTCATGGAAGATGGTCTGAAAATATGCCCAAACCATATCATGATGTCGATATTCTTGGTGATTATGTCCAACCATTGTTTGGCTGAATCACATAGCATATAGGTTTCTAGCTTGACCCTCCTCTCTAGAGGAATATCTAGATACTTGAATATAGATAGGATTTATTTAATCCAAGACTCTGCAGCATGATCTCCTCCATCCCTTGATAATGTGGGAGGATGTTGTTGATGTAATTCATGAGACAACTCTGCCATGCTCGGGGTAGGTCGAACAACTCTTTTCATAGACTATAGCATACATATGAACCACTCTCAGAACTGGGTTTTGGTTCCCACATCAAGAATAGGAATAGTATCCATAGGTGGATCTATAGGAGGAATCACTAGATGCTCTCAGCCCACCACCTCAGGCACATAGCCATCACCGCCTTTAAGGAGAGTGATTGGAGGTCATTGTGGCGGAATAATGATACAATTTCAAATTAATGCTTCATAGGAGATCTAAAAAAGTGAAGGGATCACATATAGGAAACTAGTATAGGTATAAATACTTCCTATAAAAATGGTCATGCCTCTCTTCCATCTCAAAAATCCAGGTTTAGATGGTAGAAGAGACCATAATAGCCATAAGAAATCAAGAGATACCCACTACCCACTACTATGGTCAGGATCAGGTCTAAGTCTTTGTGTCACATGTATAGGATAACAAATTTTACTTTAGATGTCATATTTGTTTTAAATTTGTTCTTATTTAATCATTTAAATTTCTTAAAATGGTTGAATAAAATGGTTTACCATTTTTTGATCCATAAGAGCCCATACTCCTTATAAACCAAAAAAAGGAATCCACTTGAACCACACCATAACACATTCCATCTCAAGCGACCAATGGTCCATAGTTCACTATTCCATAATTGACAACTTAAGGTGTATACTTTAACCTATTCAGGAAAATGATGTTAGGTTAAGGTAGACACTTTAAGTATCAATTATGTTTTCTAATTCATACAAGAAGTTTCATCACAATTCAATAAATATTCAAGGTACTGTCAATATGTGACAAGAAAATGCATGCTAAAAATACATGTGGCATGGAATAAATCATGGAATATTAGTCATAATGTGCCTAGAGTGATGCATGGCCTAATGAAAAACCGTCACCTCATCAGGACTAGGTAAAGAAATCATCATTTCAATATCACCAACATCAATAACTTCATAAATCAAGTGTGTCACCCAATGGTGAAATGATATCAAAAATGATATGGAAAAGTAGAATGACAATTATAATACAAGTAAATCATCCTTTACCCCAAAAATGGGTTCACAACACCCAATTAAGGATTATGAAAAAGTTACAAGTGTTCCCAATCTCTAATCTATTGTCTATAAATAGTAAATTAAGAAAGAAACCACTCTGATTCAACTTTGTAACATCCCGACCCAGGATCCACTTAACCCATGCCCTGAGTCGGTGGGTCACATAGCCTTAAGTGTGCATCCCCATATTCCAGAGACTGTTGACCAGTAGTGAGGGTGTAAAGGTGGTACAGTGGGGATACTATACCCTCATTTTAGAGTAGCACAAAAGATATATCCAATAATAAATAGTAGTGGAAGCATATATAAACAAACGGAACTATTAAACTGTGAAAGTGTAAACAAACAAACTGAACAAGTAAGCATTGGATGAAATAGATAATAGAATAATAGATAAGTATATAAAAATCCTCTATGAAAGTGTCTAATACATGTATGCATGAAATTCTATAATATAAAAAGGGAACAAGGGAACATGCATAAAATCATGCTATACAAAAAGTAAAAAAAGGACAAAAGTTTTTCCACTATCATCTCGAGTGTATTCTTGGTCCTCTTCTCCTAATATCCAACTAAGTATGTATGTCAAGAACCTAAAGTAGGGTCTTTTCCCTTATCAATACATACAGATAGATGATCTTCTCGAGTACCAAAGGTATCTTGATTAGGGTGTCAGATAAAAATCTTAGTAGGCCACCACCAATGGTGTCTATATGTAATCTGAGTAGCTCTCATAACTAAATAGTGTGCAGGTATAATAATAATAATAATAATAGGGAAATAATGATGAAATAAATAACCATCCCACTTAGGTTCTTATAGGACACCTATCAGGTATAACTTCTTTGGCTCATGGCTGGAATGAAAGTTTGATATATTACTATATATAGTAATAATATATATAGTTTAATTATATATTTCATCCACTTATATGAATCAATTACATGAAGATGTAAGTGAACATATACTAGGATTACTAATACTGGCTAGACTGGGGTGTAACTCAGACATTCATGACTTGTCTAATGAGTCTAAAAGCTCAAGAAATAGGGTGCATGGCCTACATTCCTAGGAGAGTGATATATCATGCAGCAACACATGGGATGGTGAGTGAGACACCATGGAAACACTCTAATCATGGAATGTGGTGCATAAATCCCAATTCCCATATAGTTTCACTAGTGCGAGTCGCCATACTCAACACCTGATGTAAGGGAACATGATATCTCCATGCTCAATAATCCCTTACCATCATATCACAGCCTCTATGAATACACATTATATATATAAATTTAATGGGGAATTACATCCCATCTATCATTTTCATTCAGCCCATTTATATAAAAATGAGGCATAGTCATATTCATAATTTAATACATTAGTCATTACCTATCATGTAACATATTTTTTTTAAAGGTTGGGGCCGAAGCCTAATTTTATTATTTAAAGAAAAGACCTCTTTAGACTAGGTAGAGGGAGACCCATTACATAGCCTGAAGGCCTAAGGCCAAGTGGCCTGAATACAAGGCTTGAAATCCCATTTTTTGGCCCAAAGGGCCCCTCAGTGAATAGTACTACTACAGTGCCTGCTATAGTACCGTCGTCGCTACAATGCCTCTGCCGCTATAGTGTCATCACTGATACATTCCACTACTGCTACAGCACTGCTACGTATTGCTGTAGCGCTGCTATAGTACTTGTAAAATAAGTCTTTGTCCAGATTTGATCCTGGGTCTTGTGGATGCCAAGCAGGAGCCTGTACCACTAGGGTACAGACTCATTGGAATGCAACATATTTAACAATACTTTAAATATAATTAAGGCATATTCATTTTTAAAAACATAACACATGAGAAAATATCTCTCATATGTTCCATTATTCAAGTTCAATTCCATTCAAAACATTACAATTCATTATAAGCATAATTAATGGCATGGCCTAACCATAATTCATAAACCATTTCAGTTAAATGAAACAAAATTATTTAGATAAGGGAAACCATCATGAATTATCCACTCCCTTTGATTAAACCAATTTATTTATTAAGACATGGAAAACAATTCATAAGGATCAAGGGGTTACTTAGGAGGTTTCATGGGAAACAAGGAAATTTTCTACTTGGGAAATTACAACTATGGGAGGGAAAAACATTTAAGAGGTGCTTAGGTTTGCATTTAATATTCATGTCTCAAAGTCAATTTTATTTAAAAGCTAATCCAGAAGAAAATTTGGGTTCTAATCCATTAATCAACTGACTATTAAGGGGAAACTTGACTTGGCACACCCATGCGGTGTCCATGTATGAATTCAACAACCTTAGGAATCAATAGGAATGTATTAAGTCACAACAATCAATTAGACATAAAGAACTCAATATAATAGGGATGCTCAACAAAATCTTGCATCTGACACAATGACATAATTACATAACATCGAAACTCAATAGGAAAACAATGTGACCTCCTACCTCAAGGCCATAGACGACTCCTCACTCGATATCAGCCACAATTTCAAAGTAGGTTGGAAGAGATATGAGAAATGTTCCAATGCCCTAAAAATAAGGAAAATGTGACCACACCTAAATAGAAATATGGATTCAAATATAAACTTATATAAGTGGTAAGAGACTAGGGGAACTTATATAGATGGATCCAATGCTTCATACAGATCAAATATTGAACACCGAAGGTAAGAGTTACCTCAAAGCCTATCATGAGAGGATTTTTAAGCTAAAAGGAGAAGAATAGAGGTGTTGGTCTGCTAGAGGAAAAAGGTGAAATTGAAAAAGGGTTGTAACCTAAGTGGGGGGAAATTACATTTCACCCAAAAATACAAAGGCACATGATTTGGATGCACGGTTTAGACAAACTTTGTGAAAACTATGCTTAGTTTACTGCTAGTTGGGGAACACCACATGGTTAGGAACATGGTTTGACTAACCATGCACAAACTATAAAAACAGATTTATCCCATACCAACAACTAGTAGCATGCCCATTCACCCAGGGTCACACGGTTGCAGACAAACCATGTGGCCCAATCCCTTCCCATTTTGGGACTCTAGTCTCCAAAAGATCATTGGACACACCCTTGACCTCTTTAGCTTTATTTGGACTAAAACTTAGGTCCCCTTAAGGAATTCAAATTGAAAAACTAGTGATTTTTACCTTCATTAAAAATATGGTTCATTACAAGTGAACTGAGCACGGTTTTTCCAAACCGTGCGGCCAAACTGTGTGCCTATGTATTTTGGGGTGAAATTGCCATTTTTTTCCTAACTTAAAAATAAAATCTTATTCTCCTTTTCTTCTTATTCTTTTAGTGGTTTTTCCTAGTTTCCTTATCTCATAGTAAAAAATATACCTCAGTCTAGGTTCTACTAAAACTTTCAAATCTACTGTATGGTTAACGATCCATCAAAAGCATTGAACTCATAAAGGTAAGGCTAACATCACTCTTACCTCCTATATCAGTTTTCATTTAGATATGTTTCACTATTTAGGTGCAATCTTGTTTACCTTATTTTTAGGGCATTCGACCATTTCTCATATCTCTTCCAACCACCTTCAAATATTATGCCGATATCAAGTGAGGCATCATAAATGGCTTTGAGGTAGGTGGTCACATAGTTTTCCCTTTTATTTTCTTCACTTATTAGCTATATCGTTTTGTCTCATGCCATATTTTTTCGAGCATCACATTTTAATTTGTTTCTTCATGTAAATTTGATCCTTTCACCTTGTCATACATCTATTGATCATTGTTTAGTAATACAGAGGTTTAATATCCCTTATATGGTCACCCCATGGGTGTGCCAAGTGGAATTGGCCCTTATTGAAAATGGTTCAAATTTCCTGGAATACCTAAATAGATTTTGTCTTAGCCATTAAATGAAATTTCCCTTGAGACATGAGTATTAAATATAACCCAAGGAACCCTTTAGGTGATTGGACCACTTATGATTAGAATTTCCAATGTAGGCAATTGCCTTCTTTGACCATGTAACCATTTAAATGGTTCCTTGAGCCTTATGAGTTGAATTTCCATGCTTTAGGTAGATTGAATGGATTTAAGGGTTTAAAGGGAATTCTCATGATGGCTTGGAATCTTTTAAATAAATTAAATGGATAAAATGAATGACATATAAAGGATGGTTAAGACATGACTTTTGGTTATGCTTTGCTAAATTCACCTTTTTGAATTGTAATGCCTTGCTATAAATAAACTTGACTTTTGATTTATATGGGATGTTTCACCTCATTGTATTATATTATAAATGTGATTATGAATTCATGTATCAAACACTTCCTTAGAGTCTTTTGATTATATTATCAATTGTTTAGTTATTATTTAGTTCCTTAAAATTATGTATCTGTTAATTATTCTATATATTTATTATATATGCTTTCGCTATTGTTGTTTGTTTATGTTTATTTCTATTGTGCTATTCTGATAAGAGGGTATATTATTCCCATTATACCATCTTTACATTCTCGCTACTATTCATTAGCCTTCGGTGTATGGGGAGGCGCATTTGAGGCCATATGACCCACTGAATTGAGGCATGGGTTAAGTGGACCCCAGTTCAGGATGTTACAAAGTGGTATTAGAGCCTTTTTTTCATTTGTCTTACTATTTGGGTATTATAAAGGAGACTAGGAGTTAAAGGTATTTGGAATTTAGCTTGTTCTTGGACGTATCTAACCCATGTATAGGGGAAACCCAAATTACCTGGGACGGAAAATTATTATTATTGTTTTTTTCTTATTATGGTTTATATGAATTCATAATTGGTTGATACACGTGACTTGTGATGTTATTGATATTGATATTGTTGAAATGATATTCCTTTACAATAGACCGATGAAATGGAAGCTTTTTATTAGATCATGCATCACTCTAGGAATAGTATGATTAATAGTTCATGCATCTTTCCATTCCATGTTTAATTTTCAGCATGAATTTTCTTGTTCATATTGTAAGTTCCTTTAATGTTCATTAAATTGTGCTTACACTTCTTGTAGGGATTGAAAACATGATTGATACTTAAAGTGTCTGCCTTAACCTAATAGTGTTTTCCTAAATAGGTTAAAGTAGACACTTTAAGAAGTTAATTATGGAATATTGGTTGCATTGTCTGAAATGTGTTATGATGTGGGTCAAGTGGATTCCATGTTTTGGTTCATAAGAAATATGGTCCCTGGCCTTGGTAGTGGGTAGTGGGTGTCTATTGCATTCTTATAGAATTTATGGTCTTTTTCTACCACCTAGTCCTATGTTTTAATGTAGGAAGAGAGGCATGAATATTTCTATAGGAAGTATTTATACCTATCCTACTTTATGAAATTAAATCTTTCAATTTATTGAATCTCTTTTGAGGCGTGTGTTTGGAATTATATAATTATGTCTCCATGAAATCCTTCAGTTGCATTCCTTGAAAGTGGTGACAAACATAATTCTAAGGTGGCAGGCCATGAGCCACGAATGATTCCTCCTATAGTGTCGCATGGGGCACCTCTTCCAGTACCTGAAATGGGCACCAATACCTAGTTCCAATAGGGTTTCTTACATACACTTAAGAATATAAAAGGTATTGTTTGATTTTTCCCGAGTATGGTAGGGTTGACTTGAGAGTTTCAGTAGCAGAATCCTCCCACATTTTGGTGGGATAGAAAACCTCATTTTTTGGAGTCTTATCTTGAGGATATCTTATCTATATTCGAGCATCTAGAGATTCCTCTAGAGAGGAGGGTCAAGTTAATTGCATATATGTTATGTGATTTGGACAAGTGGTATTGGGATGTTATCACCCAAGAAGATCAACATCAAGATATGGTTTGTGTATATTTTTAGACCATATTCTATGAATACTTCTTTCCCTAGACTCTAAGGGATGATAGATCTAGAGAATTAATGAACCTGCATTAGGGGAATATATCAATTATGGAATACTTGGCCCATTTAACTAAGATGAAGTAGTTCACTCCTACCCTAGAAGGTGATGATATCACGATTGTCAGGCGATTCGAGGACGGGTTGGTATATTCTATCTGGTCCAGGTCAATGTTTTCAGGTTGGCCACAATTTATGAAATAGTCAAACATTCCCTTATTACAAAGAGTAATTTGAGGGATGATGAAGGTGTGAGTCAAGGTGATCCATCACCTAGGGTTATCAGTACTTTTTCTTCTGGGATAAAGTAGATTTTTTAGGCTACTCATAGACATAGCAGCAGTCAGACCTCAGGTGCAGATAGTTTCATGATGTTTCATCAGTGCATGAAGTCAGGGCATACAAAACCTTAGTGCTTATGGGATCCAGTGGAGTACATTGGATGTGGAAGGATGGGGAATATCCAGAGCTTCTATAGGACTTTACCTACAGTGCCTAGAGAACATGTATATGCACCTACTCCTTAGTCAGGAGCAGGGCCAGTAGGACCACGATAGGCAGGTAGTTGGAATACCACTTGCCAATTAGGCTAAGGTGGTGGTTGAGGAAAAGGAAGCCAGACGTATGATTCTCAGCACCAACAGAGCAGGCTTGCTTAGAGAAGTCAGGCAGTGACTCGGGGATGTAGTATAGGCCAGTTACATGTAGTCCAACCTACACTAGAGGAGCATAGCACCGAACCTTCTATAGTTGTAGGTAAAATTTTAGTAGCCTCTACTTTAGTGTCTGCTTTATTTGATACAGGTGCTTCTCACTCATTTGTATTTGAGGAAAAAATTGAGATTCTCGGCCTTGATATCAAGAACTTATATGTAATTATGAATCTAGACACCCTATTAGATATCCATTCATAGGGAATTTTCAATTGTAAAGATTGTCTCCTAAAGATAAGTGGATATCTCTTCATGTGGAATATTTCCATCCTCAACGTGATGGGCTTTGATGTAATCATTGGGATGGAATGGTTAGTTCCCTATCAAGTCCATATTGACTACTACCATCAGAGGGTGATGTTTACATCACTAGATATTGGTAGTAATGTGAATAAAGTATAATGGGATGTCAGTGCAACTAGAATAGGACCCGGGCAGTAGAAGATGGGTAGTGTGACAAATCAGATTTCCAGTTTTTCTTAGATGATCATGGGTTACAACCCATTATCTTTATTCCTATAGTGGAGTGTTTTATGTACATATTTCCTAACAAATTCTCTGGTTTACCTCTAGTGTGATAGGTAGATTTTACTATTGATCTGGTGCTAGTATAAGTACCAGTGACCATTCCTCTTTATAGGATGGAACCTAAGGAGATTCTGGATTTTAAGAAGTAGTTGGAGGATATAGAGGCTAAAGGTTTCATACACCCAAACACTTATACTTGGGGTTCACTGGTCCTTTATCCAAGAAAGTGAAAGGTACCCTTAGTCTCTACATGGATTACCATAATCTGAATCATCTCACAATAAAGAACGTATATCCACTTCCTAGAATAGATGAACTATTTTATTAGCTATGAGGAGATAAAGTGTTTTAAAAGATAGATTTGAGTTCAGTATATCATCAGGTGTGTGTCGGGACTTTATACATACCTTTCACAATTTTTAGGAGCAGGTATTGTCTCTAAGAGTACCTGGTTATGCCTTTCGGACTCATGAACTCACCTATTGTCTTCATGGATATTATGAATTATGTTTTTCACCTATATCTGGATTCATTCATGGTAGTATTTGTTGATGTAATCTTGGTGTATTCATACTCTAGACATTACCATGAAACCCATATTGATATTGTTTTAAATACACTGAGAGATAATTAGCTCTATTCTAATCTCATTAAATTCCACTTTTGGATTGATAAAGTTCACTTTATGGGTCACATTATCTCTAAATTAGGAGTTTCAGTAGTCCTAGAGAAAGTGAGAGCTGTAGTTTCTTGGGAGAATCCTAAGAATGTATTTGGCATCCAAAGTTTCTTGGGGATATCCAAATATTATAGAAACTTCATCTAGGATTTCTCACATCTTACAGCACTACTTACGAGCTTGACAAAGAAGGACATGAAATTATTATGGTCAAAAGATTGTGAAGAATACTTTTTGGAGTTTAAGGACCATTTGACATCAGCACTGATACTAATTCTACCAAATCCAAGAAGGATATATATTGCATATTATGATGCCTCAAGTATTAGGCTTGGAGCTATTCTGATGTAAGATAAGAAATTGATCATGTACGAGTCTCATCAATTGAGGTCTCATGAGCATAATTAACTGATGCATGACCTCAAGTTATTTTTCATATTTAATGACTTAAATTGTTGGAGATACTATCTACTTGGATATAATTTTGTAGAATTTACATATCACAAAAGCCTCAAGTACATCTTTACATAGTGAGATCTGAATCTCAAGCAGCGTAGGTGGACTGAGTACCTAAAGTTGTTTGATTTTGAGCTTACCTAAATGCCTAGTAAAGGAAATGTTGTAGCTGATGATCTGAGACAGAAGACTCAAACTCAGGTAGTTCAGGAATTCATTAGTGAATAGAAGATTATAGCCTTATTATCATAGATGCACATTGAGTTTCAGGAGGACCATGGTCAGACTATCCTCTCAACCTTATTAGTGAATTCTACTCTTCTATAATAAGAAATAATGAGGAAATTATCTGATTCTAAATTCCTTTCCCTAAGGGAAAGTGTATCAAATAATGATACATATTCAAGTTGTACTGTGTATAGAGATGATACTTTATTGTTCCATATACATGTATGGGTCTCAGTAGACATGAGAGAGGAGATGATGTGGTAATTCCATGCCTCATTATGGGAATTTTACCCTAGTGTCACCAAAATGTATTGAGATCTACGACGCCAGTATCAGTGGCCTGGTATGAAATGGGAGATTAATGGTTTTATCACTCAGTGTTACACCTTTTAGTAGGTGAAGGTGGAACATCAGTGATTGGAAGGTATTTTATAGTTATTTTCCATTCTCAAGTATAAATGAGATGATATTTTGATGGACTTTATGACTGGTCTACCCAGATCACCTTGGGGAAATGATATGGTGTGGGTTTTCTTTGATCGTCTGTTGAAGGTCACACACTACTTACCTGTGTGAGAGACCTTATTGGTAGATGAGCTAGGAAGTTTGTATGTTATAGAGGTTTTATGTATTCATGGACATCCTCATTATATCATTTATGATATAGATTCTAATTTTACATAATATTTCTAGAAGGATTTGTAGAAGGCCTTGGGTACATAGGTGCTTCTGAGCACATCCTATCACCCACAGACTGATGGATGGGCAGAGGATATGATCCAAGTACTGGAGAACATGCTTCTTTCATGTGTCCTTGACTTCGGGGGTTCTTAGGAGAAACATATTCCCCTCGTCATGTTTTCTTATAATAATATATTTCAGGATACCATCGATATGGATCCCTATGAAGCCTTATATAGTAGGCCTTGATGCTCTCCTCTATGATGGCTAGAGGTAGGGGGGAGCTTCTAGGCTCAAACCATGTCTTGTGACATATACTACAAAGAAGTTCCAGCTGATCAGAAAGAACATGTTGATAGCTTAGTCTAGATAGCAGTCATATACCAATAGAAGTTGGTGACCTCTCAAGTTCGAGGTTGAAGATCAGGTTTTCTAGCGAGTCTTTCCCAGGTTGGGGCATAGACATATTTGGAATCATGGTAAGATCTCATTGAGGTTCGTTGGACCATTATAGGTTGTGAAACAGATTAGACCAGTGGCTTACCAGTTGGAACTTCCTCAGATATATAAGTTTATTCATGATTTCTTTCATGTATCTCAGCTTTTCCGATACAATCCATACTTGTCACATGTCTTTCAACCTGATGAGGTTGAGTTGGATGTAGATTCTTCCTTTAAGTAGTATCTCATTCGTGTTGTTGATCAGGGCATGAAAACACTCTGAGGTATGTCTGTTCCTTTGGTATGGGTGCTATGAAAGCACAGATGAGTACAGGATGATACATAAGAATGGGATGCTAATATATGATCTCAGTGGTAGTAACACTTTTCCAATTATGCCTCTTTACCCTCAGAAGGACAACTTTGGAATGGGTTTTTTTAGGAGGGGAGGTTATAGAAACCCATATTTTCAACGAAGATATAGATCATTAGTTTTTTAATTTAAATTCTATAAACAACCCTTATATTGAGTCCTAATAAAGCCAAGGAGGTCATGGGTGAATCTAGGTCTTGTTCAGAGCCCAGAGCCCCGAAATGGGAGGAGTAGATCGGGCCACATATTTTGTCTAAAATCATGTAACCTAGGGCGCATGGCCATGCGGTTGGTTATAGATTCGGGATAGAGCCCATTTTCATGGTTTTCACATGGTTAGTCAAACTATTAACCTAACCATGTGGTGTGCCCCAAGTATTGATGAACTGAGCACGATTTTCACATTATTTGGTAAAACTATGGGGGAAAACCCTATGTCTATGTATTTTGGGGTGAAATTACCATTTTCCCCTCACTTAAACTTAAAACCTAATTTTCCTTTTCTCCTTATTCCTCTAGTAGTTCTTCTTAGTTTTATTATCCCATAGATCAAAATATCCCTCAACCTAGGTTCTACTACAACTTCTACATCTGGTGACTGATTCTCAATCCATGGGAAGTGTTGGACTCCTTAAGTTAAGGATAACCTTACTCTTACCACCTATCTCGGTCTTAGTTCCGATATGTTGTACTGTTTAGGTGAAAACCTTTTTACCCTATTTTCAGGGCATTGAACTATTTCTTAGAACTCTTCCAAGCTGGTTTAAATATGAGTTCAATATCTACTGAGGTGTCATCTATAGACTTGATTTAGGTGGTTATGTAGTTTTCCATTTGATTTTTGTCACTTTGTAGATATGTTGATGTGTCTAACATCGGATTTTTTCAAGCATTACTTTTTAATTGGTTTCTTTATGTCAAATTGATCCTTTCACCTTTTCATATATCTATTGATCCTTGTTTGTTAATTTAGTGGTTGAATACCCCTTATATGGTTAACCCATGGGTGTGACAAGTGGAATTGGCCATTATGTCAAATGGGTCAAATTGCCTGGAATACCTAAATATCTTCTGTCTTAGCCTTTAAATAAAGTTCACCTTGAGACATGAGTATTAAATGGAACCCCAGGAACCCCTTAGGTGATTGGACCACTTATGGTTGGAATTTCCAATGTAGGCAATTGCCTTCTTTGACCATGTAACTATTTAAATGTCTCCATGAGCCTTATGAGTTGAATTACCATACTTTAGGTAAATTGAATGTCTTGAACTATTTGAATGTAATTATCATGATGGATTTCCCTCTTTTGAATTAATTAAATGGATGAAATGAATGACACATAAAGGATGGTCAAACCATGACTTTTGGTTATGCTTTGTTAAATGTACATTTTTTGAATTGTAATGCCATAATATAAATGAACTTGACCTTTGAGTTACATGGGATGTTTTTACTTAAAATTTTATGTTATAAATATTATTATTCATCCATGTATTAGACACTAACTTAGAGGCTTTTTATTTTATTATCAGTTGTTCAGTTATTATTTAGTTCTTTATGCTTATGCATTTATTACTTTTTCTATCTGTTTATTATATATGATTCCTATACTATTTTATTTTTATGATTATTTACATTGTTCCATTATGATAGAATGTTATAGTCTCCCCACCTTACAATATTTACACCCTCGCATGCTTAAGACCATGTGACCTACCGACTTGAGGCACGGGTTAAGTGGACCCCGGGTTGAGATGTTACAAATATTTTATCATTATAAAACAATTATTACATCATAAATATAATTTATATTGATTAAATAAATTATTATTAATAACCATTAAATATGGTGATGAAAAATGAATCATATCTCTACGTGGAGGCAGTAGTCCACACATACGTATGAGCAATGCTTTCATTTATCATTTGATGGAAAGGAGGTGGAAATGGTTGCTACATCATCATAATAAAATTTAAATATATTTATGATATTATATTCATCATGTTATGATGTATAAAATAGGTTTAGAGAAGGTGGAATAAGAAATAAAATTGAAAGTAATCGGTTAAGAGTTATACCTCATTGTTGAGAAATATCCTTTAGATTACAACTTAATCATTAAAATGATGGTGATATGATAAAATTATAACCTATAGGAAATGGTTATGGATGTCATGAAAGTATTTGGTTAGTTATTTTATAAGATAAGAGACTCTTTAACTATGGATAAGAGAGTGGATCAGTTGTCTTTTTATAAGTGAGGGAGAGGACACACTTGAAATCCTTCAAAAGATTAAAATATAATTAATGTATTTCTAAAGTATGATGCCTCAAAATGGAAAAATATTAAAATTTAGGATAATATAGGGTCTAAATATCTCCATAAAATAATAATTATACAATTTTAGGTGGAAATATTACCCTTATCTCATGGTTTAACCCCCCCCCCCCAGTAAACTCGTTATAACTTTAACTGTGGTAAAAAAATTACTATTTTTACTATTCATTATGACCAAAATGAAAGTGGAATTATAACTAAATTTGGATGTTTTTATTAAAAATATAGAATCCATTTTATCAAATTCAATTTATAGAAGTGGAAAAAATATTTCAAAATAAATTCACAAAATGCAACGGAAACACGTTTTTAGAAAAAATGCATTTTTAAGCATAAATATGAATTTAATTTCATTCCTTGCCTAGTAAAAACTATCAATGGATGTTAAGATATTTTAGTGAATATATAATATATAAATTTCATTAATACCATTAATCAATAATTATTTATTTAATTTATTATGATAAAAACACTTTTCACATATATAAATAATTTTCTAAAAAATAACTCTTTTAAAATTTAAATAATTTTATTTTCATTCATAACCATTAGATTAATAAGTTATAAATTATTATTAAATGATTATTATAAATTATCAATATATTTCATTGAATTAATTTTTAAACATTGATTGATATTCTTTTTTAGTTAAAAATACATAATATATAGAAAAATATATATCTTTGAAAAATAGGACTTTTAATCATTAAATAATTTAATTAAAATTTTAATGATTATTTATTATTCATTAATCATTGAATTTAAATTTATTAAAAAAATATATATATTTTTTTATAATGTTTTTAATCTTATTTATACCCTTCAATCCAATAGTTATGTTACAATGTTATATTATATTAGGGTTCATTTAGGCTCAGGATTACGTGTAAAACAAGCTATCAAATACTTTAAGTTTATTTAAAAGGAAATACATGTAAAATATTGGTGTGTTACATTATTACCCCCTTAAAATGAATTTATACCATAAAATTATATCACTCTAATAAAAACAAATGTGGATATCTCTGCTTCATCATGTCCTCGAGTTCCCATGTAGTTTCTTCAAATTTCTGATTCCTCCAGAGAACTTTAACCTAGTGAGTTGTTCCATAGCACATTATCTATATGATCCAAGATTTATAATTGTTATTATTCATAAGAAATATTGTGATTTAATAGAACAATCTTTGAGTTTAGTAAATGTGAAGGATTGGGTATATACTTCCTTAGGAGAGATACATGGAACACATCATGAACTAGAGAGAGGTTTGGTGGAAGCGCCAAGTAATACATTACAGTACCTACTCAATCAAGAATCTCAAAAGTACTAATATACCTAAGTCTTAGATTTACCTCCTTTTCAAATATCATAACCTTATTCCATGGATAAATTCATAGGAATACCTTCTCACCAAGAACCCACTAACAATTGTTAGTATAACTATTATATTGACTCTGAGCTTCCTTGATGTGTTTCTTAATGGATATAAAATTCCATTTCATTTTCTTAGTTAGATCAAGTCCCAATAGATTTAATTCTCCAAATTCATCATATCATGTTATAGTTCTGCACATCATTCCATAGAGGGTTTTATATTGAGTCATCTAAATTCTCAAGTTAAAGTTATTATTTTATGAAAACTTTACTAGAGAAATTTTTTGATTCTAACTACCTTTGAAATCTAGAAAATAGGATCTCAACATATCATTCAGGTTTTGAATGGTTCTCTCAGACTAGCCTTTTGTCTAAGGATGTCAAGAAATGCTAAAACACAACTTCATATCCAAATCTTCTTGAAGACTTCACCATAACTTTGAGGTAAACCTCAGATCTTGATTATATGAAATAGAATGTGGTACTCTATGAAACCTTAACACTTAATATATATACTATAAATATGATCAAGATATAAATATTCTCTGATATCAATTAAATGTGCTAATTTTTTAAGTCGGTCTACTATAACTTAATTAGAATTATGCTCTTTATATGTTTTGGGGAGTATGGTGGTGAAATCCATGGTGATGTTTTCTCACTCCGTTCCGGTATGGGTAATGGTTGTAACATCCCCTTAGACTTATATATATATATCCTTAACATTTTTACCTACCAAGAACTAATATACATACTATGAAATATCGCTCTTCATGTTTTTCCCCCATAAATACTCTTTCAAATCTCTATACATATTCATACATCTATGATGAATAGAGAATGATGATATATAATATTCTTACAATAGATCTTTCTTTATGTCTAATATTTACAGGAAACATACTCGGTTCTTGAACTTTATCATTCTATCACAATCAATGTTGAACTCAGGAACATTTCTCATATTCTTTTATAGCTCTACATCTTCCTTATGTGCCTTTTAATCTTCACATGGATATAGAACACTCATTTGAGAAAGATAATATTTATCCCCTTTCTTCAATATTTACATATCCATCCTTTGAAAATCCAAAAATATTGGATCTTTTTTTATCCTCTTTATAGATATGGTAGTATGATCTTTTCAACTCAAAGAATCATCCACCTTGTTCGCTTTCCTAGGGTGATAATGTATTGAGTAGTTATAATACTTAATCAACTACAACCATCTTATCTATCTCATACTTAGCTATTTCTTAGTGAATATATACTTTAAACTTTTATGATCAATATATATGTCACACATTTCTCTTTAAATAAAATGTCTTTATATATTTAATGCAAAAAATGTCGTAGATAAACCCAAATCATGAGTCAATTAATTTTTCTCATGAACCTTCAATTGGAATGTGTCATAAGATATCATCATATCATTTTGTATGAGGATACATACCATACCCTTATTTGATGCATCACTATAGATTATAAACCCATATCGATTATAGGGTAGTGTGATCACCGGTTCACTAGCCAGCCTTCTCCATAGTTCCTTGAAATTTTCCTCACATTAATCAGTCCAAAGGAAATTAACTCCCTTATTATTTATCTTGGTGAGTGTATTAGACATCCATTATAAATTCTTCAAAAAGCATCGATAATATCCATCCAAACCAAAAAAAACTATGGATCTCAGTCACCATGGTTGGTTTTGGACAATTTTTAATAACTTTTATCTTTGATGGATCTATCGATATACCCTCTATTAAGAATATATAACCCAAAAATGAAACTTTATAGAGCCAAAATTTACACTTAGTAAATTCTTCATACAGATTTTCTTTCCTTAAGGTCTTCATTACAATCATTAAGTGATATTCGTGTTCTTACTTACTCTTGGAAAATATAAGAATATCATCTATAAAGACTACCATAAGCTGATAAAGGTAATATCTAAAAACTATATTCATTAAATATATGAAGATAGTGGGGGAATTAATAAGACCACATGGAATCACTATAAATTCATAGTGTTCATAACTCATACGAAAGGTTGTATTGGGTATGTCATTGCTTTTTACCCTCTATTTATAGTATCCATATTGAATATTAATCTTTAAAAAATATTAAGCTCAATATAATTTATCGAACAAATCATCAATATGGGTTACATGATACTTATTATTGATTTTAATCTTGTTAAGTTCCTGATATGCAATGCATAGTTTCATTGATCCATCTTTATTCTTAAAAAAAGAACAAGTGCACCCCATGGTGATGTACTTGGCCAAATTAACACCTTATCAATATTCTCCTAAATTTAATTATTCAATCTATTCAAATCAATCAGTTTCATTATATATAGTCTTTGAAATAGGTGTGGCACTAGGTATGAGTTATATTGAAAACTCAACTTCATTATTTGGAGGAATACTAAGAAACTCTACCAGAATAACATCAAAAAAACTATTGTATAATATGAATGAGATAATCCCCAACTATATAAGATAGATACCCCCTTTTAATGGGAATCAAGGCCCATATAGTGTATATAATATCCATTAGAATATCATATTCATCCTCACGCTAATAAATTATCATAGGTTGTTTTTTAATATCAAATGTGACTTCCATTGCTCAGAAACTAATATGGGATTTATATAAATAAGTCTAATCTATTTCCAAAATAACTTCTAATTAAAATAGAGGAATAATCATGATATTTTTAGGAATAGCCTTCTAATAAAATTAAATCATAGAAGAATCGTAGAATTGAGATGTGATGATCATACCATTAGGATTTTTCACTACTAATTCAACATCTAATTATTGAGGTAGTAATTTGATACCCATATGAAATTATTCAGATATAAAAGTGTGGGTAGATCCATAATCAAATAAGAGATTAACAGTTATAGAGTAGATGATAAGTGTACCTTTCACCACTATGCTATTGTGCCCCACATTTATAATAGTGATCACATGATATTTCCATTTTTCTCGAGGATTAAGATATTATTTAAATATATCATCATTATTAACCCTCATATTAGATCACCAATTAGAATAATTCTCATACTCATTACATTTGAAACATTATGATATAGATGGTTCATTTTGTGGATCTTTCTCTCTATTCACATCTTTAGATAACTTCTCACCATCAATTTGGTATTAGATTTCCCGATAAACTTCCTTTCCACACTTAAATCATTTACTATTACCCTTAATACAATTTACTCTATATTTATTTCCACATTTATAGCATAAAGTAGTATTCATCTTCTTCCCTCTATGGTTTTTGTTATGGTAATTTTATTTGAATTCCATATTTATTTTCTTATTAGAACAATGATATTGATGGGTAAATCAAATCTCTATTTCTACCTTGATAGCACATCATGTGATTTTTCCATAGCAACTAAAGTCTCTTATGGATAACGCCCTTAATAGACTAGTTTTTAAGCCACTTAAGAATCAATCAATCTTACTTTTAGGTTGGATAATAATACCATAATCATATCTTGAAATTATTTTAAAATTTTACTAATAGGTATTAATGGATTCATCATACTTCTACTTCATATCAAGGCATTCCTTCTCTATTTTCATATGAATAATATGAGGAAAGTACTTGTTTAAAAATAACCTTCTAAACTCATCTCGCTCTATAGAATCAATTTATTCTTATTTCCATGTGTTATTGATAATATTCCACCATGGATATGCTTCTCCTTCTAAATGATAAACATCCAAAATAACTTTTTCATTATTTAAAAAAAGAATAATGGAAAATATTTTTTCAGTGGTACTGATACATTACTCAATAATTAGTGGATCAGTAGACCCACTAAAATAAACTGATTGTTTCCTTATAAAGGACTCAAAAAAATGTTGTTCTCTACTTTACTCATTTATAAGCTTAGCATGACTCATGTCTTGAGAAATTTTTATAATCATAATAATGATATTTGTTGTTAAATCTCTCATAGTATTTAGTATCTCAAGAGGAAAATCATTGCAATTTCTGTCACATTCATAATTAACATGGTTCCTTCAGGTTTCAACCACTTAATAAAACCAAAAAAAATAGTGTGAGCAACAATATTCATATTTATATGCCATATAATCATGAAAAATAATTTATACGATGTTTAAATCGTGACATCTTCTTTTCAATCTATGACACCTTAAGTTTAACCTAGGTAATCCATGGTTATTATCTCTTCAAATTATTCATAATGTTTCATAAAGAAAATGTAAATTAACCCAAGCATATCCACTAGGATTGTCTAGTTAGGTGTGTAGTCTTAGTACCACTCATCATGCACTAGTGATGATCGATTCAATACCCAATTCACCCCATTTATATTTACTACCCCTGGGTGCATTTATGCCATAACTTAAAATGATTTCTAGTATCTAGACATGAATATATTTACTAGTAAAATAACACTCCTTTATTTACTATAACTTAGGATGTTCTCATACACTTAGGTTTATCCTAAGGGTTCATGCTAAATTTTTCTCACCCTATTTTCCAAAAATAACTAAACCTTGCTCTAATACCAACTGAGGCAACTCAAACATTTCATACATAAATATTATAACTTATTAGATAAATATTCATTGCATATCATCACTATCTATTCTATAACTATAAAGGTTTAGTGCCCTTATAAACTTGGATACATAAAAAACTGGTACATAAAATAAATACATCATATCCCATTAAGTTATTCATAACTAGAACCCTTATTAGAAATTTCATGCTTAAAACCTTTATACATATCCTGGGGAAAAGGAAACATAATAAAGGGTGATCTCAGATGCTTAGAAAGGGTAAATAAGGGATATATTAATGATTATTTTAGCATAACATGAACATAAGGATATAAGAACATGATATTAACATTTGAAAACATACCTAGTAATTCATATATCATAATAATCATTCATGACATAAATCATGGTAGTTTATAAAACATGAATCATAAAGGAATCAAATAACATGATCCATGAGAGCATAACATTGGCATAAGATAAAGTTTTTAAAAAGTGACATAAAGTGTGGAATAATAATAATCATAGAAATATTATTTCAAGGCAATCTACCAAGATATTCATCACATGTTAGTCTTGGTTTAACCACCAATGTACCTACTTTGGGATTGGGATAACCTCCTATGTACCATATTTTTGGCTTGGGATAACATGCCATGTACCCTTTTTTGGTCTTCGGTTAACCTCTTGTGTACCCTTTGAGATCATAAATCATTAATCTTTACCCAATTCATTATAGGGATATAATAGATCCACATGTCACATAATCATAATCTATTCATAAGTATGCCACAAGATCTTGAAAACTTTTATCATTCCATGATAACATAACCCATGAAAAAGAAAATGGGTATCATCAATATTTCATCATCGTAATAATAAACCATCTAGAAAAAATAATGATGGTATCACAGGATCATATACATATTAAATCATAAGTAACATCAAAGGATGTTATCAAAAATTAAAAATTACTTTAAAATATCACTAGAAATTTTATTGAGGAATGTACCCTTTTCATTTTGAAATCACTCATTTAAAATCTAAAAAATTCCAGAATATTACGGAAAATATTTTCTTTGAAAATAAATATAGAAAATTTTAAATTAATCTTTAAAGCTTTTAGTGGTCATGATGGTGGAAAATTTCATTCATATGATGTATGTTAAAACAAATAATTCATTCACATTTTTGGTAAAAAGTACCTAGTTTAGAAAATGATAAGAATATTCCTTTTAAACCTTTTTATATAAAGTAAAACATGGGTAAAAATTAATTTAATAAATCTTTAAAGAATGGTAAAAACATTATTAAAAACATTTTAAAGAAAATATGGACATAAAAGAAAAAAAATCGACCAAAGAGAGAAATAAATTTAATCTTTCTTAAAAAAATCTTTCAGTCTCTTGAGTACTTAAAGAGAGATAAATGAATGGAAAACTTGTAATTTTTAGAAATATCCAAAGTATAATATAATAAATATTATTTTTTATGGATAGATCGTATGTTTTCAACATCAGAGACTTAAGCATAAACAATCCTAATAAAAATGAGATTGTAACGTAATACTCTTACCTCAAGTATTAATTTCTTCATAAGTAATATAACCTCATATATAATAAATCTAAATTTATTATAATTCTATATCAGAACTATGTACATATTTATAATATAATATATGATCCACTTATGACATTTTAATATTCATTTATTCATAATTCCTTAATAAAATTGTCATTTACGGGTGTTGACTGTTTCGTCTCTCATTAAAGTTTCTATTTAGTTGTAACAATCCTTATACTTTGACCATGGTTCCATTATCTTCAAAATGTTAATCATGATATAAATATCATATATATTCTTTCACGAACCAACTCGGTTCGACCACAAATCGGTCACCAAATCTGGCTCACAACAAGTCCCAAGAGGCATTCCCAATCCTCTTAGGTTGGAAACTAGTTTCGGGCATCAAGAATAACTCAATAGAGAATTATTTATCCCATAAAAATAGATAAATAAACTATAATAAGAAAAACTAATATCAATAGAAAAAAGGTAACAGGAAAATAAATAGATAAAATTAAGCACAATACATACCTATATGGGACCTCATAGGTCACTATCATCCAATGAACCAACATCACTCTATAGTGACTGAGATTGAGCTAGAAGCAACACCAGAAGCTAGAAACAAAGATATATATATGGTTATGAGTATTAAAACTCATTAGGTAGGCCCAAATAAACTACTACATATGCCTTGACTTTAAAAATAAAACCAATACATCCAAGTTTAAAAATGGGACATATAAAAATAGGGTTTTCTACCCATTTAAGGAAAATAAATAACAAGCTTTCATTTTAATAAAAAATACTTTCTATTATATTTTCAAAAACAATTTTCAAGGTATTAAAGATATTTTAGAAAATTCCTTATAAAATATAACCTACACTAAATAGGTGTCTCAATACAGAAAACAAAATAATGATTTCATTTCATAAAGAAACTAGAAAATAGATGAAACCAAACAAAATATCATTTTAAAGTAGTAATAATAAAAACAAGAGTAAAACAGAGAAATAATCATGGAAAATTCCTAAGTAACTAGGGTTAGTGGGGACCTAGGATCCTCATACTCTTAGCGATTGACCATGGATTTTAAGGTCCATTCTCCTACTCGATCTAAAAATTCACACCATAATAGTTTAGTTAGTATTGTAATGTAATCCTACTAGGTAGGGTAGGTCATTCCTATAGTACTTGTCCTATTTTTCCCACCTTCATACCCAAGATTCCCATATTCCATGTCCAAATTGATGTGAGTTTTTAACAAACTATTATATACATATATATCACATTATTTATACAAAAAATCATCCACCTTCTTGCCTATTATCTCCCTCTTTAAGTGTATCCCATTTTTAAGTCACACATAAACAAGGCACTAGCCCATCATCGAGCACACTTTTCACACCACACATTTAACACATAAATGTCACATTTTTATTTCAAGGAGAAATAATTAAGGGGGTTTTCAATTTCCATTAAACAATTTAAGGTGTTAATAGGGCCTTAACACTTTTGAATAAATGTCATTTAAAAAGACAATTGACCATTGAAAATACTTTACATTTTCCAAAACAAGGTTGAAATCATGTTTTAACAGGAAAATGAATTTATAAGAGACACAACCAATTTTCATAGCATATACATACTACATAATAATTAAGCATATTTTTAAAACACTCAATCATTAAAGGAATTTAAATTAAAGTCTTGTACATAAAGGACCAACCTCAAAACATTGTGCTTTTGATGATGTCTACTTCACACTTACACACTTATACACCTTCATATATATATATATATCCTTTTACCTAATTAACATACCCCTATCCATAAGGTAATATGTACACGGATGATATGTGTGTGTGTGTGTGCTTACCTGTGTAAACACATACAAGTAACCTTCAACAATAGTGGTCCAAATCTACTCCAAGGAGGTCCAAGGTATACTATAAAAATATTAGGAACCTAAAAATTAAAAAATCCCTAATTAAAATTGAGGTAAATAATAAAAAGAGAATAATCCTTACCCAAAACCGATTTCAAACCCACTACCTTCAACAACTATGGAAATAACTAGCCCTAACAGGACCTGAGAACTCTAGACATCAAGAATCTTCAAAAGGAACACCCAAAAATTGGGTTAGGGTTTGTTCATAGCATGAACACCAACCAGGAGAGAAATAAAACCATGAAAATGGAAGAATAAAGAAGAGTATGAGAAAGGAAGCCCACCTGGAGAGATTGAACTAGAAATTGGCTTTAAAATCGGATGTTGGAGGGAGAGGGGAGGAGGAGGTGGCATGCATGGGGAATCCCCTACTGGGCATGGTTCGAGCAAGAGGGATAGGATGAGGCATAATGGGTAAGAGGGGGGAGGGAAGATGTAATTATAATTATTATTATTATTATTATTATTACTATTAAACAATAATAATAATAATAAAACATTTCTTTTTTTAAGCCTGGAAATTATGCATGGTTTTACCACACAGTTGGTCAAACTATGTGTCGATCTGGTAACTCTAACGGAGGCCCTAGACACCCTTCATGGATAGGCTGCATGGTTAGGGAAACCATTCATAGGTAATGTAGCTGTCTCTTCTATAAACTTAAGACATCTTCACATGGTCTACACACTATTTCTACTTACCATGCACTGACCATTCACCTATGTTGAAAATCCAAAACATAAAATTTTAAAACTCAATTCAGCCCAAAACTCAAAAATGATGCTAAATATAATTAAATAATTAAATATAATTAATAATTATGGGTTGAGGTGTGAAAATTCACCCCACTATGACACTTACTACCCCTAGAAAGTCCCAAAGATTCAATTGGTTACGACATTAGACAAAATAAAACTACTACATGATAAAAGGTTTCTGAAACTCGAAGACCAAGAACTAATACTCACCCTTATTATGAAACTATGATCCCCAAAAGAGACTAAAGAGATCACCTTCAAATAAGAAAGCCTATACTAGAAAGAAAAAACTAAAAATACTGAAGAATTTGAACTATCTAACAAAGGACCCAACAGAATAGACTCAACCCTTTAAAAACAATCTCAAAACATGGAACACCCCAACACCTAACATAGAAATCACTAACGAAATGAATTGTGGTTTTTTCTGTATCTCCATGATCATCTATCACATGGCTCATAATCCAAGACAGTCAAACTACTATAGCTAGGGTTGGGTGGGTCAGAATCAAAGGATCACACAGGTAACTAGAATTTGAAATTCCCAAGAAGAAAATAACAAAGTACTGAAAAAACTAGGATCATTATTGTCTCATCAATGGTGGTCTCTCCACTAGTTCAGAACCACAGTTAGGCATTGGTTCCTCAAACTAGAACAAGCTCATTAATTCCTAATGAAATCCAAAAAACCCAAAGAAAAGAAGCATGGGATAGAAAATCCCATTATTCCACATCTAAAATATTCAAAAATTTACAAAGATATCCCCATTTAAATAGAGTTACCAAAATATATAAAACATCATTCTCTATACCCAAAAAGAAGAAAACACAATGGTATACATCAATTATAAAAAAAAGTCATTTACAACAAAATTAATCTTTTGATTGATCTTGCTCTAGTGCTACATTCATCCAAATGGTCTGGAAGGTTCTCCAAGGGAGTGGATCTAGCTCCATGTAACTTCTTAGAACCACCCTAGAAAAAAACATTTAAAGTAACCTAAATGGTCATAGGTATGATAGATATTTGGTGATTTTAGGCATGAAGACTTCATGGGCTCAGGATTCCAATACTGGATAGCACAACCAAAACTTACTCTCAGATGAATCTGATGAGATGAGATGCAAAGGACTTTTATACCACTTCCTAATAATCCATACATAGCTAAATAAGCTTCAATTTTAACATCCTATCTCACCACTTCTTTATTATTTTTAGGTAATGAAGTCACTTCCTCTTGAAATTCTGATTGGTGTCCCTTTTCAAAGAATCAGTCCTTCAAGAATTCATCTTCTGTAAGATTTGGTAGATACAACACTAATTCGGGAAAATTATTAGCATAATCCAATATCGTTGAGTTTCCTTGTTTGATATAGTACAATTATAAACCATTTGGTACCCTCATGGCTTCTAGGAAAATACTTCTGGATGAAAAACGCTTTAAAACATTCCCATGAGTGGTCTTTCTATGTTTTTTTCTGAATAACGAACTTACACCACTCATGGCCTAATACTTCTGACATAAAGGTGGAAAACTCAATATTTATAGGTTTAAGTGACGCAAGACTAAAAAATATATCCTCAATATTTAACATCCATTCCACATCTTTCCCTGGTTACAGCTGCCCAAAGAAATGATGAGGGTCTGACTCTCAAAACCTCTAGACGAACTCCTGATATTGAGGACCACCAGGCTCTACATCTAGGATGGATAAATCAAACATATTAAATATGACTTGATCAATTGAATAGAACATTATATAATAACCACCTATAAATTCTTTTCAAAATCCCTTAGAACTCAATGGGGTCATACTCTAAAAACATAAATCATGAGACCAAATAAAAACACATCATTAACCAAATCTCTTCATATTAATCATAAACCAAGAACCCAAACTCAAAATACCACTTAAAAACATTTCTAATATACCCAAAACTAATAAGGACAAAAAATTAAATCCCTAAATCATAAAATAAAGCATCATACAACACCCACTTATTAAAACATTGTAATTTCCCTTCTGAAAACACTCCTAAAAAAACAAGCTTGACAATTTGGGAATTTACCAATGGTATTACATGAATCCTAACACATATACATTCCCATGCTATCTTAGGCACCCATCCACACATACCACCAACCATCCACTTCTACACACACATCCATATATGTGAGCATTCATAAGAATACAAAAGGTCAAAAAAATACATTTTCTATTTCTAAAAAAAATCATTCAACCCAAATTCAAATTCCCAAACAATTTAAAGCCACCCTTTATCATCCCAAAATAAATCATTTTCAAATTCCCAATTTTCAAGAAAATTCCATTTCAAATTTCTCAAAACTTTCAAAAATCCCCAAAAAAATTCCAATACAATTCCATTTTCCAAAACAATTTCAGTTTTCAAATTAACCCATTTTATTTTCAATCAACCCAGGGTTTTTTTTTTGAAAACAAACTTTGATAAACTAGATTACATTTTTTAAAATTAAAAAAGAAACACCCAAAATTCAACTCAAAACAATACCAAAAACAAAACAAAAAGTGACCCAATACTCAATCAAAAATCCCAAAATCTCTTAGGAACAACTGCTACACACGACTTGGTCGCATAGTTTGGAAGGTCGTGTGCCAACTAAGTGAGCACATTAGAGGTCATCAAAGTTAGTTTCAAGGTATGTGAATGTTTTTTCAAACCATGAATAGAAACCATGTACCCTCTAAATATCACCCATAATAATCACTAAATACTCAAGACAAACCAAAAACACTCAAACAAAAAAACAAGGATCTCAATAATACTTGAGAGTCAAGTTCTTATTTTGAGGAAAAACCACCCTGAACCACCATATAAATTGAAGAATACTTCTAAATAGGTTGTGATCAAGCACATACCCATGAATTATGACTTTAATTTTGATAATCCTAGCTCTTAAATACTTGAAAACCCAAAATAATAGGGTTTAACCACTTCTGATAACATTTTTTCATGAACCAGCCTAGGTAAACCTTGAACCAATCACTGGATATAAGTCCTGAGAGGCATTCATAATAAACATAAGTTGTAAAATATTGTTGAGCATCAATCACAATTCAATTGAGAATTATTTATCCCATAAAACAGATAAATAAAACAGAATAAGAAAAACTAATGTTGGCAGTGGAAAGAAAACAGAAAACTAAATAGATAAAAGTAAGCATTAGATATATCTCCATGTGACCTCGTGGATCAACATCATCCACTGAACCAACATCACTCCATAGTGACCAAGACCAATCTGTAAGAAACACCAAAAATAAAAAACAAATATAGAGATATAGGTTTGAATATTAAGACATGGTAGGCATCACTAAATAAACTAATCCCTATATATTTCCTTTAAAAATAAAACCAAATCATGATAGTTTGAAAATAGGTTATATAAAAATATGGTTTTCTACTCATTTAAATGAAATAAGTAAAAATCTTCCATTTTATGAAAAACTAATTTCAATTATATTTTCAAAAAAAGTTTTCAAAACATAAAAGATATTTCAAAAAATTCATTATAAAAGATAAGCTATACTAAACAGGTTTCTCAATATGGAAAACAAAACAATGATTTAATTTCATTAAAAATTTATAAAAATAGTGGAAACTATATAGAAGATCATTTTAAAGTAGTACTATGAAAAACAAGAGTAAAAGAGATCAATAACCATGGGATATTCCTATGTAGATAGGGTTAGTGTGGACCTAGGATCCCCATACTCTTAGTCATCGGTTATGGACATGAAGGTATGTTATCCATTCAATCCAAAAATCCACACCATCATATTTTAGTTAGTGTTGTAACGTAATCCTTCTAGGTAGGGCGGGTCATGACTAGTAAAATTGTTCTAGTCTTCCCACCTAGATACCCTAGATTCCCATATGGCATGTCCAAATGGAGGTGAGTTTTTACCAAAATAGTATATACATATATATCACATTCTTTAAACAAAAATACATCCACCTCATCACCTCTGTTATCTCTCCTTAAGTGCATCCCCTTTCTAAGTCACACATAAACAAGGAACTATCCCATCATCAAGCATAATTTTCACACCACATATTTAACACACAAATGTCACATTTTCATTTCAAGAGGCATGCCTTAAGGGGGGTTTCATTTCCATAAAACAATTGAAGGTGTTAACCAATCCCTACAAATTTTAAAGAAACGTCATTTTGGAAACCAATTGAACATTGAAAATAATTTACATTTTACAAAACAACATTGAAGGCATGTTTTAACATGAAAACTCATTTCTAAGAGACAAAACCAATTTACATAGCATATACATACTACATAATAATAAAACATATTTTTAAAACACTCAATAAATCAAGTAATTCAAATTAAAGACTCATACATAGGAGCTTACCTCAAAACATGCTACTTTTGACGATGGTCACTTCACACTTACATGCATATACAACTTCACATATATATATAGCCTTTTACCCAATGAACATATCCCACTAGCCCTGATGGAATATGTACATGGAGGATGTATATTTATATGTGCTTACCTATATATACACATACAATTCACCTTCAATAATGATGCTCTAAAACTGCCCCAAGGAGGTCCAAGGTATACTATAAAAATATTAGGAACCCAAAATTTAAAAAAACTCTAATTAAGATTGAGTTAAAGAATAAAAATGGAAGAAAAATTACCCAAAACTGATGGAGACCCCACTACCTTCAACGGATTTGGTATGAATCATCCCTACCAAAACCCTAGAACCCTAGAAATCAATAATAGATAAGAGGAACACCCAAAAATTGGGTTAGGGTTATTCCATATAATTTTCACCACACGAGAGAGAAATAAAACCAAAAAGAAGGAATAATAAGGAAGAGTATTAGAAGATAATCCTACTTGAAGTGATCACAAAAGAAATTAGCTTGAAAATTAGACGTCGGATGGAGGGGGAGGAGGTAGTGGTGGATGTGTAGAAGTCCCTACCATCTGTGGGTAGAGTGAGAGGGATGGGGTGGGGAACGATGGGTAAGAGTGGATAGGTAATAATAATAATATTAATATTAATATTAATATTAATAAAACATTTCTTTTTTTAAGTCTGGAAACCTCGTATAGTTTGGCCGCACAATTACCCAAATTGTACGCCAAATGTGCACCTTTATTGGAGGCCCTGTAAACCCCACATGGTTTGGCTTCATCGTTAGGGAAACTGTGTGTCAGTCATGTGGTTAGCTCTACAAGAAACTATAAATATCTTTTTACGGTCTTTGCATGGTTCTACTAACTGTATGCTAACCGTGCACCAATGATGAAAAATAAAAAAACAATAGATTTTAAAACTTATTCTGGACCAAAACACAAAAACGAGGATAAATATAATTAATAATATAGTTTTTGGGTGTGACATATTTTTATATTCATATTTAGAATAGTCTATAAAAAGGTAGATATAGAAAAATGAATTACATTATTCATGGTTATTGCAGTTCATACGTACGCATGATTTTTTTTCATTTTCTAGTGAAAAAAATGAAAGAATGGTAAATAATTTTTTATAATTAAATAATAATTATTTCATCATAAATTTAATAAATATTTATTAAATTAATCATTATAAACAACCATGAAATATGGTGATGGAAAATTAATCATATCGCTATGTGGAGGTAGTAGTCAGCGCATACACATGATTTATTCTTTCATTTCTAATTTGATTGAAATGAGGTGGAAAATATTTATTTCATCATTATAATAAAATATCAATATATATATTATATTGGATTCATTATGTAATTATAGATACAATGGGTTTAGATAAGGTGGAAGAAGAATTGAAATTGAAAGTATGTGGTTAATATTTATACCTCTTCGTTAAGAAACCGCATTTGGTTAACACCTTTAATCCTTAAAAGGATGGTATTATGATAAAATTAGGACCTCTAATACGTGTTTAGGGATGTTTGGAAAGTATTTTTTTAAGGATTTTCTGATCTAAGTGACTCTTAATGTGTGGAGAAGAGATGAGAGAGGGTATGACAAACCTGCTCTTTATTTCACATTAATACATGATTTATTACATAAAATTATACTTAATACAACCCAAAAGATCAATAATTCTAGTATATTTGGGAATTATGTACATAACATAACATTTTGAACATGGGATATAATAACTTTATTGAAAAATTCCTTAATATGCTTCTAAAATTCCATAAATTTTTAAAACTGTATGGGATAACCTGTGGAAAAACATAAGAAAGGGGTGAGCTATAAATCCCATTAAGGGAATAAAAAAGGAATAAAATGAATATTATAATACATTTTATATTATAGTCATATCAATGGTTCATAAAAGGACCATTAATAATAAGTCTTGGTATATAATGAAAATCATAACATGTGAAATGTGACAACAACTTAAAACACGACAACATAAACATTGGTCAAGGATAAACCCATTAATACATCATGGTGGAAAAAATCCCATAAAGTAATTAGGTTAAATAACTTTACCTACATGAAGTATCATGATACTAAACATTACCCAATGCATTGGAGTGCTATATAATTTTGGGCACACCTGTCACTTTCATTTCATTTACATGCTTAAGTGTTCCACATAGATCATACAACATAGATTTATTCAACATCATATTTTATTCCACAATCAAGGATTATGGAATAAAAAATTCTAATTCCCTAATAAAATAATTATAAGTGTATAAAGGTGAACATCCTTGATAGGAAATGGGTATGGTATTCACTACACAATTGTTTTTTCATGGAAAATCATGTTGAAATTTCGGTAGAATAACATCAACACTTAAATATTCATAAAATGGTTTTATGAGAGAGAAATGTGTCTAACATCACTTAGAAATAAAATGGAAAGTAATAGGGACATGGAAAAATATATCCCTGTATTATAAATTAGAAATAAAATTCATAAGGTAATGAATAATCTTAAATAAAGAAACGAATCCCAACTACAATTCATCATGGTAATGAGTGTACATAAAGAATCATAGGAGAATTAATGAGAGTGAAAGGTGGATATCATCATTTATAAATAAAATTTATATTAAGGGAATTATGTAAGAATATATCCCAACATTATCAATCTTAAATTAAGAAGCATAACATAAAAAGTGGTGCTTGAATAAAAGAGAGGAGAGAAATCCCGTATAAAATTTTGACATGGTAATAGATTAGATAGAGGTAAAAATGAGAGAGGATAAATGATATCTAATTAAAATAACATAAATTTTATAGTAAGTTAATGATTATAAATGAATTAAAATTTAAAAATTTAAATTAAGAAGACTAATTTCAAATAATGTGCTTGAATTGAAATGAGGAGAGAAAGGTCCCTAACTAAACTTTTGACATTGTAACGGGTGTACATAACGGTTCATTGGAAGGATTAATGAGAGTAAGAGGGATTTATCATCATTTATAAATTTAAATTATAGTATTTGGGATATGTAATAACATATATAAAAATAAAAAATGTAAATTAAGAATCATTACATAAAATAAGTGCTTGAATAAAAAGGAGTGTGGAAGATCCCTTACTAAATTTTGGCATGGTAACGAGTGTACATAAAGAATCATGGGAGGGATTAATTAGATTTAAAGGTTCATATAATCGTATATAAATATAATTTATAGTAATTAGGATATTTAATAACATATCCCAACATGAAAAAATTGAAATTTATATATGTAACATAAAAGAGGTGCTTGAATTAAAATGAGAAGAGAGAAATCCCTTACTAGAGTGTGTGGCTCCAAATGCTTGGTATAGGCTTATTGAGAGCTTTAGGGAACCTTAAAATGGATATAGAGATGGGGGGAATAGTATGGTCATTATCCCAAAAGTTTTAATGAATATAAATGGGATCTTGGGTGGGTTTATATAGGAAAAGAGGGGGATTTCTTTATTATTTAGGTTTTGGACTCCACATAATAAAATAACCAAAACCACAAACCATCTCATGGTTTTTGACCATGGTAAAAAAAATTGGATTTTTTATAATTATTTTATAAGTTCAAGTTCTGAACTTAATAAAATAACTCCCTTTCTTATGTGGAGGTGAGTCACACTCTTACAGAAATGATTTTAAAACCTTAAAATGTATTAATGGTTTTAGAGGATTTATAATGGCTTTATAAAATAAATAAAATAAACTTAAATTTTAATTATTTTAAATTAAAAACATATATTTTTTCATGTATACCTTTTATAGTATTTATTACATCACTTTTGGGTCATTATAATTTCATAATACACAAATTATATTTATACAGTATTTAATTTTTACCTGAAAATTTGACTGTCTTAGAAAATTATGAAAAATTTACCATTGGATAATTTTGAAATTATAATTGAAAAAATAGTATTCATTTTATCTAAATAATTTTCCAAATAATTGAATTTTAAATATTAAAATAATAACTAATATTTATTGAAAATTCTGGGTTTTTGATAATAACAATTTTTGATCCCTTATAAAAATTACATTTTACTTCATAAAATTTTTTTGATCATTTATATTTAATAATATTATTTATTGAAAAATAATTTAATTAATAAAAATAAATTCCTTAATTGAATTCAAATATTACCCAAAAATACTATTTGTGTTTTATTGAATCAAAATAAAAATCATTTATAAATTAATAATAATAGGATGAAAATATATTCATTATTATATAAAAAATAATGTACATGCTCATATTGATAGGTTCTTGATACATATCCCTTTAATACACCAGAAAACTCCCTAAGGGTAAGGTACGCAATGGTGGGACTTTTATGGGGCGGTTCGACAAACATAGTTCGGGTCATGATCTTGATGAGCTTGAACGTCTCCCGTAAATGGTTTCGCTCATGCATAAGTTGTTGGATCTCAGCTTTGGCTTGGATAAGGTAAAATACCAAAGATGGTATCTCCCTCAGAAGCTCTAATAAATGGTCTTCATAGGGTACAATCCTACTGGTTGAGGATATCACTTCCTTTATCTATGTCAATTGGATTTGTTAAAACTCTATATATCACGACCTGCCTTCACCAAGATGAGAGAAGGGACAGAAGATTTCCAGAACCTTCCTTCTTCAAGTTGAAGGAGAGATAATGACCCTCGAGACCCGCCTTCAATAGGTCCCGGAGTGGTGACTAGCACCAAGGGTATATAATCACACGCAAGATGGAAGGAATTGCCCTTTTTCTTTAATAGGATCGGGAGATAAGATAGTAAATCCCAACAACACCAAAAGTGTAAGTATAGGTAAAGCTAAAACAAACCATTATCATATGCATGTTTCAAAAGTAAATGATATAAAAGTAAAAGAAAACCCCGAAAATAAGTACCAAAAGAAAGAAAAATAGCAACAGCAACTGTCCCAACGTCTGAACTAGTACGGCCCTACACGGTCCCTGAAGTCCTCCTAGAAACCTGAAAGTAGTTTTATATACATAGGGTGAGCATACAAGTATACTCAATAGGGAAAAACCAAAGACTCTCATGCACAAGTGGGGAGGAATTCTAATACCCCGTGGGAAAAGAGATAACCAAAGCACCTAGCAAGGAAAACTGTCCACCCAAGCCTCACCAAGGAACACTCCCCAAATAACACAAGTCAAGTAAAGTATAGTAATAGCACATCGATGTTTGGGTACCCCGCGCCACTTCCCCACTGGTTATTGAAGACATTCTGTGCATCAAACCTCCCCCGTCATTCTCACCACAGTCCCACTGCCACACCTTTCCCGCACACACCTGGGCCAAAACCACACATCCCGCCCAAAAACACCTAGGCCACAACCACCACGCGTAACCATGCCCGCGAACACCTGGGCCGGAATAACTACTTCCACTCTCGAAGACACCTAGGCATCATCCCAAACACTCTTGGGAAACAACATGCCCACACACACCTAGGCCAACCACCACAACTACCCTACCCAAAGAATCTTGGGCTCTAATGGACCTCAGGCCATCACATCCTACCCGAAGAGTATTGGGATATTCGAGAAAGGGATCAAAAAATAATCTAACAACCATCCACTCATAGGAGTGTTGGGAAAAACACCCTCCCCCATGAAATGGGGGTGTTCCGCACTAAGTTCTCAACTTGGGAGGGGCACGAATAAAAAACATGAGAACTATAATTATATCTATAAGTAATAAGAACTCATCCCAACCTAAGGTTTACAAAGCCAACCTAATCACAAACACCCTTGTTACTATTCATTCATCAAAGAAAGGCACAACACTCATGGTCGAGTAACAACTCGTTCCCAAAACCAATTCCCCATTTAACCCATTCTTGTTTTCAAGTTCAAGTGATCCCATTTAAGTGAAATCTGCACTAATGGGAAACTAACCGACATACCCACAAGCCATAGAAAGAGAAACATTCAAATAGCAGTTTAAGCATTCACACCTAGTTCTCTTGTGAAGTCACAACAACAAAGGGATCAGTGATATCCCTCAAAGTACTGGAACCAAACCAAGCCTCGAGATACAGCCCCACATGGATTCAGATTCACAACCAACAATCGTACCACAACAGAGGATCCCATCCTCATCCACATCACCTCATAAACATCTAGCAGGAAAACACACCCATTACCAAACAGAGTATGGGAAAATTCCAGATTTAAGCACATAATTCATTAGGTTCTTCTTTCTTTTGGTCAAACAGGGTGAACACAAAAGGATTAATGTTCACTAGCATCCATTTAATCCACCGAGTTTACGTGATTAACCAATTTCCATGTTATGGTCATTCAATCATCATAGAAGACAAGGGTTCATTAGTGCACAAGTAAAGGCCACCAACGGCCATGATTTTCAGTGAGTATAAGCCCATACAGTTCACAACATATAGAAATTATAAAAGAGTATAGTATAATTTTCAAACGTACCCCATTATTCTTTAAAAGCTTGTTTATTATCTTTGTTAAGGTTTGGTTCCATCCATTTCCACAGAAATAGTAGCTTACCCACCCTGCATGATACACAGTAAGGAGAGACAAAGGAAAAATCTCTACCTGGTTGATCAAGGATTGAAGTTCTTCTCCACACGCCAAGAACTGGGGATAGACGACTTGCAGGTGAGGAACGTCGGGGACTCCAAGGATGACTAGAAAGGCTCCGGCATAGGTGCACCACTTGCCTCGGGAAGGGGAACTCCAAACACACTAGGAAGAAAAGGTGACTAGCCAAGAGGGAAAGAGGAAGAAGAAGAAGAAATTCCCGTGTGATATAAGGGTGAGATCCCGTTGTTACGGGATATAGAAATTTGAATGGATTTAAAGTCGGATCGTGGTTTCCCACGTGGTTGGGCAGTTACGCAAGATGGAATTAATTTTTATTTAATAACTCTCATTGGGAAAAGGTGGTAACAACTGTGACTTTAAGGATTTTATATAAATAGAGGGGAGCGTTACATGGACACACAGCTGGGTCCGTTGAGGTTCGCCCCACTCTTAGGAATTTAAACATTGATTATGGGGCTAAAAACGGCCTTAAACCACTTCCAAAGGTTAAAAAGGTTTAAAAGTAGCGTTACAGAAAAAAAAATGTAGAAGAAAAACTCGACAAGGCTATGTGACACCGATCGTGTCGTACCGATCAGCGACACACCGATCGATCGTACCGATTGGTCACATTGATCGGCGACACACCGATCAATCGCACTGATCGGTGACACACCAATCGGTCGCACCGATCAGCGACACACTGATTGGTCTCACTGATCGGCGACACACCGATCGGTCTCACGGATCAGTGACACACCGATCGGTCGCACCGATCGGTGACATGCCGATCGTTTCACGACAATCAGTCGCACCAATCGGTCACACCGATCGGCGACACACCGATTGGTTGCACCGATCGCTCGCACCGATCGGTGACACACTGATCGCTCTCACCGATCGGTGACACACCGATCGTGTCACACCGATTGGTGAGACATCGATCGGTGACACACCGATCATGTCATGTCGATCATTCACACACCGAAATGACTCCCTACCCCCAAGACGCCACCCTTAGGATCTAGAATTTAGCAAAGGGATGGACCATGAGGGTCTGGTCCATTACATCAGATACCCCTCAAACTATTCTCGTCCTCGAGAATCAAAGCTAGACCTGAAGAGAATAGAGGGGTTCGAAAACCCCTCCTCGAAAGATACCCCTCAGGGACAAACCACCACAAAAATCCATGCCGAACTCAAGGTCCATATTGTCCCGACACACGGTTCTAGGAGTTCCTTCCTCTATGTCAAGATACTATCCACTTTGGGTGGTACTGACTCACCCACATGGGTTTAATCACATCCACCTTAATGCGTCTTGGTTAGGGATCAATTCCTCCCTTCCCCACATATCAGGACCTTTCATAACATTCACAAGGTAGGTAAACAAAACATATCATAAACCAACAAGGTTAGCATTACATCACAAATGAGTACAAAACAAAACAGAACAAAACTCAAAATATCTCTCGGTATTGGGCGCGCATCTGTGCCTCCCATTCCCAGGTACTATCTTTGAGCCCAACATGCCTCCATAAGACACGAAACAAGGAAATGGTCCATGCACGGAGTACCCTCTCCTCACAATCCTCAATTCTCACAGGAATTTCAACAAACTTCATGTTGGACTCGATGTCCAGATTTCCCCAGTCGAGGATGTGTGAATCGTCATGTAGATACCATAAAATTTGTGACACATGGAAGACGTCATGTATTCTCAGTAGCGGTGGTGGTAGCGCTAGATGATAAGCCACTTCTCTGAACTTCCTCAACACTTCAAATGGTCCGATGAACCTTGGAGAAAGCTTACTCCCCCTATCGAACCTCCATTGTCCATTCCGAGGGGAGACCTTCAAGAATATGTGGTCCCCGACCTCAAAATCCAAGGGTCTCATCCTATTATCAGCATATGACTTATGCCAGTCCTAGGCTACCTTCATCCTCTCCCGTATAATCTGAACCTTCTCCGTCGTGCTCTGCACCACTTCCAGGCCAAGAAAACTTGCTTCCCCAACCTCAGTCCAGCGCATGGGTGAGTGACATGGCCTTCCATACAAATCCTCGAAAGGAGCCATGCCAATGGTAGAGTGATAGCTATTATTGTAGGAAAACTCTACCAGAGGCAATTGTCGCACCCATGATCCCCCAAAATCCAACACACATGCTCGTATCATATCCTCCATTGTCTGGATGGTGCGCTCTGTCTACCAATCTCTCTGGGGGTGGAAGGCAATGCTAAGACGTAGCTGGGTGCCAAAAGCATGTTGCAATCCCCTCTAGACTCATGAGGTAAATCGTGCATCCCTATCTAAGACTATAGAACTCAGAACTCCATTTAACTGCACCACCTCATCCACGTACCTCCGTGCTAAGGCATCCACTGCACCTAACTCCTTGATCTCCAGAAAGTGAGCCTATTTCGTCAACCGGTCCACTACTACCCAGATAGTGTAGCAGCCTCCTTGAGACTTGGGTAGCCCGGTGACAAAATCCATCGAGATGTCATCCCACTTCCACTTAGGGATGTCTAAATTCTGTAAAAAACCACCTGGTACACGGTGTTCAGCCTTCACCTACTGACACACAAGGCATCTGGCCATGAACTCTGCCACCGCCCACTTTACCCCAGGCTACCAAAACTGACTCCTCATACCCCGGTACATCTTGGAAACTCTCAGGTGCACTGCTATGGGTGAGTTGTGGAACTCACCAAGAACCCTCTCATGCATCGCCTCTAGAACAAACAACTTCCCTCAGAAAAGCATCTGATTCTGACCATCCTCCATCCACCCTTCCAGAGCATCACCTTGGTTAACCTGATCATGCATTTCTTCACTCTTTAAGTCTCCCCATTTAGACTCCTCTACCTACCATAACAGAGAAGATTGTACTATCATATGATATAGGAAACCTATACCACCATCCATCCTCGCATCTAGGTGAAGGGCAGCCAACTCCTCCATCACCTTCCAAGAATCTTCCAACTCTCGAACTGCATCCCTCTGTGACTTCCTGCTCAAGGTATCATCCACCACATTCCACTTTCCTGAGGTGTAGGAAATCTCGAAGTTGTAGTCCTGAAGGAACTCCATCCACCTTCACTGTCATAAGTTCAAGTCCTACTGGGAGAAGAAATACTTCAATATTTTGTGATCCATGAAGACCACGAAGCGCTCCCCGATGAGGTAATGCCGCCATAACTTTAGTGAGAACACGACTGCTGCAAGCTCCAGATCGTGGGTGGCATAATTACACTCATGGGGACGTAACCGTATAGACCCATAAGAGATCACCCCTTGTCGTTGCATCAGCACACACCCGAGGCCTTGTCCTGAGGAATCACATAACACCTCATACGCCGCCACTTCTTCTGGAAACCTCAGCACTGGGGAACTTACCAACTTCTCCTTCAGATAGCTGAAGGATACCTCGCACTGCCCATGCCACACAAAATCCTGGTCCTTCTTGGTCAAGGATATCAAAGGTGTCGCAACTCAGGAGAAGTTGGGCACAGACCTCCGATGGTAGCCTGCTATTCCAAAGAAACTACGAACTTCTTCCACATTCTTGGGCACTGCCCAAGAAACAACCACCTTGACCTTTGATGGGTCCACTTCTATTCCTTTCTCAGACACCACATACCCAAGGAAGTGCACTTCTCGCATCCAGAACTTGCACTTGGACAACTTCCCATAGATTTGGTGTTGTCGGAGGACCTCTAAAACCGTTCTCAGGTGCTCAGTGTGATCCTCCCCTAATCTTGAGTAGATCAGGATATCGTCAATAAACATGACTATAAACCGATCCAGGTATTCCCGGAAGATGGAGTTCATGATTCCCATGAACATAGCTGGTGCATTCATAACACCGAACGGCATGAATACAAACTCAAAGTGCCCATACCTACATCTGAAGGCAGTATTTGAGATGTCACCCTCCTTCACACTCAACTGGTGATAGCCAGACCATAGATCGATCTTAGAAAACCAACCTGCTCCCCTCAGTTAGTCAAAGAGATCGTCTATCCTCGAGAGGGGGTAACGGTTCTTAACTGTTACCTGATTCAATCTCTTGTAGTCTATGCACAGCCTCAGACCACCATCTACATTCTTTGCAAACAATACTGGATCACACCATGGTGATTCTCTTGGTCAAACAAAACCCTTCTTCATCAGAACATCAATCTGAATCTGCAACTCTGCAACTCGGAAGGTGTCATCCGGTATGGAGCCATCAAAATCGGATGAGAACCAGGTTGCAAGTCTATCCCGAACTCAACATCACGCCGAGGGGGTAGAGTCACCACATCTTCAGGGAAGACGTCCATAAACTCACTGATCATCCTTGGGACTTCCACCATTTCTACATCCAACGACTCCACTGATAGTTCACCTAACAAGGAAAGGAGGGGCTTCTCTTGCCTGCTGCTCTTCTGGCAACCCTGCTCGCCGATGAAAGTTACGCATCGGCCGTCCAAATCTGAAAACATGACCCTTCCTTGGAAGCAGTCAATGACGGAACATATAGAGAACAACAAGTAAATGACTAGAATGACATCTTATGGATATATCTGCAACAGTAGAAGATCCCTGATAGACTGATGTGTCCATATCATCAGTCTAAACCCTCAACAAACATAAAACAAGTCGGTCTGACCTCCGACTAGTGTGCTCAGCACCAGGGGCACTGGAAGTCTCTCAGCGTCTAAACCCAGAGAACGGTACAGACTGGGTGCAACAAAGGAGTGTGAAGCTCTTGTATTGAATAATACATAGGCAAGAGTACTAAACAAGTTGATCGTACCTCGAACGACTTCTGGCCCTGCTGGAACTGCTACCTCTGTGGCGTGAAACTTCCCACACCCAGCTTATCTGCCTTTCAGCTATTGGCCACCTCCCTGACCACGCCCTGGTTGAGGTCCTTGAGGAGTGCCTTGTGGTCGATCTCATCCTATAATTCCTTCCCTCAGAGGAGTGGGAGCTTGTTGCCCCTGCTGCTGCAGCTGAAAGGGCCTAGCTGGAAACTGTTGCTGCTGAGGTGGGCGTTGAACATGCCCACCCTCGCTGTACTGCACTCTGTCTGGGCACTAATTCCGAATGTTCCCATGGATTCCACATATGAAGCATCTTGGCCCTAGGCCCGAAAGGAAAGGGCGAGGGCTGGGATATCGGAACTAAAACTGTTGAGGCCTACTTCCTGCTAGTCAAAACCTAGAGGGCCCTAATGCTGGAGGCCTACTACTGACGGCTTTCCCCTTTGATGAGCCCAACTGGATTCCCTCTCGTGATACACCTCCTAGTGTGTGAATCCTCTTCAGCACTTAAACCTTCTTCTAGACCTCCAAGTACGTTGGTAGGGTGAAGGTAGTAACAACATACTGGAGAGAAGGTCAAAGTGCCTCCTCCAAACACCTCACCCGAGACTCCTCATCTGGAAAGAGGTCGGGAGAAAAGTGAAGGAGATCCTTGAACTTGATCTCCAACTCCCTTACTAACATACTCCCCTGCTGGAGGGAGAGTAGTTCTTGCCTCTTCTCAGCCTTCATCGTGGAAGAGAGGAATTCTGCCCGGAACTCCTTCTCGAAGTCAGTCCGCATCACCTCAGCCTCCCTCTTCTCCCCAAGATAAATTGTCCACCACTGATGCACTGCTCCACACATTTGGCTTACATCCATAGGAACCCAGAACTCCGTTGGATCCCAAATCAAGCTGAAATATATCACTAGATCCTCTATACAGCTCTCTGTCTCCACGTCAGAGATGATGACCTCGTACTTCCCGAGGGTCTGCCGCTGAAAGGCATGAAGCATCTTTTTCCACTAATCTTCCTCCTCCTCTCGGTCAGCCCTCTGTCGATCAGCCGAGTCAACCTCCTGGGCCTCAATCGCCCACACTGCTCATGGTTGTCTCCCAGGTGCCATAGCTATAAGGTAAACAAGGAATTCCTAAGCCCAAGTAGTGTAGAATATTGTTCTTAAATTTTCTTAGACTTCTTATTCATTTTAAATCCCCAAAATACCCATAAAATACAAGAACACAAGTCATTATGATGCATGCACCTTTACTAGGGTCTCTACCCTGCAATCAGTGTAGCCTCACTTGTTCATTCGGTAGGCCCAGAGTCATTGCGTTGGACCATGGGGAGCCCTAAAATCCAATGTCCTAGTTGGTCTTCCCTGGCCTATTTCACACACCAAGATCACCCAACATTGTTTCCCTACCATCCCATGCAATCCTCACTATGCCTAACCCCAGACTCCATCCTATCTCTCAAACTTGGTTCTGATACCATTATGTCATGACCCACTTTCACCAAGATGAGAGAAGGGACAACAGATTGCTAGACCCTTCCTTCTTCAAGTTGAAGGAGAGATAATGACCCCCGAGACCCGCCTTCAATAGGTCCCGGAGTGGCGACTAGCACCAAGGGTATAGAATCACACACAAGATGAAAGGCATTACCCTTTTTATTTAATAGAATCGGGAGATAAGATAGTAAATCCCAACAACACCAAAAGTGGAAGTACAGGGAAAGATAAAACAACCCATTCTCATATGCATGTTCCAAAAGTAAATGATACAAGATTAAAAGAAAACCCCAAAAAGAAGTACCAAAAAAAGAAAAACAGCAACAACAACTGTCCCAACGTCTGAACTAGTATGGCCCAGTATGGTCCCTGAAGTCCTCCTGGAAACCTAAAAGTAGTTTTATATACGTAGGGTGAGCATACAAGTATACTCAGATGGGAAAAACCAAAGACTCTCATGCACAAGTGGGGTGGAATTCTAATACCCTGTGGGAAAAGAGATAACCAAAGCACCTGGCAGGGAAAACTATCCAACCAAGCCTCACCAAGGCACACTCCCCAAATAACGCAAGTCAAGTAAAGTATATTAATAACACATCGATGTTCGGGTACCCCGCACCACTTACCCACTGGTTATTGAAGACATCCTGCGCATCGAACCTCTCCCGCCATTCTCAGCGCAGTCCCACTACCACACCTCACCCGCATGCACATGGGCCACAACCACACATCCCGCCCGCAAACACCTGGGCCACAACCACCATGCGTAACCACGCTCACGAACACCTGGGCCAGAACAACTACTTCCACGCCTGAAGACACCTTGGCCTCATCCCGAAGACTCTTGGGAAACAACCTACCCGCACACACCTGGGCCAACCACCACAACTACCCTACCCAAAGAATCTTGGGCTATAATAGACCTCAGGCCATCACAGCCTACCTGAAGATTCTTGGGATATTTGGGAAAGGGATCATAAAAGGAGACAATAACCTACCACTCATAGGAGTGTTGGGAAAAACACCCTCCCCCATGAAATGGGGGTGTTCGACACTAAGCGATCAACTTGGGTGGGTGCGAATAAGAAACATGAGAACTAAAATTATATGTATAGGTAATAAGAACTCACCCCAACCTAAGTTTTTCAAATCCAACCTAAGCACAAACACCCTTGTTACTATTCATTCATCAAAGAAAGGCACAACACTCATGGCCGAGTCACAACTCGTTCCCAAAACCAATTCAACATTTAAAACATTCTTGTTTTCATGTTCAAGTAATCCCATTTAAGTGAAATATTCACTACTGGTAAACTAACTGACATACCCACATGCCATAGAAAGAGAAACAGCCAAACAATAGTTTAAGCATTCACACCCAGTTCTCTTATGAAGTCACAACAACAAAGGGATCAGTGAGATCCCTCAAAGTACTGGAACCAAACCAAGACTTGAGATAAAGCCTCGCACAGCTTCAAATTAACAACCAACAATCGTACCACAATAGAGGATCCCATCCTCATCCACATCACCTCATAAGAATCTAGCAGGAAAATACACCCATTACCAAATAGAGTAGGGGAAAATTCCAGATTCAAGCACATCATTCGTTAGGTTCTTCTTTCTATTGGTTAACCGGGGTGACCACACAAGGATTGATGTTCACTGGCATCCATTTAATCCACTGATTTTACGTGATTAACCAATTTCCATGTTACAGTCATTCAATCATCACAGAAGACAAGGTTTCATTAGTGCACAAGGAAAGGCCACCAACGGCCATGATTTTCAGTGAGCATAAGACCATACAGTTCACAACATATATCAATTATAAAAGAGTATAGCAGAATTGTCAAACGTACCCCATCATTCTTTAACAGTTTGTTTATTATCTTTTTTAAGGTTTGGTTTCATCCATTTCCACAGAAATAGTAGCATACCCACCCCGCATGATACACAGTAAGGAGAGACAAAGGAAAAATTCCTACCTTTTTGATCAAGTATCGAAGTTCTTCTCCATGTGCCAAGAACTGGGGATGCGCGACTTACAGGGGTGGAACATCGGGGACTCCAAGGATCAGTAGAAAGGCTTCGGCGTAGGCACACCACTTTCCTTAAGAAGGGGGACTCCAAACACACCAGGAAGAAAAGGGGACCAGCCAAGAGGGAAAGAGGAATAAGAAGAAGAAATTCTCGTGCGATATAAGGGTGATATCTTATTGTTACAGGATATGGAAATTTGAATGGCTTTAAAGTCAGATCGTGGTTTCCCACGTGTTTGGGAAGTTACACACGATGGAATTAATTTTATTTAATAACTCTCATCAGGAAAAGGTGGTAACAGTTATGAATTTAAAGGATTTTATATAAACAGATGGGAACGTTACACGGACACACAGCTGGTTCCGTTGAGGGTCGCCACACTCTTAGGAATTTAAACATTGATTATGGGGCTAAAAATGGCCTTGAACCACTTCCAAATGTTAAAAAGGTTTAAAAGTAGAGTTACTGGAAAAAAATTATAGAAGAAAAAATCGACAAGGCTGTGTGACACCGATCGTGTCGCACCGATGGGTGACACACCGATCGGTCTCACCGATCAGCGACACACCGATCGGTTGCATCGATCGGCGACACACCGATCGGTCTCACCGATCGGCGATACACCGATCAGGGACACACCGATCGGTCGCACCGATCGATGACACCCCGATCATTCTCACCGATCGGTGACACACCGATCGTGTCACACTGATTGTTCACACACCAAAATGACGCCCTACCCCCAAGACGCCACCCTTAGGATCTAGAATTTGGAAAAGGGGTGGACCATGAGGGTTTGGTCCATTACACTATATTTATTCTAATAATTTGATCACTACTCAACAAATATATTATCAATGGTAATGATTCTTAATGGTCAATTAAATTTGATACAATAAATCAAAAAGTTCTTGCTTTTTCTATAACCATATTACATAATAATACATTTAAATAAATTTCAAGGGGAATTTTATTTATAATAACTCGGGTCATTACAATCTTCCCCTTAATAAATTTCACCCTCAAAATTTTCTTTTTCCCATACTAAAATAGATAAGGGTAAATCTGTTTCATCACCTCCTCTGGTTCCTACATTGCTTCTTCAATTTTTTTGTTTCTCCACAACACTTTGACAAGGTGCATTGTCTTATTTTATATAACTTTTTTTCTATGATCTAAGATCTTCACTAGTTTCTCCTCATAGGAATAGTTATTATCCAATTGTAACACCTCTAGATTGGGTACATGTGATGGGTCTAGTATGTACTTCCTTAAGAGGGATACATGTAATATGTCATGTACTTGATATATGTTTGGTGGGAGTGCTATTAGGTAGGTCAATGGTCTGATGCGATCAAGGATCTCAAATGGGATGATGAATCTTAAACTAATCCTTCCCTTATTATCAAATCTTGTTACTTTATTTGATGGAGATATGACAAGTAATACAATGTATCCAACATCAAACTCTAGGTCTCATCGAAAATTGTCAACATAGATATTTTTCGAATCTGAGCAACCATGATGTGCTGCTGAATGGTCTTAAACTTTTCAGCTATTTCCTCGACCATTTCAGGGCCTAGCAGTTTTTATTCCCCAACATGCAGGTGTTCTTAAACTCTTCCCATAAAGGGATTTATAGGGATCCATTTGGATACTCGATTGAAACTGTTGTTGTATGAGAACTCAACCAGAGGAAGATGTTGGTCTCATCCTCCTTTGAAGTTGGTTGAACATGCTTTCAACATTTCCTCAAGTGTCTAGATAGTATGCTCAGATTGGCCATTAGTTTGAGGGTAATAAGTCATGCTAAAGTGCAACTCAATATTCAGAGTGTGTTGGAGACTTTTCCAGAACATAGTGGTGAATATTGGATCTTGATTTGATACAATAGATAGTGGTACTCTATGAAGGCTTACCAATTCTCTTATATATATCATTAAAAGTTGATCAAGAGATAAATCCTCTTGAATTTCAATAAAGTAAGTTTTCTTTTTAAGAATATCCACAACAACCCATATAGAATTATTTCCCATGGATTTCTTCAGAAGTATGGTGATAAATTACATGGTGATATTTTCCCATTTCTATGTCGGTATGGGTAATAGTTGCATCATCCCCTTAGACTTTTACCTTTCAACCTTTAATTTCCGACATACCAGGAACTTTGACATATATTCAGTAATCTCATTCTTCATATTTTCCCACCAATAGTGCTTTTAGAGATCTCATTACATATTTTTTATTACTGGGTGAATGGATAAAATAAAACTATGTATATCATCCAACAGTTCCTTATTTAACTCAGGAATTGATGGTACACATAGTTGTGACCCAAATCTCATAACTCCTTCTTCATTAACATTGAAATATTGGGATTTCCCTTTTCTTATAGTTTCCAATTTCTTTTTAATTCCCACATCATCCCTTTGATCATATTTTAACCTCTCCAAAAGGGATGGTTGATCATTAATTTATGAAAGGATTGATGATGTTCCTTCCTTTATGATTTCCATGTCCATCCTTTCAAAATGTAGGAAAATAAGATCCTTATCAATTCTCATTAATGATAGAATTTATGGATCCTTTCTACTTAGAGCATCCACCACTTTATTCACTTTACCTAGATGGTATTGGATTGAGCAGTCATAATCCTTGATCAGCTCTAACCATCTTCATTGGTGAATATTCAGATATTTCTATGTGAATATATATTTGAGACTTTTGTGATCCATATATATTTCACACTTCTCCCCAAAGAGATAATTTTTCCATATTTTCAAAGTGAAGATCACTATATCCAACTCTAGATCATGCATTGGGTAGTTCTTTTCATGAAATTTAAACTTTCTTGAAGCATTGGATGTGACTTTTTCATTTTGTATTAACACACAACCCAATCCCTTCTTTGAAGCATCACTAAAAACTATGAAAAGCTCTCCACTTGTGGGAGTGTGAGTAGTTGCAATGATAAGCCTCCTTTTCAGATCCTTCAATATATCTTCACATTCATCATTCCAAACAAACTTTACCTACTTATGAGTTATCTTGGTTAGAGGTTTTGACAATCATGATAAATTTCTCACAAATCGATGATAATACCCAGCTAACCCAAGGAAACTATAGATATTTTTCATGGAGGTTGGCCTCGACCATCCATCAATTTCTTTTATTTTTGAAGGGTCTACAGATATCCCATTGCTTGTGATGATGTTCCCAAATAATGATACTTCCTTTAACCATAAATATCATTTGTTGTACTTGGCATTAAGCTTATCCTTTCATAAGGTCTTTAGCATAGTGCTCAGATGCTCCTCATGCTCCTCCTTGGTTTTAGAGTATATTAGAATATCATCTATAAACACTACTAAAATTTTTTCAAGGTAATCTATAAAGACTCTATTAATCAAGTCCATGAATATTTTTTAGAGCATTAGTGAGCCCAAAAGGCATCACTATGAACTCATAGTACCCATAACTTCTAAGAAAATCAGTCTTGGGAAAATCCACCTTCTTCACCCTAACTTGGTAATATCCTGACCACATATCTACCTTGGAGAAGTATTGTGCCCCACATAGTTGATCAAACAAGTAATAAATCCATGGTAGAGGATATATTTTCTTTATCATGATCTTTTTGAGCTCAAGATAATCAATTAAAAGGAACATTGACCCATTCTTATTCTTGATAAAGAGGACTGGTGCACCTCATGGTGAAGCACTTGGGCATATGAACCCTTTATCCAGATTATCCTGTAGTCATTTCTTCAACTCCTCAAGTTCCAAAACATCCATTTTATATAGATTCTTGTATATTAGAAATGTCCCAAGCATAATCTTGATTGAAAATTCAACCACCTGGCTAGGAGTAAGACCAGGAAATTCCTTGGGAAACACATCAGTGAACTCTCTCAGAATAGGCAAGTCTTTAAGGATGGTTATTTCTTTATACTCAATCATTTGATCAAGATACACTTTCTCATAGGGAAATAATATCCATTCTTGAGATTTTGGTGCTAAAGAAGACTCATCCTCCTCCTTTCACTTGTATATAATTGAAGGATGATTTTTGTTATGAAGAGTGGTTTCCTCCTCATGGAAACTTATGTTGGCTCTATATAGGAAAAGCCAATACATGCCCATAATTGTATCAAATTCCACCAAATAGAGTATTATAAGGTTTACTGGGAATTCCCGCTAAAAATTCATGATAGGGAAGGATTTATATACTTGGTATGCAATAATTTCCCCATTTTCCATTTTCACCAATAACTCTACTTCCATGATTTTTGGTGGTGTTTGAATAGTTCTACTAAACTTTCATGATATGAAAGAATGCATAGAACCATGGATGATAACCCTACCTTTAATTTTTTATTATTGTTCTAACCATTTATTACAATCCATTTTTTGTATTATTTAAAAATCCACTTTATGGGTAAGTGGGAACCATACATAGAACCACTAGTCTACAGGCACTAGTCCACGCATATACCTATCCACTTAAACCACTACACACCACATTCCACGTTCAAATTTCAAAAGAAAAAATTCAAAAATACCACCAAATCCACCTTGATCTATGAGTTAACCTGCCTTGAACCACAAACTATCATCCATAATGAACTCAAACCAAGAGATCTGGTCACATCACTTTAATCCACCATTAGTGACATCATAATTTTTGTTCTCACCACTGGAGAATAAACTCACCACCATTGGTGGAATCTAGCTTGTTGTCATCGTCACCATCCCAACATCACACCAATCACCAAAAATCGCCAGAGTCCTTTGTAACCACCATAAAACAAAAACACCATGCTGGTGAAAACCATAAAAATCCAAGACACTAGTATATTTTTATCTCACTTCATCAAAATGAAAAAATAAAGAAACCTTAACCAGAAATAATATCATCATGAACCACTGACGGTGTGTAAGGGGCATCATCATCCACCGAACCCCACCTCCCAAAAAATTTGAGGAACTACCGCTTTGGATCCAACTCAGAGGGAATCAGAGGGGCTTGAGGTCAGTGCAGGGATAAAATTTTGAACATGGGAATTAGGTACATGACATAACATTTTGAACATGGGATACAACAACTTTATTGAAAACTTCCTTAACAAGATTCTAAAATTCCATGTATTTTTAAAATTGCATGGGATAACCTGGATAAAAACATAAGGGGTGAGTAATAAAGCCCAGTAATGGAATAAACAAGGAATAACATAAATAGGATAATACATTTTAGAAAATAGGCATATCAATGGGTCATAAAAGGAACATGAATAATAAGTCTTAGTATATAATGATAATCATAACATGGGAAATGTGGAAACAACTTAAAACACTACAATATAAACATAGGTCAAGAATAAACTCACCAAGAAATCATGGTGGAAAAAGTCCAATAAAGAAATTGAGTTCACTCCCTATCCCAATATGATGTATCATGATACTAAACATTACCCAATGCATTGAATCACTATATAATTCTGGGAGCACCCATCACTTTCATTTCATTTACATGCTTAAGTGTGCCACATAGATCATATAACATGAATTCATTCAACATTATATTTTAATTCAACATCAAGTATTGTGGAATACACGCATTTAAGTCCCAAATAAAATAATTATAAGTGTATAAAGTTGAACACCCTTGATAGTAAATGGGTTTGGTATTCACTACACAATTTTTTGGCATGGAAAATCATGGTGAAATTTCGGAAGAATAACGTCTTCACTTAAAGAATCATAAAATGGGTTGATGAGAGAGAAAGGGGTATATAATCACTTAGAAATAAAATGGTAAGTAATAGGTACATGTAAAACATATACCAACATTATTAATTATAAATAAAAGGTATAAGGTAATGAAGAATCTTGAATAAAGAAAAGAATCATAACTACAATTCGGCATGGTAACTAGTGTACATAAAGGATCATGGGAGGATTAATGAGAGTGAAAGGGAGATGTCATAATTTATACATAAAACTTATATTAAGTGAAATATAGAATAATATATCCCAATATTATCAATATAAAATTAATAAGCATAACATAAAAATGGGTGCTTGAATAAAAAGAGAGGGGAGGAATCCCTTACAAAATTCTGGCATAGTAACGGCTTAGATAAAGGTCAAAATGAGAAAGGATAAATGATATATCATTAAAATAACATCAATTTTACAGTAATGTAATGGTTATAAATTAATTAAAATATAAAAAATTAAAATTAGGATGACTAATTTCAAATAATATGATTTAATTGAAAGGAGGAGATGAAGGTCCCTTACTAAACTTTAGGCATGGTAACAGGTGTAAATAATGGTTCATTTGAAGGATTAATTAGAGTGTAAGGGGTATCTCATCATGTAGACATAAAATAGAAAGTATGTGGTATATTTAAGAACATATCTAAACATGAAAAAATGGAAATTAAAAAACATTACATAAAATAACTGCTTTAGTAAAAAAAAGAGTAGAAGATCCTTTACTAAATTTCGGTATGGTAACGGGTGTACATAAAGGATAATGGGGGGAATTAATGAGAGTTAAATGGGCCTATAATCATATAAAAATATGATTTACAATAATTTGGATATGTAAGAACATATCCCAACATGAAAAAATTGAAATTCAGAGACATAACATAAAAGATGTACTTGAATTGAAATGAGAAGAGAGAAATCCCTTACTTTAGTGTGTGGCTTCAAATGCTTGGGAGGGGATTTTTTTGAGCTTGGGGGGACCTTGGGATGAATTGATATAGAGAAGGTCGGATTATGGATGCGCTCAAAAGAGTTTTAGTGAAGATAAATGAGATCTTTACTGGGTTTATATAGGAAAAGAGGGGGATTTCTTTATTATTTAGGTTTTGGACTCTGCATAATAAAATAACCAAAACCACAAACCAACCCATGGTTTTTTAACATGGTTTCTTCAAAATGGGATTGGTTCTAATTATTTTATATGTAAAATGTCCTAACTTAATAAAATAATTCCCTTTATTATGTAGAGGCGATTCACACTATTAAAGATATGATTTTAAAACCTTAAAATATATTAATAGTTTTGGATGACTCATAATGGATTTATAAAATAAATCAAATAAATTAAAAATATAAATATTTTAAATAGAAAATATATTTTTTTTCTTGGAAGTTGGATTATCAAAATAATAAAAAAAAGGCCTTCGGGCCATTCCGACCAACAATTCTCAAACCCTTATAAAAATTACATTTGAATTCATAAAAATTATATAATTATTTATATTTAATAAAAATTATTTAATAATAATATTTTATTAAAATATTATTTATTTCATAAATCCATTAATTCGTCAAAATAAATTCCTTAATTGAATTTGAATATTACCCAAAAATATTATTTTTGTTTTATTGAATCAAAATAAAAAACATTTATAAAGTAATAATAATTGGATAAAAATATATTCATTATTCAATAAAAAATATTGGAAATACTCATATTGATAGGTTCTTAATACATACACCTTTAATACATCATCAAATTCCCTAATGGTAAGGTTCGTGATGGTGGGACTTCCATGGGGCAGTTTAGAGAACATGGTTTAGATCATGATATCGATGGTATTGAACTTCTCCTGTAAATGGTTTAAATCATGCTTAAGTTATTGGATTTCAGTTTGGGAAAGGTCAAGAGAAAATCCCATAGATTTTATATCCATTAAAATGTCTATTAAATGGGTTTTATAGGGTATGATCCTACTAGTTGAGGACATGACTTCTTTTTTCTGTGTCAATTGGATTTATTAAAGCCCTATATTTATACTAATCATGTTATCATTGTTCAATGGCTATATTATCCATGGTAATTATTGTTAATGGTCAATTAAATTTTATATAACAAATAAAATAATTTCATGTTTTTTCTATAACCATATTACATGATAATAAATTTAAATAAATTACAAGGGGGATTTTATTTATAATAGTTTGGGTCGTTACAGGGTGTCCTTTTATAAGTGAGGGAAAGGTCACACTTGGAATTTTTTAAAATATTATAATATAATTAATATATTTCCAAAGTATAATTCTTCAAAATAGACAAGGATTATAAGGTAGGAGTAGATAGGTTTTAAATATATCCATATAATAATAATTATATGATTTTATGTTGTAATATTACCCTTATCTCTTGGTTTAAACCTCCCCCACCGGTAAACCCATTTTAACCTTAAATACAGTAACAATTTTTTATTATTTTTACTATTTATTATGACCAAAAATAAAATTTAAATTATTATAAAATTTGTACATGATTATTCCAAATATGGAATCCATTTTATCAAATTTTAATAAATTAATTTAAAAATAAATGCGCAAAGCAAAAGAAAAACCCATTTTTAGAAAAAGGAATTTTTAAGCATAAATATTAATTTACTTTCATTAATTGCCTAGTAAAAACTATCAAAATAATATATTTAATTAAAACCATTAATAAATAATTATTTATTTAATTTATTATGATAAAACACTTTGCACGTATAAAAACAATTTTCTAAAAAATAACTCTTTTTACCTTTCAATGATTTAATCTTAATTAATAACCATTAGATAACTAATGTATGAATGATTATTCATTTATTAATATAAATTATCAATATATTTCATTAAAATAATTTTTCAACAGTGATCAATATTGTAACATCCTACTTGACTCACTATAAAACCAGTAGCCAGACCGGTTCACCATGTGACCTCAAGTGCGCATCCTCATACTCAAGAGGTTGCCGACTAGCAGTGGGGTTGCAAGATGGTATAGTGGGGAGACTATACCCCCTATATAAGAGTGAATAATTATAAAATAATAACCAAAAATCATCCACAATTGTAAATAACCAGAGTCTTTGGAAATAAATAAGCATCCAATAATAACACATGAATGTGGTAAGGCCCAAACAACCATGCTAGAACATACAACAATCCACACACTGGTTTGGTCATAGATACATGCTAGAATAAAATAAATAAAGAAGAATGGATCTACTACCTCACCAATAAGAACCACATAAAATCTTATGAAACCATCCAAGCTATCCTTCTCAACCAAGATAACCAAGGCCTCGACCCAAATGAGTGCCTAAAACAAACATGTAAGAGCTATTCGGGTACCCATGTGAAATGGTAGACTGAGCAGGGTGGGAGTAAAACTCAGTAATCCACAACCAACGGTGTCTAAACAAATCCAGTATAAGTATATAGTGCATGAAATAAGTGATAGATAGGGGTATTAATTTAATGAAATTAATACTTCACATAAAAATGAACTCATTGACCCTCGAGTTCCTGGTTGACACCAGAGGTCAGCCAAACCTGCTTCAGCACATTGTTGGAAATCTCTAAGAACATCATAGGTCCAATTCAACCATAAACATAATAACCTGCTTTGGTATGATGTTTTATATCTTTGGTCATGTCGTGGAACCATTTCAACAATAACCTTAACCTTCTTAGGGTATCATACACAAATTCATCACAAGAGGATTTGGTAAATCCTTATAAGCATTACTGCATAACTGAGAAAAGCCATATAAGAATTACAGCATAACCAGTCCAATCCCTATAAGGCATTAAAGAATAATTGAGTCAAGACCTATAAGAATTATAGCATAATCGGTCTAATCCCTATGAGAATTATAGCATAATATGACCAAGTCTTGTATATAGGTTCAGCATAACCAATTCATACCCCTTATATAATCATTTCAACATCAACATGAGTCATGAAAAGACAAAATACAGGCTAGCTAAACACATGGTCACACACCAATCATATCAAACATTCCATCACATTCTAAAAATGGTCTATTCATCCAATTACCATTTATCTTACAATTTTTATTCCATAACATTAGGTTCCCAATTATCATAATAATTGGAACTAAATTTGTTCATTTATCATTTAGGTTCAAAAGTTTTTAACATGCTAAAATTCATTCATCGTCATGTTAACACAAAAAACTGATTACACATCATTAAACTAGTTCTTTCTATTTTATCTTATCCAATTAAATCACTACAAATCAAGAATTATACCAAGTTGGTACATTTATCCACTTATCAATTTATTATGGCATTTATCAATTTTAACCCATTTATCAAATGCATCAACAATGATAATTAATTCCATTCCACTTATCATTAGGAAAAATGTTATTACACATATCATCATACCCACTTTTCATTAATATTTTACCAGTTCCAATTACATGTTAAAATTTTCCACTTCTAAGCCAGGTTAATCATCCTCAAGATAATCATAATAATTTTCAAGTTAGTACAAATTCATGTTAAGATATGTTTTCATCTCACAAGTCAAACTGATTCACATTATTAAAACAAATCATAACTAATACCCAATTATTCAATGGGATCTAGATTTATTCCTCTCAAGTTCCAACCTAGTTTCAAGGGATGGCACATCACCCCCTGGTGGCCACAAGTCCAAGTATCAACACTAATAGTCCCAACGGGGTTCGATGGCCGTCTATGGATAAGGTTTCATCAAAGTATTAGATTACCAATTTCATTAGGTCATGCACATGACATGTTGGTTTGATTTCACATATTCCATATACTATAATAAAATGAAATTGATCAAAGGGAGTTTTTATAGACCACCTAACTTTTACTGAGGCTTTTCCCACTTTCACTCCATGGGTTGGTAGTATCTGCCAAGGCCTTCCAAGTTCATTCAGCCTCACTATTGATTAACTGAGATCATCTCAAATCTCTAAGTTCCTAACTCATACTAACAAATCATAATTAATTAATTTTAGAAATTATAATTAATTAATTAATTAAATTCAAGCTCAAAATATTGCTAGTTAACTCACCGGTTTGTTCCACCATGCCAAAACCATCAAAAATAGGGTGCGTTCTACCCCAGATGCACCACCAGATTTAGTCTACACAAAAGGCCCAATTGATTATTCTAATTCAACAGCCTGATAAAATTAATTTAGGTCCAAACCTATCATAAAATTAAAATAGATTCGTACCTAAATGGATTGATGCTTGAACACGAGCATACTTTGTCTCAGGATCCCCTCTTTCAAGGTTGTAAGGAATGCCTGAAGAAATTCAATGATTTCACCACACTCTGGTGAAATATGCATTTTGACATAAATCGGAAATATTCATATTTAAAAAATAAGGGAGAAACAATTTAAAATGATGGTGGAGGGTGATATTACTCAGAAACACCGTCTAATTATACCCAAGATTGCCAAGAACTGTTAAGAAATAAGGGAGGGGAAATCTGGTCAAGGACCTCCTATGTGTCTATATTTCATGACGAAGTAAGACGGTTGAGTCCCCCCTATTTAATTAAAAAAATAGTCTAAGTAAAATTCATGATGTGAAAATAGGTTTCACATCATGAACTTTTGAGACAAAAGTTTTTACTAGGCCTGGATAGCCAGTTTCACAGCATGACACTATGTGTCACACTCTGAAAATTCAGGTTGTGCCCCCTAAGCCCATTTTTTACATCATGAATTATTTTGGCTGAACCCCATGAAACATATTCACATCGTGAATTTCATTCATGATGAGAATTGCCTCCTAGGGCATTTTACAATAGTCTGACTCATCTGTTTCCTCTCTGATGTTCTCATGAACCCCTGGGAATTCCTCCAAAACTTAAACCATGTTCAAAAACATTACATTTGGATATTCAAACACCCAAAACCTCATCACAATTTCTGGATTTCAAACCAACCCATCCACCAATATATAAAAATTCAAATTCTCTCTGAATTTTTAACCAGTTCATATACGGGTTCTTATAGATATAATTTTTTTAGATAAAAATACCTAAAATGTAGAAAAATAAATTTCTTAGAAAAATATATCTTTTAATCATTAAAATATCTCATTAAAAATTTAAGGATTATTTATTATTAATTAATCATTATATTTAAATTTTGGAAAAAATTTCTATATATATTTCATAATTTGGTTAATCTTATTCATACTCGTCAATCAAACGGTTAGGTTATAATGGTATATTATATCATGGGTACATTTAGACTCAGGGTTTTATGTAAAGAAAGATATCAAATAATTCAAGTTTATTTAAAAGGAAATACATATAAAATCTTATGGTATTATATAATTTATGCCATGGTGCTCCCCCAGGAAACCCCCAAGGGGCTTAACATGCCCGGCACCATGGATAGAATCCTTCCCTGCTTGTTGTTTCATATAGGTACCTCAGCCACTCGAAATGGCCAGCACCACATTGCATTCCCTTGTCTCTCATTATTTTCACCATTCCACACCCATATAGGGAAAAACTCCTTCCACAATTCTGAGTTGTTCACCCCTTTCTGCTCATCATTTTCCACTGCATGCATGCACCCATTTCCACCACCACGAGCACCCAAAATGCCCATCCTAGATGTTTTGGATCCTCATTTCCCACAATAGGGATCTCCCAAGCACCACACAGACAAACCATGCACCACATCCTTCACCATGTCTAAGCCCCTCTATCCCGGATGTTTTACCCTCTACCACAAGATCCATTATATCATGGTCCTCCCTATAGTGGTTCATCTTTGGTCAAATTTCACTGCACATTCACTCGTCTCCACTTGACCATCCACTCAAGCACTCAAAACACTATAAAATCCTTTAACCATGTCTAAGAACACCAAATCAAGATATAAAAACTCTCATAATCTTTATATGGCCACTATTTCTCAACAAACCTCTCACCAAAACCAAAAATCAAAATTTAAGATGAATTCCACAACTCTTAAAGTAGTGGGGTTCTACAAACTTTGCATCATAGAACTTCTTATCCTTGAGAAGCCTATTAAGTTATCCAATCATTAACCTAACCTATTTTGGTCTCCAATTCATGATAAATTCTCCATGATCTATCCCCAAATGTTGAACGAACTTCCATTCTTCACCCCTCAACATGAGGCACTATGTGCATCAAAACTCAATCCACCACTCACCGCCATCACTGAAACACTATGATGGAAATTACTCGCACCCATATATCCTAAGAAACCACAGTGTCATAAATAAATTTATTATATAGATATTGGTGATTCCCACCACAAGAATTTTTTTAAAAGGCCCCATTCCAAGTCACGATGCTCACCACCATCAAAATTTCCTAATGATGTTCATTTCTCATGATCCAAAAACAAGATTGATGTGGTACCCAACTCACTGCACCCAATTACACACACAAAAACTGGTTAGACCTCACTTAGCTAACCAATCTTGAATATGATTGATCGCACCCATTGATATGTTATCTCATCGCCTAGTCATGATGCCTCTACTCTAGAAGGAATCTCAAGATATCCCCAAAATCCACACCAAATTATGAACCTGACTCTTGATGTAATTCCATAGTTGGGTTTTCTCAACAACCAAATCAGTTGTCATGATCTCACCCAAGCACCAGTGAACCATTGATTTGATTCACCCTCAAATAATATCAAATCTAACCTAAGCATGATTCGAATGCTAAGAATCCATCCAACACCACATTTAAGACTCAAATCTAATATTCATCAAGGAACCAAATAAAACTCAATCCATCTGCACACCAACATCTAGATCCCACCACTATCATCCATCGATCAGTCACATCACACTCATGACCCTACCAAAATGAGGGTTGTTTCTATATGGTCTTCACTCCATTCATTATAGTACATAATGACTAGAAACAACTATCTCACTCATACCTAAGTTATAACATGAAACATCAACCACTACCCTTCCCCATATCACAGGAATCTCATCCTTGGAACCCACTAAAATTTATCCATAATGAGGTTCACACACTCCAATGGTCAATGGTGAAATCCTCACCATATGGATTCCCTTATACCACTCCTTGAGAACAACATTAACAGATTCCATCATCAAGCCTCCCTGTTAATACTTTTCAAGGAACACACTTGGGACAACCATATCACGACACCCTGATTTATATTCACTATGACATCTCACCATAGAGGTTCATTTTTCTCCATTTTTTCAAAACCCACAAGAAACCATACCCACAATCATTTCATTAAACCCATAAATCCTTATCATGCACACTATCACTCACTAATTCTCAACTTATAAGGAACCACACATATATAGATCATACTACTTTGATTTCATCAAAACACAAGGGTTCACGCTCTAGTAAAACACAATCATAGAACCTGACACATGATCCAATTATTTTCACATCTTCAAACCTAGGATCACACACCTAAACCACTAATCAAGCTCACCATTCATGTCAGTCTTATCTAACCATAATATCCCACTATGATCCTCTTCAAAATCGATTATTTTACTTATGTCATGGTCTACCACATGATCACCCTCTATAAAACATCATATAAAAACCAACAATATCTACCCATTCTCTCACCATCCTAGATTCAAACATCTAGGATCATGATTCACTATCTCATTGGGAATAACACCTAAAACAACAGGGTCATGCATTTAATTGATCTTACCCTATGAAATCAAAACTCAATACCAAAATCACTAAAACTCAAGGTGTTTCACATTACGAAATCACAAGGCATCACTATGCATATACCACATTCTTGGTATCACCTCACATGCATTGATCTCATACCCAAAGAATCTACTCATTATTCCCACCTCTAAGGCACTCAAATCTCATGCTACCCCCTCTCAAGGGTTATCCTTGCATATCACATATCACCAATATCCTGATTCATATCCCAATGGCACTAGGCCTGACCACCTAGCCCATAGTTCATATATCACATAGGCCACAACTCATAAAAAACACCTCTATGTTCTTATCTCAAACATAGTAAGGAAACTCATGTGCCAAAGTACTCATGCTAAGGTCTCACCCATATAGATTGGCATAAAATTCCAAAATCATCTAACTACTAGAGCACTGATTCTCACCAAGCATCTGCATGTGGGAATACCCCATTGAGAATCATGATCTCAAGCTAATACCCATTGTTCCTCCTCATAAAAAAACCACCCCCTCAAGGATCACATTCTCATATCCACATATATATACATATCGGTATCACATTCCAAATTCCCAGCTTACTAGGGAAATGATACTCACTAGGTATCTTCATATGAGACTAACCCCTTGAGGAGTGTAATATCATTTATGTATACACATATATATTATAGTAACCATGTATTGTCATAAATAGATATTACATATTTTTTATTAATATTCATTACATTACACAAATACATGTGTGAGTATAGTAATAGTTTATTGCCTTTGGAAACTTGGAAACATAAACATTAATCCATAAGTGAGATATGTCATCTCCCATTATTTTCTTAATAACTAGAACCATTCTTAGACATATCTTACATAATAAATATATTCATAACCTGGGGAAATGAAACATAAGAAAGAATGAGCTTAGATGATCAGTAAGGGTAAACAAGGGAGATATATAATCTTAACATGAGCATAAGGGTATGGTTACATGAGCATAACATTTGAAAACCACACTCTGTATATCAAAGATCATAATCTTGAATCATGAAATAAATATTGGTAGTTCATAAGACATGAATCATAAGATAATCAAACAACATGATATATGAGATCATAACATTGGAATAAAACATGTATTTGTGGCATACAAATAATAATAAAAAATCATTTCCATATTAGTCAAGGTTCACTTCCAAGGCTATCATATTGGAATAGTTTCACTCCTCAAACCATCATAATATTCAAGGTTCACTCTCAAGACCATCATAGTGGAAAAAATCCCTTACTAAACTGGGTTCACTTCTCATTCCAGTACTGTCTATCTCATGAGATATAAATCTTTACCCAATTCATTGGAGAGATATATAGGTCTCACCTATCACCTAATTAAAACCATATTCATCTGTATCATAAGATCATATAAATTCATCATATCATAATGCATGAAATGAAATGGGTATAATAAACATTTCATCATATCATAACCTATGGAAAAGAGACATCTTTCATAATCATTTCATCATAGAAAAACCCATGAAAAGAAGTGGTTTTTGTAAGCATTTCCTCATAGTATAACTCTTGTAATTGAAATGGTTTTCATAAACATCATTTCATCATAAACATAAACCATTCAGAGAAAGAATAAGAATTGTATCTTTGGATAATATCCCCATTAAGGAATAGGTAACATCAATAGATTAAATCTCAGATGGAAAATGATTTTGAGTGATCATTTAAAACGTTTCTTGAGGAAAATATCCTTTCCTCTTTGAAAAAAACTTTTTAAAATGTAAAACATTTTGAAAATAATTTTCTTTAGAAATAAACTTGAAAAAATATAAAATAATCTTCTAAGAAATGATTTTTATGATGTTGGAAAAGTTCATTCATGTTTTACAAGTTAAAAATAATATTCTCTTCACATTTTTGTTATAAGTCAAATGAAAATTGTTTAGAAAATGACATGAGGATTCCTTTCAAAAAAATTAAAAAAGTAAAACATGGGTAAAAATATATTTAATAAATCATTTGGAGAATAATAAAATATTTTGAAAACATTTTTATAAAACATTTTTTTTGAAGAAAATGGATTTCCAATCGAATAGAGAAATAAAGTCATATTTTATTAAAAACATTTTATCAATTATTTTAACTACCAAATAGGAGGGAAATAGTACTATTACCTGAAAACATCATGAATAACCAAAGGATGATAAAATTCAGGAGTTTCTTGAGAGATGTATCATAAGAATTTATCATTAGAAACATAATCATAAACAATCCTAATAAACAATGAGATTGTAACATAAAATCTTTACTACTTTGGTAACTTTGAATCATAAGCCTCGTGAAGGAATAACATAAAATGGAACTTAAAATATAATGAGGATAAATAAATTCATGATATTAAATGTCAAATGGTATGTATATACACCTCATGAAATAATATAGGTGCATAACATAACATATGTCTCAAAGAAGACAAATTGAGACACAAATCTCATACCTTAAGTCTTGAATTCCATTTTACTCATTCAAAATCATGTATAATAAATATATATTTATTATACATATATTAAAAACCATATTCATATATATCATACCATATATGATTTTATTATGACTTTTTATTATCTCATTTATTAACTATTCCATGTTAAAGTTATGTTTCTAGTAATAACTCCTTTGTTTTTCTTGTATGTTTTGACTTGTTATTTTTGGTATTCTTACTTAAATCATGGTTTCATTATCTCCAAAATTTTAACCATGATATAAATATCATATATATTAATTATATATATATTAAAATTTATTTATAAAATTTATTTATGTAAAATGAAATACATTGTTCATGGAGATGGTAGGTTATACGTACGCATGAACGTTCCTTCCATTTTCTTGTCAGATTGAAAGAAAGAAAATTAAATTATATATATTATCATTAAATAATCATGTTTATTTAATATATATCACATATTTTTATTAAACTCATCCTTAATACATTCCATGTAAATTGTGAATGAATTGTAAGTTCCGGGCGCAGCGGAAGCGCGTTGGTGGGTTTGCCCAACTTTAATTTTAACGTTAAACAACGTTCAATCCGAGATCCGTCACGATTTAAAACGTTGAATATTCGGAATAGAACGAAGAAAAAAAAAGAAAAGAAGAGTCCCAGAACCCTTGAGATAGGATCATCATATGTTGGTTATAATTAATTTAATTAATTCATAATAATTACCTCGATGAAATTCTTTCTTCGTTGGAGTCTCTGGTCACGATCCTGTGATCCGTCGTTGCATTGTAGAATCCAAGTACAGGATTCCTCTAGTGGTGATCCACATGTGCTCCACGTATCTCTGGATGTCGCTGAAGGTATCTTCGGGTGCTAGCGCGGATGAGCCTTCACTTGCGATGTCTGCCTTCTACCACCTTGATCCGGTGGAGGATCTCGCTTTCGTAACTTGAAAGTGTTCTTGGTGGAAAGGGAATTCTCTCTTGGATTGATAGTATTTCCATATCCATTGTGCACACCAATGGCTCTCTTTCTATGAGAATAATGTAATTGGTATTATAATACTTAGAATAATAAAATGAATTAATTGCCCGAAAACATTTAATCATTTCATTTAATTCTTAGTAATATCCCATGTCTTAATAATGACATCTGACCATCATTATTACTTGAAATGTGCCCAACATATTACATTTAACATAATTTAATTAAATAAACAATATTTTCTCACAAATCCCGAAAAAAAACTACACAGCGTGTATATAAATGTACACGGCGTGTACTTTTATTTTTCATTTTATTTATTTCCTCCACCATATTTATTAGACCTTGAGTAATGACTATTTATTTCTTAAATAAATGTAACTTCATTACTCGCTAATAAATATTATTTCACCCACAATATATTCTCTCGAATAACTAGTGTCAAAATAAATGTGATCAGGTATCCTTAAATAATTATTAAACCACAGTCAGGAATAATATTTATTTAACTTGTTAAATTATTATTTAACTGAGATACATGGACACACTTAGTGTGTGACCCTCTAGGCCTCTTTCTCAGTGGAATTAGGCAGAGCCTGCCTAAAGTCCAAGGTTAGTGTCTAGAAACACGCCAAGGCACCCATAGAAAAAGAAGTTAATGCCGCAATGACATGTCACCTTCTACGAATGCTTACCGTGTAATATAATCCTTTTTTCTCGATATCTCTAATCAAGCGGGTTGCATGCTAATGCTATCAACCCATGTGCTCAATTATTCTTTCTTTGAATTCCTAGAATTGAACTCGCCCATACCTTACCATGGCCATGGATTAATTTAGGCTATATTAATTCCATCAAAGGGCCTAAGATATCTACTTCCGTTATGGAACAGAAGGGACAAATCCTTTCTCGCATTATCTATTAATGCGGTATTACTCGTGATGCACCCAATGTATCCTACCTTGCTGCGAATAGTGTTCCATCACATTTTTTGTCAATACATCTAAGTGCGCGAGTTGTAATACCCGTTAATAATAATCTTAAATTCTAAGGACCAATACATACGTCCGCAGATAGAAACATCCAATGACACTATGAGATGTGGATTTTCTACTGGCGGGTCTCGTTCTCATAATATCCTCCTGGATATTACCAAGGGAGCACACCATGAGAAGGTGCCTCAAATTTTTATAAGTCCTCACCCCTAATGACCTGTATTATTTTTGTCCCTCAAATAATATCATCCGACCATTGAACATATATTCAAGAACAGTGTTATGGCACTTCTGGGTTCTCATCATAGCAGGGATCCGCTATGACCCATTAATGCAACAGCTATCCTTAGGAAATTATCACATGCATTGTCACGCAGAAGAACAATCAAGATGTGATAAGGCTTTTATTAATGAATAAAGTACAAAGTAGTTGGTTCTAGACCACCAACTCCAACAGACTCCCACTTGGACTAGTGCCAACTGCTAACAACCTTTAACCCGCTAGCTCTCACATGATATTCATGCTTCTGCTGAGATAGGCCTTTAGTCATGGGGTCCTCCACGTTCTCTTCTGTGGACACTCTGCTCACTGCAACCTCACCCCTTTGATAGAAATCCCTCAAGAGGTGATACTTCTAGAGTATGTGCTTTGTCCGTTGATGTGACCTTGGTTCTTTTACAAGATCCACTACTGCAGTATTATCACAATACAATGTAATTGGATCTTTACTGCTAGGAACCACATCAAGCTCCTGGACAAAGTTCCGAATCCAGACGGCTTCCTTGGCTGCATCAGAAGCCGCTATATACTTGGACTTCACTGTAGAATCAGCAACAACTGGATGCTTTGAAGTCTTCCAGCTCACAACTCCTCCATTAAGACAGAAAACATGTCCAGATTGTGACTTTAGATCATTCTGATCTGTTTGAAAACCAGCATCAGCATACCCTATGATGAAAAGCTCATCGTCTCCTCTATACACCAGGAACATATCCTTAGTTCTTCTCAGATACATAAGGATAGTCTTAATAGCAGTCCAATTCTATTCTCCTGGATCTGCTTGATATCTTCCTACCATGATCAATGCATAGGAAACATCAAGCCTGGTACATAACATGGCATACATGATGGATCCTATAGCCGAAGCGTATGGGATCTTACTCATCCTATCTTTCTCCTGTTGTGTCTGGGGAAACAATTTCTTAGAAATATGTAATCCATGTGACACTGGAACCAATCCCCTCTTGGATTTTTTCATACTAAATCTCTTTAGTATCTGATCAATGTGTGTACCATGACTTAGCCCAAACAGCCTCTTGGATCTATCACGAATGATCTTGATCCCTAGAATGTAGGTTGTTTCTCCTAAGTCCTTCATGGAGAAAAACTTGTTCAACCAGTCCTTAACTGACTATAAGGATAGTACGTCATTTCCAATAAGAAATATGTCATCAACATATACCACTAGGATGACGACTGCATTACCATTAAACCTCTTATAAATACATGGCTCACATTCGTTCGTAATGAAACCAAATTCCTTTATGGCTTCATCAAATCGAATGTTCCATGACCTGGATGCTTGCTTCAATCCATAAATGGATTTCTGCAACTTGCAAACCCGTTTGGCTTCACCTGGTGTCACAAACCCTTATGGTTGTGTCATATAGACATCTTCCTAAAGGTTCCCGTTAAGGAATGCTGTTTTGACATCCATCTTCCAAATCTCGTAATCATGGTAAGCTACTATGGAAAGTATGATTATTACGGAGTTAAACATGGAAACTGGCGAGAAGGTTTCATCATATTCAATTCCTTGACGTTGTCTGAATCCTTTAGCCACTAGCCTTGCTTTATAGGTGCTAACTTGACCTTCCATGTCCAGCTTTCTTTTGAATACCCATTTGCATCCAACAGTATTTACATCAACTGGCTCATCGACCAGAACCCAAACTTGGTTCTGATACATGGAATCCATCTCAGAATTCATAGCTTCTAGCCATCTTGCAGCTTCTGATATTTCTAATGCTTCCTTGTAGGAGAGAGGTTCATCATTGTCCAACAATAATGATTCACCATCCTCAGTGACTAGGAAACCAAATCTCTCTGGTTCCCTTACCTCTCTTGAGCTCCTACGCAGTACTTGTGTTTCTGGAACCTCTTCCACGGGGACCTATGGAACTTGTTCCTGTACCAAATCCTGTGTATATTGAGCATCAACTTCGTCGAATTTAATCTTGATCCCACTATCCTTCTTGAGGAGGTGCTCCCTCTCAAGAAATACGGCTTGTCTAGCGACAGTAACTTTCTTGTCTTGAGGGTTATATAGGTAATATCCTTTCGTTTCCTTGGGATATCCTATTAAGATACACTTCGTTCCCCGGGGTGCTAGTTTGTTTCCTAATAAGGCCTTAACAAACACCTCACATTCCCATACACGTGTGTGCGACAAATTGGGTTTCCTTCCATTCCATAACTCGGATGGAATTCCATTTTCCGCCTTAGTTGGTACTCAGTTTAATGTGTATGTTGCAGTTTGTAATGCATATCCCCAAAAGGATAATGGAAGATCCGCATGACTCATCATCAACCTCACCATGTCCAACAAGGTGTGGTTCCTCCTTTCACTAACATCATTCCACTGTGTTGTATAAGGAGGAGTGAGCTGAGATAGAATCCCAGACTCCCGTAGAAGATCGATGAACTCTTGGTTCAGATATTCTCCACCTCGATCTGATCGATTTTCTTTATCTTCTTACCAAGATGATTCTCTACTTCATTCTTTAATTCCTTAAATTTATCTAAGGACTCTGACTTATACTTCATTAAGTAGACATATCCATATCTACTCAAATCATCAGTAAAAGTAATGAAGTAAGAATATCCACCTCTAGCTTCTACTAGAAATGGTCCACACACATCTGTGTGTACCAATCCTAGAAGCTCTGTGGCCCTTTCACCTTGTCCACCAAAAGGCGGCTTGGTCATTTTTCCTTGTAAACAAGCATGACATCTATCAAGTGGTTTTAGCTCAGTAGAGTCTAAATAGACATCTTGGCAGAGCTTTGTCAAGTGCTTCTCGTTCACATGACCAAGGTAGTGATGCCATAATTGGGTGATGTATGAGTCATGTGAGTTTGTTTCGTTATCAATTTCCAACACTTGGTTTTCATAATTTAGTACATACAAACCATTATTCAAATGTGCCATACCATAACAAATGTTGTTCTTATAAAAGAGACAACCCTTATTTCTGAATTTGAAAATAAATCCATCCATATCCAAACAAGATATAGAAATTATGTTCTTGGTAACACTAGGCACAAAATAACAATTTTGTAAAACCAAAATCATGCCAGTTGGAAATGAGATGTGATAGTCACCAATAGCCAACGCAGCCAGCCTTGCACCATTGGCAGCTCGAAGATCCACCTCTCCTTTGGTGATCTTTCTAAATATACTTGGTTCCTGAATTTGAATACAGATGTGAGACCCACAAGCTGTATCTAATACCCAATGTGTAGAAATAGAAAGATTTCACTCGATAACGAACACACCTTTAGAATACCCACGCTTCTGGGTGCAGTTCCTCTTCCAGTGGCCCTTCTTGCCACATGAAAAACACACCGCCTCCCATTCCTTTCCCTGCCTCTGGATCTTTCCCTTCTTGGAGGGACAGTGCTCGGGGGCTTCAGACCATTTATAAGTCTTTGGCCCCTTTGCCTTGTCCTTCTTTTTCTTGTTCACTATAAGGACTGTGGGTTTGTCACACTCCATGTCCTTGTCTACCTGGCGAATCAAGGTCAGAAGCTCCGACAGACTCTTCTCATTTCCGCTCATGTTATAGTTGACAATGAATCTATAGAAGGTCTTGGGAAGTGATGATAGGATGATATTTTTACGCAACTCATTCGGGAATTTAATCCCTAAGATGTCCAGGCGTTCAATGTAGCCAATAAGATTGACTAAATGAGGCCCAGCTGGCGCATACTCTCCAAGATTTGTGGTAAAAAAATCATTGGAGATCTCATACCTCTCATGTATTTCCTTCTCTTGGTAGAGATCTTTAAGGTGAGACATCATCCTATATGCATCCATGTTTTCATGTTGCTTCAAGATATAATTAGACATGGACGATAGCATGAAACACTGGACATATGTGGCATCATCCATGTGTTTCATGTAGAGAGATAATTCCTCATCACTAGCCTCTTTCCCAGGAACAACTGGAATAGGCTCTTCCAGCACATACAATTTCCTTTCATGGAAAAGGACGATGCGTAAACGTCTCTGCCACTCTTGGAAATTGGTGCCAGTGAGAAGGTTTTCTTTTTTGAGTATGGTGCGCAATGATATGTTTGAAGTAATTTTCTTACCGTTTCTAAAAATTAATTTGAGCAAAGGTTTAGTACTTTATTACAAAAATAGAGAGAAATAAATAAATTAATACTTATTAGTCTCCCACTATTTTATCGAAATCCAATAGCCCTCACCATTGACTTTGGAATATTCTGTTGCGTGAATATTCTAGTGGAAAGGATCCATATTTCCCTTCGTATTACCCCAACTAGGGTTGGTCAAGCAACTTGAAGGGTTTTAGGTAGGCATTCCAAATGCCAACTGCATTAACTCGCATCTCCTTGATCCGCTGAGTGGACTCCCCAATCCTGAAATCCTTTTATTTTGGATTTCCTCAACCTTTGCCTCTTGGTCACACCAAGTCCTGTTGTGGCAGTCAACCCTTGATGCGAACCAAGTCAAGTCAACCCAAAACCTTGAATTAGAATTCCCCGATAATTAAAAGCACCCCAACTAGGGTTGGTCAAGCACTTTGAACTATGGTTCGATTCTAACCAAGATTATGGAAGGCTATGCCGACTTAATGTTTCTTTTGAGGGATTTTATCCTTATATGTAAATTTCCATTTTATTATCTTATATTACATGCTTGTTAATATTAAGTGGGATATACTTAAGTGATTAAGCATGTCTAAGATAATATTTATGTATAAGCCGGTTTTATTTTAGCTCCATCTTGCATGCTCGTTTAATTCATTAATTGTGTGATCGTGACAACACACCCACAATAAATAAACCATGCAACTGATAGAAATAAAATAAATGGTATGATCATGAGCTTTTATATTGGTTAGTTTATTTAGTGGTTGATAAACTAACCCAATACCTAGGGGAGAAACACCTTGAACATTTCGGGTTCGTGTTTACAGCTTTCCACCTGTCCACCTTTGTATATCCTTGGATTGGTTTCACCTTGGATCCTAACTTGAGCCGCCTCCACTAGCTTGGGAGCTCCATCCATTACATATGCATTTATCTCACACGCAGGTGAGGGGTAAAAGGGGTTTTTACAAAAAGAATCCTTGGGCGTGCAGACCCTATATATTAATGAGGAGATGGCTCGCAGGCCAACAAATTTAATTTAAATAAATAAATTAAAAGAAACCATTCACATACAAAGGTCTCGGTATAGCTCATGATCATCCATACATGCAACAATATTTACGCATAAATAAAACTAGAATTCAATTATTTAATCGTTCTTGTTTAAGATAAATCACACTCGAATTAATTAATTATCTTTAATTAATCAATCCTTTTATCTTAAACCCTTTTCTGAACTTCCTTGAGATTCTCATCCATCATAATTTTAAACAAATAAATTCATTTAAAATTATCCTTGTATGTAACTTGTACCTTGGAGGCAACCCGGTGAATTCCCATTTATTACACAGATGTTAAATTAAACACATATATATAAAACACCTATCACGTGTTGTGCCTAAACTTTATGCATGCACCATGGTACACGTCTCAAGGGTTTGTGTAATATAATAATAAATTTTAATAAATCTGCGTAATTTGGGTGAGTACAAGGCGTGTAGTTCCGACTACACGGCGTGTACTTTTCTTCACCGTCCATCCGAATTACACGCCCGGGGATAGGGCGTGTTAATATACTTCGGAAATTTTTGGATTACACGGCGTGTTCAGTGGGACACACGCCGTGTAGTTTCCGCGTTACACGGTTTCCAGCCGGGCAGGCCGTGTACGGAGTACACGGCCCAACTTTAACCCGAAGGGACTACACGCCGTGTTCATTGGACCACACGGCGTGTATTCCGGAAACCGTGTGCAACCTGTTTCTGTTCAACACACAATGTCTTAAATTCTTAGAAAGAATCCAATACACGGCCTGATTTGGCGGATCATTCAATGCATTGAACCTAGACTACATGGCGTGTACTTTTGAATACACGTCGTGTATTCTGGTGTTGTATGGCCAGAAATGTTTGGCTCCTCCAGATGAGTTCCTCTATTTTATTTTAATCGAAATTAAAATAAAATTTCGTTTCTGTGAGGTGAACGAGAAACGAGGGAGGAGGAACAGATCTTGATATTCAGATTTCCAGAATGATTAAACATGAATTGAAATAACTAAATTATTAAATGCATAAATCACTAACGAAAAACTAAATAATTATAATCAACGATATAACCTCCCACTGATACCACTAGTAGGTTCCGGGCGCAGCGGAAGCGCATTGGTGGGTTTTCCCAACATTAATTTTAATGTTAAACAACGTTCAATCCGAGATCCGTCACGATTTAAAACGCCGAATCTTCGGAATAGAACGAAGAACGAAAAAGATAATAAGAGTCCTGGAACCCTTGAGATAGGATCATCATATGTTGGTTATAATTAATTTAATTAATTCATAAGAATTACCTCGATAAAATTATTTCTTTGTTGGATTCTCCGGTCACGATCCTGTGATCTGTCGTTGCGTTGTAGAATCCAAGTACAGGATTCCTGTAGCGGTGATCCACACATGCTCCACGTATCTCTGGACGTTTCTGAAGGGATCTCCGGGTGCTAGCGAGGAAGAGCCTTCGCTTGCGATGTCCTCCTTCAACTGTCTTGATCTGGTGGAGGATCTCGCTTTCGTAACTTGAAAGCGTTCTTGGTGGAAAGGGAATTCTCTCTTGGCTTGAGAGTATTTCCAAATCCGTTGTTCACACCAATGGCTCTCTTTCTATGAGAATAATGTAATTGGGATTATAATACTTAGAATAATAAAATGAATTAATTGCCCGAAAGCATTTAATCATTTCATTTATTTCTTAGTAATACCCCATGTCTTAATAATGACAGTTGACCATCATTATTACTTAACATGCGCCCAACGTATTACATTTAACATCATTTAATTAAATAAACAATATTTTCTCATGAATCCCGAAAAACAAACTACATGGAGTGTATATAAATGTACACATTGTTTACTTTTATTTTTCATTTTATTTATTTCCTCCACCACATTTATTAGACCTTGAGTAATGACTATTTATTTCTTAAATAAATGCAACTGCATTACTCGCTAATAAATATTATTTCTCCCACAATATATTCTCTCGAATAACTAGTGTCGAAATAAATGTGATCATGAATCCTTAAATAATTATTAAACCACAGTCGGGAATAATATTTATTTAACTTGTTAAATTAATATTTAACTGAGATACATGGACACACTTAGTGTGTGACCCTCTAGGCCTCTTTCTCAGTGGAATTAGGCGGAGCCTGCCTAAAGTTCAAGGTTAGAATCTAGTAACACGCCAAGGCACCCATACAAAAAGAAGTTAATGCCGCAATGATGTGTCACCTACTACGAATGCTTACCGTGTAATATAATCCCTTTGTCTCGATATCTCCAATCAAGCGGGTTGCATGCTAGTGTCATCAACCCATGTGCTCGATTATTATTTCTTTGACTTCCCAGAATTGAACTCGCCCATACCTTACCATGGACATGGATTAATTTAGGCTATATCAATTCCATCAAAGGGCCTGAGATATCTACTTCTATTATGGAACAGAAGGGACAAATCCTTTCTCGCATTATCTATTAATGCATTATTACTCGTGATGCACCCAATATATCCTACCTCACTGCGAACAGTGTGTCGTCACAGTTTTCATCAATACATCTAAGTGCGTGAGTTGTAATACCCATTAATAATAATCTTAAATTCTAAGGACCAATACATATGTTCGCAGATAGGAACATCCAATGACACTATGAGATGTGGATTTCCTACTGGCGGGTCTCATTCTCATAATATCCTCCTAGATATTACCAAGGGTGCACACCATGAGAAGGTGCCTCAAAGTTTTATGATTCCTCACCCCTAATGACCTATATTATTTGTGTCCCTCAAATAATATCATTCGGACATAGAACATATATTCAAGAACAGTGTTATGGCACTTCTGGGTTCTCATCATAGCAGGGATCCGCTATGACCCATTAATGCAACGGCTGTCCTTAGGACATTATCACATGCATTGTCACGCAGAAGAAAAATAAAGATGTGATAAGGCTTTTATTAATGAATAAAGTACAAAGTATTTGGTTCTAGACCACCAACTCCAACATGAATCACATCGCTTCGTGAGGTGATAGTCCACTATACACATGAGCGACGTTATCGTATTCCCACAAAATGGAGATGACTTGAGATGTAGTTTTGGGATATGAAGGCCCAAGGGAGTGTAAAAATGTATTTCCCTTATGGATTAACTAAGAGATAGATGGTTCTTGATGGCCTTCTATGGTTTGACTTGATACTCTTACCTTTTTTATGTTTTGGAATACATGATGTGACATTGTGGTTGACTAAGTTCATGAATTTTGTTATAACTACATTTCTATCATGGATCCAAAGTTTTTTTACTGCATGACCACTCCGAACATGGTTGTGTGTTTTTTTTTCATGAACATTTATTTATTATCACAATATAAAATCTTATACCATTGATCATGTGTTAAGGAAAAATTGGTTGTTTCCTACTACTTTCATATTCCCACCATGCATGGGCATCTCGATGCATGTGAAGACTTCATAGTCTAGTATACAAGGGAAAGGCCCTGATGATAGGGGCTAGGATATAGAGAATGGTGTTTATAGGTAGAATTGGTATGGAATTTAGAGTGATGTATCAATATTTTTTCACATTCTTTTTATTTCCCACAATTTTATTGACCTAACACTTTGGGGTATTTGGGTGTTTACTATATGACTTGAGATACCTACCATGGATTATGATTTTTCATTGTTTATTGAATCTATTATGTTATTGTTTATCCTTTTCTTTATTGATACCAAGGGTATATTTTCTACACTAATGACATTAAGACCCTTACTAATAGTAATAAACATCTTGCATAAAAGGATACCTGCTTGAGGCCATGAGGAACACTGTCTTGGACCCTGTGATTCTGCATGGGGCATCACATTCATTATCCCACATATTCTCTATTGATAACATAAGTCAAGATATATTGGTGGGCATCATATTCATTGTCCCACATATTCTCTATTGATAACATAAATCAATATAGATTGGTATTTTTTTGTTCTGGAATTGTATATGTTTTATGTTATCCTTGATATAGATTAGTTAGTTCTCCATAAATTAGATATTGATTTCTATCTTTGATGGTTAATCTTTACTGCCTCTAAAGGCACAAAGGTAATGTGAATCCAAGAGGTAGTGAGACATTATTTGTACAAAGATACAGTGTCTCTAAGTTTAAGAAGACTGTCTATCACTAATTTATTTTGGTCACCTTCATTACAAATTATAATTATTGATTTATTGGTAGGAATTAACTTAGTCTCTAAGGTTGATAGTTCAATATTGGTATTTGATTAATTTTTTCATGTACCACATACTCATACAGGTTATATGTTGTGTTTCATTTTTTTTATAATTTTACTTTCTATAGTTATATTTGCTTTATATGTTTTGATTATAGTGTATCAAAATTTATGCATTATGATATTAGTGGACCAAATATTCCTTATTGTTCATATTGGTTTTCTATTTTTTACAATACCCAATATATAATATATTTTTTTTCTTAACTGATTGATTCCCCCACCCATCTGATCAAATGAGTTAAGTAATGTCATTATATATGACCCGTGATCTATCCAACTCCATATTATGAAGAAAAATATACTGAAGGAAACCAAAATGATCATGTTTATAGGAGGAGAATATGATAAGTGTGAGTCACTTTATGGAAACACATTTGAGAACCAAACCTAAAATTCATAGTTCAATGATAACAAGATTGTTGTGGATGACCTAATCGGTTACCTTAGGATAAAAATTAACCAATGATTGTGAAAAATTAAATAGTTGTGAAGAAAAATTATTATACTGGAAGTTTAAATAATGAGATGCCATAGCTATAATATTACTTTCTTGAAAAATGTTTACTCTATGGAATTATAAACCAAATTCATTCTCAATATAGTTTCTTGAATATAGAATCATCGTTATATTTACCATACCAACATGGTGGAGATGACATGGGCTTACACTTTCATTCTGTTATTTGTTCTCTTTTTTATTATTCAGATATATAAATTGTTTATTTTATCAATGGTACACATGCAATTGGTCAGTCATTATTTTAAGCATATTTGATATGAAAAATGCATATAATTTGAAGTTTTGTTTAAATGTTTGTTATAAAAATATTATTATGGATAAGATTTAGATTGATCTTCCAAATCAAATGTCAAGAGAATATTTCAAGGGAATTATGCAGATTATTAATTTCACTTGAGGATTTCAAAGTGACTATATTAGTTTTCCATATAGAAAATGTGTAAACAGATATCAATTCACCTAAGATACCGTGAGGGAGCACCTATTCTTGAATGGATTTTTGAAAAATTATAAGAGTTGGAATCATTATGGGGAAGAATATATTCATTTTCAAAATAAAGATGCAGTTCATATGGATGTTGATGCGAGGATGAATGATCCAATGCATGAAATGCTTATTGAAATGGTATGTGGGTTGGCTCATAAAGGCATCGGCATCCAGAATGTTGAGACCGATGAGATAAATCTGATCTCTGATGCAGATTGTGATTCGGGGAGGTTTTATGAAATACTCGATGATGCAAAAATGGAATTATATCCTGGATGTACTACTTATAATAAATTGTCATTTATCATGGATTTTTTTTCATTTGAAGACTTTGAATCAGTGGTCAGACACATCATTCGACATGTTGTTGGTGTTATTGAAAAAGGTTCTTCCTGTTGAAGCTTAGATTCCTGAGTCGTATTTCCATGCTCATAATTTGACAGGGAAATTTGGTTATACATATGAGACCATAGATGCATGTGAAAACAACTGTATGTTTTTTAGAAAAGAAACTGCCCATTTTTATAGTTGTACGGTCTGTGTTGCTTCCAAGTGGAAAGAGAACAGGGGAAATCAGACTCATCAAATTTTGACTGCGAAATAGGGAAAACTGATTGTCGTAAATAAAATGTGTTACTTACCCCTAAAGCTAAGGTTGAAAAATATTACGACATCTAAAGTTTATAATTTACTAAGATGGAATACAGAAATAAATCAGGAAAGTGATATGTTAACCCACCCAGAAGAATCTCATACATGGAAGGATTTCAATAAGAGACACCCAGACTTTTCTAAAGATGTTCATAATATCTGATTGGGGTTGGTAGAAAATGGTTTCAATCCGTTCAAGTCTATGGTTGGTGCAACTCATAACACATGGCCCGTGGTGTTGGTTCCATATAATCTTTCTCTGTGGATTTTTATGAAGCAACAATTTATATTACTTTCCACTCTTATTAACAGACCTAGAAGTCCGGGGGATAAGATTTATGTTTAACTTTAGCCATTGATTGATGAGTTGAATAAATTTTGGGGAGATGGTGTGATGACTTATGACTATGAAACAAATGAAATATTCAAACTTCAGGCTGATTTATTGTGGAAAATCAATGACTTCCCTGCTTATGCAAATTTATGAGGCTGGAGTACGAAAGGGGAATTTTCTTTCCCTTGTTGCAATAAAAGTAAAAAATATGTATGGATTAAACATTCCAAAAAATGGTTATACATGGGTCACAGACATTTTCTCCCCCCCTCAGCACAGGTTCATAAAGGACAGAGTGACATTTCATGGTTCTAGAGAGTTCATCCCAGCACCAAAGATCATGAAAAGAGTCGAAATGTTATCTCAGATTGAAGAAGAAAACATCCACATGGTATATGGATTTTAGGATTTAGTGGCTCATCCATTACCTAATATTCAAGGTGCGGGTAGACAGTCCAGTCACAATTGGAAAAAGAAAAGTATTTTTTATAGTCTCCTATATTGGAAAACTAACATTCTAAGGAATAATTTGGATGTCATACACATTGAAAAAAAATGTTTGTGATAATATATTTTATATCATTTTAGGTGTCAGTGAAAAATAAAAGGACCATGTTAATGCATGTCATGATTTGGAAGAAATGGGATTGAGGAAATAGTTTCATTTATAGTTAGATGAGGGAAACATGGTATATATTCCTGTTGCATAGTATATGATGACTACAAAAGATAAAGAGACATTTCTTTCCATTTTGAAGATGCTCAAGGTGCATGATGGTTACCCTTCTAATATTTCAAAGTATGTGAATCTGACAAGAAGGACATTTCAAGGGTTGAAAAGTAATGACAATCACATACTACTTAAGAAGTTGATTCCAATTTCAATTTGTGATTTTTTATCCCCCAATGTTTTTCAACCGTTGATTGAGATGAGTAATTTTTATAGACAAATTTTTTTAAGAAATTAACGAATGAGTGATTTAAAAAGTTTGCAGGACTGAATTATACTAACGTGTTGTCACTTTGAGAAAATGTTTCCCCCATCATTTTTCGATGTTATGGTTCACTTGAAAGTGTACCTAACAGATGAAGTAATGTCTATTGGTCCAATGTAATTCAGGTGGATGTATCTTATTGAGTGGTATCTTAATACATTGAAACAATTTGTATGCAATAGAGCTTGTATAGAGGCATCAATAGAAAATGGTTATTTTATGGATTAGTGTACTACTTTTTTTCATAATATCTTATGGATGTTAAAACAAAATTAGATAAGCCATATTGGATTCATGATGTTCCAGTTGGAGAAGGAACCATATTTGATATGGAAAACATCGAGTGGATATAAGCGCATCAATATATCTTGTTCAATACTCCATTAGTTTCACCATTAATGCAGTAAGTGTCTTATCACTTTTATTTTTTAACTTTTACATGTTTTTTGCATAATTTTATCATTTAAACATCGTTTTGAAATTTACAATAAACATATTAATGAGCTAAAAGAAGAGATGTCTCGTGCGACTGAGTATCAAATTCAACAATCTCATTATGCGTCATTTCATGATTAGTTCAAAGATTTTGTATATATAAATTGATTTTCATTATGAGTGAAGTATTATACTAATTTATTTCTTCAGAAATCATTATTGAATTCTGTGAATTATGTAGTTTCATAACCTGAGGGAGTTAGGTGACCCCACGCTAACTGAAAAATTTATCCAACTAGCTGAGGGTCCATCTATAACGGCTCATCATTATAAAGCTATATATGATAATGGATTTATATTTCACATTAAATATGTTGAAGGAAAATGAGAAACACAAAATAGTGGCATTGGTTGTCCATTCTTCGATTCTGGTTATTACTATGGTCAATTGATAGCCATCATTGAAGTTTTATATGCACACAGGTTGAAGTACGTATTGTTAAAGTGTAATTGGGTTGATCTAGTGCGTGGAAGTAAATTATATCAATATCATTTTACATTGGTGAATTTTAACTATATGTTATATAGAAATGAATGAGTTGATAATGAACCTTTCATTTTGACATCACAAGTGGAACAAGTATTCTTTGTTATATTGCCTTCAAATCCCAGTTGGAAAGTTTTTGTGAAAATATCCTGGTGAGGAGTGTTTTTATTTGAACAAGATGAACCCAATACTATTCCCTTTATTTCTTAACATCTTGATCAACATATCGTAGTTCAATGTGAAGAAGATATTTATTGGGTTAGAGCAGTCATTGAAGGATAAACGGTCAATTTTCATGTTTAATGAAATGTATAATTGTTTTCCTTCTCTTCAGTTTAAATCCTTTTTTAAAATTGTTTAAAACAGCCCAAAACTAATTTGGTACATAAGTATTTTTATTTATTATTAGTCAAAATCAAACCCTCATCCCCTAGACATCCCCCCCTCACCCCCCAGCCCCTGTGCATCCCCCCAGCCCCTCCCCCTCCACTTGGACACCCCCCCACCCCTGGACAGCCCCCACTCCCAACCCACCTTGGGCATCCCCTACTCCCAACCCCCCCCCCCAACAACCCCCACCCCCACCTGCATATCCCCTCCCCCTCCACCTAGATAGCCCCCCCCCACCCCCCATCCCCTCCACCTGGACAGGCCCCCCAGCCCCAGACAGCCCCCACTCCCAACCCCCCTAAGACAACTCCCATGCCCAAACCCCCCGGACAGCCCCCACCCCCACCCCCACTTGCACAGCCCCTCCCCCTCCACCTGGACAGCCCCCCCCCCACACCTCACCCCCAGATAGCCCCCCCCCCACCCAGCCCCTCCCCCTCCACATGCATATCCCCCCCCCCCCCTCCCAGAAATCCCACCCCCCAAAACTCCCCATGGACACCCCCCCCCCCACCCCACCCCCACCACCACCTGAAAATCCCCTCCCCCTCCACCTGGACAGCCCCCCCCCCCCACCCCCACCCCTACCCCCCACCCCTGGACAACCCCCATTCCCCCTGTACATCCCCCCCACCCCTCCTAGACAGCTCACCCCCCCCCCCCCCAAAATCCCCTCAGACAGCCCCCCACCGCCCAGATATCCCCCCCCCCTAGATAGCCCCCCCCCCCAGACAGCCCCCCCCCCCCAAAAAAAACTCCCCCCAGACAGCCCCCCCTACCCTCACCTCCACCCCCGGACATCCCCCACTCCCACCCCCCTGTTGTGGCATTATCCTTTCAATAACACAAGAGTTGTGTTGGATTGGTACATACTAACACTCTTCATAGTAGTGACCAAATTTGTTTCAGTAATCATAGAAGTTTCCAAAATAATCAAATCTGTTTTTTGTAAGACAAATTCTACATTTTTTATGTTGTTTGTAGTTATCAAATGGGTTTTCTCTTTGTTTCAGTTTTTATCCCCCTTGCTTTATTCCTTTAAGTTACAAATTCTAGCATGTTATGTCAGCACTCCATAGCATTATGTATGAACCTCCAGCAACACCAACAGTAGCCAAGAAATCTATTTTTCTTCTCTTTAGAAGTAGCCTGACCATATTTAATTGCTTATTGTTTTTGGGTGGAAACCTCAATATTTTTTGTTCCATTTGGTGATTTTCTCTTCTTAAACATGCAAACATTCACCCTTTATGATGTGGTGAATTTATGTGCAATTTTCTCCTTCCACATTTGTAGAATTTTTTACTTTACTCGTGCGCTAATAGTTAAAACAAGTTCAATGCAAAGAGCTTTATCAGGGTTGTGGGATACCTTCTTCTAAGAGCTATTTGACTATTGATCAAGAGATTATTCATAGATCTTCTTACCACCATTTTGAGTCTTTTTTGGAGTAAGATTCACCTTCAAATTTTGTGTGGCAACATCCTTTCTCTCAACACATTGTGAAGATCCAACTTAGGTGCTTTCCATACTTTTTTAGTTTCACATCCAACTCTAGACATAGCATTTTGAGAGTGTACTTATGATCTTCAATATCTTTCACCCTATCTCCACATTCATTATTCAAATTTTTTATTTGATCTTCATGAACTCTATTTGTCTCCTATAAATAAATATCCAACCCTCTTACCCTCTTGGATTTTTCCTCTAACTGAGAATATTTTTTTTTATTAACAACTATACAAGTTTGATTTTTTTTAAAAACAATTCAATTTATCTTTTTGACACTTTGGATGGTCCCCTTACTAATGTTTTATATGACTGTAGGCATGTTAGGGGAATAGGTAGAAGATCTACATCATCCATCTGAGCCATCTATGTCTCAAGGTCGAGGTATGTTTAAATGTAACTGTGTTTATTTTTTTATGTAATTACTAAACATATATATATATATATATATATATATATATTCACATCTGTCAAATTATGTATAAAAAAAATTTCAACAGGATTAGACTCAACTGCTTTTTCCTCTCGCAAGAGAGGCCCTGGTCGTGGCATTTCATCATAGAATTACAACACGACCTTTGATGTTTCATTTGATGAGAGATTTAATCTTGTGGGACTAACTGACCCTGCATTTATTTGTCAGTTGGATCATATCATACGCGACCCACCTTGATTTCCATTGACCACACATGACTGGGATTCTATCCCTTAGTATACATTAGATCAGATTTAGAGGGTAGTTCAGGTAAGAAGACCATTTTAGTTTCTTCCCTATATTAAAAAAATACTAACATGTGTAATTTTTTTTAAATAGAATAATCTAAAAGTGTTCCCCGATGATTTTTGGCCGGTGTGTATGGGAAAATTTCATAAGATGTGGAAATATTATAAAGTAAAAGTCAAGAGGGAGCACTGGGTACCAAACATGGGTGCCCCCGACATTCTGGAAAAAGTCTCGAGAGGTGTTCTCCCATATCAGTGGCGCAACTTATTTGCATATTGGTCTAATGAGGCCCTTATGGTTAGTATATTTATTTTGGTATATATATTTTTAAGAATGTGTGACATTATATTTGTTTGATATTTGAATTAATTGAATTTAGGTGTCAGCACGCCATTCTGAGAATTGAGCATTTTAGGGACCACCTCATAGGCTCGAGACTCGTCACGTGTCTCAGATCCTACATGATGTATTTATTATTCATTTTTTAATTTTATTATTTAATATGTTTTTATGTTATATTTTTATATTTTATTGGTATAAAGTTACAGGAGCAAGGTGCATTGACTGATAAAATGTTAGTGTGGATGAGAACTCATGATAGAAATGATCCTGAGGATGCAACTCTTATAGTAAGTGCTTGTACTCATTACCAATAATTACATGAATCTATATATAAACATATATATGTATATATATTTAAACATTGCACAGGCTCAATTTGATGCTGAGTTATAATAGCTACCAGAGAACCAATGATAGCTTCCCATGCGAAGGGATGAGATATTCCATCGCATTATTGGTCATGATAGGCATAGATATAGTTGGACCTATGGAATGGGGATTCCTCGTTCTGTAGTATCACGCGATGAAGTTGTCGGTCCTACTGTTTTTTGGATGACACAACATCTGTCAGATTTTGAGGTATGGTTGTGCGCTTCCGAGGAGGTAAATGTGCAATTGATCACTGAGGTTAGAACACTATGAGGATATGTGCATCTGGGTGATGGTGCAGTGGATCATAAGATGTAGGTTTATACTGAATTTATTTAGTTACTTTCTATTATTTTCATTATTAAAATCTTTATAATTTTTATTTTTTTTAGGCCCCTGGCACACCGGATGGAGGTAGAAGCCATGACCACGCATGACGCATCATATTCATGAGGTGTGTTTCTTTTATATTTATTATTGAATTAATGATATATATTTATTTAGACTTTAAATGTAGAATTGTTTGAGATTAGAACAATTTATGTTTTTAAAAACTCCAAAGTTTTTTAATTTTAAGTGTATGATCAGTAATTGGATACTTTATTATGATAGATAATTTTTTAGAATCCCCATTGGAAGATAGGAATTAGGTTAGGTGGCTTAATGGCCTAATGGACCAATGGACTTATGTCCCAATGGTCTTATGGCCCAATGGCCTTATGGACCAATGGCCTTATGGCCCAATGGCCTTATGGCCCAATGGCCTTATGGCCCAATGGCCTTATGGCCTAATGGCCTAATGGCCTATTGGCCTAAGGGATGAATGGTGTACTGGCCTATTGTCCTAACAGCCAAATGTCTGGATATCCCAACAGCTTAAATGGCCAAATGCCCAATGGCCTAAATGGCCTAATGCCTCAATGGACTAACGCCCCAATGGCCAAACGCCCCAACAGCCTAACACCCCAATAAGCTAATGACCCATGGACCAACGCCCCAATGATCCAATGGTCGAACGGCCCAATGGCCAAACGCCCCAACGACCTAATGACCTAATGGAAAAATTGGACAAATGGACTAATGACCTAATTACCTAATGTCCTATCATCCTAATGGAATATTATCCTATTTTCCTAATGACCAAATGGACTAATGGCCTTTTCCCAAACAAAAAAAATGACCTAATCGCCTAATGGACAATGTTGTTGCTTTATACAATGATAACAATTTTCCTACTATGTTGATAGATAGTGTACTATATATATATATATATATACTATTATTGTTAGTATGTTTTGTTATGAAGTGGATTAGCATGTTGTTCTTGATAGAAATTGGAAAAGAATGTAAAGATTGAATTGATTGATAATTAATTGGATAGAGAATTAAGAGTCATGTTTACTGAATATGGTGTTGGTTATAATTTGATAATAATCAAATTGACACATTTTTTATGTGTAACAAAAAAATGAATCTATTTTTGGGGGCTGCTAGGAGGAGGGAGAGGGGTTGTCTGGGGGTGGGGCTATTCGAGGGGAGTTTTTTTTGTTTTTTTTTTGGTGGGGGGGGGATGTCTGGGGTGAGTGTAGGGAGGGGGGTTGTCCGCATGGGGGTTGGGAGTGGAGGTTGGGGGGGTTTTCCAGGGGTGGGTGGGGGTGGGGGGCTTTCTAAGGTGTGGGGGGGGGGGGCTGTCCGTGGGGAGTTTGGGGGGAGGGGGCTATCCGAGGGTGAGGAGTTGTCCGGGGGAGTTTTTTTTTTTGGGGGGGGGGGCTGTCTGGGGGTGAGCTTTTTTGGGGGGGGTTGTCCAGGGAGGGTTGGGGGGAATGTACAGGGGGGTTGGGGGATATCCGAGGTGAGTGGGGGGGGTGCTGTCCATGGTGGGTTGGGAGTGGGGACTGGGGGGTGCTATTCGGGGGTAGTTTTTTTCTTTTTTTTTGGGGGGGGGGGGGGCTGTACAAGGGTTGGGGGCTGTCCATGAGGAGTTTTGTTTGGGTGGGGGGATTTCCAGGGGTTGGGGGGATGTCCGGGGGGTTTAGGGGGGTTTAGGGGGGTTTAGGGGGGTTCGGGGGGGATGTACGGGGGTGGGGGCTGTTTGGGGATAGTTTTTTTGGGGGGGGGTCTATCTGGGGGTGGTCTTGGGTAAGGGTGGGGGGATCTCTGGGGGGAGTTTTTTTTTGGGGGGGGTGTCCGAGGGTGGGTGTTGTTTGGGGGGGAGTTTTTGGGGGGGGAGGGTTGTTTGGGGGTGGGGGTTGGGGGATGTTCGAGGGTGGGGGGCTGTCCGGGGGGAGTTTTTTGTTTTTTTTTTAGGGGGGGTTGTCTGGGGGTTGGGGGTTATCTGGGGGTAGGGGCTGTCTGAGGGTGGTCTGGGGTGAGTGTGGGGGGGGATTTCCATGGGAGGTTGGGAGTGGGGGATGGGGGGGTTGTCGGGGGGTTATTTAGGGTGTGGAGGGGGCTATCTGGGGGGTTGGTAGTGGGGTTGTCTATGGGGGAGGGTTGGGAGTGGGGGCTATCTAGGGGTGGGGGGCTATCAGGGGGAGTTTTGGGGGGGAGTGTGGGGGCTTCAGGGGGTTAGGAGGGGGGCTATTCAGTACTTAACTTTACTCTATATAGTTCAATGTCAACCAAATGCAGCTGGATGGTTGTCCAAACCTATTTTCAAACCACATCATCGCGTACGAGAAACACAATAGGTCCCTACTAGAGTAGAGTAGTGATTGTAATGGTCTTATGTCAAAATTGGCCTAATGGACAATTGGCTAAATGGATACTTGGATGATTGGCCAAATTCCCAAATGGCCAAAATCCCTAATGGCCTAACGCCCTAATGGCCTAAAGCCCTAACACCCTAATGGCCTAACGCCCCAATGCGCTAACGGCCCAATGCCCTAAAGATCGAATAGACAATTGGCCAAATGGACTACTATCCTAATTGCCTAATTTCCTATTGTCCTAATGGCATATTATCCTATTGTCCTATTGTCCTAATGACTAAATAGCCTAATGACATATTAGACTATTGGAATAATGGCCAATTGTCTAAATGGAGACTTTTCCAATTGGCTAAATTCACAAATGCCCAAATGGCCAAACGTCCTAACGGCCTAACACTATAATGTCCTAACAGCCTAATGCCCTAATGGCCAAACACCATAAATCCCTAATGCCCTAACTCCCTAATGCCCTAACGCCCTAACACCCTAATAACCTAACGTTGTAACGGCCGAATGCCCTAATGGCCTAACAGCCCAACGGCCTAACAATGGTCAAACGGCCCAATGGCCTAATGTCCTAATGGAAAATTGTCCAAATGGACTACTATCCTAATTACCTAATGTCCTATTGGCCTAATTTCCTATTAGGCTATTGGACGAATGGCATATTAGCCTATTGGCCTAATGAACAAATGGCCTAATGGAATAATAGTGTATTGGCCTAATGGCTAATTGGATAAATGGAGACTTGGACAATTGGCCAAATTCCCAAATGCCCAAATGGCCAAACACCCTAATGGCCTAATGCCCTAACGGCCTAACGACCCAAGGGTCTTATGGAAAATTGTCCAAATGGACTACAGTCCTAATTACCTAATGTCTTATTGGTCTAATGGAATATTATCCTATTGTCCTAATGACCAAATGGCCTAATGGAATATTAGCCTATTGTCCTAATGTCCAATTGGATAAATGGAGACTTGGCCAATTGGCCAAATTCCCAAATGCCCAAATGGCCAAACGCCCTAATGGAAAAATGCCCTAACAGCCTAATTCCCTAATGGCCTAATGCTTTAACAGCCTAATGCCCTAACGCCCTAACACTATAACGCCCTAACACCCTAATTCCCTAATTCCCTAACGCCCTAACTCCCTTACGGACTAATTCCCTAATGGCCTAATTTGATTATTATATATATATACTAACTGAATAAATATGTCCAATTTTCATTTACTTTGTTTAGTTGTTTATTTTAATATTATTGTAGGTTTATTGAAGTAGAATATTGGAATGGATTGGAGCTTTTGGGTCACTAGATATGTGAATAAGTATGTCTTTCATTTATTGTTTTTGAGGATCCTAGTGTTTTTGCTGTTTTGAATTGATTTTTTTCTGATTTTAGCTCTATTTCTACTATTTGAGAAGCAGAACTGTGATTTTTTTTTAAAAAATCCCATATTAGGGGCTTCCTATGGAGGTCGCTAATGGTTTTATTTTTTTCCAGTGTCCAACGACTGCCAATGGCAGTCACTGTAGGCCAATTTTTAGGTCGTTATAGCTCAGCCTAATAGCGACCGCTATTCGGTCGAGCATTAGGTTTCCTATAGAGACCTCCATTGGCGGTCATTGTAGCCCTACACGGACGGCCCTAATGCAACTACCATTTTCGGTCTCAAGGTAGTCTCTAAAGACAATTAGCGACCCCTAATGGCGGTCACTAATGGTCCAATTTCTAGTAGTGGAATAACTGTTGATGAAATATATGAAATGCAGCAGACCTGAATAATTATTAAACCACATGCAGGAATAATATGTATTAAACTTTTTAAATAATAAATAATAATATATTATTTAACTGAGATTAGGGATACACTCAGTGTGTGACCCTCTAGGACTCTTTCTCAGTGTCTTAGGCGAAGAAGCCTAAAGTCCAAGGTTAGCATCCAGCAACATTCCAAGGTACCCATAAAGAAAGAAGTTGATTTTCCAATGACATAATGCCTCATATAGATGCTTACTGTGTAATATAATCCCTTTATCAAGATATATCAAACCAATCATGTTACATGTTGGTTCCATTAACCAATGTGCTCGATGTCTCTTTCTTTGACATTTTAGAAATTGAACTTGCCTATAGAACACCATGTCCAAAGATTTATTTAGGCTATATCATTTCCATAAAAGGGCCTCAAAAATAAACTTATTTTAAAGAACATAAGGGACAAATCCTTTCATTATTCATTAATTCAATATTACTCATGACGCACCCAACATATCCTACCTCACTGCAAACATCTCTCATCACAGTTTTCTTCAATACATAAAATTACATGACTCTTAATACTCATTAATAATAATATTATAGTATAAGGACCAATAAACACATTCTTAGGTAGGAACATCCAATTAAAAATGTAAATTTGGATTTCCTACTAGCGGGTCTCGTTCTCATAATATCCAACAGGATATTTGAGAAGGTGCCTTAAAGTCCTATGAGTCTCCACCCCTGATATTCTGTATCAGTTGTGTATCTCAAATGATATCAGCTGGATTTAGAATATATATTTAAGAATAGTTTCATAGCACTTTCAGGTTCTCATCATAGTAGAGAACTTATATGACCTTTCACTATAAAATAAAGGGTCATTAGAGGAAGTTATTTAGTGTTATAGCAGTGGTTTAAACCGATGCTTAATTATTTAGTGAAAGTTCTTAAAACCGCTATGTATTTCATGGTCGTTAGTCAATTATGGGTAGTTTATTTTATTTCATAGTGGTTTTTTTAAGTGAAGTTTTTGGATAATTTAGCAGTGGTTTGTTGTTCAATTAGCGGAAGTTCTTTAATAAAAAAAATATTCACTTGGAATATAAACAAAATAAAATTAACCACCATAAAGCATTTAGTGATGGTTATTTTTAGCAGCAGTTAAGTTGAACTGCCACTAAATACATTTAATATAATACGTTTAGCGGTGGTTACTACAAATCGCTGCTAAATCTATTTTGATTTTTTTTTAATATTTAATAAAAAATTATAAATATAAAAAAACTAACATGTTATAAACTAAAACATAAATATATGATAAACCCATCTTTCATACATCACACATCCACAGTCATATACAAATAGTCACAGTCATCATAACCTAAGTCTCAGTCACCCCATACATCAACTGATATATCGATCATTAATATATACATATAAAATATATACAACAAGAACCCATGTACAATATACAACCATGTCACGACCTCCACTTCATCTGTATGCCTCCATATCATCTCATCAATTGAAACTGACCATGTTATCTCATTAGTTGTAACAAAAAAATGAAACAAAAATTGAAACTAAACATAATAAATCTAAATTTCAGTAGAATAATTGACAAAATTTTAACATACCAAGAAAACAAATAACTATCACGGATGCCTTCTAAAAAATTTTTTGAATTAGAATGGTCAACCTCTTGCCTACTGTCAACATCTTCCACCTACAATGAAAACCAGAACATTTGGGAAAGGAAATGCGAAAGAGAAAAGATGCAGAATATATTTAGAATGTTTCACATAAAATTAATTATTTTTTTAATAAAATAGAAGGAATTTTAACATAAAAAATAATATATAATTAAAAGCACTTTAAAAACATAAATATACTTATTTAAGATAGGATTCAACACTTGAAACTGAAAAGGGATAAGTAAATATTTTAATATATTTTTAAAGCGACATGCGGTGTGCTTGAAATTTATTTAATAAACAAATTTTAAATATTTTGATATCACAGAATGTTTAATATTTCAAAAACAAATAAGCAGTGGTTTTCCCATGATTTCACATCAATTTTAGGTTTTTTTCTATGGTTTTGATTGTTTCATGCATGTTTTAGTGTTTTAAAACACTAAAAACACATTTACGACCATAACGGGAAAACGGTCATTCGGAATGACATGTCATCAGTTCATATATTTCATAATTAAATATATGGTTATTTCTCCCTGATTTCAAGACAATATAACATCATTTTCATGGTTTTGAACATTCTATGCATGTTTTAGTTTTTTAAAACACTAAAAAAATGTTTACAACCATAACGGGAAAACCATTATTCATAATGACATGTTGTCAGTTCCTAAATTTCAAAATTAAATATATAGTAGTTTTCCCATGATTTTATGATAATAAAACACCATTTTATTGGTTTTGACCGTTTCATGCATGATTTAGTATTATACAACACTAAAAATGCATCTATGACCATAACGGGAAACCCGTCATTTGGAATGACATGTTTTCAGTTCCTACATTTAAGAATTAAATATACGGTGATTTTCCCATTATATCATATCAATCTGAGTTCTTTTTACTTGTTCTGACCATTATGTGCACATTTTAGTGTTTTAAATCACTAAAAAGGCATTTACGGCCATAATAGACAAACCGTCATTCAGAATGATGTACCATCAGTTCCTACATTTCATAATTAAATATTAAGTTTTTTTCACCTAATTTTATGAAAATCTAATATTTCTTTCCTAGTTTTGGCTATTCCATGCACGTTTTAGTGTTTTAAAACACTAAAAATTCATTTACGGACATAACAAGAAAACCATCATTCGGAATGACATGTCGTCATTTCCTTCATTCCACAGTTAAATATATGGTGGTTTTCCCCTAATTTTAGGAAAATATGATGTTGTTTGTATAGTTTTGACCATTCCATGCATGTTTTAGTGTTTTAAAACACTAAAAATGCATTTACGACTATAGTGGGAAAATCGTCATTCAGAATGGTGTGTCATCAGTTGCTACATTTAAAAATTAAATCTATGGTGGTTTTACATTGATTTAAAGACAATCTGAAATCATTTGTCTGGTTTTAATTGTTCTACACACTGTTTAGTATTTTAAAACACTAAAAATGCGTTTATGGCCATAACAGGAAAACTATCATGATGAATGATGATCTATCAATTCCTAAATTTGAAAATTAAATCTATGGTCATTGTCCCCTGATTTCTGGACAATCTGACATTAGTTTCCTATTTTTGACCGTTCCATGCACATTTTAGTGTTTTAAAACACTAAAAATGTGTTTGCGACCATAATAAGAAAACCGTAATTTGGTATGACATTCCATAAGTTCCTACATTTATTAATTAAATATACAGTTTTTCTTTCTAATTTTAGGGCAATCTAATATTTTTTTTCATGGTTTTGACCCCCTAACACTTGTTTTTAAAGGCTTTTATACCTTTCATAAGTTTTTACCGAGTAATTATGGTCACACTGCACATTATACTGATGTTTTGTATGTGAATACATTTCAAAAAAAACTAAAATGTGGTTGCCCATTTATTTTAGTACAATATTACATCATTTTCTTTTTTTTTTTACCATTTCACACATGTTTTAGTGTTTTAAAACACTAAAAATGCATTAACGGCCATAACAGGAAAACTGTCATTCAGAATGACGTGTCATTGGTTCCTATATTTTAAAATTAAATATATGGTAATTTTCCCATGATTTAAGTACAATAGGACAACATTTTCTTTTCTTTTTGATTGTTCCATTCATGTTTTAGTGTTTTAAAACACTAAAAACATGTTTATGGCCATAATGGGAAAATCATCATTCGAAATGATGTGTCATTAGTTCCTACATATCAAAATTAAATCTATGGTTTTCCCCCTAATTTTAGGACAATATGAATTCATTTTTATATTTTTTACCACTCTATGCACATTTTAGTATTTTAAAACACTAAAAATTCATTTAGAGCCATAACAAGAAAAATGTCCTTCGGAATGATGTTTCTTCAGTTCCTACATTTTAAAATTAAATATATGGTCATTTTACCTTGATTTTAGGACAATCCAACATCATTTTCCTGGTTTTGACCATTCTATGCACTTTTTAGTGTTTTGAAACACTAAAAATGTGTTTACAGGCATAACAGAAAAACTATCATTCAGAATGATGTTTTGTCAGTTCTTACATTTCAAAATTAAATATACGATCATTGTTCCCTAATTTTAGGGCAATATGACATCATTTTTCTAGTTTTGACCCCCTAACACTTGTTTTTAAAGGCTTTTGTACCTTTCGTAATTTTTTACCAAGTCAAAACTGAGCAAACAAGCTTGGATTATTTTCAAACTTATGGATAATGATATATAATTTATTTTTGATGTATAGGAATAAACCACATATAAATTTGGAACAATATTTGTTCAGTATAACTCAAAATGTGTTTTTTCTATATAAAAGTGTCATTTTAGTTTTTTTTATGAATGTTGTATGTGTTCTTTGCAAAGTCCATGGGTGTGAAACGGAGTCAGGGAAATAAAAATGAAAAAACATCTAGAAATAAAAAACATAACACTTTATAAGTATGTTACAAAATTTTAAACATGTATTTTGAATTAGTTATAAAGGAATATTAAATTAATATTACCTTTACTTTAGTATCAAAGACCTCATTTTTCTAAGTTGTAGGAATATGCCTCCAATATTTATAATTAATGGGAAAGCACAGTGTCTCATAAGCAATATACCTAAGAATATTTCCATATATTCCTTAAGTGTCACCGATAGGCACCTCAAACTCATCAAATGGAATGATAATCTTAAATTCCTTCAGGTCCCATTAATTTATTGTGTTCAAATTTATATCACTTCTATGATTGTCTTTATCTATTTAAAAAATGCATTAAACAATTAATAAAATATAATTTTTTTTGAAAATGACATACATACTAGTAACGGTAACCCACCAATATCTACAAGATGGAGGGGTGACCAACTACTTCATAACTGAAGGTGAATCTGGAAGTGGGCTACCAATGACATTTGAGAAAATTGATGGCTCGCTAGCAGTCTGGGGTATAATGTAATCACTAGGATCCATAGAAGATAGTGGTAGTGGTGGTGTGCTTTGAAATGGTGATCGTCTAGAATCCTAAAAAAATTATTCTTGACATTCCTTCATTTCAAATGGTTAAGTTATATTAAATATATATAATGAAAAACTAAAATATTTTTACAAAAAAAACTAGAACAATGTATATATGTACGAAACACTTATCAATGAGAAATTGTAATATAATTTCATCAAAAATTTATAAATTCAGTTATCTTCATCTTTATTATATTCATTATTATCAACCTCCATTGAGATGAGAACTTTATTTTCACCATATATTGTAAGTTCAACCATTTTGATATTATCAAGAAAAAAACTATTCAATATTTTTTGGTTGATGAGGTTTAATATCACAAAGCACCAATTGATCTTCATCGACCATATCATATAATTCTCTCTACTTTAAGTGTACAAAAACACTCCAACCTTCATGTATTTCTTCATCCACATAATAAAATACATTCACTTTTGAATCCAAGATAAATGGATCATTATCTGCACACTCACTGATATCCATCAAGTTAGAGAATTTGATAGAACTAAAATGTAACAAATATTTCATTATACCCCTATCAATATTGACCCACTTTCATTTGAATAAGATAACTAAAAATGGCCATGATAGTTTAATTAAATTATATCAATCATCTTCCCACAATATCCCACCGCTAAAAATGTAAAAACACCACTATTTTGAGTTTTCAAGTCTTCTTCATGATAAATTGTATAAAACCTGAAGCCATAAATATTGTAGGCATCGAATATATTAGCCTTCCTTATAGGAACTCGAGCCAAAAACTTCAAATCATTTGATATTTCAGCTCTATTTTCATCATTAATTATCTAGAAAAAATATATAAGTTGTTACTTTTAACATAGAAAAAATAGTTACACATCAATAATATGAATATGAGTATATACTTACACGACAGGTGAACCATTCGACAAGATACTTATTAACAGATTTTGTTAATTCCATCTCATTTAGAGCTTAACCCATAGTCGCCTCTCTATTTTTAGTTGAAATTATTAAATAAATGTATTTATAATAACACTATTGAGTAGAAAATATCTATGTTCTTGTAATAAATCCAATTCAATCAGTGTAAAATTTGACCCCATTCCAATTGGTCTTCCAATAGTTATAAATATCGATGACTGATTTTCAGAAGTAGAATTGGTGGATATGTCATCATCACATCCAGAGTGATTGATTCTAGTCTCAATCCCATCCAAATACCTAGAATAGAAGGTTCATCACTATTTATATATGTAACCTTCAGAAATAGAGCCTTCTGGTTGATCTTTATTCCTTACATATGATTTCAAATGACCTAAGTACCTGATGAAAAAAAATAAGAAACATCTTTAAAAAATTTATGCAATGATTTTATAAAATTGAATTCACCAATAAAAATAAAAATATATGTCAATGTAACTCTTAATTGGATAGATCCATTGATAGTATACTAGTCCACCAAGGTTAGCTTCTTCAACCAAATGAATAGTTAAATGAATTGTGACTATGAAAAATGAAGGAGGAAATAACATCTCCAAATGAAATAGTGTCAAAACAATTCTTTCTTGAAGTTTATCAAGCTCGATTGGATTTAGATTTTTTCCACAAATCTCTCTGAAAAGGGTACAAAATTAAACTAGAATTTCAATTACTTTTTCAGGTAAAGTATTATGCAAATCCAATGGAAATATCTTCTCCATAAAAATATGTGAGTCATGACTTTTCAATCCATGTAAATTTCAATGATTTAAGTCAATGAACCTTGATATGTTACTTGAATATCCATCTGTCACTTTTACATTCTTTAAATTTTGAAGGAATACATCTTTATCATGATTTTTCATTGTAAAAATAGCTGAAGGATACTTTCCATTCACATTTTCCCACAAACCATAATTTATATTCATTGACTCCAAATCTTAACGATCATTATGGTGATCCTTCGATTTACCTTTCTCATCAAGCACTGTAAAAATTACATTGTCACATACATTCTTCTCAATGTGAATTACGTTAAGATTATGATGTATCAAATTAAAATCACATTAAGGAAGTTTGAAATTTATACTTTCTAGCTTCTTCAGATACTGTACCCCATACCCTTTTCCCCTTATTTAAACTGATGAAACTTTCCAAATTCTTTAGTGACATTCATTAATTGTCCCAACATCTGCAAACTAGATAACACCTTCAGTGACTTTATCATTTCAATATCTTCATTGAATTGTGTCTTGTTAAAATTGAATTTATGAGAAGCATCAAGAAATCGATGACGACACATAAAACACCATTTTATGATATGAGGTAATTATTGAGGTTCAAAATAAAAATTACAAACTGGACAAGCCAAACTAGTATGACTATTCCAACTAGATAAATTTCCTAATCTAATAAAGTCATTAATTTTCCACATTAAAGTAGTATTCATTTTGAATAGTTGTCTCATTTAATCATCATATGTTTCCATTCCATCATCACATAATTCTCGTAATTCTTTGATTAGATGTTGAAGGTATACATCAATGTCATTTCCAAGTATTTTATTTCTAGGAATAATCATAAAAATAAGGAAATAATTTTTATTCATACACATCCATGGAGGTATATTATAGGTGATCAAAACAACTATCCAAATTCTATAATTAGTACTTAAAGTTCCAAAAGGGTTAAAACCATCAGAATCCAATCCCAAACATATATTCCTAGAATCTGAAGAAAAATATGGATATAGCGGATCAAACATATTCCATGATGTTGAATCTTTTGGATGTCTCATCAAGCCATTTTTACTATCTTGGGAATTCCACTTCATGACATCTATAGTCTTAGATGACAAGAATAATCTTTGAAAGTGTGGTTTCAAAGGAAAGTAACATGATACCTTTGCAAGAGTTTTCTTCTTCTATTTCTTCTTAGGGTTGCATTGATTTATAATCTCATTGTTGTTCATTGAATTCCATATTTTTGTATGACATCTTGTGCATTCTTCTATATCATACTCTTCTCCTTATTAAATCATGAAATCATTAGGGCATGCATGTATCTTTGTATAATCATGTCCAAGTTTTTTTATGACTTTCTTCATATCATAGAATGTTGTAGGGATATTAACTTTACTAAATGAATCATGAAGAAACTCTATAATCATGGATATTTATTTGTTTGTAATTCCACAGATACACTTGAGATGATACAACTTAAGTAAAAAATACAACTTCAAATACTTGGAACACCCTTCATATAGTTCTTGTTGTTCGTATTTAACTAATTCATAAAAATCATTTTTTTGGTCATTGAAGTTATGAGAAATATTAACCTACTTAGGATTATCTGAAGATTCTCTTAATCTATTGAAATCCTGGAAACTGTATTCTACAAAACCAAATGTGTCATTTAACAAATTTTGTATTGAATTCTCTTCTGCTAGGTCATTTTTTATTTCATTGACAGTATTTTCATTGTTTTTACTTCCCATAAAATTTGATTCACCATTCCAAATCCAACATAAATATCAAGAAGTAAACTGTTTAAATATAAAATCCTCATATACTTTATTTCTATTCAACCATCTCTTGAATTTACAATCAGTAAATGGACATTTTATTCTACCATCCACTGATTAGTTTTCAATTTCATAATCTAAAAATTCTTCCAAACCCTTGGTATTTTGTGGTGTGTTTTGAGGTAAATTAATCTAAATTTTATCCATAGGTATTTGATTGTATTCTCCCTATACATTTAGATATAAAGATATAAATGTTTAATCAAACAAATAAAATCAAAACTAAATATCACCCAACTTCACCATTGAATCTTTCATAAAAACTATAAAGGAAAATGGGATGAATCAAATAATGAACTTTTTCTTGTTAAACATCTAATATAAAAACATGAATCAAATAAATTATTATTTCCCACAAACATAGATGAATGGGATGAATCAAATAAGAGATAATGGTGTATTCTAACCCAGTTTTGTAACTAAGTAGGGTTTATTCCACTAAAAAATTAGCTACATTGATCTATGTCTAAACTATTTCCCATGATCTAACTAAAATCAAGAGAACCCCTTTAAAAATATGAATGCATATTATACTTTATTTGGATATCATTATATGTAATTCATACCCAAAATATTAAACTCTATATGTCTATATTCTATTGAATTGGTTTTTTTTGACTTCATGTTGTTTCATGAATTATATAAATCAAATATATTCACATAACATCAAATTGGATGTTCCTTCTATCATGACCTGACCCTACCTGGGCTCGAGCCATAACAACCCAAGCCCGCCTCCATAGGCCAGGGGTTGGCGAAAAGCGTCGAAGGCTAAAAAACTTGGGGAGGCCTTTTCCTAAGTACCTATACCCACACACGTAGCCCACTCAATGCAGAAGTGAAGAGTAAAAGGAAAAGTAAAGTACCAACTGCTATAAACAAACCAACAAGGTGCATCGACCTCTAAATAGTACAAAGTGAGTGTTGAAGGTAAACTGAAAAGAAAAGGGAAAAACACGCGCCCAACCAGAAAAGTGTTACAACCCGGCAACAAGTAAACAAAAGTAAAACAGCTAGGAGATTCCAACACCAGGAACCCGACTATGACCACCACACGCGGTCCAAGCTCCCGAACTTCTAATCTCCTCTGTAGTCACGAGAAACCTATCCGTCATCTACAAGGGCACACCATGTGCGGGAAAATGCCAAGCAGGGTTGAATATAAAAATACTCAATAGGATACCACGAAGGCTCGAGGAAGCAAAAAAGGAGGTACCAAAGTGTGAGAAGTAGATCGAACATGGAATAGTAAAGGAGTAAAAAAGAGAGTGCAGTAAAGAGTATAGGTCAACCCAACAAGAGGAAGGAAGTAGACTTGTCCTAACACAAGGAGATAGAAATGGTGAGAAGATGAAATTCCCGTTGAGCCTTCACTACCTATAGCAATAGAGTAGACTCGTCCAACCACCAGAATCTAGACACGGAAATCATGTGGCATACCCTGCATGTCTTCACCTCTCTTGGAATAAGAGTAACCAAAACCCAGGAAGTGGGTACTGGAACAAGGTATATACATATCCATATGCTCAAACAAGAAACCCAAACAAGATCGTAAGAGGATTTCCATCTCATAGCTCAGCACAAGAAAGTGAGTCGCCAATAGTCCCATAAGTAAACAACATTGATGCCCAGTATCCTGCACGTCTGCCCTGGACCGCAAGTCAAGGGGCTCAAATCACCGCACCTCGACACTATCTGCTTTGGGCGGTACTGACTTGCCCGCACGGTTTTAGGTCACGTCACAAGGATGTGTCTTTGTGGGGAGAGCACCCCTCGTTCTTGAGAGTTCTAGGGAAAGTCAAACCACACCACATCACTATCACACAGTCGAGAGGTCTCCTCAAAGTCAAAGTTGTCACATCACTAACTCGAACAACCAAGGGTCCCACTCCAGTAGTCACGGAGAAAAGACATAGACTAGCCTAGTATAAAGGACTAAGTCTAAGAGAAGTCATCGAGTAATCCACTGCCCAGCCCAGCTAGAGGGTAAACCCTATGTGGTCGTCGGGTAACCCACTGCCTAGCCCCGCTGGAGGGTAAACCCTAAGAGGTCGTCGGGTAACCCACTACCCAGCCCCACTGGAGGGTAAACCCTAAGAGGTCGTCGGGTAACCCACTGCTTATCCCAAATGGAGGGTAAACCCTAAGAGGTCATCAGGTAACCCACTACCCAGCCCCACTGGAGGGTAAACCCTAAGAGGTCGTCTGGTAACCCACTACCCAACCCTGCTGGAGGGTAAACCCTAAGAGTTCATCGGGTAACCCACTGCCCAGCCCCACTGGAGGGTAAACCCTAAGAGGTCATCGGGGAAACCATTGCCTAGCCCCGCTGGAGGGTAAACCCTAAACTGCTTCGGCCATCCCTACCAGATGGTACAACACTGTCCAAAGGAACATGGACTGGGTATCGTGCAACGACCTGACTCTGGAACAACTCACCTAGCAGAGGGTCAGTGCCCGTGTAGTGTGGGTCACGCTGATACCTGGAACTCTGCCTAGGGAAACATGTCACGGTAGATCACGGAAGGAATAAATGATCTCAATACTCAGCTAGGGAGTCTGCACCCAAGGCTCACTAGGATCCGCACTCTACTAGAAACAACCTATTGGGTAGAGGATTGGTGCCCGCGTAAAGTATTGGTCACACTGAATCCACAATAACCCTACCAGGGAACACGAAGGGACGTGATACTGAAATCCCACACGACTAAAAGAACAGGGTAACCCAAACAACTCTGCTGATCAAAACATGGAGAATAGAACCAGGGGAAACCACTCCACCCTACTGGTCTAAACCATCGTTAATAGAAGGACCCTCTACGTCATGAGAGGTCAAAGGTATGTAAACTAGAACACGGTATGCACATGGGGACCTCATGACATGTGGCCCTATCTCATCTCCAAACCATGTACACCAACATTCTCGGGTACAATCTACAACATTTACCTCCAGGAAAACCCATATACTCCCAGAGTATACCACATTCCTAGCCCAAAGGCTATTGTGCACACAATGACCAACGTCCACGCAAAAAGGGAGAAAACGTAATTTCTCCATCTTGCTTCCACCATGGACCTAGTACGTCCAACCACACCACTTCAAAAATTTACTTCACTCTCACAGGAGTGCTCACAATCACACACCAAGGGTTCTCTACAGACACCGCAAGAAGAACCTCCACCCGTACACCTTTCATGACTCCACATTTAATGAGATCTCGAATGAGGCTCTGCACATCCAAACAAGTCGCATCATTTTAATCCTTGCGGAAAAACACGGGAGATATACTATCCACTCACCTCAAATGTATATTCGACGGAAAAGTTGTCCAAAACCACTTTACGCCCGAATGGCGTCCCGTGGTCCTGAGCCTCGGTCCCAAAAATAGTCAGGCGCATCGCACCATTGCGATCCCCTTGGAAAAACACGTTAAATTGACTTATTACATGCGTGGAATGGATGTTCGGAGAAGAAGATGCATTTCACTACACCGCACATGAGTGGTACTACGTGGGACCCACATCACAGTCTCGAAGCGCTACAAACGGATTGCACCGTTGCAATCCTCTCAAAGAACCACCCAAGGTTGACAATTCACTTGTCTGAAATGGACACCCGGTGAAGAGGATAGAAATCACCGCCAACGCCCAAAATGACCCCCGTGGGGCCTGCTCCACCATGTTGAATTAAAGCGGGATAATTGTTCCATTGCAATTCCATCGGAAAAACACCCAAAATCGACTGTTTGCACGCCCCGAACAGACATCCGATGAAAAAGTTACTAAACGCTGCTCACATCTTAAAAGACGGGACATAGGGCCCACACCTCAACTCCAGTTTCAATGCCTGAAAACACCCTGGAAAAATCCACCTCAGTGTCAAGGTCCCAATTCCACTGAAGGCACTCAAAATGGACTCCAGACGTGTTCGCGCCGCCCAAAACAAGAACCCCCGGAATAAAGCCAATCCACTTAACGGGTGTGTCGCGCCACCGAGGCCCCCGTCTCAGGAATTAAAAACCCCCCAAAACCATCTCAAAAGTGTCGTCTAGATCCGAGTATTGCGCTTCCACAAATGGCAGGCAAAAAGGACACTCGGTTTAGGAGTTATGCCAGTTTAAACGTCATCGGACGCAAGTGGGGGTGGACCGGACCGGTTCTGCCGGTCCACACCCCCTGGACCAGCCCAAGCCGGTCGGCCCACGGCTCAGCCAGCTAAGACGCTGTGGCCCGTGGATCACCCGGATGGACCGCGGTCCACCGATCTGGACCGGCCCGGAGGCCGGTCTTCCTTCCACGTGGGGATCCGCAAAGGGCGGGTCCGTTGTCCGTCAGCCGGGGTCGCTGACCCCGGTCTTCCTCCCCGACCGGCCGACAGTCGAACGGTCTTCACGCTCGATTGTGCTCGCCCGCGGCCACATCCCGCTATCTTGGACCTCCTCACTGAAGCCTCCACCGACCGCCGTTCCAAGTCGTCGTCCGCTTCCGCGCCACCGGACCGACCAGAACCGCTGGAAAACCACCCAAAAACCCCCAGAACTTCATCGGACCGATGCGGTCACCTCGGGACTCGGATTTTGAATATGAAAAATGAATCGGAAAGCTTAGAAAAATCCTACGCATCTATGGGATTCTCTCGACAAGATAACTGAAATTAGATATATATATATATATATATATATATATATATATATGAATTCAAAGAAGGTGCAGAAGTTTAAAACGAAATACGCACGATCCTACCTTATTGGGTGTAGCCCGTTGCTTCACGAGGGATCTGTCGTCACCGTAGTTGAGATCTCCTTGATTGGAGAGGGAGGATGAGGTCTTGATCTTCCCTTGAGAGGGTTTTTCCAGGGGAAGTGAAATGGGGAAGAAGGTTGGAGTGGGTTATGGCTCAAGTAAGGAAATAAAATCAACTTTTATTATGTTTTTTAATACCCACTAGAAGTCCCGTACCCGAACTCTCAGCGGGGTAGAGGTTAAGCCTTCCCTAGGGTAAACACCACCTCTGGAGCACAATGGTGGTCTTGTAAGTTCAATCCTAGGCCCGTTCAAAAGTTATAAATTCAACGCCCGAGGCCGCTAAATTATGAAAATGGCCCTGGTGGCTTTTTCCACAGAAGGCCCGCGCCCACGAAACTTACACCCATCCTAGGGTAAACGGCACGATCCGGACTTAAAGGTACCCTTGGTTTTCCAATCCAAGATACCATTTAGGATTTATTCCATTTATGTTGGGTGCCCAGTGTGAACGCACTGAAAATTTAATTTCGGCCACACCGGGGCTTGGAATCGTACACCGTCTGAAGGCGCTACTCCGGAATAACGTCAAGAAAAATTTCAAAGTATTTTATGGAGAAAACTGGGTTCTTACATCATTTCCTACTTCAATATTTTCGTCCCTAAAAAGAAAAACTAGGGAACAACTCAGGGTACTAAGCCCACACCTAACTCTCCCATACCCAGGGGAACTCTCGCATAGTTCTGCATCATGCACATGGACCAAGGGATTTATACATTCATGTGAGGTCTGCCATTGCCGATGACATGCATAGGTTCATGCACACATCCTCCCAGGTGAGACACGTGGGATTCGTTCACCCACTCCAGACTTTGGGGTTTGGGCAAGACGATAGGGAACCTCGCCATCCCTTTGCATGGTCTCAAATGGCCTGAAGGCCCTCGGGGGTATCTCACCTCCCCGGTCAAACCCCCACATCACACGCTGTGACTGGAATCACCATTTGGAAATGGGAAAAGGCCTAGTGATTCCCTCCTTCAGAATATCCATATGGTGAAACACTCAAGGATATTCAGTCACGCAAGGTTTCACAGTCGATGTCCCATGACCAAGACTCTCTTACACACTCGGAAAGCGAAGGATTCGATACCATCGACCAAATAAAAGGTTCCACATCTTCTACTCTACTGACACAAGGTTACACCGACACCCCACGTCACCCTGGTAACACCTCAAACAAGGATTAGGGAGAAAATCATTTCACATGAAGATTCTAACAATTCTACTGTAAAAATTAGAAGAGTTGTAGAACGTACCTCTTATCACCTCATGCTCTGCAGGATCGTAAACATCCAAAGCTCGCGGTTGTCCATGGTCCCAACTGTTAGCTCTCGGAGCCTGACGTGGACTACCTGGTGGTGATAGGAAGACCTCATAATGTCGTCTCCCACTTCCAGCTCCTCCCGCTCCACTACTAGAACCACCTCTCTGGCCACTACTTCAATCACGGCACTGCCTCTGCCGTGGTGATGCACCTACTGCCTGCCTGAAGTTATCAGCATACCTGTCGGGCAGTCCCATTCCAAGTGACCTCACCCATCACAAGCATAGCATCGGTGCTCTATGGGCTACCCTGGTGCCCTCCGGCTCCACTGTGGTGTACGACCACGGCCTGAAGTCCACTCACAGAAGGGTCTCCTCGGTTGAGGCCCTGCGCTTTTCCGCCACAGGGGTGCATGACCATGTCTCTGAAACCAGTAGTGGGAAGGCCACCTACATTGAGGTTCTATCATCCAGCACCTGCTAGCTGCGGCAGACATCTCGGCTTTGTCGTGCCTACTGCCACCACCAATTGTAAAACATGACAGGAAGATCTCTGTCACCAGTACCTGCTCTAGCACCTCGGCATAAGTGGGGATGCACAAGGGTACGATGATGGCACGAATATCTCTATGGAGACCCTGTACGAACTTTCGTTCTTGGAATTTTACGTTATGGACCAAGTCTGGGTAAAAGCATGCATGGTTTGTGAAACTAGTTGCATACTCGGTCACTGTCATCCCTCCCTACTGAAACTACAAGAGATCCTGGGTCTGAATGGAGCATAAGCAGGAGGGGTAAAACTTCTCACAAAATAGTAGCTGAAATTCATCCCACAAAAGTGACGACTCATCGAGTAACTGAGTCACCAGACTCCACCAACACCCAGCTATTCCATGGAAAATGATGGTACTCAAAGCCACCATAAGATCTGTCGGCGTTTGAACAAGCCTGAAGAGGTGAACCACTGTCTCTAGCCAAACCTCTGCTGCCTGAGGGTCTGGATCATTACTGAACCTCAGCGGTCTCTACTACTGGAACTCACGGAGCGCGCTCAACCTGCGCTCAAACTCATTATGCTCTGATGACATTTTCTGCTACTCACCAGGCGGGGGTACTACTACCGTCCCATCTGGAGAAAGGGAATTGCATGATAGGTCTTGGACTGAGGCATCATCGCTCATAGGGTCATTGTCACGAACCAAAGCCGGTATCCTAGTTGGTTGTCTTCGCGGAGGCATCTTGAATGTTATCAAGGATTACTGCGATCAGATGAGCATATATGTATATGACAGTAACAAAAATGGGGAGCTGACTCAAGAAGGATAGTCAAAGACTCAATCCTATGTGATGCACAAACCAATTTTCCCTGCAACGGGTGTCTCAGCATGCCGAGTCGACAAGCGGGTTATCAGGGTCCTGGTGAATGGATACGTCGGCCGCCGCACCATCGCTGGACTCCCTGGCCTGAGAGCCACTCTCAAGATACGTTGAAATTGTTGCCCTAGATCCCAACCAATTCCTTTTTAGGGATGTCCGAACAACGTCCCAAGGAAAAAACCACCTTTGATACCACTTTTTCATGACCCGACCCTACTCGGGCTTGAGCCGCAACTACCCCAAGCTTGCCTCCATAGGCTAGGGGTTGGCGACAAGCGCCGAAGGCTAAACAACTCGGGGAGGCCTTTGTCTAAGTAATTGTACCCACACACGCAGCCCACTCAATGCAGAAGTGCAAAGTAAAAGGAAAAGTAAAGTACCAACTGCTATAAACAAACCAACAAGGTGCATCGACCTATAAATAGTATAAAGTGAGTGCTGAAGGTAAACTGAAAAGAAAAGGGAAAAACACGAGCCCAACCAGAAAAGTGCCACAACCCGGAAACAAGTAAACAAAAGTAAAACAGCTGGGAGAGTCCCACACCTGGAACCGGACTACAACCACCGCACGTGGTCCAAGCTCCTGAACTCCTAAGCTCCTCTCTAATCACGAGCAACCTGTATGTTGTCTGTAAGGGCACACCATGTGCGGGCAAAGCCCAAGAAGGGGTGAGTATAAAAATACTCAATAGGATACCCCGAGGGCTCTAGGGAGAAACAAAGGAGGTACCGAAGAGTGAGTATTAGATCGAATAGGGAATAGTAAATGAGTACAATAGAGAGTGCAGTAAAGAGTACAACTCAACCCAACAAGAGGAAGGAATTAGACTCATCCTAACACAAGGAGCTATAAATAGTGAGAAGATGAAATTTCTGTCGAGCCTTCACTACCTATAGTAGGAGAGTAGACTCGTCCAACCACGAGAATATAGACACGGAAATCACGTGGCATACCTCACGCGCCTTCGCCTCTCCTGGAAGGAGAGTAACCAAAACCTAGGAAGTGGGTACTGGAACAAGGCATATACATATCTATATGCTCAAATAAGAAACACGAAGAAGATTATAAGGGAATTTCCATCTCATAGATCAGCCCAAGAAAGTGATCCACCAACAGTCCTAGAAGTAAACACCATCGATACCTAGTATCCCACACGTTTTCCCCGAACTGCAAGTCAAGGAGCTCAAATCACCGCACCTCGACACTATTCGCTTTGAGTGGTACTGACTCACCCACACAGTTTTAGGTCGCATCACAAGGATACGTCTCAGTGGAGATAGCGCCCCTCATTCTTGAGAGTTCTGGGGAAAGTCAAACCACACCTTGTCATTGTCACACAGTCAAGAGGTCTCCTCAAAGTCAAAGTTGTCACATCAATGACCCGTACAACTAAGGTTCCCTCTCTGGTAGTCATGGAGAAAAGCCACATACTAGCCTAGTAGAAAGGACTGAGTCTGAGAGAAGTCATCATGTAACCCACTACCCAGCCTAGCAAGAGGGTAAACCCTATGAGGTTGTCGGATAACCCACTGCCCAGCCCCAATGGAGGGTAAACCCTAAGAGGTCGTCGAGTAACCCACTACCCAGCCCCGCTAGAGGGTAAACCCTAAGAGGTCGTCGGGTAACCCACTGCCCAGCCCCCGCTGGAGGGTAAACCCTAAGAGGTCATCAGGTAACCCACTACCCAGCCCCGTTGGAGGGTAAACCCTAAGAGGTCATCAGGTAACCCACTGCCCAATCCCGCTGGAGGGTAAACCCTAAGAGGTCATCGGGTAACCCACTGCCCAACCCCGCTGGAGAGTAAACCCTAAGAGGTCATCGGGGAACCCACTGCCTAGCCCCACTGGAGGGTAAACCCTGAACTACTCTAGTCATCCCTACCATATGGTACAACACTGGCCAAAGGAACACGGAGTGGGTATCGCGCAATGACCCGACTCCAGAACAACTCACCTAATATAGGGTCAATGCTCGTGTAGTGTGGGTCACGCCGATACTTGGAACTCTGTCTAGGGAAAAACGTTACGGTAGATCGTAGAAGGAAGATATGATCTTGATACTCAGCTAGGGAGTCTGTTCCTAGGGCTCACTGGGCTCCGCACCCTACTGGAAACAACCTCCTGGGTAGAGGATCAGTGCCCGTGTAAAGTATTGGTCACACCGAATCCACAATAACCCTACCAGGGAACACGAATGGATGTGATACTAAAATCACACATGGCTAAAGGAACAGGGGAACCAAAACAACTCCTCTGATCAAACTGTCGAGAACAGAACCAGGGGAAACCACTGCACCCTGCTGGTCTAAACCATCGTTAACAGAAGGACCCTCTGTGTCATGAGTGGTCAAAGGTACGTAAAGTGGAACACAGTACGCACATGGGGCCCTCACGACATGTGGCCCTATCTCATCTCTAAACCAGGTACACCAACATTCTCGGGTACAGTGTACAACATGTACCTCCAGGAAAACCTGTATACTCCCAGAGTATACTACATTCCCATCCCAAAGGCTATTGTGCACATGATGTCCAACGTCCATGCAAAAAGGGTGAAAACTTAAGTTCTCCAACTTGCTTCCACCACGGCCCTAGTATGGCCAACCACACCTCTTCAAAAATTTACTTCACTCTCACAGGAGTGCTCACAATAACATGCCAAGGGTTCTTTACAGACACTATGGGAAGAACCTCCACCCGTACACCTTTCATGCCTCCACATTTAATGATATCTTGAAGGAGGATCCGCACATCCAAATGGATCGCACTGTTGTAATCCTCATGGAAAAACACGTGAGATAGGATATCCACTCGCCTTAAATGGATATCTTATGGAAAATTTGTCCAACACTACTTTACACCCGAACGGCGTCCCATGGTCCCGAGCCTCGATCCCAAAAACAGTCAGGCGCATCGCACTATTGCGATCCCCTCCGAAAAACACGTCAAATTGACTACCTACACGCATGGAATGGATGTCCAGAGAAGAAGATGCATTTCACCGCACTGCACACGAGCGGTGCTATGTGGGACCCGCATCACAGTCCCGAAGCACTACCAATGGATCGCACCATTGTGATCCTCTCGAAGAAGCACCCATGATTGACTATTCACTTGTCCGAAACGGACACCCGGTGAAGAGGATAAAAATCACCTCCAATGCCCAAAATGACCTCCATGGGGCCCACTCCACCTTGCTGAATTAAAGCAGGCGGATTTATCCATTTCAATGCCCTCGGAAAAACACCTAGAATCGACTACTCGCACGCCCCGAACGGACATCCGATGAAAAAGTTGTTAAATGTTGCTCGCAGCTTAAAAGACGGGTCGTGGGGACCACACCTCAACTCTGGTTTCAATGCCTAAAAACACCCTAGAAAACTCTTCCTCGGTGTTAGGGTCCCAACGTTGCTGACAGCGCTCAAAACAGACTCCGGACGTGTCTGCACCACCCAAAACAAGAACCCCCGGAATAATGCCAATCCACTTAATGGGCGTGTCGCGCCACCGAGGCCCCCGTCTCAGGAATTAAAAACCCCTGAAACCATCTCAAAAGCTTCGTATCGATCTGATTATTGTGCTTCCACATATGGAATGAAAAAAGGACACCCGGTTTAGGAGTTATCCCAGTTTAAACGTCATCAGACGCAAGTGGGGGTGGACCGGACCAGTCCGGCTGGTCCACACCCCCTGGACCGGCCCAAGCCGGCCGGACCGCGGCTCGCCCGCATGGAACGCGGTCCAACGATCTAGACTGGACCAGAGGCAGGTCTTCCTTCCATGTGGGGACCCGCAAAGGGTGGGTCCGCTGTCCGGTGGTCGGGGTCGCTGACCCCGGTCTTCCTCGCCGACCGGCTGACAGTCGGCCGGTCTTCACGCTCGACCGCGCTAGCCCGCGACCAACGCCCGCCATGACGGACTGCCCACAGCTGACCACCTCGCTGAAGCTACCGCCGACCACCGCTCCAAGCTGTCATCCGCTGCCACGCCGCCTGAGCCGATCCGCCGTCAGACCGGCCAGAACTGTCGGAAAACCACCCGAAAACCCCCGGAACTTCATCGGACCACTACGGTCGCCTCGGGACTCGGATTTTGAATTATAAAAATGAATCAGAAAGATTAGAACAAATACTATGCATATATGGAATTCTATCAACAATATAATGGAAATTATATGCATATATATGAATTCAAAGAAGGTGCGGAAGTTTAAAACGAAATACTCACGATCCTACCTTGTTGGGCGTAGCCCGTCGCTTCACGAGGGATCTGTTGTCGCCGTAGACAAGATATAATTGATTGGAGAAAGAGGATGAGGTCTTGATCTTCCCTTGAGAGGGTTTCTCCAGATAAATTGAAATGGGGAAGAAGGTTGGAGTGGGTTATGGATTAAGTAAGGAAATAAAATCAACTTTTATTAAATTTTTTAATACCCACTAGAAGTCATGTACCCGAACTCTTGGTGGGGTCGAGGTTAAGCCTACCCTAAGGTAAACACCACCTTCCAAGTACAACAGAGGTCTCAGAATTTCAATCCGAGGATCTGTTCAAAAGTTATAAATTCAACGCCTGAGGTCACTAAATTACAAAAATGCCCCTGGTGGTGTTTTCCACAGAAGGCTCACGCCCGCAAAACTTACACCCCTCCTAGGGTAAACGTCATGATATAGACTCAATGGTGCCCTCGGTTTTATGATCTGAGCTACCGTTTATGATTTATTCCTTTTATTTTCCATGCCCAGTGTGAACGCACTAAAAATTTAATTTCGGCCACACCGGGGCTTGGAATCGTACGTCGTCTGAAGGCGCTGCTCCGGAATAACGTCAAGAAAATTTTCAAAGTCTTTTATGGAAAAACCGGGTTCTTACACCTTAGATTTGAGGTAAACATAAAAAACATGATGTTAACATAAATTTAAATAATTACTATTATTATTTTCAAATAAAATTATAAAAAATTACTCATTTGACTCAATAAAAAACAAATTACAAACTATAATTAGTTTTATTAAAAATAATGTTAATTAAAATAAAATCAATGAAACTATGTTGGTTGTTCTAGTTACCATAATCAATAATTGATTATCATGCATGTAAAACTAAACCCTAACTACTCTATCATTATTCGATATATTTTATTAAACTAAATAACTTCTCACATATACATAAAACATGAAGCATTCTGATAAATTTAAAAAGGGTCTAATATCTCATTTTCAAGGACCTTATCCTTATAGACCTTTCTAGGGTTGGTGATGAAACCATGTGTGACCCAAAACCCTACCACCAATTGGTTATGAGTTAGAAAATAACCTCAATTATGTATCTATAAAAAAATAGAGGCATTAACATATATAGAACAAAGTGGAATTCATTAATATCAAATACAAACCATGAAATTATGAATGATCTAGATTCCATAACCGACATATATCATAAAGGAATTTATTTTTTTTAATTTTATACAACTTAAAAAAAATTAATGATTATTATAACTCCAAACAACTAACTACAAAATCCAAATAACACATTATAAACCAAAATTACATATATAATTACTGTCCAATGAATAAAAAAATTATATATCATTTTTATCACCCATGATTGTACATCTAATGCTAATCAATAATAAAATTAGTGTGATGATGATGCAACATTAAAGAGGGGTTTACGTTTCCGCCAAGGAGTAGATCCGACCCAGGAAGAGGGAGCTCGGAGGTGGGTTTTGCGTCACCGCTGAAGAGGGGAACTGAGTTGGGGTGAGGGAGGTCGGGGGGGGGGGGGGGGTCACATCACCAGCGAGCTATCCAGAGATGAGGTTAGAGTGGGGAGGGTCATGGGGGTCAGGGCCAAAGGGGGTCTTGCATGCTTGGGGTTGTAGGATCAGGGTTGCCATTGGGGAGAGGAGAGGAGGAGGTCGGGGAGGTGGTGGGAGGGGTCAGGGTCATATATTGGGATTGGGGGAGGGGAGGGATTGGGGTTTTTTAAAACATTTAGTGGTGGTTTAATTGAAAACACCACTAATTAAAAACATAAAAAAAATATTTCAGTGGTTTTATGAAACCACCTCTATATTATATTTTTTTAACTAGATTTATTTCATGGTGGTTATAAGAACCGTCTTGAGTAAACCATCACTAACCATTGCTTTTTTGTAGTGTTTTAGTGTGAAAGCTACTCTTGGGAAATTATCACATACCATGTTATGTAGAATAACAATCATGATGTGGTAATGAGTTTATTAATATTCAAAAACCATGAATACAAGTTATCATAAAGTACATCATAGTTGGTTCTAGGGAACCAACTCCAATAGACTCCCACTTGAACTAGATCCAACTGCTAACAGCCTTTAGTCGGCTAGCTCTCAGATGATACTCATGATTCTATTGAGATGGACCTTTATTCAAAGGGTATTCCACATTCTCTTCTGTGGGTACTATGCTTACTACAACTTCACCCCTTTGATAGAAATCTGTCAAGAGGTGTTACATATGGAGTATATTCTCTGTCCATTGGTGTGAACTTGGATCTTTTTCAAGAGTCACCACCGTATTATTATCATAATATAATGTGATAGGATCTTTGTTGTTAGGTACCACATCAAGCTCTTGGAAAAATTTATGAATCCAAATGGATTCCTTGGCTACATCAAAAGTTTATATATACTTGATCTCCACTATAGAATCAGCGACAACTAGATACTTTTAACTCTTCTAGCTCAAAGCTCCTCCATTGACATAGAAAACATATCCTGAATGTGACTTCATATCATTCTAATCTATCTGAAAATTAGCATCAGTATAACCTCTGATGACCATCTCCTCATCTCTTCCATACACCAGGAACATATCCTTAGTTCTTCTTAGATACTTAAGGATAGCCTTAACAGCATACCAATGTTGTTCTTCTGGACCAGATTGATATTTTCCTACCATGATTAATGCATAGGAAACATCGATTATAGTACATAACATGTCATACATGATTGATCCTATTGTCGAAGCATATGGGATCTTAATCATTCCCTCTTGTGTTTGAGAACACATTTTCTTAAAATGATGTAATCCATGTGATGATAGAACCAATACCCTCTCAGATTGTTCCATAATAAATATCTTTAGTATCTGGTCAATATATGTACTTTGAAATAGTCCAAGAATCCTTTTGGATCTATCACAAATGATCTGGATCCCTAGAATATAGGCTACTTCACCTAAGTCCTACATGGAGAAACACTTTTTTAACTAGGACTTAACAGACAATGAGATTGGTATGTCATTTCCAAAAAAGTAATAAGTCATCAACATATACTACTGGGATAACAATTTCATTTCCACTAAACCTCTTATAAATACATGGATCACATTCATTCTTAATGAAACCAAATTATTTTATAGATTCATTTAATTGAATGTCTCATGACCTAGATGCTTGGTTTAATCCATAAATGAATATCTTAAACTTGAAAATCCTTTTGGAATCACCTAGAGTCACAAAACCTTCTGGTTATATCATATAGACATCATCCTAAAGGTTCCCATTAAGGAATAAAGTTTTCACATCCATCTATCAAATATCATAGTCATGGTAAGCTATTATCCTCCAATGTCTCGAATTCCTTCATTTTTTATTGATATTTGATAATCCACCTTTCAAGAGGTGAGCTGGAACCCTTAAAAGGCCCATAGGTTTAATTATTACATGGTCCATATGCCTTAGAGGAATTCATTGCCCATAGGCTTCAAACATTACATACAGCCTAGACTAACTACTTGGAACTACTCCTCCCCAGCATATTTATCGTGAAATCAGCTCTCCACCTTCACATGGCTATTCGGATAGGCTTTCCTGTGCATGAAAAATCTTATCCCGATGGCAGGTTCCATACCCTCTCATTCTTGCAATCAGTTTAGCTTTTTCTATGGTGAAATCTCCTTGCTCATCCTCCTTCTAAAGCTTGTTTCTTGTAGGTTGTCTAGTTTTCATTTGAACTTAAGGTGTCTTGAAGGCCTTGAGGTGGCCCGAAGGCCTTACTAACCTGAAGACCTGGGTGGCCCGAAGGCCTTAAAGGACTCGGGGACCAAATTGGTGGCCCGAAGGCCCAAACAGGGTAATATTCCCGGCTACTATAGTGCCAAACAGTGCCTGGTACAGTTCCTGGTACATTACTATATAGTTCCTGCTACATGTCACGACCCGTCCTCGGGGCCCGTGTCGTGACTACCCCAAGCAAGCCTTCCATAGGCCAGGGGCTGGCGACTAGCACTAAAGGCGTAAATCTCGATAAAAAGGGAAGGAATTGCCTTTATGAAACGCAAACAAACACACAACCAGAGTACAAGCAGAAGCAAACACTAAGTAAAGTAATAAGACAAGTGTGCTGAAAGTACAAAAGGGGACGGAAATAAAAGACCAACAGTAAAGTACAAGGAAAAGACAAAATAGCAAGAAGGTTTCAAGCTGCTCCTGGATCATCCTCCAGAGTTCTTTCTTGAAGGGTAGGTACAGATGGCCAGCTCAGCTCTCCACGTCCGTCTGTCACCTCCGGGTACCGTCTCGTCATGAAGTCCACCTCCGGGTACCATCTCGTCATGAATTACACCTCCGGGTACCATCTTGTCATGAAGTACACCTCCTGGTACTATCCAGTTCTACAAGACTCAACCACGATCAGTGTTGTCCATCGTCTGCATCCAACACAACAAGGTGCGGGCATAGCCCGTGCAGGGGTGAGTATAACGATACTCAGTAGGGACCCCAAGACCCTCCAGGTCTCACTAAATCCAACAAGAATAAACCACAAAGAAATATCTCAACAGATAACCTTTACTTAGGTATATTCCCATACATATACCTAAGTTATCAAGTAACCCATCTCAATCATGAGGAAAACACAAAGGTCATTGACTCATCTCAAACCAGGATTTTTATTCACGATGACAAAAAAACACGGATGCTGGAGAACTCCTCCTCTGTCGAGTGTGGTAGTCCTGTCACGACTCCGAGGTGTCACTCACTAACCTTAGACTGCTGAGGTACTCCTCCTATCGAGTACCGCGGGTTTTCCACCTCACAAAGTAGTGCTCCTCTGCCATGGGTCTTCCACCTCACACAGTAGTGCTCCCCTTCATAGCCTACAGAGGTACTCCTCCTGTCGAGTACCACAGTTCTGCCACCTCACAAAGTAGTGCTCCTCCTCCATGGTTCTGCCACCTCAAAAATTATTTCTCCCCATTGGGCTATGCAAGTCACTCTGAATCAAATCGGACAAGCAGTCATCAGGTCTCAACCAGCTACAAGGTCACCATACTCTATATGCTCGCCTCCAGGAGGATCCGCTCCACAAGCCACTGGTCGATACTCCAAGTATCACAAAGTCCCATGAAGAAGTATCACAAAGGACCGCCTCATCATAGGGGTCTTAATGCAACAGACAGTGCGTCAATCGGACATCCGGTTCGTGAGTTATTAGCCTCTTTGTTCTGGGGGCCTGGTTGGTTTCGTATACGAACCAACCCAGCCGTATCTCAAATATACCCCGAAATCCCATGGGGTATACTCAAAGGGATTTCTATGCTCTAAGAGTACTAGCTCCGCTGACGGTTCGTCAAACGGACGTCCGGTGCCAAAGATGTGGCCCAAGAAGGTAATGGGACAGCAATGAGCCCGGGTCCGGTCCGACCCGGTTAGACCAACTCAGCCTAACCCAAACTGGGCTGACCTGGTCTGGGTCGACCCGGTCAGACTCGCTAGGTCTGACCCAGCTCATTGGGCGAGTCAGCTCGCTAAGTTTTGACCTGGTCCACAGGGCCCGGCCCAACTGACCGCGAGGGCGGTTTGGCCCGATAGTCGCCACGCAGGCGGCTCGGTAACTCGGCCTGGGAGACCGAGCTGGATCGACCAGCGACACCGCGGGGGCGTCGCGGGCTGGTTCAGTAGGACGGTGACCGGGAAGCCAGTGGGCAGATAGCACGGGGCGCGGGTGGGTCGGCTGGGCTCCGGCTGGCTGCGGGTGCACCAGGCAGGGCGCGGGTGCGCCAGGCAGGGTGCCGAACGTCGGGCAGTGCGCGGGGGCGCGCCGGGTAGCACGACAGGGTGCCGTGGGGGTGCCGGGGTACGTCAGGCAGGCCGCCGGCAGGGGCGACAGGCAGGACGCCGACAAGGGAACGGGGCACCGGGCCGACAGGGCAGCACACCGGGGGGCTCCATGCTATGCCGGCAGGGCGCCGGGGGTGCGCCGGCAGGGCGCCGGGGGTGCGCCGGTAGGGCGTCGTAGGTGCGCCGGCAAGGGCGCGGGGCACCGGGTGCACGCCAGGGGGCTGCGGGGGTGGCGTAGTTCACGGAGGTCGCGGTTAGCGCGGCCTTTGTTCGCCGCCTTCGTCGTCGTCGCCTCATTGCCATGCCATCATGGAGTCATTACAAAAAGAACAACGAAGGGGTCGGGCCATGTTTGTTTAGCCCGAACCCTCCGTGTTTAGGGTGGTATTAATAGGTTCTCGCAAGTATGAAGCACAACAACCACCGTTCTTCGTTTTGAGAGAAAGGAAGAACATGGGAAAGGTTTATACTTTAAATAAAAATAAAACCCCTACCTCTTGCTCATCGCTCGTTGGTGGAGTCACGGAAGGAAGGCGATGAAGACCGTTGTTTGTCGCGTCCGCCACACGTCCCCAATTCCGAGCTACGTTGGTTCGTTGACGATGTTGCGGAGGATAGGTTTCTGGGGAAGGAAGTTCGAAGAATAATCACGTGGAAGATCGTCGTTGGCGTTCGTCACGTTCTTCGTTGGAGAGGATATGATTTCCCTAAGTGTTGGGCATCGCAATACTTTACCAGCTCTTCTTCGCTTGGTTAAGCCATCCCAAAACCTTCTCCCAAGATCCCTATATATAGGAGATGGGGATAGGTATGTAACCATCATGGAATTTATGACGGTTCATTTATTTGGAACCTTCCTAAATTCCAACGATGCAGTTACTTAATTTAAAAAGGGGTCGGGAAAATTAAATTACGTTGGCACAATTTAAGAGGTTCATTGGCACAACTTAAGAGTGTAGGATTCCAAGAAGTTTCCCCCACATAGCTTGCGTCAAAACATATGACACGAATTAATTTTATGTTGACACATAAAATTAATTGACAGCAATTAATTTCACGTCGACACATAAAATTAATTCAAAGTAATTAATTTTTACGTCGACCCATAAAATTAACTGAAAAAAATAATTTTACATCAACTCATAAAATTAATTGAGGGAAATTAATGTTACGTCGACATATAAAATTAATTGAAAACAATTAATTTTACGTCGACCCATAAAATTAATTGAGTGCAATTAATTTTACGTCGACATATAAAATTAATTGATGGGGGGTTTAAGAAGTTTCCTCTCCCTCCCCATTAAATGGGAGGTTAGGGTGTGGTGGTTCCACCACCAACTCCCAAGTAGAGCTTCTAACCACTTTATCTGCACTGCATGTGTTTAACAAAAAAAATAAATTATTCACTTATTTTATTTTATAAACCTACGTAAAACCCCAAAAACTAACATTCATACCCGATCATATGTCGTTGAGGTGAAAGTATTCTTAAGAGAATATCTGTACTACGAGTTCAACGGTGCCCTCAAAATTCGATTCCAAGAACCGGTTCAAAAGTTATAAAATGCCTCTCGTACGTTTACTGAACTTACCCAAAAAAAAGTTCGGAAAAATTATTATCAGTCACCCTCGACCCACTGCAGTCATGGTTAGGATCTGCCTAGGAGAAACACGCCCCAACAAACTCAACAGTACTCTCGGATTTTCAATTCTAGTTACCATTTAGAAGTTATGAATTTTACAATAAAATAAGTGTCACTTAATTATTTTATTTACGGCCAAAAATTAACTTTCTCGGTTGGCTTGCGCCGGCCAAAGTTAGTATCTTCTTAAAGGAAGCATACCCTCACGAGTTCAGCGGTGGTCTTGGATTTTTAATCCGAGTTACCATTTGTGAGTTATAATCATTTGAAAAATAAAATAACTTTATTTAATTATTTTATTTTTGGTTATTCCATTTTCGATTTTTCTCACAGGAGGCCTGCGCTGACTAAACTTAAGTCATGCCTAGGGTAAACCCGCCATCCTGAGCAAAACAGTGTCCTCGGATTTCTGATCTGAGTAACCTTTTAAGAGTTATTCCACTTTTTCAGGAAAACTGCTTACACGCATTAATTTAAGCTTAACAAAACTTCAAAAAATTATTCTGGGCACACCGGGCCTCAGAATCAGGTGCCGTTAGAAACTGCGTACTCGTAAAATTCCAAACAATTTAAGAGAAAAAAATCCTTGAAATTTACAGGTCTTTAAATTACTTCCACCTCAGGGATTTACGTCCCCGTAAAGCTACAACACAAACTAGGGAAACTAAAGGAGGTACCGTGCACACATCTGAGCCTCCTGCTCCCAAGTGCTCTCCTGAAGGTTCTCGTGCTACCAAAGAACGCGCACTAGAGGAACCAACCATCCACAAAGGACCCACTCCTGTCGATCCTTGATCTCCACTGGAACCTCTGGGAAGGTCATCCCATCGTCGATGTCCAACTCCCCGTGATCGATGATGTGGGTCGGGTCGTGCACGTACCTCCTCAGCTGAGATACATGGAAAGACGTCATGCACCCGGTGTAACTGAGGTGGAAGGGCCAGATGAAGTGCGAAGATAACTTGCCACCCTGGACAAATCTCTGTAGTCCACGTTGAGGTGAGACCTGTAAGAAAACGTGGTCGCCATACTCGAACTCCAGTGGTCTCTGTCTCCTATCAGCATAGGACTTCTGTCTGCACTGTGCAGTCTTCATCCGCTCATTGATGATCTACACCTTCTCCATCATAGCCTGCACCATCTCTGGTCTTACAAGAGATGCTTAGATTTCCCCTTTTCCTAAAAAGATAAATCTTGTCTCATCCTCTGGATGAACCACGTTCTTTTCCTAATACAGTCAATCCTGACATGAACGGTACATTTCATGTCTTAGATGACGTCGTAAGGCCTCGACGCTACTACCAAGAGATCCAACCATCACTCTATCCTCCAAGGGTTGAGTCACACTATCGGAATCAGTGTGTGGTCACTGGGTCTCCTCCAGTAGGAATCTTGGAAGTGAGGGTCAAGTCAACAGTTTTAACCAGAACCTCTCAGTATCAACCACATAAAAGGGAAGGAAAGAAAACGTCACAAGGAAAAGTGTATTTTATTACTGTAGCTGAAGTATAAAGACACACAACAACCACAAACAACAACATCATGGAAACTAGAAGCACCAAGAACAAAGGCCTCTATGCCTGGAACTAGTCTCGCTCATGTCCCCCTACTTTAGGAACTCCATGGTCGTATGATTCAACTTCCTGAAGTTGTGCTCTTCCATGTCCACCTATTTCTTATGGTCAGGGTGGACCTCCTGGTGGTGGTGGTGGAAACACCTCAAAGCGTCGTTCACCTCCAACTGCACGGCCAGCTCCCCTGCCTCGGTCTCCGGCTCTTTGCGGTCCTCCTCGATCGAACCTCCACCTCTTCCTGAGAGGTCCTTCATTTATCTGCTAATCATCTGAGCGGTGGGTCGGATAGTCATGAGCCATGTGACCCTGTCCGTCGCACGTGTAACACAGCATGGCAGGTCTGGCTCTGTCACTCCCCTTGGTGCCTCTCACTACCGACCCTAAGTCGTGCGGCCGACCACCTATAGGTCTGGCCCTCTTGGACCTCTGCGTCATCTGTCTACTGCCAGCTATAGAAGACTCCGCTGCATACTGGCTAGTAGTGGATCCTACTGCTGGAGAATGATAAGCAAGGAAACTCTCTACTAAGAGGGATCTCTCCAACACCCTCGTCTACGTCGGGATGCTATGAGAAACAACTGAAGCTCTAATCTCTCGCCTGAGCCCCTGCTCGAAGGTTCGATCCCTGAAGAACAGGTCCCGTACCATATCAGTGGAGTAGCACGAGAGGTCAGTGAACCTCGTTGAATACTGCACCATTGTCATGTTACCCTGCTGAAGATGCAGTAGCTCCTGTATATGCACCGTTCGAAGGGTGGCTGATACAAACTCTGCACGGAACAAGCTCTCAAATTCTACCCACAAAAGTGTTACCTCGTCATGCATCTGGAGCATCAGGCTCCACCATCTGACTGTTGCTGCCTGAAGGAGGCTGGCAGCAAGGATCACCATAAAGTTTGTTGGCATCCCAACTAGCCTAAAGACTCTCACCACATCCTTCAACCAATCCTCAGCTGCCTGTGGTTCCATCTCTCCCCAGAACCTGGGTGGCCTCTGGCGCTGGAACTCATGCAGCACACTCAAGCGGCGTGCATCGCCTCCTACTGGGGTTGGTGGCATCGGTGGCCTAACAGGTGGTAGTACCTCTGGTGCCTCAACTAGAAGAGGACCCTGTACTAAGGCATCGTCTCTCGGCGGGCTGTCGGTATGTACAACTCTCGAGGCTCCAACTGGTCGTCCTCGGGGAGGCATCCTGAAAGAAACAGATGTGACACGGTCAAAAGACTATACCTAGTGAGCTAACCTGATTTGAGATGATTTAAAGGAAAACTTTTGAAAACACACACTTAATAAATGTTTTCATTCACTGAGTTGGAAATCAGAAGTCAGGGTCCTGGTGTATGGATACGTCGGCCGCCGCACTAACACTGGACTCCCTGAACTGAAAACCACACTCGGTACGCTTAACACTATTGGTTCACAGAAAGAAAATATCAGAGTCATAAGTTCTGTGGTAGAATCAACGTCCTCTAATACCAATTTTTCACGACCCGTCCTCAGGGCCCATGTCGTGACTACCCCAAGCCCGCCTTCCATAGGCCAGGGGCTGGCGACTAGCACCAAAGGCGTAAATCCCGATAAAAAGGGAAGGCATTGCCTTTATGAAACGCGAACAAACACACAACCAGAGTACAAGCGGAAGCAAACACTAATTAAAGTAATAAGACAAGTGTGCTGAAAGTACAAAGGGGGCCGGAAATACAAGCCCAACAGTAAAGTACAAGGAAAATACAAAATAGCAAGAAGGTGTCAAGCTGCTCCTGGATCGTCCTTCGGAGTTCTTTCCTGAAGGGTAGGTACAGATGGCCAGCTCATCTCTCCACGTCCATCTGTCACCTCCGGGTACCGTATCATCATAAAGTCCACCTCCGGGTACCGTCTCATCGTGAAGTCCACCTTCGGGTACCGTCTCGTCGTGAATTCCACCTCCTGGTACTGTCCATTTCTACAAGCCTCAACCACGATCAGTGTTGTCCATCGTCTGCATCCAACACAACAAGGTGCGGGCATAGCCCGCGTAGGGGTGAGTATAATGATACTCAGTAGGGACCCCGAGACCCTCAAGGTCTCACTAAATCCAACAAGGATAAACCACAAATAAATATCAATAGATAACCTTTACTTAGGTATATGTCCATACATATACCTAAGTTATCAAGTAACCCATCTTAATCGTGAATAAAAATCCTAGTTTGAGCTGAGTCAATGACCTTTGTGTTTTCCTCATGATTGAGATGGGTTACTTGATAACTTAGGTATATGTATGGGCATATACCTAAGTAAAGGTTATCTATTGAGATATTTCTTTGTGGTTTATCCTTTTTGGATTTAGTAAGACCTTGAGGGTCTCAGGGTCCCTACTGAGTATCGTTATACTCACCCCTGCATGGGCTATGCCTGCACCTTGTTGTGTTGGATGCAGACGAAGGATAGCACTGATCATGGTTGAGGCTTGTAGAATTGGACGGTACCAGGAGGTTGACTTCATGACGAGATGGTACCCAGAGGTGGACTTCACAACGAGACGGTACCCGGAGGTGGACTTCATGACGAGATGGTACCTGTAGGTGAAAGACGGATGTGGAGAGCTGAGCTGGCCATCTGTACCTACCCTTTAGGAAAGAACTCTGGAGGACGATCCAGGAGCAGCTTGACACCTTCCTGCTATTTTTTTCCTTTTACTTTACTATTGGGCTTGTATTTCTGGCCCCCTTTGTACTTTCATCACACTTGTCTTATTACTTTACTTAGTGTTTGCTTCCGCTTGTACTCTAGTTGTGTGTTTTTTTGTGTTTCATAAAGGCAATGACTTCCCTTTTTATCAGGATTTACGCCTTTGGTGCTAGTCTCCAGCCCCTGGACTATGGAAGGCAGGCTTGGGGTAGTCACAGCACGGGCCCCAAGTACGGGTCATGACACTACAGTACTACTACAGTACCTAGAAATTAGCCTCCACCAAGATTTGATCCCGGGTCACCTGGATGCACTTAAGGAGTCCTCACCAACTGGGCTGAGGCTCATGTGCAAGTAAGCTATTATAATAAGTATAAATTCTGATGGATTTAAACATGGAAACTAGTGAAAAGGTTTCATTATAGTCAATTCCTTGATGTTGTTTAAATACTTTAGCCACTACCCTTTCTTTATAGGTATTTACTTTACCCTCCATGTCTAGTTCCCTCTTGAATACCCATTTTCATCTAATGGTATTTACATCAACTGACGCATCAAATAGAACCCAAAATTGGTTCTGATACATGGAATCCATTTCAAAATTCATGGATTATTTCTATCTTGTAAATTTTGAGCTCTCTACTACATCTTTGTAGGAGAAAGGTTCATCATTATCAACCAATAATGAGTCACCATATTCTATAACTAGAAAACCATATCTTTATGGTTCTATTACCTCTCTTACACTTATATACAGTACTTGTGTTTCAGGAACTACTTATTCCATGGGGAATTTTGGAATTTGTTCCTATACCAACTCTTATGTATCTTGAGCATCAACTTCATCAAATTAAATCTTGCTCCCACTATCCTTTTTGAGGATATTCTCAATCTTAAGAAAGACATATTTTCTGGTGATAGTCATATTCTTATTAGATGGGTTTTATAGGTAGTATCCCTTTGTTTCCTTGGGATACCCTATAAAGATACACTTTGTTCCCTAAGGTGCTAGTTTGTTGATTAATAAGTCCTTAACAAACTCCTTGCAACCCCATGAATGTTTATGTAAAAAATGGGTTTCCTTCCACTCCATATATTGAAAGAAATTCCATTTTCCTCTTTAGTTGGTACTCAGTTTAATGTGTATAATTCAGTTTGTAATTCATATTCCCAAAAGGATAATGGAAGATCTGCAAGAATCATTATCGACCTTACCATGTCTTAAAAGGTACGGTTCCTTCTTTCACTAACATCATTCCACTGTGGTGTATTAGGTGGAGTGAGTTGAGATAGAATCTCAAACCCCTGTAATAAGTTGATAAACTCTTGGTTAAGATATTCACAACCTCGATCCGATCAAAATTTCTTTATCTTATTTCCATTTTTATTCTCTACTTCATTATAGAATTCCTTGAATTTATCAAAGGACTTGAACTTATACCTCATCAAGTATATATAGCCATATCTACTCAAGTATTCTATAAAATTTATGAATTAAGAATATCCACCTCTAACTTCTTTTGGAAACGGTCCACACACATTAGTGTGTACCAATCCTAGAAGTTTTGTAGCCCTTTCACCCTGTCCACCAAATGGAGGTTTGATCATTTTTCCTTATAAACAATCATGACATATTTCAAGTGGTTTTAGCTCATATGAGTCTAAATAATCATCTTGATAGATATTTTTCAAACGCTTCTCCTTTACATGACCAAGACGGTGATGCCATAGTTGGGTGTTATATGAGTCATGTGAACATGATTCATTATCAATTTCCAATACTTGGTTTTCATAATTTAATACATAAATACCATTATTTAAATGTTTCATACCATAACATATGTTGTCTTTATAAAAGAAACAAATTTTATTTGAAAATTTGAAAATAAAACCATCGGCATCTAGGAATGATACATAAATTATGTTCTTGGTAATCGTAGGTACATAATAACAATCTTTTAAAACCAAAATCATTCCAGTTATAAATTAAAGGTGGTAGTCACTAATGGATAGAGCATCCAACCTCATGCCATTGGCAGCTCTCAAATACACCTCTCCTTTAGAAATATTTTGAAATATACTTGGTTCCTACATTTGGATATAGATGTGAGCACCAAAAACTAAATCTAATACCCAATGTGTAGATATTTAAATATTATACTTGATAATGAATGTACCTTTAGCTTACCCTTGCTTCTGGGTGAATTTCCTCTTCCAGTGGCCTGGCTTGCCACATTAAAAACATACTACCTCCTTTTCCTTTCCCTACCTAGGGATCTTTCTCTTCTTGGAAGGATGGTTCTAGGGATAATTAGACTTGTTATGAGTCTTGGGAACCTTTTCCTTATTCTTACTTTTCTTTTTCACCATAAGGACCACAGGTTTATCATGCCCCATGTTCTTATCCACTTGGAGAATCAAAGTAAGAAGTTCTGAAAGACTCTTCTCATTATTTGTCATATTTTAATTAACAATAAAAGTAGAGAAGGTCTTTGGTATTAATGAAATTATGATATGTATATTCAACTCATCCAAGAATTTAATCCCTAAGATGTATAAGCATTCAATGTAGCAAATAATCTTGACCACATGAGGCCTGAATGGTGCAAACTCACCAATCTTAATTGTAAACAAAGAATTAGAGATCTTGTACCTCCCTTGTCTCTCATTCTCTTAATATAGATCCTGAAGGTGTGACATCATTATATAGGAATCCATTTCCTCGTCTTGTTTCAAAATATCATTGGACATGGATGATAGAATAAAACATTGAACATCTATAGCATCATTTACATTTTTCTCAAAGAGAGATAACTCTTCATCACTTGCCTCATTACCAAGAACATCGGGAATAAGTTCTTCTAGTACATAAAATTTCCTTTCATGGTGAAGGATAACATGTAAGTGCCTCTTCCACTCTTAGAAATTTGTGCTGGTTATAAAGTTTTCTTTCTCAAGTATGGATCGTAGCAATATATTTGAATTCATTTTAATATTGTTCCTAAAAATAAGATGAGCATAATTTTAGTACTTTAACTGATAAAATTTAGAAAAATAAATAAATATTTATTAGTATCCCACTATTTTATCAAAACCCAATAGCCCCCACTATTGGATTCAAAATATCTTATTTCTTGGACATTCTAGTTTCAAGTAACCATATTCCCCTTCTCATTACCCCAAATTTGGTTAATCAAGAAGCTTGAATGGTTTTAGGTAGGCATTCCAAATGCCAACTGTATTAACTGATAGTTCTTTAATATGTTGAGTGGACTCCCCAATCCTGAAATCCTTAAATTGGATTTCCTCAACTCTTGTCTCTCAATTTCACCAAGTCCTGATTTGGTAGTCAACCCTTGATGTGAACTAAGTTAAGTTGACCCAAAACTTCAAGTTTGAATTCCACAATAATTGAAAGCACCCTAACTTTTTTTGGTCAAGCACTTTGAACTATGGTTTGATTTTAACTTAAGTAGTGGAAGGTTATACCAACTTAATATATATAAGTGAGGTATTTTATCCTTTATGCATAAATTTTAAATTATTATCTTTATCGAATTCTTTTTAATATTAAATGTATTTACTTAAGTTATTAACCATATCTTAGATAATATTTACACATAAGCCAATTTATTTTAGTTCTATCTTGCATGCTTGTTAATTTCATTAATTCATGTGATTGTGAAAAAAAAATCCATAATGAAATAACCATGAAACTTGATAGAAATAAAATAATAAAGCGTTATGATCATGAGATTTTATTAATGGTTAGTTTATCTAGCCATTCATAAACCAACCGTTGGCCTAGGGTAAAACACCTTGAACCAATTAAGGTTCGTGTTACAGATTTCCACCTATCCACCTATATATCTCTCTTAGATTGGTTTTTCCTCGACTCCAAACTTGAATCGCCTCCACTGGCTTGGGAGATCTATCCATTTCATATGCTTTTACTCACACACAGTTGAGGGGAAAAGGTTTTACATAAAATAAACCATGGGCACTCATGCCCTTACATAATAAGAGGGGAGAAGTCACAAAGTGCAACAATTTAATTTGATAATAAATTAAATGAAACCAATCATATACAAAGGTTTGGATTATGCTCATGATCATCCACATGCATGCAATGAATTACACATTTAACAAAACTAGTGTTAAATTATTAATATTTCTTATTTAAGATAAATCACGCTCAAATCAAGTAATTATCATATTTAATTAATCAAATATTTTATCTTAATTCTCATCTGAATTTTCTTGAGATTCTCATCCATTATATTTAAAAAAATTAAATAATTTTATTTAAAATTAACTTTGTACATAAATGTACCTTGGAGGAAACACGGTGAATACTCATTCGAATCTACCCAACATGTATTATACTCGTATACGATTTACTAGTGATTCAAAATGGGCATTCGTCCTGTGGGATTCATGGGTATAGGGTGGATGCGGGGTGGGGAAGGCCTAAAAAAATTGATCATTAAGAGTGTGGGCCAATATAGGTTGAGCCTGTATGGGTGCGGGCCAAGGTGGGTTGAGTTTGTGTGGGTGAGAGCTTACCCACAGGCCTAATTTAAAAAAAATCTTTTTTTACAATATTTTTTTCTTTAATATTTTAGTTTTTTTATAAAAAAAACCATGATTAAACCATGACATATGATTTCTCACCGCAATGATCATACTAATTCACCATTCATCCACATGTGAATTTTAAATAGGTTTATATTTATTTATTTAATATGATATTATAATATTTATATTGTAATTATTCACCATATTCATATGGTGTGTCATCTCACCTCTCAAAAAATAGAACTCATCTCCCTTGCACATGCGTTCAATTCTAAAATATTTATTATAATCATAATATTTTTTGGGTTGATTTAATTTTTCTATTATTTTATTTTATTTTTTTATTAAGAAAATAGGATAGGACCTCATGGGAACCCTAATAGCCTCCTTTGAAACTAGTTTTTTTCTAGAAATTCAACGTTCATTCGCAGATCCAGCTGTTTACATCACCACACAACCAACTTCATCATTCATCACCCATCACTGATCACTCACTGACTTTGCATCACAATATTTCTTCACCACATCGGTGTCACCGCATGCCACCATTAACTCATATAAAAATGTTCTATCACATATCTTAAAACTATTGGAGTTTGTGGCTTAGAACCAACTATTTTGTAATTTATTCAATAATAAATACCTTATCACATCTTGATTGTTCTTCTGCATGACAATGTATGTGATAATTTCCCAAGGACATCCGTTGTATTAAAGGGTCATAGCGAATCCCTGCTATGATGAGAACTCGGAAGTGCCATAACACTGCTCTTGAATATATGTTCTATGTCTGGATGATGTAATATAAGGGACACAAATAATACAGGACATTAGGGGTGAGGACTCAAAATAATTTGAGGCACCTTCTCATGGTGTGAGCCCTTGGTAATTTCCAGGAGTATATTATGAGAATGAGACTCGCCAGTAGGAAATCCACATTTCATAGTGTCATTGGATGTTCCTATCTACAGACGTGTGTATTGGTCCTTAGACTTTAAGATTATTATTAATGGGTATTACAACTCGCGCACTTAGATTTATTGATGAAAATTGTGATGACACACTGTTCGCAGTGAGGTAGGATATGTTGGGTGTGTCACGAGTAATACTACATTAATAGATAATGTGAGAAAGGATTTTTCCCTTATGTTCTATAATGGAAGTAGATATCTCAGGCCCTTTGATAGAATTGATATAGCCTAAATAAATCCATGGCCATGGTAAGGTATGGGAGAATTCAATTCCATAAATTCAAAGAAAGAATAATTGAGCACATGGGTTGATGGCACTAGCATGCAACCCACTTGATTCAAGATATCGTGACAAAGGGATTATATTACACGGTAAGAGTTCCTATGAGGTGACGTTTCAATGCGGTGTCAACTTCTTTCTCTTGGGTGCCTTGACCCATTGCTAGACAGTAATCTTGGAATTTAGGCAAACCTGTCTAATGCCAACGAGAAAGAGGCCTAGAGGGTCACACACTAAGTGTGTCCATGTATCTTAGTTAAAAATTAATTTAACAAGATAAATAAAGATTATTCCTGACTGTGGTTTAATAATTATTTAAGGATGCCTGATTGCATTTATTTAGACACTAGTTATTCGAGAGAATATATTGTGGGAGAAATAATATATTTATTAGCGAGTAATGCAGTTACATTTATTTCAGAAATAAATAAACATTATTCAAGGTCTAATAAATTTGGTGGAGGAAATAAAGGAAATAAAAACAAGTACACACCGTGTATTAATGATTACACACCGTGTAGTTTTTTAGTCAGGATTTTGAGGAAATAATATCATTTTATTAAATGATATTTATTATAATCAGTGTGGGCACATGTCAAGGAATTAATCATTCAACATGGTGGGTTTTCAATAAGAGTTAATGAAATAAATAAAATGTGTAACATGTTTATTTATTGTCATAACTCTATAACCTCAAACTCGATTATAAATATCCTCACAACCCCAACACTTTTCCATCAATCATTGTGCACAATAATTCTGGAGAGTTCTCTCAAGGCCGAAAGAACTCCTTCCTCCAAGAACACTCTCAAGACCGAGAGAGATCCACCACCACCGGATCAAGGCGATCGAAGGCGAACATCCCAAGCAAAGGTTCTTCCACGCTAGCACCCGGAGATCCCTTCAGTGACATCCAGAGATACGTGGAGCACGTGTGGATCACCGCTAGAGGAATCCTACACTTGGATTCTATGACGCAACGACGGATCACATCGGATCATGACCGGAGACATCAATGAAGAAAGAATTCCATCAAGGTAATTCTTGTAAATTAATTAAATTAATTATAACCAACATATAATGATCCTATATCTATGGTTTCAGGACTCCCTCTTTTGTTTTTTTTTCTTCGTTCTATTCCAAAGATTCGGTGTTTTACATCGTGACAAATCTCGGATTGATCGTTGTTAATGCTAAAATTAAAGTTGGGCAAACCCACAAACACGCTTCCACTGTGCCTGAAACCAACAAGTGGTATTAACAGGGTCATATTGTTGATTATAATTATTTATTTTTTCTTTGGTGATTTACGCATTTAATAATTTAGTTGTTTTAATTCAAGTTAATCATTCTTTAAAAATCTGAATCTCGAGATTTGTTCCTCCCCTCTCGTTTCTCATTCACCTTACAGAAATGAATTTTTCTTTTCATTTTGATTAAAATAAAATAGAAGAACTCGTCCGGAGGTGCCAAACGTTCCTGGCTATACAACACCAGAATACACGGTGTGTATTCAGAAGTATAAGCTGTGTATTCTAGGTTCAACGCATCGGTCTGGTCTGCCAAATCAGGTCGTGTATTGGATTCTATCTAAGTCATTTATAACACCATGTGTTTACCAGGAACAAGTGGCACACGGTTTTTGGATTACATGTCGTGTAGTCCAATGAACATGGCGTGTAGTCCCTTTGGGCTGGGATTGGACCGTGTACCCCATACACGGCTTGCTCGGCTAGAAACTGTGTAATGCGGATAAAACACGGCATGTGTCCAACTGAACACGCCATGTACTCCAAAAATTTCTGAAGTACATCAACACGCCATGTCCCCAGGCATGTACTTCGGATGGACGGTAAAGAAAATTACACGTCGTGTAGTCGGAACTACACATCGTGTACTCACCCAAATTACACATATTTATTAAAATTTATTATTATATTATACAAACCCTTGAGACGTGTACCATGGTGTAGGTGTAAAGCTGAGGCACAACACGTGATAGGTCTTTTATATATATGTGTTAAATTTGACATCTGTGTAATGAACAGGAATTCACCGGGTAGCCTCCATGGTACAAGTTACGTACAAGGATAATTTTAATTTATTTAAAATTATGATGGATGAGAATCTCAAGGAAATTCATAAAAGGGTTTAATATAAAAGGATTGATAAATTAAAATAATTAATTGATTCGAGCGTGATTTATCTTAAACAAGAACGATTAAAGAATTGAATGCTAGTTTTATTTATGCGTAAATATCATTGCATGTATGGATGATCATGAGCTAGAACAAGACCATTGTATGTGAATGGTTTCTTTAATTTATTTATTTAAATTAAATTTTTTGGCATGCAAGCCTTCTCCTCATTAATATGTAGGGCCTACGCACCCAAGGTTTTTTTTATGTAAAACCCCCTTTTTACCCCTCACCTGCATGTGAGATAAATGCATATGTAATGGATGGAGCTCCCAAGCTAGTGGAGGCGGCTCAAGTCCGGATCCAAGGTGAAACCAATCCAAGGAGATACAAAGGTGGACAAGTGGAAAGCTGTAAACATGAACTTGAATGGTTCAATGTGTTTCTCCCCTAGGTCTTGAGTTAGTTTATCAACCGCTAGATAAACTAACTAATAGAACAAGCTCATGATCATACCATTTATTTTATTTCTATCAATTTCATGGTTTATTGTGGGTGTGTTGTCACGATCACACAATTAATTAATTAAACAGGCATGCAAGATGGAACTAAAATAAAGACTGACTTATGCGTAAATATTATCTTATACATGGTTAATCACTTAAGTATATCCCACTTAATATTAACAAGCATTTAATCAAAGATAATAAAATAGAAATTTAAGTATAAGGATAAAATCCCTCAATGAAATATTAAGTCGGTATAGCCTTCCATAATCTTGGTTAGAATCGAACCATAGTTCAAAGTGCTTGACCAACCCTAGTTGGGGTGCTTTCAATTATAGAGGAATTCTAATTCAAGGTTTTGGGTTGAATTGACTTGGTTTGCATCAAGGGTTGACTACCACAGTAGGACTTAGTGTGACCAAGAGGCAAAGGTTGAGGAAATCCAAAATAAAAGGATTTCAGGATTGGGGAGTCTACTCAGCGGATCAAGGAGCTGCGAGTTATAGCAATTGGAATTTGGAATGCCTACCTAAAACCCTTAAAGTTTCTTAAACAACCTTATTTTGGGTAATGCGAAGGGTGATATGGATCCTTGCCACTAGAATATTCAGGAAATAGAATATTCCAAAGTCAATGGTGAGGGCTATCAGATTTCGATAAAATAGTGGGAGACTAATAAGTATTAATTTATTTATTTGTCTCAGTTTTATAAAGTACTAAACCTTTTCTCATCTTAATTGGTAGAAATTGAAATAAAAATGTCTTCAAACATATCATTGTGAACCATACTCGAGAAGGAAAACCTTCTTACCGACACCAATTTCCAAGAGTGGCAGAGGTGTTTACACGTCATCCTTCACCACGAAAGGAAATTGTATGTGCTGGAAGAGCCTATTCCAGTTACGCCTGGGAAAGAGGCCAGTGATGAGGAAGTATCTCTCTATATGAAACATATGGATTATTCCACAGATGTATAATTTTTCATGCTATAGGCCATGTCTAATTATCTCTTAAAGAAACATGAAAACATGGATGTGTATAGCATGATGTCTCACCTTAAGGATCTCTACCAATAGAAGGCGAGACAGGAGAGATATGAGATCTCCAACGCTTTGTTTACAACTAAGCTTGGAGAGTATATGCTAGTTGGGCCTCATGTAGTCAATCTCATTGGCTACATTGAACACCTATACGTCTTAGGGATTAAGTTCTCGGATGAGTTGCGTACAGATCTCATCCTATCATCACTTCCCAAGACCTTCTCTAGCTTCATTGTCAATTATAACATGAGAAACAATGAGAAGAGTCTATCAGAAATTCTGACCTTAATTCTCCAGGTAGATAAGGACATGGGCCGTTACAAACCTACAATCCTTATGGTGAATAAGAAAAGGAAGGACAAGGCAAAGGGTCCAAAGACTTATAAATGTTTTGAAGCCCCCGAGCGTCGTCTCTCCAAGAAGGGGAAGATCCAGAGGCAGGTCAAGGAATGAGAGTTAGTATGTTTTGCATGTGGAAATCAAGTCTACTGGAAGAGGAACTGTACCCAGAAGCGTGGGTATTCTAAAGGTGTGTTCGTTATTGAGTGTAATCTTTCCATTTCTACACATTGGGTAATAGATATAGCTTGTGGGGATCACATCTATATTCAAATGCAGAAATCAAGTAGATTTAGAAAGATTACTAGAGGAGAGGTGGATCTTCGAGCTGCCAATGGAACAACGCTGGCTGTATTGACTATTAGTGATTACCACCTCTCATTGCTAACTGGGATGATTTTGGTTTTACATAACTGTTATTATGTGCCTAGTGTTACCAAGAACATAATTTATGTATCTTGTTTGGATATAGATGGATTTATTTTTCAAGTTTGTAAATAAGGTTTTTATCTTTTATAAGAACAACGTATGTTATGGTATGGCGCATTTAAATAATGGTTTGTATGTATTAAATTAAAAAAACCAAGTGTTGTAAATCGATAACAAAACAAACTCACATGACTCATACATCACCCTGTTGTGGCATCACCATCTCGGTCATGTAAACAAGAAGCACCTGACAAAGCTCTTCCAAGATGGTTATTTAGATTCTACTGATCTAAAACCACTTGATAGATGTCACGCTTGTTTACAAGTTAAAATGAACAAGCCACATTTCGGTGGACAAGGTGAAAGGGACACAAAGCTTCTAGGATTGGTTCACACATATGTGTGTGGACCATTTCCAGTAGAAGATAGAGGTGGATATTATTACTTCATTACTTTTACTAATGATTGGAGTAGATACAGATATGTCTACTTAATTAGGTATAATTCATAAGCCTTAAATAAATTTAAGGAATTCAAGAATGAAGTAGAGAATCAGCTTGGTAAGAAGATAAAGAAACTTCGATCGGATTGAGGTGGAGAATATCTGAACCAAGAGTTCATCAATCTTCTACGAGAGTCTGGGATTCTATCTCAACTCAATCCTCCTTATACACCATAGTGGAATGGTGTTAGTGAAAGGAGGAACCGCACCTTGTTGAACATGGTGAGGTCGATGATGAGTCATGTAGATCTTCCATTATCCTTTTTGGGATATTCATTACAAACTACAAAATACACATTAAACTGAGTACCAACTAAGGTGGAAAATGGAATTCCATTCGAGTTACAAAATGGAAAGAAACCCATTTTGTCGCACACACATGTATGGGGATGTGAGGTGTTTGTTAAGGCCTTCTCAGGAAACAAACTAGCACCCCATGGCACGAAGTGTATCTTTATAGGATATCCCAAGGAAATGAAAGGATATTACCTATATAACCCTTAAGAAAAGAAAGTGATTGTCGCCAGACATGCTGTCTTTCTTGAGAGGGAGAACATCCTCAAAAATCATAGTGGGATCAAGATTGACTTCGACGAAGTTGATGCTCAAGATACACAGGAGTTGGTACAAAAACAAGTTTCACAGGTCCCCATGGAAGAGGTTCTAGAAACACAAGTACTGCATAGGAGCTCAAGATAGGTAAGGGAACTAGAGAGATTTGGTTTCCTAGTCACCGAGGATGGTGAATCATTATTGTTGGACAATGATGAACCTCTCTCCTACAAGGAAGAATTAGAAATCTCATAAGCTACAAGATGGATAGAAACTATGAATTCTGAGATGGATTCCATGTATCATAACCAAGTCTGAGTTCTAGTCGATGAGCCATTTGATGTAAAGCATGTTGGATGCAAATGAGTATTAAATAGAAAACTGGACATGGAAGGTCAAGTTAGAACATATAAAGCAAGGCTAGTGGCTAAAGGATTCTGACAGCGTCAAGGAATTGACTTTGATGAAACCTTCTCACCAGTTTCCATGTTTAAATACATAAGAATCATACTTTCCATAGCAGCTTACCATGACTAAAATATTTGGCAAATGGATGTCAAAACAGCATTCCTTAATGGGAACCTTAAGGAAGATTTCTATATGACACAACCAGAAGGGTTTGTGACACCAGGTGAAGCCAAACGGGTTGTCAAGTTGCAGAAATCCATTTATGGATTAAAGCAAGAATCTATGTCATGGAACATTTGATTTGATGAATCCATAAAGGAATTTGAGTTCATTAATAACGAATGCGAGCCATGTGTTTATAAGCGATTTAATGGGAATGAGATCGTTATCCTAGTAGTATATGTTGATGACATATTGCTTATGGAAAATGATGTACCAATCTTACAGTCAGTTAAGTACTGTTTGAACAAGTGTTTCTCCATGAAGGACTTAGGTGAAGCAGCCTACGTTCTAGGGATCAAGATCATTCATGATAGTTCCAAGAGGTAGCTTGGACTAAGTCAGGGTACATACATTGACCAGATACTAAAGAGATTTAGTATGAAACAATCCAAGAGGGGATTGGTTCCAGTGTCACATGGACTACATCTTTCTAAGAAAATGTGTCATCAAACACAACAAGAGAAAGATAGAATGAGTAAGATCCCATATGCTTCGGTTATAGGATCCATCATGTATGTCATTTTATGTACCAGGCTTAATGTTGCCTATGCACTAAGCATGGTGGGTAGATATCAAGCAGATCCAGGAGAACAGCATTGGACTGTTGTTAAGACTATCCTTAAGTATCTTAGAAGAACTAAGGATATTTTCCTAGTGTATGGAGGAGAAAAGGAGGTTGTCATCAGAGGGTATGATGATGCTGGTTTTTAGACAGATCAGAACGATCTAAAGTTGCAATCTGGATATGTTTTCTATCTCAATTGAGGAGTTGTGAGTTGGAAGAGTTCAAAGCAGCCAGTTGTCATCGATTCTACAGTGGAGTCTGAATATATAGCGGCTTTTTATGTAGCCAAGGAAGCTGTCTAGATTCAAAAAAAATTCCAGGAGCTTGATGTGGTGCCTAGAAGTAAAGATCCTATCACATTGTATTGTGATAATACTGCAATGGTGGCTCTTGCGAAAGAACCAAGGTCACATCAACGGAAAAAGAACATACTCCGAAAGCATCACCTCTTGAGGGATTTCTATCAAAGGGATTAAGTTGTAGTGAGCATAGTTTCCACAGAAGAGAACGTGGCAGACCCCATGACTAAAGGCCTATCTCAACAGAAGCATGAATATCATGTGAGATCTAGCGGGTTAAAGGTTGTGGAAGCTGGCTCTAATCCAAGTGGGAGTCTGTTGGAGTTGGTGGCCTAGAAACAACTACTTTGTACTTTATTCATTAATAAATACCTTATCACATCTTGATTGTTCTTCTGCATGACAATGCATGTGATAATGTCCTAAGGATAGCCGTTGCATTAAAGGGTCATAGCGGATCCCTGATATGATGAGAACCCATAAGTGCCATAACACTATTCTTGAATATATGTTCTATGGCCGGATGATGTTATTTGAGGGACACAAATAATACAGGACATTAGGGGTGAGGACTCATAAAACTTTGAGGCACCTTCTCATGGTGTGTGCCCTTGGTAATATCCAGGAGGATATTATGAGAGTGAGACCCACCAGTATGAAATCCACATTTCATAGTGTCGTTGGATGTTCCTATCTGCAGATGTGTGTATTGGTCCTTATACTTTAATATTATTATTAATGGGTATTACAACTCGTGCACTAAGATGTATTGATGAAAAATGTGATGACACACTATTTGCAGCGAGGTAGGATATGTTGGGTGCATCACGAGTAATACTGCATTAATAGATAATGCGAGAAAGTATTTGTCCCTTCTCTTCCATAACGAAAGTAGATATCTCATGCCCTTTTATGGAATTGATATATCTTAAATAAATCCATGTCCATGGTAAGGTATGGGCAAGTTCAATTCCAGAAAGTTAAAGAAATAATAATCGAGCACATGGGTTGATGGCACTAGCATGAAACCTGCTTGATTAGATATATCATGATAAAGGGATTATATTACATGGTAAGCATTCATATGAGGTGACACGTCAATGCGGCGTCAACATATTTCTCTTGGGTACCTTGAGCCATTGCTAGATAGTAATCTTGGAATTAGGCAAGCCTGCCTAATGCCAACGAGAAAGAGTCCTAGAGGGTCACACACTAAGTGTGTCCATGTATCTCAGTTAAATATTAATTTAACAAGTTAAATAAAGATTATTCCCGACTATGGTTTAATAATTATTTAAGGATTCCTGATCGCATTTGTTTCTACACTAGTTATTCGAGAGAATATATTGTGGGTGAAATAATATATTTATTAGCAAGTAATGCAGTTACATTTATTTCACAAATAAATAGCCATTATTCAAGGTCTAATAAATGTGGTGGATGAAATAAAGGAAATAAAAACAAGTACATACTGTGTATTAATGATTGCACACCATGTAGTTTTTTAGTCCAGATTTTGAGGAAATAATATTGTTTTATTAAATGATATTTATTATAATCAGTGTGAGTGCATGTCAAGGAATTAATCATTCGACATGGGGGGTTTTCAATAAGAGTTAATGAAATAAATAAAATGTGTAACATGTTTATTTATTGTCATAACTCTATAACCTCAAACCCGATTATAAATATCCTCAAAACCCCAACACTTTTCCATCAATCATTGTGAAAAACAATTCTGAAGAGTTCTCTCAAGGCTGAAAGAACTCATTCCTCCAAGAACGCTCTCAAGACGGAGAGAGATCCACCATCATCAGATCAAGGCGATCGAAGGTGGACATCCCAAGCGAAGGTTCTTCCGCGCTATCACCCAGAGATCCCTTCGGCGAAATCCAGAGATATGTAGAGCACGTGTGGATCACTACTAGAGGAATCCTACACTTGGATTCTATGACGCAACGACGGATCACATTGGATCGTGGCTGGTGACATCAACGAAGAAATAATTCTTTCAAGGTAATTCTTGTCAATTAATTAAATTAATTATAACCAACATATGATGATCCTATCTCTATGGTTCCAGGAATCCCTATTTTGTTTTTTGTTCTTCATTCTATTCCAAAGATTAGGTGTTTTACATCATGATGGATCTCGGATTGATTGTTGTTAACGCTAAAATTAAAGTTGGGAAAACCCACAAACGCGCTTCCGCTGCGCCCGGAACCTACAAAAACTCTAAATATTGTAAATCCATACTTCTCCCCACAACTACCATTAATAAAGATAAAAAATAAAATATTTAAATGATTATAAATAGTATTTTTTTAATGTGGTCAACCCATGGGATTATGCGGGGTTGGGTGGGCTTGAATTTTTTTGTTCGCATTATATATTCAGGTTTTTACGGACAAACACGCATGGTCTCAAACTCGTGGGGGCTTTTCCCACCCCACCACAGCCCGTCCATTTCACATTACTACAGTTTACTCTTGTGACATATGGAATACATGACCTATCACGTGCTTTCATGACATGTACTATCAACTTAATGATTACATTAATTACATGATTTTTCAGCCATGTGTTGTGCTTCAATTCCTGTAGAATAAAAATTTTAATATAAATCATATATAATATGCAGATCTGAATATTACAAAAATATTAATTAAACATTTATATATATATATATATATTAAAACCTATCACATGGCATGTCCTATAAACTTAATAAACACATGAATCCACATGTCGATAAGGTTTACGAAGTATAACAAAAAAAATTAAATCTGCATAATTTGGTATAAGTACATGACATGTACAGTCGAGCTACACGATGTGTACATCTCTCACCGTGTATCTGAGGCACACGCCTAGGGAATCAGTGTGTAAAACATGCCTTGGAAAATTGGAGTATAAAGTGTGTATAAGAATCTACATGACATGTGGGCTCCTTGTTACATGGTCACCAGTCAAGTTGGTTGTGTACGGTAATACAAGTCCCACCTATGACTCAAAGGGACTACACACCATGTATGTGGCCTACACGGAGTGTAATCTGGCTAACCGTGCGCCACCCTAGCATGGTCAACATGTGGTGTAAGAAATAAATGCACCACATGTCATCAATTCACATGGTTTGAATTAATTTTCAAATAAATTTTTGATGCATTGAACACAAGTACATGGCATGTAACTCTAGTTACACGGCATGTACTTCTGTTTTATCTAGGAAAAATCCTTGGCACTTCCGGATGAGTTCCTTGATTTTATCTCATTCATAAAATTAACTGTATTGATTATATCTATGAGAAATGGAGAAACAATAATATCTCACAATTTATATTAAAATAATGATTAAACTTGAATTGAAAACTAAATTAAAATTTTGTAAATAAATCAATGATATTTAAATAATTATAAATAATTATATGACTGCTCTTATACCACTTGTAGATTCTGGGCATAGCGGAAGCGTGCGATGGGTCATACCCAACTTTTCTTTTTTGTCATGATCGATGATCAATCCTAGATTTACAAAAAGATAAATATCATGATCTATAAAATTGAATCAAAGAGAATAGAAAAGGGATAGAAAATCGGAACCATAGAGAGGATTACCACATATTGTTTATAATAAATTTAATTAATTAAATAATTACCATGTTGGAATTATTTATTCATTGATAGATATGATGATATATATGAATTGTACGGTCGTTGCATTGTAGGAATCAAATCATATTCCCTCAAGTGATGATCCACACATGTTCCACAAATCACTGAACGTCGCCATAGGAATCTTCGAGTGCTAGCACAGAAGATCCTAGCACTTGAATCATCTGCCTTTGATCACCTAGAGAAACATTTCCAAAGTGTTTTCCAAGATCTCTCTTGACTCGAGAGTGGGACATTGAGGAAGATTTCTCTCCGTTCTTGGGAGTTTTCTTAGAGAAGGGAGATCTTTAAAGCTTGATAGAATTCTCCAAATTCGTTGTACACAACCAAAACAAATGAAATTGGATCTCTGGAAAAATAATATAATTGGGTTTATATATCACTAGGGTTAGAAGGAAATAATTGAACAAACACCCTTTATTATTTATTTAATCCCTACGGAACCCCGTGTCAAATATTATTATTATTATTATTATTTCTCGATATGCATTTAACTTGAGAATTTAATTAAATATTATTTAACAAATAATATTCAATATTTATTATTTCTCACCGGACCATTAAACTCAGTCCTTCATTCCTCTACAATATTTATCAGGCCATGAATAATTACTATTTATTTATTAAATAAATATCACTGCATTATTCTCCAATAATTAAATAAATATTTATTAAATATTTTTCTCATGTTATATTCTCTCGAATAACTGGTGACGGAATATATGTGATCAAGAAAACATGAATAATTATTAAACCATGTGCATGAATAATATTTATTCAACTTGTTAAATAATAAATAATAATATAATATTTAACTGAGATTCTAGATGCACTTAGTGTGTGGCCCTCTAGGCCTCTTTCTCAATGGAATTAGGTGAAGCGACTTAAAGTTCAAGGTTAGCATCTAGAAATACACCAAGAAACCCATAGAGAAAGAATTTAATGTCGCAACAACATAATATCATATATGTATGATTGCTATGTAATATAATCATTTTATCATGATATCTCAAATCAAGAAGGTTGTATGTCAGTTCCATTAACCAATGTGCTCAATGTCTCTTTCTTTGACTTCTCAGAAATTGAAATTTCCTATAGAAAACCAATGTCATAGATTTATTTAGGCTATATAATTTCCATCAAATGTCTTAATATATAAACTTATGTTAAAGAAAATAAGGGACAAATACTTTCATTATTTATTAATGCAGTATTACTCATAACACACTCAATGTATCTTACCTCACCGTGAACATCTGTCATTACGGTTTTTGTAAATAAATCAAAGTATGTGACTCATAATACTAGTTAATAATAATAATAAAGTCTAAGGACCAATACACGTGTCCAAATATAAGCACATCCAATGACACATGTAAATGTGGATTTCTTAATGGTGGGTCTCATTCTCATAATATCTTATTGAATATGACCAAGAGTGTACACCATGAGAAGGTGCCTCAAAGTCCTATGAGTCTCCACCCTTGATATCCTATATAATTTGTGTCCTTCAAATGATATCATCTATCTATATAACATATATTTAAGAATAGTGTTGTAGCACTTACGGGTTCTCATCATAATGGGGAACTGCTATGACCTTTTAGTGTGACAGCTACTCTTAGGACATTATCACATACTATGTCACATAGAAGAACAATCATGATGTGATAAGAAGTTTATTAATATTAAAAAACCATGAATATGAGTTATCATAAAGTACACAAAATTTGGTTCTATGGAACCAACTCCAACAACCCCTAGGTACGTCTATGTCAGAGCCATATCCACTTGTAATATCCAGATAGGGATGTATTACTAGGAAACCACTCACTCTATCCTTTACCAAAATTCAGGGACATTTTCCTATACTTTAACTCATGCTTAGACTTATCCTTAGACATTTTCTTATATATTTCACTAAGTTTTTCTCATCTTAGTTTCCAAAGGTTAACTAAACCTTTTCTCTAATATCAACAATAGAAACCCCGGATTATCATACATAGATATTACATCTTTTTTATGAATATTCATTACATTACACAAATACATGCCTAAGGACCATAATAGTTTAGTGCCTTTGGAAACATGGAAACATAAACATTATTCCATAAGTGAGATACATTTTCTCTCACTACGTTATTCATAACTAGCACCCTTCTTAGACATATCATACATAATACATTTCTTCATAACCTGAGGAAAAGAATCATAATAAAGGGTGATCTTAAATGATCAATAAGGGTAAACAAAGGATATATGTAAACATAGCATGAGCATAAGAGTATGAGGACATGAGAATAACATTTAAAAACCATACCCCGCATATCAAAGATCAAAATCTTAAATCATGGAATAAGGATTGGAAGTTCATAAGATAAGAATCATATGATAATCAAATAACATGAGTCATGAGAACATAACATTGGCATAATACATGAATTTTTGGCATACACATAAGAATATAAAATCATATTCATATTAGTCAAGGTTCACTGTCAAAGTTATCATATTGGAATGGGTTTGTTACCCAAATAATCATAGTAGTCAAGTTCTACTCCCAAGACCATCATAGTGAACAAAGTCCCTTACTGAGTCTAGTTCACTCATATTTCTAGTCATGTCTATCTCATGAGATATAAATATTTACCCAATGCATTTAAGGGAGATATAGGTCTCACCCATCACATAATGAAAACCATATTTATGTGTGTCACAAGATCATAAATATTCATCATATCATAACTCATGAATTGAAATAGGTATCATAAATATTTCATTATATAATAACCTATGGAAAATAGATAGGTTTCATAATTATTTAATCATAGTATAACCCATGAAAATAAATGGGTTCCATAAGCATTTCCTCATGGTATAACCTGTAGAAGATAAATGGATTTCATAAACATCATATCATTATAAACATAAACTATTCGTAGAAATAATAATAATTTTATATTTGGATTGTATCTTCAGTAAGGCATAGGTAACATCAATGGATGAAATCTTAGATGGAAAATTATTTTAATCGACCATTTAAAACATTTATTAAGGAAATATTATTTCTTATTTCAAAAACACTTTTTAAAATGTAAAACATTTTGGAAATAATTTTCTTTGGAAATAACCTTGAAAACTTATAAAGTAATCTTCAAAGAAATTATTTTTCATTGATTTTAAGAATTTTGTTTATGTAATACTTGTTAAAATGAATATTTCTTTCACATTTTCAGTAAAATTCAAACGGTCGTTGTTTGAAAATTTACATGAAGATTATTTTCAAAAAAAATTATAAAAAAGTAAAACATGGGTAAAAATGTCTTTAATAAATCATTTAGATAATAATAAAACATTTTTTTAAAAAAAATAGAAAACATGGTTTTGGAAGAAAATGATTTTCGACCAAAAGATTAATAAAGTTGAATTTTATTAAAAATATTTTAACAATTATTTCAAGTAATAAAGAGTGTAAAATGGTACTATTACTTGAAAATGTCATGAATAATAAAAGGAGAAGAAAATTAATTATTTTATGGATAGATTTATCATAATATTTTATCGTCAGAAACATAATCATAAACAGTACTGATAAACGATGAGATTGTAACATAAAATCTTTACCACCTTGGTAACTTTGAATCATAAGCCTTATGAATAAATAACATAAAATGGAACTTAAAATATAATTAGGATAAATAAATTCATAATATTACATTTCAAATGGGTTTTATATTCACCTCATGAAATAATATAGGTGCATAACATAATGTACATATCAAAAAAGGCAAATTGAGACAAAAATCTCATACCTTAAGTCTTAAATTCTATCTTAATAATTCAAACCTATTTTATAATAAATATGAGTTTAGTATAAATCTATTAAATAAAAATATTCATATATATCATACCATATATGATTTTATTATGGCCTTTTATTACCCTTTTATTAACAATTTCATGTTAAAGTTTCATTTCGGGCAATAATTGATTTGTTTTTCTTATATGTTTTGACTTGTTTTTTTGTATTCTTACTTTGATCATGATTTAATCATATAAAAAATGTTAAAATTATATAAATATCATATATATTAATTATATATGTATTTAAAGTAATTTATAAAATTTAGTGATAGAAAATTAAATACACCATTCATGGAGATGGTAGGTCGTACGTACGCATAAACGTTGTTTCTATTTTCTTATCAGATTGAAAGAAAGAAAAGTAAATGATATAAATTATCATTAAATAATAATATATATGTAATATATATTACATATTTTTATTATACTCGTCCTTAATACATTTCATGTAAATCGTGAATGAGTCACATCACTTCACGAGGCAGTAGTCTGTCGTACAAATGAGTGACATTGTTGTATTCCCACAAAATGGAGAGTGTGAGGGTATGTGTGATATGATAATTATAGAATCATAATAAAATCATAAATATCATATATAAATAATAAATTCATCATTATAACTATCCTTTATATGTGGTAGTGTAAAAATGAATGACATCGGTTCACAAGGTGGTAGTCCACCGTACACATGAACGATGATTTTGTAACCCATTTGATGGAAGTGGAGATGGTTGTAGGTAATTTCTTAACATAAAAACATCTTAGTATATGTAATATACTGATTTTATTATATAATCATGTTATAAAAATAATTTATGGGTTGAGGAAGAAATAAAAAAATGCTTGTTGATGAACGTTATCTCCTCTTCAGGTATCCTCCTTAGGTTTGCACTAAAAGTCTTCCTAAAATAGATTTCTATCCAAACTAAGGATTATATGATGATAGGAGGGAATTTTTAAAGTTATTTTGGAAGTTATTGACCAAAACAAAAGGTTTTTAAGGTGTTAAAAAGAGATGATAGGGTGGCCTATTATAAGTGGAGGAGAGGACACAATTGGTATTTTTAAAAAAATTGAGTGCGCCCATGTTTTCCATATGTCACAAGGGTCCAAAATGGTTCAAATTAAAACCTTATACATTATAAGGTCTAAATATAGTCATTAAATAGATTTTTGACAATTGAATAGGTAATTTTAACCCTTACCTTTTTATTTTAACCCCCTAGTAAACTCATTTTTATCTTAATTGTGGTAATTAATTTTTACTACATTCACAATTCATTTTGATCAAAAATTAAGTTGACCATATTAGATAATATATATTATGATGATTCAAAATATGGTATCAGTTTTTTAAAATTACATTTAGAGAAATTGAATATTTTAATTTAAAATTAATCTCACATACGTGATGAGAAAGCGGATCTTTAAAGAGAAAGTGTTCAAAAGTTTATAGAGTTTTTATATCAAAATTCAATATTAAATTGATTAAAATGACCTAAATTGGATTAATAGATTTATAATTTAACTAATTTAACTTTAAAATAAATTTAAAATAAAATTTAACTTTATAAATAAATTAAACGAAAAGGCAGTTTTCAATTAAAATTCAGTATTTTTCACTATTCATCAAAAAATAAAATATTTCAGAAAAATCCAAAAAACAATTATCTAAACTAATTTTAAAATGATTATTTCAAAAATTAAGTTTATTTTATAAAATTAATTTTTCTTAAAGTGTCAAAAATTAATTTTATTATTGTTCATAAAAAGAAATAAAAGCATTTTTTGAGAAAATAGTATTTTCAAAACATTTAAAGACTACCAAAAATTAAGTATTTTTTATCAATATGTTTCTTTATATAAAAACATTATAAATAACATTTAAAAATTATTTATTATTATTCATCTCACTAAGTTTAACGGTTAGGTTATAACGACAACGTTTGAATAATATTAAAATATGTCATGGTTTTGTTAAAACTCAGTATTGTATGTAATGCAAGCTAACTCGGTGTTGTGTATAGTGAAAGTTTAACATGGTATTGTGTGTAATACAATATTAACTTGGTGTTATGTGTAATTCAAACTATCAATGAAATTTAATTTATTTGAAAAAATAAATTCATAAAAACTCAGGGTGTTACATATATAACGACGTCATTCAATGATGATCTGTGTCAAGTATACCATAGTAAGATGGTTTGGTTAAGTGGAATTTTACCAAGAATCTATATAGAAAAACATCATATAGGTTTTTCTTACAACAATTTTGGGGAGGTTAGGTTACTATATAGGTTGTTGTTGACACTTTAAATAACCAAACATATGTTTTTTTGGAATGGGAACCATAATCACTCGTAAGGGGTTTATCACTAAGGCATATAATATCTATATCGATCTACTAAGGATCATTATACATCCCTTACATAGAGGGGTTTTATGGTAGTCACCAAGAAACATCTCACAATAGATCCACATGACTTTTCATCAGAAGGAAATATATTTTTTGGTTTAACTAATTTAATTTCGCCAACAAGTTATATGGGAAAATTCCATATAAGTTGTTTTTTACACTTTAAACAATTAAAACCTCATTTTCAGTGATATCAACCACAAGCACACAAATGACATGTGAATCCTACCTGAAAAATATGATGCATGTACACTGGCCTCTCACCAACAATCCAAGATCCAAAAACTCATAATTCATAAATCCAAAAAATCACAAATCCAAGTGCTTCATGTTAGGTGAAATCATACAATTGTAACATAGAAAACCAGAACAAAAATCCCATGCCCCTAATAACTTGGAATTCCTATCAAAAAAGATGTTCACGATGTATAAGTTCAATATTCATCACAAGCTCCAACACATACTTATGCCTCTTATATACCATCTCCCTAAATAGTAAGAAAAAACAAAAACTCTAATATGATTTAATATCAGTCATATTAATGCTCTAATACCACTTTATAACACCCTTGTCCCGGTTCACTCTGAATAGTAACCAAACCAGATCTCTACAAGACATCAAGTGTGTCTCCCCATACGCTAGAGGTTGCCAACTAGCAGTGTGGGTCTAAGGTGTTACTATAGAGAGACTATACTCTCATATCAGAGTGAACAATAATAATAAAATAACCAAACATCATCCATAATAATAAATTAGAATACATTAAGGCAATAAAACACAATATGTTATATCAAATCTAAATGTGGAAAAAAGAAATCATACAGACTAATGATCATGCTAGTACACAAAAGTTGATCACCCACCAGTTCGATCACATATATAGTTAAAAAATAAGTAAAATTTCAAGACTCTACTACTAACCTTGGGATATTCCTCATCCATCTCCTTAATTTGTCCAAAATATCCAGTTGAACGATCAAAACTCATGTATATGCCCAACCTAAAACTAAAAATAGTAAAGGCTACTCAGGTACCCAAGTGTCATGGTCGTCCAAGTAGGGTGTGGGTATAACTCGGTAGGGAACCACCAATGTGGTCTCATACATAACCAGTAAATAGGGTGAACATATGTGATATGCTCAATAAAATAATAAAATGGTGTAGAAGCATAAATAAATAAGTATTGTCATTCCTTGGGTTCTAATGTGATGTCTGGGATCGATCCAAACCTACTTTAACTAGTTTTGGAGTGTCTCTGATCACGTCACATAATATTTCCAACCAATATCAGGTTCATGGTTGATTCCAAGGAGAAAATACTAGGGAATCCAGTCATATTAGGCTCAATGATCATATCATGGGTGATATTACTAAGCATCCACTAGTATGATGTTAGAGTTGGTGTCCTATAACCAACTATTTGTACTTTTATTACATGAATATTTGATGTATTAAATATTAAATTAAACATCTTATTACATATTGTTCAATATTCTTTATGAAAATAATGTAATAATGTCCTAGAGTGTTTGTTTCATTGATAAGTTCATAGTATTTTCCCACTATGATGAGAACATTGAAGTGATATGACAATATTCTTAATATAGTTCTATGGTTGGATAACATACTTGATGGGACACATAGTATATATACCATCAGGTGTGAGTACTCGTAAGAAGATTAGACTTCTTCTCAAGAAGTTCACACTTGGTAATCTCCAAGATGGGAGATTATGCAAAAAGACCCGCCAGTAGGAATTTTGCATGTTTTTTTTCATCTTATATTCCTATCTGTGAGTGTGTGTAATGGTCCTTAGACTTTAATCACTACCACAAAAACAATTTTTCCCATCGCCACCCCTTTATCAGCGCTAATGAAAAAGCAATGATAAAGGGGGGGTACCTTTATCAGTGCTAAAAAAAGCGCTGATAAACGTACCCCTTTATCAGCGCTTTTTTTTAGCTCTGATAAAGGTACCCCCTTTAACAGTTCTTTTTTTAGCATTGTTAAAGGTACCCCCCCTTTATCAGTGCTTTTTCGTTAGCGCTGATAAAGGGGGGTCTTTATCATCACTTTTTTTAAAGCGCTGATAAATGGTCTACTTCCAAAAAAATCATTAAAAAAATATATTAATATTTAAATATATAGATATAGTTATATTGATATAAATATAATATATATTTTTTTTAAATATAATTTTAAATATATTTTAGATAAGTATAAATATACAGTTACACTTAATATATAAGATATTTAGTGAAAATGGCTTATAAAAAAATAAAAAAAATTAATTAATAATTTGCTAATTATTATGGAGTAATAGTCATTTAATAACAATTTGAAGACTAAAAAAATTAAAAAAAAATTAAAAAAAGAGCTAAAATATGTTGAAAACGCAACTCGAACTTCAAACGGTCATAACTTTTGATCAGGGTGTCCGTTTGAGCTCTACCACATATCAAATCGAAGCCTGTGATGAGCTCTACGTCATTGTGACTCGAAAAACCCCATTCAAGGTTATTTTGAGGCCAAAAAAGGCCCAGAAGGCCTCCAAAACTGAGTTTTTAGTTGGGGTACCCTGATTTTTTAACATTTTGTGGATTTTCAGCCTCGTTTAAGGGGGTATTATTGGCTTTTTTTGGTGGGGACTGAATTTATTATAAGGTATTACATTCATATTGATATTATTTTTTTAAAATTTCATCGTTTTTTATAATGCACTGCTATTTATAATCAAATATATAAAAATATATACATATTTTTTATATATTCACACATAAAAATTTAATTATATAAATACAAATAATAAAATATATTTACATATAAAATATATTAGCTTTATATAAATAATAACTAATCTCCATTTTATTTAAAATACAAATATATGAATATTTATATACCTATATATTAATCTAACTATATATATATATATATATATATTAATCTAACTATATATATATATATATTAATCTAACTATATATATATATTAATATAACTACATATATATATTAATATTACTATAAATATATATATTAATATCACTATAAATATATATATTAATATCACTATAAATATATATATTAATATAACTATATATATATATATTAATATAACTATATATTATTATCTGAATAAATATAACTAAATATATATATATAAATAGATATATATATATATTAATATAACTATATATATATTAATATAACTATATATATTAATATAACTATATATATATATATTACTATACGAATAAATATAACTAAATATATATATATAAATAGAGATATATATTAATATAACTATATATATATATTAATATAACTATATTTATATTAATATAACTATATATATATTAATATAAATATATATTACTATACGAATATATATAACTAAATATATATATATATATTAGTGCTTCCTTTATCAGCGCTTTCGTTTTAGCGCTGATAAATGGTACCCCCCCCCCCCCGTTTATCTTCGCTGGCATTAACAGCGCTTTTCTAGCACTGTTAAAGGACCTTTTTAGTGCTGATAAAAGCCATATTTGTAGTAGTGAATATTATCATTAATTCATGTGATGACTCGTGCACTTAGATTTAGCGATGAAAACCATCATGCCATATGTTGGCAGGAAGTAGGGTACATTGGGTGTGTCATGAATGACATGTTATTAATGGATAAGTCAATAAAGGATTTGTCCCTTCCATATTTATGGAATTTGATATCTCGGACCTTTGATTGAAATAGAATTGTTGTCCTAAATTCCATGGCCATGGTGTAATGATGAGTTTACTTTCGATAGTCATAGAATGATGTATCAAGCATATAGGTTGATGAGGCCATCATGAAACCAGCTTGATGAGATTATGTGAAAAAGAGATTATATTACATAGTGAGTGTTCGTATGTGGTTATCATCATTGTGACTTTAAGTTCTTTCTCTTGGGTGTTTTAACCCGTTTCTAGATAGTAATCTTATAATTTAGGCAAACCCACCTAATTCTAATGAGAAATAATCCTAAAGGGTACATGCTAAGTGTTTCTAGTGGTCTTAGTTAAATTCTATTTGAATTTAATTAATGGAATAAATATTATTCTCAAGACTGAGGAATAATTTTATTTAATTTATATTGATCGCATAAATTAAAAAAATATTTACTCACTAGATTGTGAATAACATTTATATATTTATTTTATTAAATATTTAATAAATATTTATTTACTAGTTTTTGAATAAAATATGTATTTAAGAGAATAAAATATTTATTTGGTTGTTTAATAAATACAAGATGAGTTCTAATGGACCAATACCATGTCCAATGATAAAATAATTATTTACGAGTTGGTAAATATTATTTATCCATTTTGCGCAAGTTGGGGCACCACAAAATAATAATACTGTAATTATTATTATGTTTCATGGGATTTCATTAATGGTTATGATTATATTTAATGTCTCTTATTCAATTAAATTTTGTAACTGAAATCACAACTCTATAAATAGACCACTACGTCTATCGTGTAATTCATTTGAAACCAATTCCAAGTTTGAGAATAGATAATTGTTGCGATCAACGAATTCTCTCACGACTCCTCTCTCTCTCAATAATGATAAATCCAAGAGAGAATTTCTTCAAGACTGGAGAATGAGTGATCAATAATGAACAATTCAAGACCTTTGATTTTCCGTGCTAGCACATGGAGAACAAGTGGTGTTGCTCAAAGACTATTGAAGCACGTGTGGATCACTGCTAGAGGGATTCTACCCTTGGATCATCGCAATCACAACGAAGGAAATCTGGAAGGGCCTTTTCAAATGATCAACAATCATCAATAAAGAAAGTTCCTAATACCATGTATTTATTTCTTTAGATGTTAAATAAATTAATTATAAATTTGACGTGAAAGATCCTCGCTCTTGGTTTCAGACAACGATTATTAAAAGAAATTTTAATATATCACCCACAAATGCACACTTTTGTCGCACCCAAAACCAACAAGTGGTATCAGAGTGGTCACGTTTAAATTTATAATTATTTATTTGATTGTTGATCTATACACAATTGTGGTTAGATTTTATTTTATGTTATTTGTTCTTTAATTTGATTTGAATTAACATGTTATCAATATATTAAACATGTTCGTTCAGTGTTTCATTTTATTAAAGGTTTAAGAAAAAATGAAGAACAACTGGAGATGCCATCGAGAAGTTCCAAATCATTGGCTAGTAAAACTGGGTTACACGGTGTTCGATCGGAGCACACATTGTATACACATACGCAATGTATCTAGATGTGCTGAGTAATTAATTACAAGTGGTGCTTTTATTACACATCACGTGTTGATTGGGATAACCTGGCACATGACATCAGATACATGGTGTGTAATTGGCATGTACATACCATGTAGTCTGGCCAAGTCCACACACTGAAGCCCCAGGCGTGTGACTTGGATATACGGAAATTGAGGTACATGGCATGTAGCTTCATGTACACACCATGTAGTATCCCATTAATGGAAAAAATTAAAATTACATTAAATTTAAAATTGTATCATTAAAACCTTATTTTTTTTATTAGCACACCATTGTGTGTTTGGAAATTCAATAATGGTTTTGACAAATTTTAAAATGATCAATTAATGTATTGTAATTAATATGTCATTATTGGTTCTATCATTTATTTTCCATAAATGACATTAATGATGGGTATATCCAAATAAGATTGTATTATCATTAAGGTGAAAGGGAATTAATTAATTAATTAATGTAAGAATGTTTATCTTAAATAATAAAAGAACAAATAAATAACTGCTAGCTGTTTACTTTTATTTATTCATTGTATGTGATCATTCCTGAGTTTGACCAAGACCTATGTATGTGTTGGCATTTATTTAATTAAATTTATTGCATGGATTTTCAATTATTTAATATTAAATTAAAATATGGCCAGTGATTCATCCCTCCCTCTATTATTATGTAGGACCTGCATGTCCAAGGATATTTATTTAATTCCCTTTAACCAATCCTTTAGTTCCCATCACCTATGTGTGAGTAATAAATATTTGTAATTAATGGAGCATCCCAAGGAGCATGGGGATGGTTCAAGATAGAACCGTAATGACATCAACTCAGTGATACATAGGTAGACACATGGAATGTTTTAGCTCATGCCAAGTTCGGCATAAGGAGTTATTTCCCCTAGGTCATAGGTTGATTTAATCTTTGCTCATTAAATCAACCATTAGATAAGCTCATGATCAGGTCATTTAATTATTTCTTTATTTTCAATATAATTCATTAAAATTATATTTATTGATTCAAGACCACAATCACATAAATAAATGAATTAATATGTAAAGATGGGATTTGAATAAAATTGATTATGCGTAAATGTTTTATCAAAACATGGTTAATTAATTAAGTAAACATCCACTTAAATATTAACAAGACATGTAAAAGATAAAACAAGATAAAAATTTATGCATAATAAAATAAAATACCTCAATCTAATATTAAGTCAGAATAAGACTTTTGTTACTTGATTAGGAACAAAACTCAATAGAACTATGTGTTTGACCAACCCTTGTTGAGACACTTACTTTTATAAGGGGAGTTCTTATGAAAGTTCCGGGTTGACTTAACCATTTTACATCAAGATGAGTAACCCTTGATAAACTTGGTGTAATTTGGAGGCAAGTGTTGAGAAAATCCAAGTCAGGATTTTTGGATTGTGGAGTCTACTCAATGGATCAAGCACTTACAAGCATGTAGTTAGCAAAGACTTTCCTGCCTAAATACCTTTAAAATAGCTTGACAAACCATTGTTGGGGTTATACGAAGGGTAATATGGATCCTTTCTACTAGAATGTCCTAGCAGCTAGACATTACAAGTTTAATGGTGAAGGCTATTGGGACTTGATAAAATAGTGATAGATTTAATAAAATCTATTAATTATTTCTCACAAAATCTGAAATCAAGAAAAGTTCTAATAATATGATCTTTTAATTGTAGAATAAAATGACAAGCTTAATATCCCAATAATCAATATTGGATAAAGACAATATTCTCACTGGTAGTAACTTCCAAGAGTGGTTTAGACGTCTTCAGGTTATTCTATGCCATGAACATAAATCTTACGTGCTAGAATCCTCAATGCCTCATCTTCCTACTCAAGAGGTGACTGATGAAGATTTCATAGTCTAAAAAACATATGAACAACGCGATTGATGTTCAATGTTTGATGCTTTTATCTATGTCTAGTGAACTCATGAAATCTCATGAAAACATGGATGTGTATATCATGCTTGAGAACCTTTGTGGTCATTACCATGAGAGAGATAGACAGGAACGGTTTGAGATTTCCAAGGTGCTCTTTCAGAGTAAGCTTGGAGAGGGTTCCCCAGTTGAGCCTCATGTAGTCAATCTCATTGGATGCATTGAGTTCCTAGAGGTTCTAGGGTTTAAAATCCCTGAAGAATTGGGCACCAATCTCATTTAGAAATCACTCCCTCAGTCCTTCTCCAGTTTTGTTGTGAATTTTAATATGAACAACATTGAAAAGTCTATTCCAGATATTCTTATCCTCCTTCTCCAAGTAGATAAAGATATGAATCATTAAAAGCCTTATGTCCTTATGGTGAACAGACGGAAATGGAAAGAAAAGAGCTTTAATCCCAAAGGTTCTTCATGACCTTCTAATAAGAATAAGATCAAAAGGGAAGCTAGGGAATATGATCTTGTCTGTTTCTCATATGGTAAGAAGGGCCACTAGAAGAAAAACTACACCCAGCTAAAGAAGCAAGAGGAATATTTAGGTGCATTTATTATCGAGTATAATTTATCTATTTCTATAAATTTGGTATTAGATACAGCCTTTGGTGCTCACATATGTATTCAAATACATGAACCAAGTAGATTTAGAAAAAATGACCAAGGGGAGGTAGATCTACGAGCAGCCAACAGAGCTAAACTTGATGTTGTAGCTATTGGGTACTATCACCTCACATTGACAACTGAAATGATCTTGGTATTAAAGGTTTTTTATTATGTTCCTTCAGTTACCAAAAACATTATTTTTTATCTATACTAGATACGGATGGATTCATTTTTAAATTTTGAAATAAATGTTTCTTCTTTTATAAAGATAGAATTTGTTATGGTAAGGCACATTTACATAACGGTCTTTACGTGTTGGATTACATGAACCAAGTAATGATAATCAATAAAGAAGTTACTTCATATGACTCATACCACACCCAAATTTGGTATCACTGACCAGATTATTTAAATAAAAAATTCTTGACAAAATTACATCAAGATGGATATTTAGATTCTTTCGAACTAAAACCACTTAGTGTATGTCACGCATGTTTACAAGGAAAAATGACCAAATATCTATTTAGTGGGAAAGGTGAAAGGGCTAAAGAGCTTCTTGAATTAGTTCATACCGATGTGCATGGACCATTTCCTATTAAAGAAAGGGGTGGGTACTCATACTTCATAACTTTTATTGATGATTTTAGTAGATAAGGAAATATTTACTTAATGAGGTATAAGTTGGATTATTTTGATAAATTCAAGGAATAAAAGAATAAATTTGAGAACCATATTGGTAGGAAGATTAAGAAACTTCACTCAGATCGAGGTGGAGAATATCTTAATCAAGAATTCATTAATTACTTATGAGAGTTTGGTATCTTATCCCAACTCACTCCTCCTTACACACCTAGGTGGAATGGTGTAAGCGAAATGAGGAACCGCACCTTGTTGGACATTGTGAGATCAATGATGAATTGTGCAAGTCTTCCATTATCCTTTTGGGGATATATGTTACAAACAACGACACACTTACTAAACCAAGTACTAATTAAATTGATAAATGGTCTTCCATATGAATTTTGTAGTGGAAGAAAAACCATGTTATCAAATTTACATGTGTGGGGAAGTTAAGCATTTGTTAAGGCCTCTTCAGGTAACAAATTTTCACCCCAAGGCACAAAGTGTACCTTTATTGATGTGAGACTCATGGGGTGGCCTGATATTCACGGCGTAGGGTGGTAGATGAAGGTTAAAATTTGGGGGAAATTGGTGAATTATTGGTATGGGTAGTAGATGCAAGTAGTCAATCAACACTATAAAGAGCGTGACCTACTACTTAGACAACACACTCAAGAGAGGGATGTGATAGCCAATCCACACAACAATGCACTGGGGTTGAGGCATGGAATTGGAGGATTTGTGATCTTGGATCACCAATCTAACTTATAGATTGACAAGGCAATAATGCACAAGAGAAAGGGAAAAAATCGATACAATCCTCACACAATGGAGAGAAACAAATCATAAGCTCTCAATAAAATATTGAATGTCATAAAAGTGCCATGGGTGGCCATTTATAGCCAAGGAGGTGGTACAATAGTCAAGGGTCTAATACCCTAAAGTCATAAAGTCTAAACTAATTTTTTCCCTTAAATTAAAAAAGATAAATTCTACCAAAGACTTTTGGAAAAGAGGCACACAACTTTCCAACTATAGCCCACTGGATTTGACTTTGAGTGCATAGCCCACCATATTTGACTTTGGTGTCCAAAGATGTCATTTCTAGAATCCTCTATGTGGGAAAGGCTTCCAAATTCATGAAACCATGTGGGGAAAGCTTTAAACATCATGGTTGGGCTTGAATAAGTGAGATAATAGTCCCATTTTCTCCATCCATGAAAGGAAAGATATATTGGGACTTTAATGAATCAAGATGGGTGACCATTGTAGCATTGAGACTCTTTAATCTCCCTCACATCATTGGGCCTTTCAAATCCAACTCCTCCTCCTACGCAATCGACTCAGTGACTTTAACATGGTTCACATCATCCTCCCCCTCTTCAAAAGGATTCGGCCTCGACTCTTCATCCTCTACACCCAAAAAAAGTATAAAGATCAAAAACATTGAAAGTGGCACTTAAACCATACTCACTTGGAAAAGATATCTTATAATCATTGTTGTTAATCTTTTCAAGCACTCTGAAAGGTCTGTCTCCTCAAGGCAGGAGTTTTGATTTCCTCTTATCAGGAAATCTTTACTTCTACATATGAACCCAGACTAATTCACCAGCCTTGAACAATATTTTCTTGTGACCCTTGTTTGTACAATCAACATATTTTTGGGTCATCCGATCGATATTTATCCTTACCTTTTCATGGATTTTCTTGATTAATTTGGTATTCCCTTTTTCATCCATATTAGTTTATTCCTATAAAGGAAAATGAACTAGATCAATAGGGGTGAGGGGGTTAAAGTCGTAAACAATTTCAAATGGAGAAAATTGAGTTGTGGAATTCTTGGCCCTGTTATATGCGAATTCTACATGTGGCAGACACTCCTCCCAATTCTTGAGGTTCTTCTTGACAATTGTTTCTAGAAGGGATGATAGTGTCTGATTCACCACCTTTTTTTGTCCATCGGTTTGTGGATGAAATGTAGTGGAAAATAATAACTTTGTTCCAAGTTTTCTCCACAAGGTCTTCCAAAAGTAACTGAAGAATTTTGTGTCTCAATTTGACACAATCATCCTTGGAATTCTGTGAATTTTGACTACTTCCTAAAATAAAAGTGTTGCAATGTTAGTGGCATCATCTGTTTTGTGACGAGGAATAAAATGTGAAGTTTTTTAAAACTGATCCACCACAAAAAAAAATGGAATCTCTCCTCCTCTTGTTCCATGGTAACCCCACAATAAAGTCCATTGATATGTCCTCCCAAGGGGTGTTGGGGATTGGGAGAGGAAGATATAGTCCATGTGGGTTTAGTTTCGATTTGGAATTATAGAATACAATGCACTTTCCCACAGATTTCTCAACATATCTAGATATCATAGGCTAATAAAAATGCTCAATAAGAACACTTAGAGTTTTTGAAACACCAAAATTCCCCATTAACCCACCCAAATGTGACTCCTTCAGTAAAAGTAAAGGGATGGAGAAATTGGGAATGCAAATATTATCAATACAAAATAAGAATCCATCATGTAAATAGAACTTTTACCAACTAACTCTAGGTTTAAAATGTTCATAAGGTTCTCTAAATTCACTATTAATGGCATATAAATCCTTAATGTGTTCAAAACCAAGGATTTTTTAATCCAACAAGGATAAAAGAGAATATTTACGTCAAAGTGTATCTGCCATAGTATTTTCTTTACTCTTTTTATGCTTAATAACATATGGAAATGATTCAATGAATTCCAACCATCTAGCATGTATCCTAGTTAGTTTATTTTGGATCCTAAGGTACTTAAGAGCCTCATGATCATAATGGATCACAAATTATTTAGGCCAAAGATAGTGATTCCATGTCTCTAGTACTCTAAACAATGCATACAACTCTTTATAAGATGTAGCATAGTTTAGAGTTGGTCCATTTAACTTCTCACTAAAATAAGCAATAGGATTACCTTTTTACATGAGTACTCCACCAATACCAATTCCACTTTCATCGCATTCAATATCAAATGTCTTACCAAAGTCTAGAAGTTCAAGTAGATGGGTGTGGGTAAGTCGATCCTTGGGCGCATGGAAAGCCTTCTCTTGAGTTATAATCCATTTTAAAGGAAAATTATTCTTTGTCAACTCATTCAATGGTGCTTCTAATGTGCTTAAGTCCTTCAAAAATCTTCTTTAAAAATTAGCAAGCCCATGAAAACTTCTTACCTATCCAATGGTGGTTGGAGTTGGCCATTCTTGTATTGCTTTGATCTTCTCGATGTCAACTTCAACTCCATTACTACTCACAAAGAATCCAAGGAAAAAAATATTATCAAGACAAAATTCACACTTATTTATGTTTCCAAATAGGTTTTCCTTCCTTAACACCTCTAGAACTTTTCTTAAGTGATCTACATGTTCATCAAAGTTCCTACTGTAAACCAAAATTCCATCAAAGTAAAATACTACAAATTTTCTAATATATGCACATAAGACATGATTCATTAACCTCATAAATGTTCTAGGTTCATTGATCAGACCAAAGGGCATAACTAACCATTCATAAAGTCCATGTTTTGTCTTAAATGCAGTTTTCCACTCACCTCCTTATTTCATCCTAATTTGATGGTAGCCACTTCTTAAATCAATTTTTGAGAAAATATTTCAACCATTTAATTAATATAGCATATCATATAACATAGGGATAGGATGATGATACCTGATTGTGATGTTTTTTATGGCTCTACAGTCAATACACATTCTCCATGTTCCATCCTTCTTTGGTACTAGAATCACTGGTACAACACAAAGACTAAGGCTCTCTCTAATATATCCCACAACCAACAGCTCTTGAACTTGCCTTTGAATGTCTTTTGTCTCTTCTGGGTTGGTGTGATATGTAGGGTGGTTCAATAATGATTCTCCAGGTATGAGGTCAATTTGATGCACAATACCTCTGATGGGTGGCAAACCAGTTGGCACCTCTTCGGGAAACACATCTTCAAATTCTTGCAACAAATACTCAACAACATGTGGAAAAGGAGATTTTAAGTCATTAGTGTTCAACATCACCTCCTTGTACATAAGTACTAAGAGATTTTTCTGAGAAATCAAAGCTTCCTTAACCTCACTCTTGTTTCCAAAATCACACTTTTCACTCCTCTCAAATATTCTTCCCCTCTTGATTTTTATTTTCTCTCCTTTTCTTTTCTTCTCTCATTTTCTATTTTTCCCTCATTCTCTCCTTTTTCATTTTATCTATTTTTTTCCTCATCGCTCTTTTTTTTCTTTTCTCTCAAAATTTTATCTTCCAAAATTTTATTGGGGGACATGGGGTTGAGGGTTATAGGTTTACCTCTAAGTACAAAAGAGTGATGATTCAAGAAACTATCATGAGTAACACACCGATCATACTGCCACGTTCATCCCAACAATAAATGGCAAGCCTTTATAGGAATAACATCACAAAAAACCTCATCTCTATACTTATAGATGGTGAAAAATACCTTCACTTTCTTGGTGAACTTCATATCACTTCAATCATTTAAGCACTGAAGATGGTACGAATTTTGATGCCTCAAAGTTGGGAGTCCCAACTTCTCCACCAACTCGATGCTCGCCACATTGCTACAACTTCCCCCGTCAATAATAACATTACATACCTTCCCATTGATATTGCATCATGTATGGAAATGGTTATCTCGCTTCTCCTTTTCTCCAACAATCATTTGTGCACGTAAAACTCTCCTAGTGACAAGAATCTCACCGTCTTCTGCAAATTCATCATTATCAATTTCTGGAGATTCTTCCTCCTCTTCTTATCTCTCTCCAGAGGTCTACCATTCTCCATACTTGTTGATGATCATGATGTGCCGGTTTGGGCACTCACTAGAAATGTGACCCCTTCCTTGAAATTTGTAACAACGAATATCCTAATTCCTGGTTTGGTTAGCCTCAAAAGTAGGTTTCTTAGGTGTAATAATTACCTTGTCACTTTTGCTATCAACCACATCTTTTACCTTTGATGGTTATCCAATATCCTTATTTGGATTTCTCCATGGCGTGAAAGGGGTAGTGGGTTTCCTCATGTTTCTCCTGCTTTTGATTTGTTGCTCAATCTTGGTGGCTTGATGGATCATATATTGAATTTCCACATGGTGGTACATCTCCACTTGATTAGTAATATCCCGATTGATCCTGTGTAAAAACTATGCCATGGTTGCATTTGTATCTTCCTCAATGTTTTCCCGAATCATGGAAATTTTCATCTCCTTATAGTAATCTTCTATGCTCTTAATCCCTTGGGAGAGGCGTTGAATCTTGTTGTGGAGGTCTCTATGGTAGTGTAAAATCCCATGTTTTTGAACTAGGTTAAAATAAGAAAGTTTTTGAACTTTTCATTTGTTGGATGGGTCGGTCTTAAAACCAATCTTCGGGTTGATGTTTTGTGAGTTTAGACCATTTAAAAGTGCTGATAGCAGGCTTGGGTAAAGGTTAGAGAAGTTTTACGGGTGTCTCAATGGGTTTCGAAAGCACCGAACCAGGCAGTGGTGTTCGCATAGGCTGAGCACGATTGGTCAAACTATGTGGGTCAAACTGTATAGCTTGCTAAAGGTGAGACAAAGGTGCTCGCATGGTCTATGAACGGTTAGTAAAACTATGTAGGAAAAACTATGCGAAGTAGGTTCCTTAGCCATAAGGTCACGCACGGTTGGCACATGGTTTTCCAGACCATGCGAGACAAACCGTGCGTCTTACCCAGTTTTGGGTTTTGGGTTAATTTATTTAATTAAATGCCCAACTGTGAGATATTTAATTAAATTTCATGATATGGGGGTTTTAATTGATTAAATTAATAGTTAAAAATGAATTTAATTAATTAATGCAAAATGGAGTTTCATTTAATTAAATTAATGTTGAGACAATTTAATTAAATGATAATGAGTTGGAGTTTTATTTAATTAGATCCAAGTCAATAGAATTTAATTAAATTAAGAATAAATGTGTAGTTGGGGTTTAACCAAATTAAATTTAAGGATATGATGAATTTAATTATTTAATGAAAAGTATGGTAAATGATTTAATTAAATTTGAGGTTGGAATAATTTAATTAAATAACGATGAGTTAGAGTTTTATTAATTAAATTTGTTGAAGGGAATTTAATTAAATGAGTTAAGGATGATTTTTTATTTAATTAAATTTTTTGGAGAGGAATTTAATTAAATGAGGTGTAATGGGGAAGTTATGGGGATTATCAAAGAACCGTTTAAATTAAAATGATAATAATAATATGGTTGTTATTATTATTATTATTATTGTATTAATTGTTATAAAACTAATTGGGGTTATAAGAGGGAGGTGCATAGTAGGGTGAGGCGTGACCCCCTCCCCTCATTCTCCCATGGTGAGGCGCACCACTCCCCAACTCAGCTCCCTCTTCGCGTACCGGATCATGGTGGTTTCTTGACGGATGTTGTCTGTCTTGTCAAGGTAATTCCTTCTCCGCATGTTTTGTTCTTTTCATCATTCATTTCGGCTCTTCTTCACCCGGTCTTTGTTAGACTGAAAACCTAAGCCCTGGGGTTAATTTGATTTCTTCCCTTCTTCTGATTCTAGGTGGTGTGGACGATGTCTCGGGACCCGTTGGTCCATATTTTGACAACCGCCGCCAAAAGAATGGCAGTTTGTCTCATTTTTGTTCATGCCTTTATATTTTGGGTAAGGGTTTATATTTGTTAATCGTATTATCACCCTTGAATTAGTGCTTATGGTGTATTTTGAGTTTTGATGAATTAATTGGGTGTGCGTTGGTCTTTGTCGCACTATTTATGAGTGTTGGTTAATTGTTATTAGGTGCGGCAATGAATTTCGAGTGTGTGCACGCTTTTATGGAGGTGCGTGTGCATGAGTAGTTTTCAGTTTAAGTTAGAAAGCATTGGTTCAGACAATTCCTTGAGGTAGGGTCCTAAACATTTATTTTATTTGGTAAAAATGTAGTTTTTGTTAATCTACTACTTTTGATAAATTTGACTACAATTTTGGAGAAAGTTGATTATTATTTGTTAGATTTCAGAAACACATTTTGTAATAAAACCCCTCCAACGGAGGTGTACTGCCTTCATGCTAAAAACATAATTTTTAAAGTGACTTGTTCATTTAGGTTGTGGTTATGTGAATTACTATTTCTTCCCCTTTTTTTGATGCACTTGGGTTAAGTGGAATTTATGAGTATTGGTTGGGATAAGTTGAGATAATTAATCAGGGAATTAATTATGAGATTTTAATTGGATAAGTTAAGATAAATAATTTTTGAATTAATTATGAACCTAGATAATTGTAATTGAAATAATGAATTGGTTATGTTAAGATAATTAATTGGGGAAAATTAATTATGAGATGATGTTGGCTATGTAAGATAATTAATGGTGAATTAATTATGTTCCATAATTTTGATTAAAGATAATTAATTGTGAGAATTGATTATGATAATTTGATATTTAATTTGGATAATTAATTATAAATAATTAATTATGGAAATATGAGATTTAGAATGGAATAATTAATTGTGAATTAATTATGTGCTTAACCTTGAAATATAGATAATCAATTGGGGGATTGATTATAAGATATTGAATTGAATAATTGAGATAATTAATCAGTGGATTAAATATGATATGATGCTTTGAATAAAATGAGATAATTAATGTTGTATTAATTATGTGCTCTTGTAGTAATGTTTCGGATAATTAATTATGAAGAATTGATTATCGAATTAGAATCGTGTTGATTGATTGATTAATTGATGAATTAATTAATGGGTTATGTGATTAGTTAATTGTTGAGTTAACTAATGGCCTTTGAAATGTTTAATCAATCATTGAATTAGTAATGGGATAATGTGGCTAATTCTTGTGAATTATTAAATGTTGTAAATGAATGAGAATGTGGTTCTGGGTATGGAATCCTAAAATAATGTAGAAGTTGGGACTTGGATATGGCGTTCCTCCCCAATAGTTATCAAATGATGTAAATGAATGATAATGTGGTGCTAGGTATGGCATCCTGGACCAATTTAGAATTTGGGACTTTGACATGGAATTCCTCATCAATAGTTATCTAAGCGCTTAGATGTAAGGGTGTTAGACCTAAGGATCTACACCGAATGAGAAATAGGTGTTATACATGGCGTTCTAACACCAATAGTATAAATATATGAATCGGGTTTTTAGGTTCTAGACATGGAGTTCTACACCAATAGTATATTATATGAATGAATTATGTAATTAATGAGAGATATTAATCATGCTTGAGTTGAATGTGATTAAATAAATATTGAGAATGATTAGAGTTCCGGCACGAGCCGAAGTTGGTATTGAGGTACATGATACCATGGGGACCTTAGAGATAATAAATGATTAAATAAAGAATAAATGGTAAAGTGTTGAAAGGTATTTATGTTTGATAAATATGCTTGTATGATTCTTGAGAAGACTCTTATTCCGTCCACGGTCCGAAGCAGGTATCACCATCAGGTGTCCCTTTGGAACCTGGATGGGTTGTTAGGTATTTATTCAGTTATGTTATTACCTTGTTATATCTGCACATCATTTGTTATATTCCATTGTCTAGATTGATCTAGACAACCAGTGGTCCCGGCCTACTAAGATGTATATCTCACGCCCTATTCAGGCTGTCATCGCACTGGGGTACCCATGTAGACTTTCTTGTTTGAAGAACTATGGACCTTTTCCTGTGGATGTTACGTGTACTTGGGAGTTAGGAGCAAAGGAATGAGCAGGATTTCGGGTTTCTCGTGGAGATATCCCTTGGGGATTGAATCCTTTCTTTATTTTTGTATTGTAATGTAAAGCATGTCATTTTGTTTACTACTTTCCAATATGTATCACCATGACATGTGTGCATTGTATAAACCGTCATTGGTCATTTTCATTATTCAGCTGAATATTGTTTTATATGCTTCCATTGTTTTCTGAGTGTATTATCTATTTCTATTATGCACTCTAAATATGAGGGTATAATCTCCACACTAACTATCTATAGACCCTCGCTGCTAGTCGGTAGCCTCTGGTGTACGGGGAGACATGCTTGAGGTCATGTGGCGACCGGTCCGACTACCGGTTTGAGGGTAAGTCGGGTCAGGATGTTACAAAGTGGTATCAGAGGTTCAACTTTTCTTTGTTTTTTCTTTGTCTTTTTGTTTTGGTTTGTTAGACAGGAGACTAAAAAAGTGCTGGCGCTTAGTTTATAGTCATGCTTGGGACTGATCACCCCATGTATAGGAAATGACCAAGTGTCTAGGGATGGGAATTGATGTTTATACTATTTGAGGTTACATTTGGTATGATTTCACCTTGAGTGACTGGTGTATTTTCCACTGCTTATTGATTTTGATAATTTTGAAAAAAATTATTGGCCTGGTATGGAAAGAAAATTGCATTACATGCATCATCTTAGGCACTTAAAGATTCACATGCCATGAATATCACATTCCATGTAGTTTCATTAGTAGGGTGCTGGCTAATTTTGATTGTGTGACTTGGGTAGAAGTCTATGTTTTGATTTTCTTTAGAATTACACATTAGATAGCATGTTTTAGTGAGAGATATAACATGTTTGGGTATTTATATGCCATGTTACCTCTGTTATTATCATGTTTTGATGTTGTTCCATGCTTCTGTGTTATAACATGTTGTTGTGTTATTGGTAATGATAACATGCTATAGTAGTTTTTATGTGTAAATGGTTGCATGAGTATAAAAACATTTTCATTGATTACGTCTTCAACGAGATCCAATTTTAGTTGTAAGGTGCATGGGAACCTTATAAATGGAAAACAGGTAACCTGTGTATTCAAATGATTGAAAAAGTGGCTGCTAAAGTTAAAAAAATGTTAAATGGAAATTAATTATTATAAATGGGATCCAAATTCCAATGGTAAGGTGTATGGTCACCTTATTGAGTGGTAGATGGCCACCCATGTGACTGAGCCTTGTATAACCATAGTGTGTTTGAAAATGGTTATAAATGTAAAACTGTTGAGTTTTTATTAAAATAGACTATTATAGGGTTGCTTTTTGAAGAACCTTTATGTTTTGAATTAAATGGGACCCTCAGAGGTCGCCTTCTGATTAAAAGGAATTTAAACAATAAATTGCCTGTTTAAAAATGAAATGACACTAAATTTTAAATGTTTAAGAGGAATTTTATTATAGCTTTCCTGTTTTAACCAAGGAGCATTGTTTAAATACCAAGTTCTTTGTTGTGTAATAGTACTTTTGGATTTATTAAAATCCTTTCAATGTTTATAGGTTGAAATGAATTCAATGAATTGACTAAAATTAAATGGGGGATTTTGAGCCTAGTGATTTATGTTTTGCATAACCAAGAGATAGGGTTGATGTGTATGCTTTGTAAATGACTAGATTGTGTTAGGTAGCACCCTTAGAGCTTGAGATTATTTGTTCCGCCATTAGATTTTGATGTTGGTGTTGTTATAGTGTTGTTTCCCTTACTATAACTTTTGGGACTCATGTGTTTTGGCATGCTGATAGGTTTATGTTGCGGATTTAACACGATATGTTGATGTGGTGATTGTGGTTCGTGGAACATCACGTGTTCGTTTAAGGTGTTTCTATAATAGTATTCTTGTGAGTGAAGGATCTTTGATTATATGACTTGGAAACTCCTAAGGTGGGTAATGTCACATCAGAAAGCTTTTCAAAGAGTTTTAGTGGTAATATTTTAAGGAACAAGGATGCCTTGGGGGATGCAGGCATTGAGGTTTGGTCGATGACTCATCGACAGGAGAAGACAAGCCTTTTGTAAAGAGTCAAACAGTGATAGTTCAACTGATATTTTTGTGACCTGGGTTTACTCTTAGTGTTCTCTTTTGAATGAGGTGAGAATGTACCCTATTTTGACCTCATCCTGGAGGCACTGAGATAGCATCGGTCATATGTAGTGCTAATGTTTTAAAAGTTATTGGACTCGATAAGTGGTTGTTAATTGGATTGTACGTGGGATGTGTGGTTCTTTGGGATACACTTTTATTTGTGCCAGGAAATAGTAGTTTTAGGGATTTCTTGATATGGATTGACTTGGAGAGATCATCAAAAGTCGAGTGAGGACTTTGGTTACTTGTGGTTGGTGATAGAATCATTTTAAAGGAACGTCGCCAAGTTAATGGTGACTGTAGGTTTTTAGGTTGGCAATATCAATTGAGGAGATGATTACGGGATCATGTCTCTAGTAGTGTGGGCTTCGTTATGTGAAGTTTTGATGTTTTTTGTTGTATTTGGAGCTTTGGATTGGGTTTAAAAGGTTTAAGTCGTTGGGATTGTGATTTGGTTAAAGGTACGTTTGGTGTTTAGAAATGAAATGTAATTGTTCATGTGAGACTTTATGACCTTGGTGGGTTGGTTAATGTTGTAGTAGTTCCCATTAGCTTCTCAGGGATTAGAATTTTTTAAGGTGGGTAAATTGTAAAGTCTTGTGTTTTTTAACCGGGTTAAAATACAAATTTTTTTGAACTTTTTAGTTTGTTGGATGGTTCAGTATTAAAATCAAGCTTCGGTTTAATGTTTTTTGATTTTGAACCATCTAAAAGTGTTGACAACAGGCTTGGGTAAAATTTAGAGAAGTTTTACAGGTGTCATAATAGGTTTCGAAAGCACCGAACCTGGCAGTGGCGTTCGCACGGGCTGACAACGGTTGGTCAAACCGTGTGGGTCAAACCGTGCATCTTGTTAAAGGTGAGACAAAGGCGATCGCACAGTCTGCGCACCGTTAGGCAAACTGTGTGGGAAAACCCATGTGAAGTAGGTTCCTTAGACATAAGGCCCCGCACTTTTGGTACACGGTTTTCTGGACCGTGCGAGACAAACCATGCGGCATACCCAGTTTTGGGTTTTGGGATGATTTATTTAATTAAATTCCTAGCTGTGAGAGATTTAATTAAATGTCATGATATGAGGGTTTTAAATTGATTAAATTCATGGTTAAAAAGGAATTTAATTAATTTATACAAAACGTGGTTTCATTTAATTAAATTAATTTTGAGATAATTTAATTAAATGATAATGAGTTGGGGTTTTATTTAATTAGATCCAGGTAAATGGAATTTAATTAAATGAGTAATAAATGTGGAGTTGGGGTTTTACCTAATTAAATTCAAGGATATGATGAATTTAATTATTTAATGAAAAGTATGGGAAATTATTTAATTAAATTTGAGGTTGTAAAAATGTAATTAAATAACGATGAGTTAGTGTTTTATTAATTAAATTCATTGAAGGGAATTTAATTAAATGAGTTGAGGAGGATTTTTTATTTAATTAAATTCATTGGAGAGGAATTTAATTAAATGAGGTGTAATGGGGGGGTTATGGGGATTATCAAAGAATAGTTTAAATTAAAATGATAATAATAATGCGGTTGTTGTTATTATTATTATTGTATTAATTATTATAAAACTAATTGAGGTTATAAGAGAGAGGCACACAGCAGGGTGAGGTGCGACCCCCTCCCCTCATTCTCCCATGGTGAGGCACACCACTCCCTAAATCGGCTTCCTCTCTATGTGCCAGACCGTGGTGGATCCTTCACGGAAGTTGTCTGTCTCATCGAGTTAAGTCCTTCTCAGCATGTTTTGTTCTTCGCATTGACCATTTCGTCTCTTCTTCGCCCGGTCTTCTTTAGGCTGAAAACCTAAGGCCCAGGGTTAATTCAGTTTCTTCCCTTCTTCCAATTATAGGTGGTGAGGATGATGTCACAGGACCCGTTGGTCCATATTTCGACAACCGCCACCGAAAGCATGGTGGTTTGTCTCATTTTGGTTCACTGCCATTGTCACAAACCAGCCCGAGTACCCTGGTAACTCGATAACTGAGTCGGCCCTGACATAGCCCGAAGGGTGTTCCCGATCCCCACAGGTTGGCGACTAGAACTTGGCATCACACAACATGCAAGTGGGAACGATTTTGCCACCAACAATGTGGAAGAAAAGAAACAAGACAGTATACATAACAAAAAGAAACTCCACTGGGAGTAATGTACCAGAAAACAAAGAGGCATAAAAATCCCAAAGTACAACAACCCAAGTACTAAAAATGGGAAAACAGCCCCAAGGTCCCTAAGGACACAACTCACCAAGACCAAAGATCAACAACTGGATCCACCTCCAAGAGATCCATTCCCTTTGCTCGAACCTAGAAGAAGAAAGTCTACAAACACCCGAAGGCAAAAGTAGGGTGTGAGCCTAATCCTAGTAGGATACCACCAAAGATTCCGTAACAGATGTCAAATATAGATTATCCAAATAAAATCTTTCAATTTTCAAATAAATAGGTTTGGAAATTAAAAATAATATTTTAACAAAACATGATATACATTTTCAAATGATGGAAATAAATATTTTAAGTAATGATTTTAAAAATGATGGAATATTTAAAAAAAATGGTTTAAGTAAAACATTTATATAAAACATTTTATATAAATTCAGCAGGAATGTAAAGTAGTTCAAAAGTATTGGCATACATTTATATATCAAATATAAATAAACAAGTGAGAAACATGGTCATCTTCCAAAAGGTATGATAGTATTAACCAGTTATAGGATTCCACACTCTCTATATGAACTCAGCAAAATGTGTATACACACATCCCTATGACACTGGCCAAAGGAGACTTTTCACCAACCCGTCGGGGATGTGACCCACCACAAGTATGTTTTAGAACTTTGTCGTAGCGTAGAGTGTATCCAAATAACTCACTAACTACCTAAGGCTTGCATGCACTCTTACATGATGGGAGAACTATTTTAAGAATGCTTAAAAATATGATCAATCCCATTCTTCCATTTCAAATGTTCCAATTTCTTTCCATTTTAAACCAAAATAGGTTTTATTCAAAAACATGCCTTTTCACAAGATAAAACCAATGGGTTTCTATCAAATCATTTTAATCCATTTTCACCAATTTGAAATCCAATCAAAACTAATTCCATTATCACACAATTTATTTCCACAATTAAATTCAACAATTTAATTGAAATCATTTCCATAAAATCCGCAATTTAAATTAAAAAATTTAAATCAGAAAATTTCCATAAACACACCCAATTAAATGGAATTGGGTGGTTTCCAAATTTTCATGCCAAAACCATTTCAAATACCTCAATTCACTAGAATCTACTTTTTATCAATTTAATTGAAAGCAAATTTGGGAGATTGAATTTAAATAAACAATTGAAATAAATCAAGAAATACAAGGTTGATCAATTTGGAAAGTTGTGAAGGAACCACCTACCTCGATTTATTGATGGGAGTTAGCCCAACGAGAAACCCCAAAAACCGAGCGGCACAACGTCGTCGATCAAGTTCTGGATCTAAATCCTTAAAACCAAAAAAAATATCAATGGCATCAAGATCTTGTAAAACTAGATCTAGATCCACAATCCTAGATCTAGATATCAACTCATAGGTTTAAATCCATGGAAAATGGTGGAAATATCCCATGAAAATATCAAGGAAAGATAGAGGAAAGAACGGGAGAAGTAACAGGTTAAAATCCACTTACCAGGAGGAGAGTGGATCCTCAATCCGAGCCTTAAATCTCAAAGGAAGAAGTTTGGATCACCTTAAAATCTCTCTGGGAGGCTTTGGAAACACCTAGAATGTTTCAAGCCCAAGCCAAGGTCATAAAAATGTAAGTCTTGGGGGTTCGGGTCATTTTAAGAAGGATTTTCGGAATTAAAAAACCACGCACACGGTTACCTGGACAAAGACGCACGGTCAGGCAAACCGTGCACCAACCGTGCGGAACCCAATGTCCAGGTTTGCAAGGTTGGCACGGTTTGGTCACATGGTCTATCAAACCATGTGCAAACTATGCGGAATTCTCTGTCCAGTTCTGCATGGTTGGTATGGTTTGGTCACACGGTTTGTCAAACCGTGCACAAACCGTGCACAACTCACTGTCCTTTAGTTTTCCTTAAAAGTTCACCCAAACGCACCCCAAGTCACTACTCCAAAACATAGGTACTTAGAAACATCAAAAGTACCTGAAAACGTAACATGATGTTACAACCTCCCCACCATAAGATCTTTCTGTCCCCAGAAAGCCTATGAAGAAACCTCCAAGTCAAAAAGATGAGGCCATTGCTCTCTCATCAATGTCTCCCTTTCCCACATTTCATGAGAATCAGAACCATGCTGCCATAGTACATGGACCAGAGGTACTGTCTTCCCACAAAGTACCTTGGTCTCAGAATCAAAAACCCTGACTGGTCCTTCAGTCACAGATAAATCTAGTTCAATCTCAAGATCATTCCCACTCAAAACATGAGATAAATTAGAGAGATACTTTTGCAGCTGCGATACATGGAACATGTTATGTATCGACGTCATCTGTGGTGGTAGATATAGATGGTAAGCAACTTTCCCAACATGACCAACAATCTCGAAATGTCCCACAAAATGAGGAGCAAGCTTCCCTTGCCTCCCAAGCCGTCGATGACCTAATCGGGGTGAAACTTTCAAGAACACCAGGTCACCAACTGCGAACTCTAAAGGTCTACGGTAACGATCAGCATAAGACTTGTACCAACTCTGTGCTGTCAACATTCTCTAACGAATCAACTGGATCTTAGTTGTCGTCTCTTGGACCAAACTCGGTCCTACCAAGGAACTTTCACCAATCTTTGACCAACATAAAAGATATTTACAAGGACAGCCATACAATACCTCAAAAGTATCCATTTTGATCATAGACTGATAACTGTTGTTATAAGAAAACTCAACTAGCCCCAGATGATCATCCCAAGACCCACCAAAGTCAAGAACACATGCGCAGAGCATATCCTCAAGGATCTGAATAGCTCTCTCTGTCTTTCCATCTGACTTTGGATGGTAGGTCATGCACAAACAGACCTAAGATCCCAGTGCCTCCTGAAGGCCTTTCCAAAAGCGAGAAGTAAACCAAGGATCCATATTAGATACCATAGTAGATGTAACTCCATGCAAACAAAAAATTTCTTTCACATAGATATTTCCCAACTCCTCAAATTTGGTTGTATCTCAAATAGGTATAAAGTGATCTGACTTGGTCAGCCTATCAATCACAACCCATATCGCATTCTTCTTCCTCTGGGTTTGAGGTAACCCAACCACAAAGTCCATAGATATTTCATCTCACTTCCATGTAGGGACTGTAAGTGATGAAGAAAACCTGAATGTTTCTGGTGCTCGGCTTTCACCTGCTGGCATGTATAGCAATGACATACAAACTCATCAATGTCTCGTCTCATACCTGGCCACCATAACTGTTGCCACATGTCATAGAACATTCGTGGTTCTTGGGTGTACATCCCACTGAGAGTTATGGAAATAGCCCATCACATCCTTCCTTGCTGATAACGGCACAACGTAATGGTTTCGATAACACAGAACACCCTCTTTGGAGAACGACCACTAGGAGTCGGTCTCCCCACCATAAAGAGAGTCCCTAATGCTATGGAATTCATCATCCATTTTTTGTTCTTGAATAATTAACTCGAGAAGAGCAGATGTCAACTGGACACTGGATAAAGAAACTTCATTCCCCTTCCACTAAACTCCAATATGAAACTGAGCAAAAAGAGCCATCAAACTCAACTCTTCTGAAGATTCTTTCACAGCCTGTGATGGAATTTTCCTACTTAACGCATCTGCAACTAAATTCCCTTTCCCCGGGGTATAAGAAATGTCAAAGTTGAAAGATTTCAGGTACTCCACCCAACGCCTTTGGCGGAGATTCAAATATTTTTGATAGAATATATAACTCAATCTCTTGTGGTCTGAATACACAGTAAACCTTTCTCTATAAAGGTAATGTCTCCAACACTTAAGTGTGTGCATTACAGCTGCAAGTTCAAGTTCATGGGTAGGATAATTATTCTCATGAGTCTTAAGCTGACGAGATCCATAGGCAACAACATGATTACCTTGCATAAGGACACATCCCAAACCTGAACTCGATGCATCACAGAAGACCACGTAACTTATCCCAGCCTCAGGAAGAGTTTAACACCAGAATAGTAGTCAAAAGACACTTTATCTCAACAAAAGAACTCTGAAATTTATCATTCCAAGAAAACTTCACTCCCTTTCAAGTCATAGCAGTCATTGGAGAAGCTAACTTTGAGAAGTCTTTAACAAATCAGCGATAATATCCTGCTAAGCCCAAGAAGCTACGAATCTCGAAAACATTTCGTGGTTGTTCCCAAGTCATAACATACTTCACCTTCTCAGGATCAACTGATATTCCTTGTTCTGACACGACATGTCCCAAGAAATTTACTTCCCAAATCCATAAATCACACTTTGAAAGCTTGGCATAAAGTCGATGATTCCTTAGAAGAATCAAAACTATTTTCAGATGATGCACATGATCCTCCTCAAACTTGGAGTAGACAAGAATTTCATCCACAAAGAATACCACAAAAGTATCTAGATACTCATAGAAAACCTTTTTCATCAAAGCCATGAAAACTACAGGAGCATTTATTAGGCCTAATGGCATAACAAGGTAATCATAATGGTCATACCTACTCTGAAAAGTAGTCTTATGAATGTCAGATTCTTTTATCCTCAACTAATGGTAACCAGATCGAAGATCAATTTTTGAAAACCATTTTTCCCCTTTCAATTGATCAAACAAATCATCAATTCATGGTAACAGATATTTGTTCTTTATCGTAACTCGATTGATCTTTTTATAATCAACACATAAGCGAAGATAACCATCAGCCTTCTTGGTGAAGAGAATTGGTGTCGCCCAAGGTGACACACTCGGGCATATAAAACCTTTCTCAAGAAGATCGTATAACTGAGACTTTAGTTCTTTTAGTTCTTATAGAGCCATTCGGTAAGAGGGAATAGAAACTGGTTGAGTACCAGGCATTAAGTCAATAGAAAAATCAACCTCCCTTACTGGTGGAAAACCATAGAATTCAGAAGGAAACACGTCGGGAAACTCAGCGAAGACTTGAGGAAGATCACCACACATTGAATCTCTATCTATATCAAAAGTATCCACTGATATAACTTTCCCCAACTCTGGATAAGAGGGTCCGGCTTTGCTTGACCTTGGGTCCCATTCTCCTTGAAAAACAAGAGGCACACCACTGGGTGTAGTAAGGTAGACCCGTCGAAGATAACAATCAATCTGGGATTTATTGGCAATGAGCCAATCCATCCCAAATATGACGTCAAAAGATTTCATATTGAGAACCAAAAAACTACAAGCATGATCAACATCTGGCAGAGAGAATACACGAGCAGGACTATGGAGACCCTTCTCTCTCATTATACCAGGGGGTGTAGTAATATCCATCACACAAGATAAAATCTCCATAGGTAGATTAAGAATATTAACAATATGGGTTGAAATAAATGAGTGAGATGCACCAGTATCAAAAAGGGTGGTCACTAAAGATGAAGTTATAGTAATGGTACCTCTCACAGTTGTAGGAGTTATATCAGCTACCTCTAGCGACTCTTCCACTGCGTGAAGAAGCTTCGTTCTGGATGCCTGTGGCCGAAACCCTTTTGTACATGAACCATTTGATTTCCCAACAGTTTTTAGAGGTGTTGATGATCATGTTATACTACGTGGAGTAGAGAAGTGATGGAAGAAACTCTATAATCACCCTAAACGTCCACAGGAGCTACAGTTCTTGGGTGCCTCAATGCAAACCCTCTTAGAATTTCCAGGCTTTCCACACTTATAGCAAGTCAATGAATCCCATCCCGGTGCTACTGGAGGTCTGGAATGACTCTATTGTAGATAACTACCATGAGAAACACCGCGCTTCCATTTTCCTTTAAAGGAACCAACACTGCCACTAGGAGGGAAAAGAACTTCCTTTAACCCTGAATTTCCTGCTAGGTCCATCTCAACCATCATCGCCCGATCCAGCACATCAGCATAAGTGGGTAGATTTAGTAAGAAACCCTAAGAATGGATATCTGATCTAATTTCCAACTCGAATCATCAAGCCTTCATCTTCTCATTAGATAAAATCTCAGGAAAAAACTGTACCAACTCAAAAAAGCGATTTGAGTACTCAGTCACGGTTTTGTTGGCCTTCTCAAGCTTGAAAAACTCCACAGCCTTGGCCAACACCATTGATTCTGGATAGAAGTGGTTAGTGAAAATAACCCTAAAGTCTTTCCACTCCAAACCCTCATGTTTCTCAACCATCACCATCGTGTCCCACCATCTCCTACTTGGTCCCTCCAGCACGAAGGTGGCACACTTCACCTTGATCACATCAGGTGTCTCCAAGAACCCAAAAAAATGTTCAATCTTACTCAACCATTCCTCAACATGTTGAGGGTCAGTGGATCCTTTGAAAACTGGTGGCTTCTGGCGTAGGAACTCTTGAGAATGATTTCGTAGAATATCACTATGAGGATCCATAGCTGGATCCTGAACAGGAACTGGAGGTGGTGCCTGTCCTAGAGCTTGGACAGTGCGAACAATCACCTCAACCAGACTCGGATCCACAATAGGACTCGCTTGCTGAGATTCAGCAGCAGCCTCTTTTTGGATCTAATTCCCATGTCTTCTCGGAGGCATGATGCTACACAACATAAAAAAGACATTAGATTAACACTCAAATAGAGTAACAAGGAAAACTATTCTTAATAGAAGGGATAACAAGATTTGGATTCCACTCTATCCAAATCAAAATAGGGAAAATACTAGAACTAATCCACAAGTTGTATTTCCCTAACCAACCCTAGTGACTTAAGTTTCATTATGGTGAGAGCTG